>JAUMJK010000406.1:0-1211059 GCA_033558105.1 Coccyzus lansbergi | reverse complement strand
TTTAATCATACATATTTGTATCATTTTTAATTTTTTCCATCTGAGGCAGACATTTTCCACAGTTTAATAAGATTGAAAAAAACCCCAAAAATTCAGCCACAATTTGTATCTTGGAGCTACTTCCCTCTGATGCTGTGAGCAATGATATAGTGGTAGTGATGAGAAAACATCTGTTGAGCTTTGGGTGTGGCAATGTCTTAAGCACAGAAGGTATAACAACCTGTAATGAGGAATAAAAGGCAAGGAAATTTGGACACACTTTATCTTCTCATGAATTAGAGTGTAAAACATCACTCCTGTAGAAATCCTAGCTCTTGAAATGTGTCTCCTCTCTTCAAATCTTGGCTCTGCAAACCCCATGGATGTGTATTTCCAAGTTCACACAATCAGATTTAGAAACGCTGTGCCAATTTGTGAAGTCCTGTGTCATGTTGACTGCCTACCCTGTAGCACCACAAGGTTCGACAATAATGGAGTGGTTGAGGGTGCTTTCACAAAGGCATCTGGTAAGCTGTGTAGGGCAAAGACAAGCCTACAGACACGCCTGGACAGCTATGCTCAAAGATTTGTGTAAACAGAGCTAAATCCAGTTGGAGGCTGGTCACACGTAGTGTTTCCCAGGGCTCAGGGCTGGGTCCAGTTCAGTTCAACATCTTTTATCAGTGACTAGGATGAGGGGATTGTATGTATCCTTATTAAGTTTGTGGATGACACTAAGCTGGGAGGAAGTGTTGATCCGCTTGAGAGTAAAAATGCTCTACAGGGGAATCTGAACAGGCTTGATCGATGGGCTAAGACCAGTGGGATGAGGTTTAACAAGGCCAGGTGCAGAGTCCTGTACATGGGACATAACTCCATGCAGCCCTGTAGGCTTAGGGAAGAGTTGCTGGAAACCTGCCTGGAGGAGAAGGACCTAGGGTGTTGGTTGACAGGCAACTGAACATGAGCTGGCAGTGTGTCCAGGTAGCCAAGAAAGCCAATGTCATCTTGGCTTGTATCGGAAACAGCATGACCAGCAGGACCAGGGAAGTGATTCTGCCACTGCACTCAGCGTTGCTGAGGCTGCACCTCTAATCCTGTGTTCAATTTTGGGTCCCTCAAAAGACATTGAGGGTCTGGAGTCCATCCAGAGAAGGGCAATGAAACTGGTGAAGGGATTGGAGCCCAAGTTTATGAAAAGTGACTGAGGGAACTGGAGTTGTTTAACCTGGAGAAGAGGAGGCTGAGGGGAGACCTTATTGCACTCTATAACCACCTGAAAGGAGGTGGTAGTGAGGTGGGTGTTGCCCAAGTGATAGAGGATAAGATGAGAGATATTGAATCATAGAATCATAGAACAACCAGGTTGGAAGAGATCCACCAGATCATTGAGTCCAACCGTTCCTATCAAACACTAAACCATGCCCATTAGCACCTCATCCACCTGTGCCTTAAACACCTCCAGGGAAGACAATTGGCCTCAGGCTGCTCCATGGGAGGTTCAGATTGGACATTAGGAAAAAACTTCACTGAATAGGGTTATCAAGCACTGGAACAGGCTGCCAAGGGTGATGCTTGAGTCACCTTCCCTGCAGGTATTTAAAAGAGGGGTAAATGAAATGCTTGGGGATATGATTTAGTAGTAGACAGGTATGGTTGGATTTGATGATGTCAAAGGTCTTTTCCAATCCAGGGATTCTATGATACAGCACCCCAGGCAACTCGTTCTTAGTCACAGGAGCTGGTGGGCAACTGCTCAGAGTCTTTGATTGTCTGATAAGAAGGGGTTAGGAAAAGCTCTGTTTAGTAAGATCATCCAGAATGGAAGGGGACCCTGAACATCTACCCTTTAACAGGAAAAAGTGGGATTTTTTTTTTTTTTTTGTTGTGGGTTTTATTTCTGTCTCCAAGACCAACAGACTGATATAAACATTTGGTCCAAAGGTAGTAAGACCTTATCAGGAGACAGGCAAAAGTCAGACACTGTCAGCAGATAGATGCTATGAAAATATTTCCTACACAGTTAAAATATGCCATATCACCAATGCTTATCTTCCAATAGGATGCATCTCATACTCTTTTTTGATATAAAGTTATTATGGTTTTTTCCCCTTTTCCTCTATATACACTTTATGAAACTGTGAAAGACACCCTACAAACTGAGAACATCAGCATTTAAACATGAACTTCTGCTGGTCTAGAGCAATTTGTAAAAACGTTTCAGTGCTTTATTGATGAGAAGCCTAACAATATGCCTTTCTATTTGACTCTCCTGAAATGTTAAACTCACTTTATTATTATATTTTTTACATTGTTGCCTTTAATTAAACTGTAGATCTGTCATCTTTGTGTACTTAGTTCCCAAAGGGGGAACTATAGCTAGACAAACTATTACTGACAATATTATCAGAAGAGAGATGTGGAGATATTATATTCATGTTAATAATAGAAAAGGAATTCCCAAAGCTGACTTTTAATCTGTATGTCATTCCCATTCACACTGCAGGGCTCACTGCTCAATTCTTTATTTGGCTAAAGAGACTGACAGTATGAGTTAATTTGGTCTGATTTCTCAGCAGCACTAGACCATCTCTAAATCAGCTCTATGGAAAACACAGGTGGTCTACAGCCTTTAGTCTGAAGATGTCAGAGATAGCATTCACTTTTGGTAAATGCATGTTACCAGAAACAATGCATGTTTTTCATAAAGGATGAAAGCAAAAGCTGTATTTAAAAATCCATAAAAAGCAAACCAAAACATTAGAATTTGAATTCCTTGGTTGTATCCCTAGATTTGGGGGAAAAAAGACCTAGTGTTGTTGCACTTTTGCTTGTCTGCTGGAGAAAGGAGTAGTATTTTAAGAGGCATCAGGGAACTGAATAACCACTGCTTGATTAGGATGCTTCTCAGAAACAGTTTGCATATAATGAGCACTCTGAGGAAGCAGTGATCTCCAAATGGATTCTGGGAACATATGGAGTTATTTGTATGTAGCATATTGAAGTTTAGTGCATGATAACAGGACAGGACAAATATCCTCTCCACATCTATATATTCCTCAAGTCTCATCTGGGACAGAAAGGGAAATGCATCAGGTATATGAAGCCAACATTTATTGTTAGTTGAATTAAGAGTATGATCAAATCTTGGCAAGCAGTGATTACTAGTTCAGTTGCAGTTATACCATGATGCACAGCATTATGGTTAGTAGATAATACAGCTATATTTAAAAGTCAGAAGAAAAAAAAAAACATTATTGAACCTTTTTGCTTTTTGGTGTTATGTTGAACCTGCTCCTGCTCTACTCTACCAGGTGCAGAGGTGCTCTTGGGATCACAATGCATTGTCAGCAGCCTGTGGGGTCCTGTAGGGAATGACATGTTACAGATGGAGGTTTCCTCTTCCTCCTATTTGCTGAGAGAATCATGCTGATGTTCTCTCTCCTCTCCAAATTTTTGGTCATTTATGTTTCTCAAAACATTCGATACCTTGCTCTTCACTGGATAGCACCTCCACATTTTAACAGATTTTACTAGATGTATGATTGATTTTGAATATTCTCTGTAGTTGCTCTGTGTCTTTGCTCTTACTCCCAAGACTGGTTTTGTCTAGCTCCCAGGTATGCATTTTTACCAGTAACTGACCACTGCTGAATTGTCTGCTGCCATGGGTCTCATCCTTTGTCTGCTACATCTCTAAGGACACTGCCCACAGCATTATTTTAGCTTTGGAGATATCCATTGTACAGAGGATAGCTCCTTTTATTCTTATCTGTATCAAAATTATTAACAATTTGTCTGTTAGCGGATGCAGTCACACCAAGTTAAGTAAAACTAAAATGAATTAGGCAACAGCAACCAGCTCATTAGAGGTTTCTTGTAACAGCCAAAGCCAAAAACAAAGCTCTCAGCAAGCTGAGCCCTGGCAAAGCAAGCCTGGCAATTCTTGAGGCCTCCGTTGTGAGCTAATCACAAAGCCTGTGGCAATGGCAAACTGCATGGGACTACAGCGTGAGTCTGAATCACGACTGAAGTTTGAGTAATTTTCATTCATCACTTTTAATGATCCTGGGCTTATTGACAGGATTTGAGAGCAAGGTAGGTTTATCCTGCTTGGGGAAATCTGAGAGCTGCACCCCAAAAAAAGGGACTTTTTTTTCTACCATGCTGCACACAACAGTCTGCAGAGGTGTGTGGCATCAATCTAGATACTGCTATTTTTTTAATACACAAATCAAATAAAGATTGAGTAAGAAGCAATAAAAGTTTTAGTACAATATTGATATCCCATCAAATAAGAAATCTATGAATTATCCTCATATAATTCAGTTAGTGGCTTGTACAGAGAAAGAAGTACTCTACAAGTTAAAAGCTTATTTTTTTCTACAAAATATCCAAATGCTTGCTTGTTTGTCTAGAGGATATTAATATTTTCTTTAATGTGGATATTGTAATTCCCAACGAAGTTAAAGATAGTCCTATAACCATATTTAGAAATTGATTTCAAAACAATGGTCAGGCAAATTAATAGAAAGCTCAGATTGTGTTGTCGTGTTTAGGTGTCCTGGTGCTTTTAACTGGCATACTTACTACGTGAGTGGTTTGATTAACAGAAAAAAAACATTACTTTTTTCTTCTTTAGAGATATACTCTGAAAGATATTCACTAGCAAGTGATGTGTTTTCAATTCATGTCTGTCGCTAACTCAAGTTTTTGGAGTAGGAAAATAAAATTACATTTAATGAAGAATTTTCATAGGTAAAGAAAGCTAATGCTCAGATAAAGGCCAAAACATTGCATTTTTAAATAATTTCTTCTAAATCTAAGTGGAGAACAGAAATTAATATGTACATTTTTATCTAGAAGCCAGTTGCCTAATGTAGTTCATCACTTTATTGTACTGTGTCATAAGCATAGGTTATGAAAAGTGTGATTTTGTAGAATATAGCACATTAATTTCAATTTGCATTGATTCACTTGTAAATCACCCTTCTTTAGTAATTTAAGTAACAAACTTAAATTAACATTAGAGACATTTAAGATACTTTTACATCAATTGTGATATTTTAGCAATATTATAACTTGCAGCATCTTTTAATTACTGTACTTGGAGATATGTTTGCCTGGATAAAATAGGTCCTTATAATATCCCTAGTAAGTTAATACTTGGACCGTTGGTTGAATCACTGATGAAGGGGCATTGCATGTTTCTCTAAGGTAATTGGTTGATGAATCTGCAGTCTAAATTTATACAATTTGATTAGTTCCACTGGCAGATAATTGGTAATTAGATGGTACACAAAATGTCATTTTCTTTTGTGCTTCATCTTTCAATCTTATTTCAGAAATAGCATTTGTTGCAATATAAAATCATAGGCCAACATGGAAACAGCTTTATATCCTCAATAATGCCATGGAATAGAGAATTTGGATTGATTGATATAATATTTTATGCTGATGGAATTAATTTATTCCTTTTAAAGAAAATGTGATTTAGGTTTTTCAACCATAACATTTTAAAGACAGATCATCTAATATGCAAACCTTTTATCTTGCAGTAATAAAGCATGCAATGATACTGTCCATGTTGTTTGTCATGTTCAATTTTGGGGGTATTTTTTTATTAAAAACTCTTATCTTTTTAAGGCTTCTGCAATGGATTACTTTGACATACATGAAAATCTTAATGAAGATTTGAGATATCCATTGCTGGTAAGTTATAAGACAAATGACTGTAAAATTTGCTTATTAGCATAGCAGAACAGTGGTGTATATCCCTTTATTTCAACAGATAAGGCAGCAGTTACATCTATTTGTAGGCCAATGGTAACTAGACAGGACAAAGTGGACTTCAGACTGTGTGGTTTCTTGATGTTTCACTGAATGCTGTTCTAAGCAGTGGCTTTCATTTGAGGATGACAACCAAGGAAAGAAAACATTACTTAGTAAAGAAGACTGTAAAAAAAGTAGATTTTGAGCCTGGCTGCAGAAGCATGTTAGTGAGCAATTAATTCTTGTGGGAGGAAGAGGAATTGCAAAATAAATAAGAAATAATTTGATAGGGAAAAGAGTATGGAAAAAAATCACATTATTTGGGCTGTACCCATTTAAAAAGCAACAAAGGTGAAGTAAAGAGGAAGTTATAGTACATTCTTGAATTCTCTAGTGCTTCTTCTGGAAGGTATACTTGACTACGTTTATTTAAACTCTTTACTTCCACTTCACTCATAATTAAATAGCAACAAAGGAAAACAAAGGGTTTGAATCTGCAAATTCTTGCATTACACATATTCGCCTGTGTGCTAACACTTCATAAATCATTAACCCATGAGGGTGGCAGTACTCTGAACCCATTTGTAACACACATAAATTACTTTGCAAAGTTAAAGTCAGTGGAGAAACAGGATATATTAAGCTTATAAAATTGTTCTAGTTCAATTAATATTTGTAAACTTCAAACCCTGTATAGCTGAGGAAAACCTTCAATAAGGATCTGCACATCTTTATACTGATTGTGTATAAACCTATTTATGAAGCATAATTATTACTGTGAAGATCACAGGGAATCCTGCCCTTCTGTGGCTTTTCCTGGTATAGATCAGGAGTAGCTTTGCATTACTCTAAGTAACTCTACAAGGATTGGAAAGCTGGCTAAAGTGTAAGCCTGCAGCCTAACCTAAAGCAAGAGTACACTGAAAATGTGTGATATTAACTCTGAAATTAATACGTGATTCAAAGCACTTGTATACATGGTATTCAGATTTAAGTCTTCTTTGTAGTTTAATGCATAGCCTCAATGGATTTTAAATAGTCCCTGTTGAGCACTTGCCGAGCCAGTGAGGCATCACTGCCTCAGGGTGTATCCTCTGCTCCTGCAACATGCTTCCTCTCCTTTGCATCAATTCTGGCATACATCACACTTCTTATTGAGTTTGTTTAGCTCGCTAATCTGGCAAATGGGTTTCTGCTTGCTCACTGACTCAAAGAGAAGTTAAATAAGGGTTACAGTCAGCACTTTGACCAAAGAGAAGCTGGTTTTGCACAGAATGAAGGAGACGGGGACCCCAACAGAGAACGATTCCCACAGAGAGGCAAACAGAAAGGAAGACACAGAGTAGACACTAGTGGATCTTTCGTAGTTGGAATGGAGAAAAGCAGATGCTCACTACTTAGTCCTGACTAATGTCTGAATAAAGTAGAAGCTGACTGTGTTGCTACAAGTGTGAAGCAAAATTTACTACTTGACCTGGGAGATCTGCTCTAAAATGCCTGTGCTCTGCTCTGTGTCTGGAAGGAGTTGCTGCATTGCAGCCCCAGGGACCACTGCAGATGCTCACTGCTTGGTTTTCTGTTTGACATCATCTCCAGCCCGTTTACAGAGTGCAGTGCTTTAGCATCAAGAAACTTAGAAGGAGCACTTTGGTGAGGTTCATGCGATCTTTGTTCACAGGGAATACAAAGGCCAGAAAACATCAAGTCTGGAAGAATATTCTGGAAAAAAAAAACATAGTGGTTGTGTTTTTATTTGTAGAATTCTAATGAAAATAGCTTTGGTTCTGGTGGAAGCCTTCACTAGCCACATGAATTCTGACAACTTTCTGAGGCTTCTAACTCTGTCTCACACTTCAGTGCAGAAATAAGCAGCATCTAAAGGTCAGCTAAATGGCTTACATAGGCAATGACTTTGTTAAAACTTAAAGGCAAGTACATTTTAGTTTGGGTTATGTTTGTACTCAAAATTGGAAGGTTTATTAAGTCATCATAATGAATAATGAGAAGATTATATATTTTGTCCAGTGGGCATTTAAATGCACTTTCTTACACATTTTTTAAGGTACTAGTACATTGTGTTCATGATTAGTACTTGATTTTACAAGATATTCAGCACTGCATACCCATGTGTTTGAAAGGAAGAACCAAGCCTTAAACCACTTTTGCTTGCTAAAATAATCAGAAACAATTGATAAGATGTGTTTTTCTTCTTGGAGTTTCAAAGAAAGAATGGGTATTTCTCAATTGTATTGTAAGGTATCAAACTCTCAAAATACACATAGTAAATAAATTTTTCAACATATTAGTGTTTTATTGACTAAAGTCTGATTTCTGTTGTGTGTAGTATAAAGCACGGGATTTCAAAGCATTTGTCAGTCTTTGAATAATAAATGGTAACATCCAGCAGCAAATCTGATAGCTGAAAACACATTTAAATGCCAGGATTTTATTTGATTTAAATTTAAAAAAAAAAAGGAATTCACTTTTGCTGCCATTATGGGAATCTTTTAAGAGAGTAAATTGATGTGAATAACTAACCTAATTACTGTAATGTCAGAGCACTGTTAAAATGCTCGGAAACTTTTCTTTTCCATGTCTACCTAGTTATCTAATAATTACCAAGATTTGGCAATGCTTTTTGTGTGAGCACCAACCATAAATTATATTTAGGCCAAATATGTTCAGAAGATAGAGGCAGGGCAACTGACATTTTTAACCAGTGATTCTGTTGTCATTAGTGAATATAAAGTTAGTGGCAAGGTGAGAAAAGGGTCAGAGCCAAACCCTCCTGTGTTGAGGAGCTTTCAAGGAAAGCAGCAGGCTCTTCCCCTACCTTCACACCTGCACTGCACCCTGTAGGTATGAGTGACATCTACCGGCACCCGCAACCAGCTATGAACAGTACAGAGCTCCGGAGTTTTTTAAGTGTCAAACTAGACTTGAGCTACAGCTACCAGGTCAAATGATGAATTAAGAGAGTCCCTGAGCAAAACAATTGTATCCATGTAGATGACTATCATGGTGAGAGGGTTCTATAGCGCATTAGTACCAATAGGTACTAATAGAAATATTTATTTACTAATTTATTTACTAATTTATTTATTTACTAATATTTATTTATTTACTAATAGGAGTTTGATAGGAGTGGTTGGATTCAATGATCCAATGGGTCTCTTCCAACCTGGTTGTTCTATGATTCTATGAATACACTCATACTGATCTGTCCAGATCAGCCCAGCTTCTTATTCTCTTCTTTTGGGTATTTGGTCCCATTAAAAATTTAACCATTACTGTACCTGGCTTCTTTTATTAGTTTAAATCAAAGCATTAATTTTAGTTTTTTAAATTATCTTTTTAGTAAACTTACAATGAATGTGCAAATAAATGTTATGAGTTTATCCATGGGCTTAAGTATTCTATCTGTGGAGTTGAAAATACTGATTTTATGAGGTGAGTTTTTCAGTTGAAGGAAGACACAGGGTTAGTGCTGTTCTTTGAAGAAATAACTATTTTCATACAGTTCAAGAACAATATAAATTTCTGTTAAGCATCAGTACTTTCAGGATTATGCATTCAGGCTTCAGGTTGGTATTGTCTTGCCTTTGGGACTTAAGATTTTACCTGTTCTGCTACAGCATTGCATGTTTGTCTCTTCTTGTATCCAGAAGTTTTTATTAACATTTGAGTGTTCAATCATCTACTAATTGTCCCTTAAGACAATAGTATTTATTAAACTTTTAAATATGGACTGGTTTATATCACCAGCTCCAGTCTTTTCTTACAACAGTAATGTGGAGTTTGATCTCCCATGCTTTTTTCTCCTTCTCTGTAGTAATTCCAGGTTCTCAATGGTTAGAACCTTACAATACATAAATTTCAGTCATTTTTTTCATTTAAGCCAATTAGAATTTTTTTGCTGCCTAGGAGACCGCAATACTTCAATTTTTATATTTTTAAGAAATTTTGCTTTTATATGGTTTAATTTCCTACTGTTTGCTGATGGTGGAAGTCTAATTATCCTTTTATTGGAATGTGAATAGAAATTAGGATGGAGTTATTAAATTATTTTGTGTTTTGTTTTATTACTTGCAAAAGTTTGCATATGTTCATAGAACTAAGTTTAGTGATATTAAACAAATTTATCCCAAGACCGATTTGCTATGCAGGAGCTAATTGCGCAGTTAAAATACTAAGCTACTGAGATCAGAGCTACAAAACTAGTCAGAACTAGTAGATCTCATCCTCTGAAATGCTCCTTTTTAAATGGATTATTACAAATTAGAAAAATAGTATTTGTTCTTCACTTTTTTTCCCCTTGCATATAAACTAAGCATTAATTAAATAAACTAAACTTCTGTACCTTCAAGAGAGACAAAGATTTTAATGAAAACTTTCAGTAATGAAGCACTTGCAAGCTTCCAGTTCTCATCATTTTTGATGAATTTAGGTGCTTTAGAATGCTAGAAGGTGACTGTAAAAATACATTAGTTTTCTGGTGCTAAATGAATACACGTCAATGCAAATACATTGTGTAGAAAAAAACCTGAGAATTCTCTGTATGCTCAGGAACCAGAAGTTTCTCTTTGTGCTTAGAAACAAAAATAAAGCTAAATGGTGATGTTTGTAAAAAGTCATTGATATGTATTATTCTTAGAATTTTAGGGAGATCGGTGGAGGAGGAGGACGAGTGGAGTGTATGTGTCCTTTGTGTTGGCAGAGCTATACTACAAGAGTCTGGAAAGAATTATTTGGAATATGTGCAGGGGCTGGGCAGCAGACTAGAGTATCTGTACTGATCAAAATATATGGTGGAGAAGGAAAGTCTTTCTCATAGAGAAACAGATCTTCTAACAGAAATTGAGTTCCTGTCACCTGCTTTCCACTTCTCCGTCTTGCCTCCTGTAAACACACCTAGTGCTGCAGACTCCAGAGGTGTAAAACCTCTTTTCAAAATGCAGTGAAGTTTTCATACTAGAAAAGCAGAGTTAATATGGATAGATGGATTCCAATTCCATTCCAATACCAATTCCATTCCAGATCCATTCCAATACTTCAGACTGAGTAATGTGTTTTTTGTGTTTTAGATCTATATAGAATTCTATAAATATGCAAACACAGTGCATTATGTATGTTACCCTAACCATACTTTAAGGTATGTTGTTTGTATCAAGTTCATGTTTAGACTCAGCTTATGTTCGCAAAACAGATGTTCCTACATATACCTACTAATGTCTACTACCAGATGGTGTTGGTTGAAAAGGCTAAAGTTTGCAGATTCTTAAATTTAGCTGCTCGTAATTTGCCTTTTAATTTTTGACATTATTACTGTAAGTTACTTGAGGGGGTACTGGTTTATTTGGGTGGATTTAAGTCTTGATAGTTAAATGATACAATTTCTTCAGAAGATAGGTTTTCAATATAGCCTGGAATCATGATAATGTGTTTTTATACATATTTATCCAGTTGTTTCATCACTAAGCAATTTTCAGTGATATAACCTAGCTTCTGGAAAATAGTTTTAAAGATACATACATTGCTCCTCTCATTCACTGCAATTAGCATCTTTCATTCTCAAGAGAGCACAAGGCAAATAAGTAATCATGTCAGGAGTTATGTAACTTAGAAGTTATGACTTAGCAATTATATAAACAAATATTGCAGAGCTCACTATTTGAACAAAAAATTAGACACTGATCAAATGTCTTGTGTGGTGTAGTACCTGCAAGAACTGGGACAGGGATGACTCAGGAGATTTCAGTTTGATGTTAAAATGTCTGCTGCCTGCCTGTGGCCTCTGTGAAAGACATCATAAGAGAGCTTCCTTCCCTGGTAAAGCCTACAGATTATTACCTTCTGTTAGTATTCCAAGTAGGCAATAATGGCAACCAGAGAAAGAAGATGAAGGCAATTAAGAGGGAGGTCAGGGCTCTGGGAAGCATGGTGAAGGGCTCTGGGGCACAAGTAGCGTTTGCATTTGCCATTCCAATAACAAGGAATGAAGAGGAGGAGAGAGCAAGAAAAATCAGAGAATACCTGGCTCCAAACCTGGTATGAGGAGTAAAACTTTGGGTTCTTTGATCATGGACTGGCCTACACACCTCCAGGCTTCCTTTTCACCTGGAGGTATGAAAATTCTGTCCAAGAATCTGACAGGGCTCATTAATAGAGTTTTAAACTAGATGTGAAGTGAGGGGGGATAAAGCCAGGTTTGACAGAGGGGAGCTTGGAAATGGCATTCCAGTGCCTGAGAGATGCTGTACTGGCAAGGACCTCCAGTATGTCACCTCAGAGCAAGTGGGGACAAGCACATCTCATGATGGAAAAGAAGAAAGTGGCACTGATGGGTTAGATAATCTAAGGATCAGTCATTTAGGAATGAACACTATTCCTTTTACGAGAGCTGTGGAATTAACAGCCTGACTGAAGTGCACCTACACCAACACATGCAGTATGAGCAATAAACAGGAGGAGTTGGAAGCTATTGCAGGGCACGGAGACCATGACATAGTTGCCATCATGGAAACATGTTGGGATGGCTTGTATAACTGGAGTGCTGCTATGGTGGGATATAAACTCTTCAGGCAGGATAGGAAAGGTAGAAACATCTTTCCTTCTGAATTTGTGTAATAAGGTGTCCAGGTGTCCGAGGTGTTTACCTTGTATGTCAGTTAGGTTTATTGTCAAGTCTTTCTCCTTTGACCATCATAATAGTCTTCGTTTTCTTCATAAACTTGCTTGTTTCCTGAGAAGTGTTTTTTCTTGTGATCTATATAAAGATTCTTTCCCCACAGCCTCAGTGCAATTTTTGTTTCCTAATAAGTGCATGTCCTTGGGTTGCCTTCAGTAGATCTCTTGTCTTAACTCACTCCTGGGGTAAAATCCCAAATGAAACCATGATTATAAATGCACATTGGAAATAAGCTGTATTTAAAAAACAGCCTGTTCTAGGTGCCTTAATGTGCTGTAAAAAGAACCATAGTTAAGCAGGTTACTTAACAAAATGCTATCTTCACAAGTCCAGATCCTTTCTCTTTTATTACAATGCAGCCACTAACAAAGAGTTTGATTATGCAAAATATTGTCTTCATGGTCACTGCCATAAATAGAAATGAGTGGAGAAGCAGTGATGTCTATGACTTTTGTTATTCTTCATATAGAAAATGGTAGTTTTGGTTTGGCAGGCAGCCGTATCCTTTCATAGCCAGTGCAGAACCAATGCCCTAACACAATTTCATGTTTAAAACTGAAAAGTTGATGTGACATAGACCACATGGAACAACTGCAAATCACAAGTTATGTTTTCTCAGTTTGGGGAGGGAAGAGGGTGAATAGTGGGTGTGGAAAGAGGTAGAGCAAATTTCCAGTCTGGCATCACACAACAGGCAAGCTCCTCAAGACTGAAGCCTGTTTATGGTCTATGACTTACCTTGGGAGTCATGACTGGCTTGATTTCATTTCCCCACAGGGCAGTACAAGATTCTATCTTAGTTATTGTCCTAAACTCTGGTGATGTTTTCTGAAAAACAGGAGGATGAAGAAGGGAGTGAAATGGTTTTGACTGTCTAACAACTGGTAGACTCTACCTTAGAGGAAACTGCAGTTGTATAAAAATGAGTTGGGAGTACCTCTGAAACACAGGCTAACTACAGAAGCCAGTGAGTGATTACAAAGATTGCAAACCAAATATTCTTGCCCTGATTTAGAGTCAAAGACACTGTGTTAGCTAGAATATTGAAGGAAACTCTCTTTGAAATGACTCATTTATCTTTACCGTTCTTTCATAATCAGTATTTAGAAATTATCTCATTTACATTTTTCATTTTTGCCTTTTGTACCTTTGATATTTTATCCTTTAGATTATCCTTTTAATTTTTGTGTATGTGAAAGCTTGTCTGCCTTTAAGCTAAACTGTAACGATTTTTGTTGGAGGCACATCCTGGATCCCTCAGATTTTAGGAAATTCATGAATTATACATTGATTTTGCTTAGCCTGGTATGCCAGGAGTCATACCAGAAGCACATGACTTGCTATTTCAACCCACACTGTATGTTCACAGTGCATGCTGCTCTGATGACAATAGTACATCATTCGGTACCTCCTGCTGTTAGATCTGGTGTGGCATTTGCAGCTGTCTGCCTGTCTTTGGTGTATGGGACTCAATAGAAATTGTGGTCATAAGTTTTATAGTGGGGTAGTCTACTAGGAATACATTGTATGGTTTGCAGCCCCGTTACTGTTCACTTCCATTGCTGTAAGTATTTTAAACAGTCAAATTTATGTCAGTACACAGATGTTTCTCAGTAAAAGAATCTTGCTTGTATGATGAGCAGTATTATTATTATTATTACTATTATTGTTGTTTGGTTGTTTAGTTGTGGGTTTTGTTGGTTTTGTTACTATTAGAGTTGTTGTTATTCTCTTTGTGTATATAATATGGAATAGTATGTGATATAGATATTCTATCCTAGTGAGTGGGGTTTAATTTCAGGTAAGCAGTTTCCTCATTTACAAAGTCAGGAAAGGACATGATGTGGCATTAGTGTAAATGAGTGTAAATTAGAACAGCTCTGTTTCAACTTAATGTTTTTCATGGTTTGGGAACCCTTCCAATTTAAAGCCATTCCCCCTATTCCTATCACTGCATGCCCTTGTACAAAGCCTCTCCCCAGCTTTCTTTCAGGTCCCTTTCAAGTACTGGAAGGATGCTATAAGGTCTCCCTGGGACCTTCTCCTGGCTGAACAACCCTAACTCTCTCAACCTGTCCTCAGAGTAGAAGTGCTCCAGCCCCCTGCTGATCTTCATGGCCCTCCTCTGGACTCATTCCAGCAGTTCCACACCCTTCTTATGTTGAGGATTCCAGAACTGGACACAACAATCCAGCCAATTTTCAGGGCTTTCCTAGAAAAACTGTTTTTTAGCATTGAGCATCCTCAAAAGGAAAACTGAAAAAATTTTATCTATGTTGTTGTGATTAGAGACAGTGGAAAAATACTAAATATTCTGTTACGAAACTATGATCTTGTATTTATTAAGCCACATGAAATTAGCTCTCAGTGGGGTTTCTCTTTTAAATGACAAGTCCAGTTTCAGAAAGCCTCTTAGGAATTATCTATCCTTTGTCTAGAAAGTGAAGCTTTCAAGTCATTTTATAATAGAAGCTAAGGTATACTTTCTATGTTTTCTTTTACTCTGCTTAGTGCAGAAAAGTAAAGAATGCACTTCTCAACTGTGGTCATGGCTCTGAAGTTATATGAAGACTGGAACAGGGAAATGTGAGTCCTGCAACTAGGTTATTCCTTGTTACAGATCTTTGCTAACTTCCCTTTGAGATTGCTTGTATTTCTTTTTTTCCTTCTAGGAAGTGTACACCAGATGAAGTTCACCTTGAATTATATATTTGCTGTATGAGTCTCTCTTCCTCCTCTTTGAAGAGAAATATAGATGTCTTTCAACAATTCTATATGCATGCATTATGGCTTTAGCTGAAGGTACAGTTTGTGCAATCTGTTTTTAAATGAGGTTTTAGTTTAAAATGAAAGCATCTTGCTTGATCTCGAGTGCAGCATGTTAAGGTGAGCAAGGTTCCTTTCAACCTGCATAGAGAGGTGAGCTGATGCAAGGCAGATGCCTTTTATCTAGAGGTGTTACAGGACCATCTCCCTTTGAGAGCATTCTTTTGGGCAGTAGCTTTAAAATTTTAACAGTGGGTGTTGACTGCATTTCTTGCATTTTTAAAAAAGACTGCCATCCAGTGAATGACATGACAAAGAAACAGCAGCTGCTCAAGGCGTTCTGCTGTTCCAGCAGTTCAGGCTTCTGGGACTGATATTCTAGGACATGTTTTCAGAGGGACATGCCAGGACATTGTCTCTGTAGAATCTTCTCTTTTTATTAATTTAGTACCTTAGAAAATGAGAAAATTATGTGGTTTCTTTCCTCACTCCAGGATAAACCTCATATAGACAGGCTCACAAGCAAGTTTTCCTAGTGGAGGGTGGTCTTTTCCTGACAAGGACTCTTGCCCTTATACACACTGCTGTAGAACTGTGGTACAGTGGGCAGCAAGGACCATTGGTACACAAATGTGAAACTGGAATTTCCTTAAACAAGACAAGCTTGGTTCTATTAAAGCAGGAAATTTTCTTCTATCACTGTTTCAGTTCACCCTTTTAGTTTAAACTGAGGTGAAGAAAGATGATAGATGACCTATTCTTCCATTCATAATACATTTTTTATCCAATTGCAGTTCACTGTATTTCTTTCTTAGAGAGCAAACAATCAGATCTCAGTGGAGAAAATTATGCAGCTGGCCCTTGTGTGCACACTCAGTAAAGGATCTGGCCCAAGGAGCTAGAGTACACCTACAAGCTGTAAAAGACTTGAATTTGGTCTTTCTAAAACCCTTTGGGATTTCCATTATCAGAGGTTTTTAATAATGTGTGTTTTTTCTTGCTAGATAGCGGTGGAGTAAAGATTAAGAAAGATAGATTTTTTTTTCTGTCACATTCATTTATTTACTTTTTTTTATCTTTCCATTTTTCTGACTAGGATATACTGGACTCCAAAGGGTATCAGAAATGACTCAACTTGATGTAAAATTGGAGAGCAAGGTACAATAAATACTTAAAGTGGATTCTTCTTATTTTCTTGCTTTAGAGAAAGAGTACACACAAAGAGATGGTGACTAGTGAAGTTCATGGAAGAGAAATCCACTAAGGCACTCAAAGACACAACCTGTGCCTCAAGAACTTTCTGAGAGTTCTCTTGCTAAAGGATAGGAGAATGTGAGCAAAATATCACTGTATATTACATTTGGCTTTCATGATGATCACTGTCAGTGAAAGGATACAGGCTATATGGAATTTTGTTTAGACCCAACACAGCTGATCTTATGTTCTCATTTGATTTAATTTCATTTCATCCCATATGCTGTCAATGAAACTGTAGACTTTTTCAAAATATATCTTTGAAGAGACCCCCACAGGAAGATTTTCTTGTTTAAACAGCATTGTCTTATATCATTTCCAGGTCTTCAAGAATGTTAGTGGCTTATGAAGAATTTTAATCAAAATAGCATATTGATGACTTTTTAAAAAATCCCAAATAATTTAATATGTCTTAATAATAGATGGTACTAGTTAATTACATGGAAGAGGAATCAGATCATGCTATATGAAGGAGACAATCTGCTGGATAATTCTCTAATCTATGGTTATCATTGGGACTTGGGATTAATCTTGTGTCTAAGGCAGTTTACAAAATAAAAAAAATGAGGGAGAGTTATGGTACATGATAGAAGAGACTAATTCTGGAATGGAGAAATGTCTTACGTAGCACATTGATGGTATTTGTAGACATAGTAATGTATGAATTGCCATATTTTCAGATTTCTTCTTACATAATAATTGCACCAATAAGAAAACACTAAAATATCAATATACAAATTTAAAGCTTAATTTGAACTTGTGCAAAATTTTTATTACCACACTGAAAGGAAGATGTCTTACTGAGAAAGTACAGTATTATCTTCTTTAACCTGACTGAATTTGATCAGAACTTATCCTTCTAAATATGGACTGTCCTTGGGAAAAAAAAAAATATATACACACACATAAAGAATTGGCTTCACATGGATATTTTAAATGCATAATGTTTTTATTTATGCCTTCGAAGGTACAGAGAATTGCTTACTAAATTTCCAGATGATATCAAGCTGGGAGGGAATCCAAGAATCTTATAGGGAAGAATTTCAATTCAAAGCATACTTGACAAATTGAACAAAGGATCTGATATGAGAAGCTGTGGTTGATTCAGCAGAATTCGAAATATCACTCTTAGGGGATAAAATTCATGCAAAAAATATTAGAGAATAACCCAGTAGATAGCGGTATTGCTATTGTAAACCTAGTGGTTTATAAGTTCCTATTAACAAATCATAAACCGAACATGAACCAGTAACATTCTGCCATTGCGGAAATAGGCAAGCCTCATCCTGGGATGTGAAAGCAGGAGTGTGTTCAAAAATAGGAAGAACACCTGCTCAGTGTTGATAAAGCCTTTTGTCACATTTTGACAGAAACTTCAAGAAATGTAGTGATCAACTGGGGAGAATCAAGTGATGCACTGAAGGAAGACTCCAAAATCTAGAAAATGTAACATTTGAAATAGAAATGGAAAGTTATTGTAAGTGATAAAAATAGAAGACTTGATACTTGGTAGGTCTTCAAATACTTTAAAGCAAACCAAAGAGAAAGGCAAGAAACTTCCCCCCAATGCCCTTGCCCTGCCACTGCCTAAGGACTGTTACACTTCAGCTGCAGAAAGTGAAATTCCTATAGAGAAGTAAGTACAGTGGGAGATACTCTCCTGTATAAGTTTCTTAGAGCTTAATGATATCTTCATCACTAGAGGCTTTTATGAATAAGATATACAGTCATCTACCAAAAAATGGGTAAATCATTTTTAATCCTTTGTTGTAGTGAGAGTCTGAGAGTAGAAGACTGTTTGAAGTCTTTTCTAACTACTTTTTTATTATTTTCTTTAAGTATTACCCATAAAATAATGAAAGACTGAGGACTAAGCTTTTTTTCTCTCTGACAAAGGTATTGATTTCTTTTTAATAAGCTTTTTGACAATGATAAAGAAAACTTGGGTTCTGCTATTAAATCTGATTTACAGTTTGCAAAAGTATGTGTATGTTGCTGAACGGCAATGTAATATAGGCCTCTACCATAAACACACTTTTGTGAATTTTCCCCTTAGTGACATTTATAGATTAAAAACTATGCAAAGTCTGTTTAATCAGTATTCATAGACTCTTTCCCTAGGGAAAGGGTCCTATTAGGTGCTACCACACTACAAGTAGTATCCTTGAGTTAAGAAAAGGAGCAGTAAACAGGTTGAAATTTGTATTGCAGAGTGGAAGAAATTCCTTAGCATTTGAACTGACTTAAATACTCTAGAAAGCAGCAATTTTGATGCTTAAAAAATATGCTTCAGTAAATACACATCTACTATTAAGACAGCACATACATGAACATCTGTATTAGCAGTAAGATTGACATCTTCTCGTGTTGAGGGTGGGTAGCAGAAAAAACATGCCCAGGGGCTGAAATTCAGTGTGAGTATAGCCTTAGACAATACTGCAATGCATACTTTACAAGCACCAGAGGTATCATTAAAATGTCGATTAAAATCGTTAACATTCTTGTCATGGAATGAGTGTGTAGCAGGTCACTTTGCCTGACATTCTTGCAAATGATATGCACTAGGCATAAATACAAGGTGTTGCGGTCATGCTTTTACCCAGCAATCCATTTAAAAGTTTGATGAAAGAAGAAGAAAAGCCAAGTAGACAATATTACCAAGTATACTATCCATCCCCTCCAGCTGTTTACAAAGTCTAAAGGAAGTTATCCAGTTGGAAAATATGCCCTCCAAATTACTGAATATGAGATTTTCTGTTCAATTATTGCTTTAATGTTTATGACAAAGACTGTAGAAAAATATGGTCTCTCTTTTTGATGTCCTGTTGTTATTTTTGTGCTTTTTGTTGACAAAAAGACTGGAAAATATATGCAGACTAGCCTGCATGTGTACCTTTATGCATGTCAAGAAGGACAATGCTTGCTATAGAGCATTTAGCTGAGTCTTCAATAGGTAGAGTGCTTTGTTCATTGAGCTGTTTCCAGGTTTGGTAGAAGTTATTCTTGAGGGGAAAATCTAAGCATCAACAAAATGTGTTTCTGGTTAGATAATAAAACCTTGGTGGAGTTGATCAGCTGGCAGTCTTCCAAATAAGAATCTGAAATGCACCTGCTTCAGTTATTTGTTTTATGCAGCTCCTCATTTAACATACTGTAATGTTCAGGGAAAGGAATCAGGTTCTATTAATCAAATTGCTAACGCTTTCTTTATTTAGTTCAAGAAACTGCAGACAGTAATGGCAGGCTGCAGTTACAATACAGAGATTCTCTCAAGAGGACTGGAATAAAATTAGAAACATGCCAACTTTTTTCAATAGAAATTCTCTAAAACTGAAGCCTATGGGCACTGATGGTTTTGGTGGCTAAAATTGCTCTGTGGGGATGCATGAATATCAAAATACGGAGGAGAAGAGAGATTAAAAGACAAACAGAGCTACTACAACTTCACTTTGATCTTTTCTGTTATTCACATAGATAGCTATTAAAAATATTAAAACCCCAAACCCCAAAGTATGCAGAAAACTGAGGCTTAATAACTAATTATGTTGTTTAGAGCAGCTTAAAAGACATACCCTCTTCATCTGACATTTCTCTTGAAACTTTTTATTATATAATCGCATTCTGCCTACAGACAAACTTGCATGGTTTTTGGAGTCAGGAAGTCATTCCTTCAAGTTATTTTATTTCAACAAGTTATTGTATGTGTTGGTTTTTTGGTGATTTGAATCAGCAGAATGTTAGTAAACATTATGTAAGAAATAATAAATCTCTGATTGTATCTATGGGAGCAATGTAAGATATATTACTAAAGCAAATAAGAAACTTCATAGGTTAGCTAATGCATTCACGTAATATTTATTTATACACTTTTGACTCTTCCCAGACTTCTCAAATCATGGTTAATGGCAGTGGTTGAATTCCAGTTCACTTACTAATGAGGGTTTTGTGTAATAACTTTTATGTTTGTAGGCAAGTGTGTGTAATAAACACGGAAATACATATCTGTCTGTCTTATTCGTAATTGTTATGATAAGCTGGGTATATTGATGAAGATATACTTTCCTTAAATTTGTGGGGTTTACAGGTTTGATTTAACTTCTGAAAGTAGCTGAAATGCATTTTATCCTGTTTCAAATTCCAATTGGTTTTCCTTTCTAACTAACCTTTGTTCCCTGCTTCATATCCATATTTTTTAATTGTTTAATTGCTTGAAAAGCAGTGACATCTTTTACATAGAATTCAGCTGTGTCTCAAAATGCATTGTTGTGTTTGGAGCTCGGAGTCGGAATTTGGAAAAGCTTTTCTGAGCAGCACAGTTTGAACTACAGCTGCTTGCCCACTGACAGGTTGGGAAGTCACTGTCAATAAGATTTAAAGTTGCTGTCATGTTTACACAGCCACATAGAAAAGGTTAAGAGTGGATTGTGATTTTTTTGAAATTAAGTACCAACAGTTACTGGACCATAGCAGTGTGTATTTGTTATGATTAATGTTTGACATCTTGCATCTTTTTGAGATATTTTAACCACTTTTCTTGTCAGATGAAAAGTGTACTGCAGTGTGTTTCTAGTCTAGTGTGGTTTTTTTCAGTGTACCAAGGTTTCTAGTGTTGAGACTGAGATATTGAAGACAAATACTCAGTTCCAAACCCTGAGAAGGATATTCAAATCCATCTGGGCAGCTGGGAATGACATATTTCAGTGTAAAATCTCCCACTAGACTAAACAAATGTTTAAATTATCAGATAATCTTCCTTGGCTCTGCTTGTGGTTTAGGTTTTAATTCCTTGGTACCTGGTGATTAATACTACCAGTATGGATATGTTAAAGAAATTAGTAAATTTTCATGTGAAAATTGCTACCAAAATTAAGAAATGTATCAGAAGCTCAAAGATTTTGTTGTGAAGATTTTTACTTCGGACGGGTATTGAGACATTAGGAACAAAGAGTTTCCTTCTTGACATGACGAGAGGAAATGATTTCAAGTTGTGCCAGGGGGAGGTTTAAACTAGTTATTAGGAAAAAAATATTTACTGAAAGAGGCTGCTTGGAGAAGTGATGGAGTCACCATCCTTAGAGGTGTTCAAAAAAAGGAGTAGACATGACACTTCAGGACATCATTTAGTAGACACAGTGGATTTGGTCTGATGGTTAGTCTTCATGATCTTCGAGTTCTTTTCCAACCTTAATGATTATATGATTCTATGAAATATTTTAAATTTTAAATACCATTTGTGAGAAGTTTACATAGATTTTAGTAGGTGTTCAAGAATGAAAAAGACAACAACAGTCTGATTCTATATGAACTTTTTCACGTTAGTTCTATCATTAAAATATTTTTCTGAATATTTGTGAGATTTCTTTCTAAACCTAGCTCTACCTTTGCCGTTACTCTTTTGAAAATTTTAACATGGTGCACATGTCCAGTATGGACAACTCATACATGAAACTGTTAACAAGGATATTTTTCAATAAAGTCTAATGACAAATATTAAAAATATTGTTTCTGCGCGCCCCCCCCCCCCCCCCCTTCAAAACAGCCATTCCTAAGATACCTTAAAAAAGAAGAGTGTCAGGGCTGGAGAACTCTAATTCAAAGCTATGGTTGTGTAGTTGGACACTTTCAAGGCCTAGGATAGTGTCTTCACACAGTAATCTAAACTGAGTCAGAGGAGCATGTCCAGAGGTAGCCCAGCAACGCTCTTCAGTGCTCCACTGCAATGTGTAGTCATAGCTATTGCTAAGGAAACTGAATGAGGCAATTCTTTGTTTCTTTTTTGAATGAAAAACCATTACATTAATATTTGGATGCCGTGGATGCTGCCCTCAGGTTAATTAGTTAGTTTGGAATAATTTTAGATGAGTACATGTAACTGCATCAAAATGCTTTATGTTCTGGCAATCTTTAGCCAGAAAAAGAATTTTAAGTTTATAAAATCAGGATTACTGGAATATGATATACTATCTTGGTAAGGCATTAGTTTGTCAGGAAAGCAATAAGACATCAACCTAACCTACTACAACTCTTAAGTGTATCCCTTTTATTGAAACTAGCGGTATCAATGCAGGCTAAAAAGGCTAATTATATGAACATCAGCCTAGCAGCATTTAATTTATTGGAACCTCAACAGATATTAAGAAAAAGAAAGGAACATACAAAGATAACAAAAAGATAATCCATAAAGAATACCATTTTTAATATCATGTAAATTGCTTAATTTATAGAAACAAGCAATTTCTTAAACAGGAAATGTCTACCTTCTAAGAAAATTAAATTACCATTGCTTAATGAAAGAAGTAATTGCTACCTCCTTTTGGTATAATCATCATTTTAGGGCTGCTGGGAGACTGTGAAAACCTAAGAGTCTATCATGTAGAGCCACAGACTCACAGTTCAAACAAATGTATCTCAGGCTGATCTTAAACTATAGTACATGGAATGACTAATTTACCACTGCTAATTTCATCACTTTAACACCTGTTAGCAAGTAGCAGACATTAGTTGAAGTGGTTGCCAAAAAACTCCCTTTGATACTGTTTAAATCTTCCTCATTCAGCTAAGCTATTAATAACAACAGGAAATTAGGACCTCAACTCTTCATTTTCTATCTGTGAGAAGCAGATAAATCTAACACTCTATTTTAGAGATTTTCTATGGAAACAAACAACGTTGGACCTCTGTGAGATGACGATCATGTTCCTTTGCCAAGATTTTTCAAATATCTAAAATTAGGACAGAATTTGGGTAGAGATCCAACCAAATATACTCTAGAAGTTTCATAGCGCAATCTGTTCAGATGGTGTTTGTTACATTGTCCAGCTTGAAAGTATTAACGGAAGAAATTGATGGGTTTGGTTTTCTCAAATTGTTCAAGAAAATACATGGAGGCCATGAGAAAACAAGCAGAGGCTTGACAGTGGCCATCATTCTGGATTTTGCACTGTAAATTTGAGACTTGTAGCCAGTTGTGTTTAGGTCCTGCATTATACCCCCTTGTCTCAGGAAGAGTATCTGTTTGACTTTCTCCAGAGGATTATTTTAAGCTACATTTACAGTGCATGTAATATATTAAAGTATGTCCCTTTCAAACAGTGATGAAAGTCTTGGATGAGAGGAGGAGAAGTTATCTTTTGTAGCAGTTAGCATAATTCACAATGTAGTAATGTTGGTACCTGGCTTTCATGGTAAAAACAGAACAGAAAGAAGATACTTTTCATGTAATTTTATTATCTTCCCATTTTGTGGTGAATCTGTATTTTTGCCAGTCATTGAGAAAAACATACCTAGAAACCTCTGCCTCAGTCCTGTGGAAGTAGTTCTGTGTGGAAGAGCCACAGTCCTATATGCTCAGTTGACTCTGTGACACATTCTGCTTTTGTTTTTATGTTTTAAATAGTGCTGATATTGCAACAGGTTTGTTGTTGTTGTTTCCTGCTTACAAAGAAGTTTATTTGCTATGTACATCTTTAGACAATGCTTATTGTCCTCAATGATTGTTGCTACATTCACTAAAGAGGGTTCGAACGTACCTTACAACAATAGCAAGAATAAGGATGCATTTTGCTGTTCCCTGACTTTGTCAGAAACGTGTAAACAGCTTATGCCTCTTTTGACGTTAAATATAGCTGTTTGTATTACCAGAATTGCACTTTTTTTGACTTTGATGCCCAATCCTGCCTTGAGTCATGATCCTGTGTATGTGAACATTGCCCCTGCTGACTGCCATTTCAAAATATCACCACACATTGTAAGATGTATACTGCAAGTCACGGCCCCTCACAGCTTTGTATGCACCAGGCTGCACACGTTAAACATCGTACTTTATTTCTCTCTTTTTTTCAGCATGCATTGACTCTAAATGAAAATGTGTATATCTAAATCTCTCTGATGTTTGGACTACTCTGAAACCCAGATTTTCACGCTAAGTCTAGGTTAATTCAAAAATATATATTCTTATCTGTATTTGATATATATTTTATATATACATATATATATATAATTTTAATATAATATGAACTTATCTCTCCTCCAGGACCATCTTGTTATTTTCTTTTGAGTTTTCTTTTGTGGTAAAAACCTAGGAAATATTAATAGTAAGCCAGAAAATGCTCTCAGTATACATTCAGTTGTTTTCATTTTAATGAAGCATACTGATGCATGAAGTTTTTTGCTCGATTTTTGAAGAGCTACAATAAATATTCTATTTTAGTCACCTAGCAAATCTGAAATTTACCTCTGTGCCTTACTAGGTGTCATAATATGTTGCCAGGCTAATCATCTGTAGTGACAACACTGCCAATGTGTAATACTTTAAGGTTATGTACCTGGAGTTTACGACCTTGCAGTCAAAGCATACTCGGGAGATGCGTACTGGCAGGGGGAAATTTGTCTCCTTTACTGTTTTTGTGGTTTTGCTGCTGCTTTGTCTACTTTGCATTAATAGTGATTTATATTTCACTCCCCTGCATGTGATGCTGGAAGACCCAACATAACTTTTATTCTAGGTCATTAAGGATTCTCTTTTAAATGTTAAAAAGATATAAATTATTTTCTATATTTTCATACTGAAGAAATTTTAATCCATCCATCATTAGTATGTCAAAGAAAATGATACACATTAGTTACAATAGTATTAATACTGCTTTGCTTACAGGTTATGTTTTTTTTCTTGCAATACAATTTGCATATATGTGATATGTTGAAGGAGATGTTATCTGAAGCATGCTGTTTGCATACTGATTTTATGCAAATTGTTAAAAATAAATTAATAATCTTTTTCAGTTTTATGGTTCTTAACCTCATGACAAAGACAAAATAATTCTTACCATGCAAAAGAGAAGGGGTAGAGGATGCACCAACAGGTAAAATGTGAAAACTGATAGAATAGTTATGAACCAGCCATGTGTCTTGAGATACAGACATCAGGGAGCAATGTTAAGCACTTCATCATTCCTGCCCTCCAGTGTCTGATGCTTCTGATTTCTTCTTTATTGATTTCAACTAAAGAAAATATAGAAGAGTATAAAGGTGACCCATTTTGTTGATAGATACACATGTTAGGCTTGTACTTCCAGCAAATAGTTTTGACGTCAGGAATAATAGCTTATAGGCAAGAGATAAACACAATTTCCTGTGATTTCTAAGGCTAGTGAATCAGCCAGTAGAAGTTAAAGGCACACAGACTGCCTTCATTGTTTCAGTTATTTATCTTTTATTCAACAGGCTGAAAATTTAACAAGATACGGGGAATTGTAAAAAAAAATAAGAATAAATACCCACACACCAAACAACTAATCAGACAAAGAAAAAAACCACAGAAAAAACCCCTCAAACACTGAAACTCTTTTAACTTTCATTGTTTGGGAACGTATTCTGTATTGTTAACAACAGTGACATAGTAGCCCTTTTCAACCTTGTAGGATTTTATAAGCCTGATTGTTTAATAATTTCATGTAACTGATGCCCTGCACAATATATGATTATTTTCTAACAACAAAAATTGGACACTAAATGTTACCATTTAGATATGCTGGTACAATATATCTACTTTTATGTTTCACTGGGTGCTTCTAGGGCTGTGGTGAATTTCAGACAAGGAAACTACTAAAGGATTTTCACTCATATTCCAACATCACATTTTTTGAAATTGTTATAAAATGTCAGTGGCAGTTAAGGAAATAATTCTTACATTTGTTTTGCATGGTAAGGAGTGATGCCAAAACCATGAAGTAAAAATATAACAGCTGAAACAGTGAAGAACTGTCACACAGTGATAATAGTATTGTTCGTTTTGATGCATAAAATAGTCCTGTCCAACTTTCACATGGCTTCTATAGTTAATTGAGTAAAATATTCTTTTCAGGTTAAGCTAGCTTTGGAAAGGCATTAAATCCCCTTTCCAAAGTATTTACTAAGGAGGTGTGAATTGTGGATTTTAGGGAAAAAAATTCCTACACCTTTTGTTGTTGTTCTCATTGTTGTCTTGGAGAGAGAATGTGTCCTAGATGCTCAGTGTGAAATAGTTCCAGGGTACAAAAATTGTCTTCTTGTATTTCATTCCATACTGGAAGGGCGGGATTGTGAATGAAAGATCAGAACTACTTACAGCTGGGATTTAGATTTATGCAGGATTGTTAAGTTTATGTCTTTGAGATGTGAGATCTACATATTTTTATATTGTAACTGACACTTAATGAACTGCACTGAATGCTTTCTGCTCACCATTCCACAGCCTGATCTGTTGCTGTTCTGGTCCTTCAAGATCAGATGCTTTTGATACAGAAACATATGTACAAATTGTAGAAAGTGTAGCTGTTGATGTTTTAAATAAGCAGTACATACAGAGTAGTTTCCAAAAAATATAAGCGAATTGGATTTCTATATATCTGCTTACCTTTCAATGCATGTTAATTTCTTACACCTTCATCTGGTTAACTGGCCCATTTGTGCGTGTCTAGCAAAGGCTCGTTTGTGCATGTTTATGGCTTGAGTTTTTCCTGCAATCCAAGCAGAATAGTTTGTTATTCCTGAAAGGACTTTTCCCTGTGGAAGACGTTCTGCCTTTGGGGATGTCCAGCAGTATCTAATATGCCAGAACGTCACGATATGATCCCAGTTGTCCAAGGATGTATCTTATTTGTTGTCAAATTGATAACAGAATGAACGCACAAGATAAATTTGAGAACAGATCAGTTCACCACCATCTCTTCAACTAGGGAGTTAATAAGCAAAAAGCAACATCTTGTAATGTATAAGCTACGTCTTATACTTTCCTCAAACTTTTTTCAGTTCCTTTAGCAGAATACTGACGTGAGGGAAAAACATTTTTGGGAAGTGTTTATAAAACAGAAGATAAGGTCTCTGTCAATGCAACATTTTTTTAAATTATTTTCTTTTAAGTGTATATTGGCCTTTGATTCTGCCTGTGTCAGAGTAAACCATCATCTGGAAATTGATTCATAATCTAGAAGACTCTATTTATTCCAATCTTTATGAATTTATCTTCCTTACTTCTGCTGAGACTGAAATGCAAAATTATCGCATGCAGAGATCTTAATCTAGCAGTACTATTATCTGTCTGGTAATTAAAGGGGGAAAGACCATTAGAAAATGTTGCAATTTTTAATGTGATTACACAGGTAGCCCAGATGTTCTGGGTCAAAGTTAAAAAGTTATCAAAAAACCAACAAAATTAAAACATGAAAATTATTGGAACTGCAAAATAATTCAAACAAGTTTACCAGGGACCTTGTTCCCTTGTGAATTTTTCTTATGAGTTAAAAAGCTTTATAGAAATAGGAATTTGTGGATTATTTTTTTTTATTAAAAGACTAAAAATTATTCATGTTATATCTCTTAAACTAAAACCAAGAAAAACTTAAACATATTACATATAAATAAATCCTGTAATAATATTTATTTAATGAGGACAACTTAATTACAATAAGGTTCTAAAAAAAAGGTCCACATTAAGAGTTAATAAAGATGGAGGTTAAAATTATGTCTATTTTCATGCCTTTAAATGAAGGAAAGCCAAACACCTTCTGCTGCTGTTGGGTTGCAGCATGTGGGTTCAGGGTAATGAGAGAGTTTTTTTAAATAAGTATTTTTCAGTTAGCTTTAGTGAACCTATTAATGAGTGAACCACAGTGGTGTATAAATGCAAAAATGAACCAATTAAAACCTCAGGAAAAAATCTGTGGAGCTAAAGGAAAAGTCTTACATGACCTGAAAAGTTGTTTTCTTAAACTTTCTAAGCATAAGTTAAATGTTATTTATACCACTCAGTCTCATATGTGCTTAACAAAAGACTCTAAATTCCTTAAGTGAAGCTGAGAATTAGCATTTTGTTCTTAATATCTTGTGTGTCTCTTGCCCAACTTGTTTTTCATTTTCTTTCTTTTTTTTTCTTGCTGTTCCAAATAGGTTTCCTTAGTTTTCCGATGTGAATATATATGGTCTAGTTGTAGTATATGACACCCAATTCAATCATTAAGCACTAACAGTTATAGGCATGAAATGCATGAAAAGGAAGAGTAATATTTCTTCATACTTCATGGAATATTCACTACCTTCTTAATAAAGAGTGAACCCTATTAAGTTTTGAAGAGTTAAGGACAAACCTTCATTAAAAACTTTTGCTTCTCCTGTTATATGCAGATCAAGAGTTATGACCAATATCAGGTGAATAGCATTGAAAGTTTTACAACTTCAACAACATGAATAATGTATAGTAGATAACTTTTATTTTTCAACATGAATTTTTCTGCAGCTGCCTTTCTTATTGAAACTGTATTTCATATGCGATATCCAAATCACCTTGAGAAGAATACGGTATAGTTCAAAACTTTCTATAAGAAACAGATGTTTGATCAAGACATTTGTCGGGTTGGGGGGGGTTGTTTGTTTTTTTTCCAGAGTTAAATATTTGAAGATGTTTCAAGCACATTTACAGAACCAGATGAAAACCAGAACTGACAGTAAGCGTATTGTTGAAGGTCTTGCATTTATTGAAGGCCTTGCATTTATTGCATAATGCTAATGTTTTACTCCTGGTGTGGTCTGTAGCAATGGAAGTCCAAAAATTTCTTGAAACTCAACTTTGGCATGGATGACAATACAGACCTACAATTATTAGTGAAATCTATGTGATTTTCTATCCCAGACTATGTCTGCATTAGCAAGTAAAATGACCCGAACAAAGGAGAGCTGTGTGAACTCCTCTGTTGGTCTGTAAAATTGATCAGATGAGGCAGAGAATCTGACATCCACACTGTATCATTCTCAACAGTTTTGTTTTGGACTTGTGTAGTCTGTTATGATGGACTGTATGCCAGTTAACTGCTGGAGAATTTTAATTGTATAACTTTGATCTGAAGGCCCTCTTCACAATGTAAACTCAGAAGCATAGTAAGTAGGAGCAATTTAGAGATGTACTTCAAAAATGTATTCCTGACCCCAGTGAAATTCCTGATGTAAGTGCTGCCTTGAAGTCTAAAGAAAAGGAATCAGGTGAACAACCTGTCTAGATCTCATCGATGGACACCCAGAGATTCCTAGAACCTGTGACCTTTGAAGATATAGTTTGGAAAATGTATCTGTGGAGAGGGAGCAAGAGAGTTATTTTATGTTAATCTTTACAAGAGAAAATATTTAAATTATCTAAACATTCCTAGTGAAAGGAAGTAGAATTTAATGTCAAGGTCTGTTTTGGATGTGGAGAGTGGGCATAGTTCTGCCAAGTAAATGCAAGTCAGTTGTATTTGCTTGTGGTAGCCTCATTCACAAGACATAAGCACTTATCCTGCCAAGTAGTGGTCAAGAATAAAAATCCACTAACTGAAAACGGGGGTGGAAAGAAGTTCACATGATAATGGAAAGGATGTCCCATGCTGCTGCATGCTTTCTCTTCTATTTACATATTGGAGAAAATATGTTGACAATTTTGGCATGAACAGAATGCCATAGCTCCAAATTCCCTTCCAGTCCAGGAGTTAAATTTGGATGGAGACTGTGTTTCATCCAAAGATAAGTTGATGGAAGTTGTAAAAATAACTGCTGCAGGCTATAGGAGTATTGAAGTCACAGTACTTCCAGAAACTCACCATGGAGCAGTCTAATTGCGTGCTATGCTTTCCACAACTCTGCAAATAAGCTAAAAATTAAAGATGATGGAAAATAAAGTTGATTACTTTCCGTTTGCCTTAAATAGTTACTTTCTAAACATCTCTGATGTTGTTTCTCATAATTGGCACATGAAATTCATAACATGCCACTTACCCAGCAGGGTCATAGTGGTAATCTCCTAGTTAGTACTGGTGAAATTCTACCCAGTGAGCATGATATTCCAATTCTTTTTATGTTTTTTTTTTTCTCTTTTCTTCAGAGGTTATTTCTGGAATGAATATGATTACTGTTCTTTGAGTGCTATCAGCATTCTGCTGGGAAATATGCATGTGTTCCTTCAATAAGTGATAGTTCGTAATGCATCTCTGTGTTCCTATACTTTTTTCTGTATTTTTATATAGATTTGTAATTTTATCTTTGAAGTCTGAGCAATGTCACTCATTATATTTTGGATGCCACTATAGATCAAAATAATTTCTACATGAACAAGCTTTTAATTTGGCAGTGACTGACAGTGAAGAATGTCTTAATTCTTTGTTATGAAAGAATCATGAATAGTGTAATCCAGAAGCTATCAAATTATCACTTAGAAAACTATTAAAGGGCTTTTTCCCTTCTTTACTCTTTCCTTGCACTAATCCATACCCATCTACTAGATTTTAGCATGTGTTTAGCTATTATGACTTGAAAGTATGAACAAGAAATTTGGAAGCGAGTGCTCACCATTGTCGACATTGTTCTCCCCTACAAACAATGTAAGAACTCCTACACAGTGATTTATTTGTGCAGTTGTTTTTCTTCCTCATGTAACATATTTTATACTGATCATAATTTTTCACCCCAATTTATACAAACCTCCAGTTTGCAAAGATAATGTGGAATTCCACCACGTGCTCACAGTCCTTTCTAGCTTCGTGATATCTGCATCTCTGGTAAATACATATTTAGTTAAATCACTACTATTATTAATAAAAAAGCTGCACAAATTCAAATCCAGGAGACATTCTGCCAGGTAAGCTTCCTTTGTTTTGGAAACAAACTACAGAAAACCAGGTTTGAACTGTGGTTATTCAGTCAGATTTTGCCACTTTTTTTTTTTTTTAACTAGCTAGTGCACTTGTCAAGTGCTGATAAAAATTTCAAGTCAGATGCTGCCAAGCTTTTCTAAGATCAAAATGTAAGTGTGTTTATTTCCAGTTTCTCAAACGCAGAAGATCCAGTAGCCTGTTAGAAAGGACATTAAATTGGTTTGACTTTTTTGATGTTGACAAATCCATACTGTATGCAATTTTTCTCTTCTAGCTTCTAGATGATTACAAGGAGGTGGATAATACATTCAGAAATTTTGAGAGACCTGAAGTTATCTTTCTGGACTATAATTTTTCCATTTTCTTTCTCTTTTTCTTGCTTCTTTTCTTTTTCCTTTTGCACAGACACTCTGTTCTCAGAAATCACTTTGGTCAAGTCTGTAAGTATCTTAGAATAAAACTGAGCCTATTCCAATATAAGGAAATAAGCTGCTTTTCAGACAGCTTCCTACACTGTTTACTTTTAAGGAAGCACACCATACTTCAAATTTTATTTCAGATAATTTTTTACTACTTAGCATTCTGCAGTTTTTCATATTGTGAAAGTCTGAGGCATTTCTTAGTGAATTTAGTTTTACAGCTACATTTTTATGAACATTAAAATGACTTAAAAGAAGGAAGTGATGAGAAGATGTAAACAAGTTTTCACTCAAGAACTTAGGAGAAAATGAGACTAAGTTGGTGTTTATAGTCTACCTCTAGCTTCTTTACTGATTATTGGTTTTATTTAGTATTTAAATGGCATCTTGCTATTTATAAGGTTCATCTGGCCACTGGGTCATACCTCTTGACACGTTCAGGACACTTTAATGGAAAGTATCATTGATACAATTGTTTCCTCAAGATGTAAAATTTAGAGAAGGGGAAAAAAGATTAGTCACAGAGACAAAGTGAGCATTTGGGAATTATTAAAAAAATCAATCAGATTAATATATAGAGTTCTATACTATTTACTATAGAAGAACAAGGGAAAATAGAACAACCATACTTTGTGTTACTTGGATTTTGCTCTGTGATATAGTCTTCTTGTGTGATAAAACTTTGAAGAGCTGTGACAGGTCACCTTTGCTCTTTGGTGTTTCTTCTCTTCATGTCTTAGTGCATGTCCACATCTCGTGCAGAATGACAGTCAGATGACTTGGGTTTCAAATCACAGGTTTACCTTCATAAATTTTGTTCAGAAAATGAAATTATTCTGTACATTTTTTTACCATCCTGGCTTTTACATCTCAAAACTGTGTTGTAGTTTTCTTCAGATGACTCCAGGAATATAATTTTGTTGTTCTGTGGCTTAACACATAGATAAATCTGAAAAAAAATATTACTCCAAGTCTATGAACTCTTCATTCTGCGTTGCATATTGGAGATTATGTTTTGGTAATTCCTCTCCAAAGGAGAGGAACTGGTTACACCTGTGGTTAGTGTTATACTTAAGTAAAACAGGCAGACAACAAAGATAGGGAGGTTAAACATACTTACTTATGTCCAGGTATTTATGTTTTGACTAGTGTACCCAGCTGACTGTAACCTCACACAAAACCCCAAAACTGGTATATGTGGTACAGATGCATGTGAGGCCAGGTGGTGATTTGTTAACTGAAAACAATAAAGATATTATTACCCTGTTAGGCAGGACATGGTGGGACACAGAAGGGAGGAGACTGCTGGACCCTGGTTATTGCTAAGAACTGTAGATAATTGGGCTAGAAACAGGCTTTGCAAGGTTAGAAAACAAGAAAGCATAGCTGAGCTATTTGGGCAAGTGAAAAAGCACTGCCTCAACAAGGCAGGGGTATAAAAGGGACTGCTTGTGCTTAAGAAAGTGGTCTCGTTTGGCACCTTGAAACAGGGTCTATGCCTCAATCACTATGACGCATTATCTTCAGCCATGCAAATCTGCACACACATTTGTATGTAATTTGACTTGATGTGTAGTTTTAGTAGGCTTTGATGGAAGATCCCTTTAAGGCTATTAATAGTGACTAGTGCTGTAAACCAATTGTGGTAGCATTTTCAGATAGTGTGTTTTTAATAATATCTATAGTTATTTCTATTTTTGAAGAAACTTCTTGGTTTGACACCAGATTACAGATGTTGATATTGGCACTATCAATAGAGAGTGAAACAGTATTGCATGTTACTGAGAGAAAATAGTCAATGCATGTGATAAGAATAGAATATAGTAAAAGAGAATCTGCAAAAATGATTTTTAAATCCAGCAGAAATGGTTAAGGTAGTCTCTGACCAAAAGTAATCAAGTGTTTTCACAATACATCTTTTTAACATTTTTCTAGATTTTGGTGCTGTTTGACAAGATCTTTTATCTTTGTGGAAGAATAAAGTGGATATGTACTATGGCACAATATGCTGATATCTGTTGATATTCTCACTACCTACATTATGACTTCAAAGCCCAGTCCATAACTACTCCAGATGCTATAGTTAACTAGCAAGTCTTACTTTTCTATCAGATATAGCATGTATATGAATTACTTACACTGTGAATCCCATTTTTATCTCTTTCCAGAATGATAATGTAATGCTTTTGGTTTGTTGTTCTTTTTCCCTTCTGCAATAGCAATATGGGAAGAGAGCTCGTCCAGACTCTCTTCTGTCCCAAGTAAGGAGATGAACTACAAATGGATTCCAAAGGCATCAATCTTCATGGAGTGTTCTGCATGACTGTGAGTACCGATCTATCTTGATAACATCTGTTTATGTGTACATTAAGAATTAAAGCATGAAGTTAAAACAGACAGGGTGGGAACAGGAGGAGCTTAGTTACTGAAGCTTGGCTCAGTAATCAGCTTTCTTCAGCTGTAGCAACTTCATTTTGTGTGTACTATTTGCTGTAGAGTGAGATTCACAGGTGAAATTCATAGACACTTTTGGAGGTACGAGCACTTACTGTGGTGGTAGGTTATAGTACTAGGAATGGCAGCTTCTAGCTCTGTGATAAATCATGCAACAGTTTTAAGTGGCTTGCAAACCATTGTCAGGGACAAGACTGTCCTGTCTGGCAGAGACAGTGCCATCAAGATTGTGCTTTAATTGCCAGACCTTTCATAAAGTCAGAGGCCTAATGAGGTAACAGGGAAATGCCTACAGTAGATTTGTAGTTCTCAACCTTAAATCCTGTCCTAAAATAGATTCCTTTCTGGCACAGAGCAGTGGGTATGTATTTTTCTCATCTTTTTCTTTAAAAATGTTGAAATCCCTTGTGAATCTGGGTCAGTCATACAACAGCAGTGCTGTACAGATAAGAAAACATTTGCTGTCCGAGTATATGGAAATAAATATCTACATGATCTTTAAGTAATAAAATTCTATTTGTGAAGCTATCAGTGGTTAACACAAAGCTATAGGGAACGCCTTACTTTTTATGACTATTTTACAAACTTAGAAAGCAGACCACCTTGAAATCACAAAAAAATATAAGTGACAGAAGTTCAGATCAAATTCTGAAACCTTCATAAATGAAACGTAAAAAAGTCTAGATTTCTTTTTAGTCTCTAATGAGAGTTCATCTCATTAAAAATTAACACCTTTTTATTATACCTAATTTACTTATAAATCTTATTGCCGCCCATTATCAACTTTCATAGACATCTCAATCAACCTTATGATTAAATCTATTTTATTCAGGCTATTCTTTTCCCACTGATTTTAATTCTACCTTAATGACTTTCTTTTTTTTTTTCTTGAAAATTCATTCAACTGTGGATACTTTTCTATTTTTTCACATGTCATTTTCATACCTCTAAACCTGACTAATTCTACAACTTCCAACTGGGTCTTTTTATTACAGATAAGCAGTGTTTTTTGAGGAAATAAATCTCCTAACACTTTAGTATCCAGGAAGACTTTCTGTATAAGGATTTTTCTTACTACCCACAGGAGTATAAATGCAAATAATGACAGCTAGAATTAGCATCACACTTGCATGCTTTTGTTAAGCAAAAGGGACCTTACTCATAACTGAGTAACCACTGAACTTGAGTCCTGTCATATGGCAGGGGAATAAACTTGATAATCTTGACCAGGTGAAATGACCAGAGGCAAGAAAAGGAGTCTATCTGTTCCCTAGTGTTATGGTGTGCCAGAAAATTATTCAAAATGTGCGTTAGAAGGTAATCTATAGAATCTGAAAATGAAGTTATTATTTTACTTGATTATCTCCCGTTCTCTGACACATCATATGCACTATAAACTAATAAAAGCCTATATAAAAACATAAGAATACAGAGACTTTTAATAAACATTAAGCAATATTGCAAATAGAATTCATTCTTATTCTGCAGCGCTTCATGTGGCTTACTATGACCCTGAATTTCCTAGGACATGTTGTTTCTCATTGCCAGGCAAAAAAATTGGTAGAGACTTCCCCTCATCCTATTTAAATATTCCACTTTACTTTGCCGTGTTCTTGAAAGTCTGAATTTCAGCCTATTTCAAGTGAGTTAAGCATAGTTTCTTCCAAATAAAAGATTGTGCTAATTATTTTTTGTTGCAGTGATGCAAAACACAATATAGTATATCCCTGTGCATTTCTTATTGACTAGGGGTGTGTGGTGCAATTTGCCCCATTGAATGTGTTTGCAGTAATATGAAGCACTGTTGCTACTGACAAGATAAAATCTGAGTAAAGGCAAACATCTTGGGTGATTTTATAGATATGTGTTCTAGGAAAGGAAAGACAGTGGTTCCATTAAAAACTACAGCAAAAATAGGTGGTTTTCAAGTGACTGAGGAAATGATAACAAAATATGTTACACTGCTTAATTTATTTAAACAAATGCATGTTTAATGATATTTTTACCTTCAATTGTAATAGGTTGGTTTTGTCTTAGGAGCACTCATGAGCAGGTCTTTTTAAGAATATGTTGACATTTAACGTATAAATTTATTTAAGAATACTCCAAAATATCTGATCTTTGAAATACAACAATTGTTTTTATTCAGCAATGGCTTGTTCTATCATCTACCTTTCAAACTCCTGTCATTCACGGCAAATGGTACAGTTACTTTTTTGTTTATTTTTTTTAACTGCTTTGGGCTGTACAGTAGAAAACTAGCAGTAGAGAACTCTTCTAATGGGAAATGCTATATCATATTATGCGGTCATTCCTTCACATGGCTCCTGTGACATCATAATGTCTTTAGTGCACTAGTTCTGCTAGTCTTACAACTGGAATGAGATAATAATGAGATAACACAAGTTTTTTGTAAAAAGTTAGCAAATCTTGAAGTCCCCATTGTATGTTATTTGAAGAAATAGTTTTACTGTTTGTGTTCCAGCTTGCATGAGCAATATCACATTACTTGAAACTGTGTTTTCCTACAATGATTCCCACAGGTAAGGATGCTCTGCAGCTTCAGAATTATTTCGTCCCATTTTGCATGGGTAGATTTTGCTGCAGGAAATTGTCAAATACGTCAAAGTGTTGTTTGGCCTTGTATCCAATTTCTTCTTCAGTTGTGTATCTCTAGATATTGATTCAATGCTTCTGATCTTTTTGGGCAGAGGGTGGCCAAGCATATGGATTCCCATGTTTGCATAAGCATGAAGTGACTAGAGTGATTCTTTGCTACCTATATGCCGTGAAAGGACATGTTGCCACTACCATTTTCACTTGGATGTTAAGTAAAATTCAAAAGCTTCGAATTTAACAAACATTTCCACTTTAAACATTTGTCTTTTGCTGACCTGTGGATCACTGCTGTCTATAGCGCTTCAGGCAGTTGCTGCTATTTAACTGATAGACCTTTCTAAGAGTTAGTGCTCTCTTTTGTTTGGGTTTTTTTTTTCTAATAAAGGAATTTTGCTATTCTTTGGGAGGAAGTGAAATTCTTAGTGTTAGCCCTTCTGCTTAGTCATTCCATTTTTTTCTTAATGTGTCTTTCATTCAAATGATGCTTTAGAAAATTTCCTGATTGTTTCCTTGAGCAGTATTTTTTCACCAAATATGTGAATAAAATTAAACAAAGTAGAACTCTTAGAATTTTTTTTTCTCTAAGGGCGTAGTCTCTTCTGCAGTACATTTTGAGTATTATACAAGAGAAAACGTGAGCAAGGCAACTCCAAAATTCTGCATATTCAGAAGCATCATGGACTCTACACCTGTGATAGCTCCCTGTAGTCAAACACACTTGAATATTAATGTTCTTTACCTAAAAACCCTGGTTGTCAACAAAAGAAATAGGCCGCCAGGTTGGGATACAGTACTTGACTGGTTACAATCCCACTAGTTTGACTTCAAATGCTCTGCAATCTCATTTAAGAGAAATATACATTTTAGAAATTGCTTCTAATCTAACAAAACATAGACTGCAAGGTTTGAAAATCACATTCCACTGAGATTTCGTGTTAAAATATTTTATGTATTGTTCAAATAGATAGGGATTTTTGAATGAAAATGAGATGTCATAATTTAGGCTTCTTATTCTGAGGCAAATATGTTACTTCTCATTTCCTAATGGCATATGTAGATGCAGTGTGTCTAGCTGTTACATAAAAATAAAGAAAATTTAGTTGTATTCATAGTAAAGCAGTGATATTGTCATTAATGAATAAATTCACTGTGATGTTCTAATCATATAATTGGCATTTATTCAGAAACACAGTTCTCTGAGATGGCTTGATTGTATTCATTATCACCAGTTAGAGGCTTCTTAATGTTTCTATTAGCCTGACTCAAAATGCTAAATTGGAGTACAGATGTTAGAATTTGCTTCTAAATCAGCCTGCAGTTCAATATTTTGTTTATTTTAAATATTTCTGAACTAAATCCCTATCTTGAACCTTGTTTTTAAAACCTGGGGTTTTTTCTGAAGTTATCTGTTCATCAGCAAAACTAAACAAGCTTATTAATACAATTAAAAAGAACAATAATGTGAAGCTGAATTATTTAAACTACCAATATTCTTTAGTCATTTTAGGCTGACTAACTACGAATTGTTCAGTGCCATGCATACCCTAAGACAGCATCTACATCTTGATATACCACTTCAGGAATTGTCTAATGACTCCTCCTCAGGCCCTTAAAATACCTCACTGGTAGAATTCTAAATTAAATTTTAGTAGGTAACAGAAAATTAGATAAATTCCTCCCAGAGGCTGTACAAAGGACAATGAAAATCAACACTTTATTGTGGACAAAGAAAGGATACCTGGTAAGTTTACTATTTATTCTTCCAGTGAGGGTATCCCTATACTGCACACTAAATATCCATTTATCCTTTGAACTTTGAAGTAAACAATCACTTGCCCTTTGAGCCATCCCTAACAAACAGCAACTACCTTATGAGTTTGTAGAACGACATTTGTCAAGAAGTTCTCAACAATTAGTAGTGCTTCTTATTGTTGGAAAAGGAAAGACAAAGGTGTGGTTTCTCTCTCATAGTGGTTAGATTTTGGAATTATTTTGGAAAAAAGGAACAAAATGCTCAACTTTCTGAATGACTTTAGATAAACCATGGGTTGGTCTTAGTGAACCCATTGATAGTCATATCAGCATTTGCAGAAAGTCATAGAAATCTTTTATTCATTAATGACACATAAGTAATGATAATGAATTCAGTAGAGAAAGATGAAAGGGAAGATAACCCAGATCTACACAAACCTGAACAATCTCAGCCGTGCTCACACTGCTCTTACAAGGAATCTGGGGTAAGGGACATCTCTTGTTCCACTTTTGCCTCGTGCATATAAAATGCACTCAGCCTGTATTTTATATATTAGGAGGTGTGAGGAGAAAACCACACATCCCCTGGTCATTGCTACTAATGAAGTGAAGCACCTGGAAAAGTAGCAAAACCTGGGATGAGTGCACTAGAGGAGAGAGAAAATAAACCCAAAGCATAGCTATGTATTCCCTAGGATCAATTTTCCTTAGATAACAGGCATGTACTATGCTCTCCTGTATTATTTGAGACAAAGGCTGTCTGCTTTTCCTGGGTTTGTGCAATGCTTGTCAAAACATTTCTGTATTCTGGGTTGGTCCTTGGGCAAGACCATACAAAATTGGATTATCAAGGATAGCTATGGTAGTGCATGCCAATAGTGTTTATGTTCAGATGTGAAGCATTTAAATTGCAATACCTTAGGAAATAAATAATTTTCTTCTGTGAATACAAGATACTAATATTTCTCAATAATGAATAAAGAAAAAATCAAAAATACCTGCAAGGTACCTCTAGCGTTCAGTGCTTGAGTGGAAGATGTCCCCAGCATTATGGATCTCATTGCTCTGATGACTTTTTTTCTTGCCTTCTTATCAAAGAAAAATCTAGGAGTGAAATTCCCATGATGGGAGCTTCATTTAGTTTATTCTGATCAAGTAGATTTCAGTTGAAAAGGTGGTTAATTTGCTTGTGCTGCTTTTACTGCTTGTTTACCTCAGTGTCTCCTTGGCAGATAGTAGCCTTTCTGTTACTTAACTTCTACTTGCAGTTTTCTGTTAATCTGCATTCAGTACATTGGTTATAGATCAAACAAACTCAGGTTCAGCGGTGGCATAAAACAGTGGTTGCAAATCATGTAATTTAAGAAAAACTTTCCCTAAGTGTAGTACAGACAGGAGGAGAGTTCTGTGTCTTCTTAAGATGTTAGAAGCATTATCTGAGGCAGTAACACATACTGTTATTTTCTAAGGAAGACGTCTCTTTGACTGCTGTCATTCGAGTAACGGAGTTGCAGTACCTGCATTAGGTTTTTCAAACTTGCTTGTGAAGGTATTGTGCTGAAGTCATTGGGTGAAATCGTGGCTGTATTGGTATCAATAAGGTTTTAAGCATTAACTTCAACAGGAACTGGACTTCATTCAGCAAGGACAGAAATAAAGAAGTGGTATTTGCCTGTCAGGAGGAGCTGTGAGCAAGCCAAACACTTCAGGCTCTCCCTAGTCATCCACTATTAACTTGCATAATTTGAATCCATGGTTTTATTACCTTAGGAAGTAATTTGAATATAGAGACTTTGGAGTTTGATTCTTATGTGACAAACTTGTCTTTATCAGCTTCCCATACCAAGCTAGATTCTATTGGTGTTTGTGTTTCAGATTCATGTTTTTAAAATAGATCTGCTTACGATCATCTGTTAGAGGTATTATTGTCTTAAGCTAATTGAGAAAAAATACAGTACAAGAAAGTAACCAGGAGATAACACAAAAGTGATATTCTCTCAGGTTATTCTAGTGAAGAACTTCATTATGGACTAAAAGGCAACTAACTTGCATCTGTTTGTGAACATAAATACTTGAAATTTTATGTATCGAAAAAGTCAGGGAGCTTCTACATTTCTTTACTACTTCTTTTACCTTAGAATGCATCCTTTGAAAGCTTAAAGTAGAATCATAGAATAACCAGGTTGGAAGAGACAGAAGAGATCATCAAGTACAATCGTTCATATCAAACACTAAACCATGCCCCTTAGCACCTCATCCATCCATGCCTTAAACACCTCCAGGGAAGGTGAATCAACCACCTCCCTGGGCAGCTTGTTCCAATGACCAATGACCCCTGACATAAAAATTTTTTTCCTAATGTCCAGCTTCCCCTGGAAGAGTTTGAGGCCATTCTTTCTTTTCCCATCCCCTGTCACTTGGGAGAAGAGGCCATCACCCTCCTCTCTACAACCTCCCCTCAGGTAGTTATCATAGAATCATAGAACAACCAGGTTGGAAGGGACCCACTGGATCTTCTAGTCCAACCATTCCTATCTAACACTAAACCAAGTCCCTCAAGACCTCATCCACCCGTGCCTTAAACACCTCCAGGGAAGGTGAATCAACCACCTCCCTGGGCAGCCTATTCCAATTCCCAGTGACACTTTCTGTGAAGAACTTCCTCCTAATCTCTAACCTAAATCTCCCCTGGCGGAGCTTGAGGCCATTCCCTCTTGTCCTGTCCCCTGCCACTTGGGAGAAGAGGCCAGATTCCTCCTCTCCACAACCTCCTTTCAGGTAGAGAGTAATGAAGTCTCCTCTCAGCCTCCTCTTCTCCAGGCTAAACAATCCCAGCTCTCTCAGCCGCTCCTCATAGGTTCTGTTCTCCAGCCCCTTCGCCAGCTTCGTTGCTCTTCTCTGGACTTGCTCCAGAGCCTCAACATCCTTCTTGTGGTGAAGGGCCCAGAACTGAACAGGATTCAAGGGGTCCAGAATCCTGAACAGGATTCAAGGAGCAGTCTCACTAGTGCCAAGTACAGAGGGAGAATCACCTCCCTGGGCATGCTGGTCACACCATTTCTGATACAAGCCAGGATGCCATTGGCCTTCTTGGCCACCTGGGCACACTGTTGGCTCATGTTCAGTCGGCTGTCAACCAATACCCACAGGTCCCTCTCCTCCCAGCAGATTTCTGGACAGACTTCTCCTAGTCTGTAGCACCACACAGGGTTGTTGTGCCCCAAGTGCAGGACCCGGCATTTGGCTGTGTTAAACCTCATCCCATTGGTCTCAGTCCAGTGGTCCAGCCTGTTCAGATCCCTTTGCAGAGCCTCCCTACCCTCCAGCAGATCCACACTTCCACACAGCTAAGTGTTACCTGTAAACATGCTAAGGGTACCCTCAATGCCCTCATCCAGGTCATTGATGAAGACATTGAACAGGGCTGGAGTCAGCACTGAGCCCTGGGGAACCCCACTTGTCACTTGCCTCCAGTTGGATTTAACACCATTTCTCACCACTCTCTGGGCCTGGCCATCCAACCAGTTTTCCACCCTGGAGAGTGTGTGCCTGTCCAGGCCAGAGGCTGACAGTTTCCGTAGCAGAATGCTGTGAGAAACTGTGTCAAAGGCTTTACTGAAGTCCAGGAAGACCAAATCCACAGCCTTTCCCTCGTCCAGCAGCCAAGTCACTTTATCATATAAGGCAATCAGGTTAGTCTGGCAAGACCTGCCTTTTGTATAACCCACATTGACTGGGCCTGATCACCTGGTTCTCTTGCATGTGCTTCGTGATAGCACTCAAGATCACCTGCTCCATGACTTTCCCTGGTACTGAGGTCAGACTGACAGGCCTGTAGTTCCCTGGATCCTCCCTGCGACCTTTCTTGTAGATGGGCACAACATCAGCCTCCAGTCCAGTGGAACTTCCCCAGTCTTCCAGGACTGTTGGAAGATGATGGAAAGGGGTTTGGCCAGCACATCCACCAGCTCCCTCAATACCCTAGGGTGAATCCTGTCTGGCCCATAGACTTACGGGTGTCTAATCAGGCTAGTAAGGTTCTGACCACCTCCTCTTGGACCATGGGAGCCTCATTTTGCTACTCTAGTTTCGGGGTTTGTACAGATGGAACAACTTTCTTTACAATTAAAGACTGAGGCAAAGAAGGTATTAAGCACCTCAGCCTTCTCCTCATCCCCTGTCACTGTTATTCCTTCTGTGTCCAATAGGGACTGTATGGTCTCCCTAGTCCTCCTTTTATTATTTATATATTTATAGAAAGATTTTTTGTTATCTTTCACAGATTTAGCCAACCTGACTTCTAGTTGAGCCTTAGCCCCTCTGATTTTTTCTCTACACAGCCTCACTTCCCTCCCGTAGTCTACCTAAGAGGCCTGTCCCCTCTTCCAGAGCCAATAAACATTCTTCTTCTTCTTGATATTACTCAAGATCTCACTGTTCAACCAAGCTATTTTTTTCCCCTACTGACTTTTTTTTTTCTGGAACATGGGGATGACTTTCTCCTGAGCTGCTACGATTTCCTTTTTGAAGAGCTCCCAGCCCTCATAGGCTCCCTTACCCTTAAGTACTGTCTCCCAGGAGACTTTGCCAACCAGCCTTATGAAGTGCTCAAAGTCTGCCCTCTGGAATTTTAGTGCTACTGTCCTGTTAACCACCCTTTTCACTTCACCTAGAACAGAAAAACCTATCATCTCGTGATCACTTTGTCCTAGATATCCTCCTATTGCCACATTCCCCACAAGTCCTTCTCTGTTGACAAACAGCAGGTCCAGGAGGGCACCTTCCCTCGTTGGTTCATTCACCAGCTGTGCAAGGAAGTTGTCTTCCACACACATTCCAAAAGGAATCTCCTAGACTGCTTTCTTTCTGCTCTATTGTACTTCCAGCAGATATCAGGAAGATTGAAGTCTTCCACAAGAATGAGAGGCATCCATCTAGAGATTAACCACAGCTATTTATAGAAGAACTCGTCAGCAGCTTCTCCTTGGCTGGATGGTCTGTAACAGACTCCCATCACAAAATCTACCTACAGAAAAAAACTTTGTATCATTCTACCCAAAATACATGGAATCATTCCATAAAGTATAGGAGGGAAATTCCCAATGAGCGTAGTTTGGGTGCAAAAATATTACAGATTTATTCTGTATCTGCAAATAATTAAAACCAGTATCTCTATAGTGAAAAAAGTGTCCATACTGTACCAGATTTGGAGGAGGTTACTTTAGAATCCATCTTGTGCTGTCCTGTAACCTGGATGCCAGTTGGCATTTAGACAAAATTAATTGTTCCCTGGGCCACATCTGGCTAAGCTTCAAATGAAAGGACAATCTTTTTCCTCCCTGTTTCCTCTAAGATCACTCTGTGATACAAAAACAACTGCATGATGTGAGGGTGAGTGAGTGATTCTTTCCAAAAGTGCAGTCTAGATCTGAAATAAAATACTAATGTAACCTTGTCAGCTTTTAAGTAGACTCCATTTATCATTGAACTGCAACTATTGATGGCATATGAAGTATCAGAAGCAAACACTTTTTGGTATTTTCTTTCAGTTTTCTTATTTCAGATTCTCATGGTTACAGATTTTCAAGACTGAACATTGATTCACATTTGATTGTTGGAGTATAGCTTATAAAAATCAAACCCAGAAAGACCTACTGTGCTTTTCAGGGAAATCCTAGTACTTAATTGAAAAGTCTGACTTTACAATCCATAAATGCATGAGGGGATTGTGGTTTGGACTTTAAGTTATTCAGAAACATTCTGTTTCAGACTTTAAAAAAGAAATAAATCATATCTCTTCCTAGTAAAATATGGTAGGGTGTAAGAGAGCATTCACTTAAAAGGAATACAAATATCTAAGATAAGCATAAGAATTCAGCCTTTTATTTTTGGAACTGTGATTCTATGCACTCTGGGGCTTATTCATTAAAATAGTAATAGCCATTATTTACCCTCTTCCCACAGTAAGAGCAAAGTGACCACACAAAAAGGAACTGTCAAAGTGATAATCCAGCTGTTTCTTCCTGCTTTCACTTTGAGTATTGCAAAATTTCTTGGCTGCACTTAGCAGTAGGAAGATATTTACAAAGATAGGATTGCATCTTGGGTATACAGGGAAGTATGGGTAAAACCATAAATGAGTAATTTGTTAAGGCCAGAGAAAATGAGATAGTCTCAATAAAACAGAACATCCTTTGAAAGTGTCTTAGAAAACTAAAAAATATTATATTCTTGCCATTGCTAGTACTTTCTTTTGTCCTATCAGAACAGGCACCTGGAAGTTTCTGGACTTCAGCTGGCCTGAGTTTTGGGTTTTTTTCCCCATGTCCAGCAGCCTCATGCCTTCAACCTCCCTGACTTCAGCTCTGTGAGTGCCAGAGCTGGGAAAGGAACAGCAGCCCCAGGGGTCGGAACATTGCACCCCATTGGCCCACACACACGTGTGAATTGCTGACCAGCAGTGAGAGAATTAAAACTAAGACTGCAATGGTCAGATTTTGAAATTAGAAAAAAAGGATTGAACAGTTACAGCAGAGAATCACTAGCAGGAATAATATTGGATTAAATAGGGAGGAAGCAGCATTACCATATTAAATGACACTCAGACTTTTACATCCCAAAATACAGCTTTCAACTTAAACTTGATATAGAAATTTGAGGAACTATTCTGTAGTCAGGAAACTGAAGTCCTTCCTAGGATAGGGCAGAGATTAGGAAACAGTGAAGGTTAAGAAAGTCAAAAGGAAGAAACTGAATTTCCTGTACATGAAACATGATGGTGTCCAAGCTGGTGCAGTGGTGTAGTTAAGGATTACTGTGCATAGTGAGGAAGGGAAGAGGGGAGGGAAATGGAGCAGGCCCTTAGCTCATGGAAAGCTGCACAGTTCCAAGCAGCCTTCATTTTCACAAAAAAAATATGTAACCTATTAATATATATATATATAATGGGCAATGACCCTCCACAGAGTCAGCATTTCTGACAATTAGTTTCTTTTGTGCAAAATAACTTTTGCATTGTTTGAGTCTATCCCCCATGAATGCTGGTAAGAACACATCTAATTTTTCAAGTAACATTTCCAGCAGAAGAGGCTGGTGATGTGAGTGCTCTGTGGTTTCTGAGATTTTTCAAAAACAGCTTCATGGTTAGTTTGTATATACTGTGTGCTGTATGTAAAAAGTTGATCTTTTTCTTTTTGAATTTCAGCTGTTATTTTTCTAACTATCTGACAACTGACATAAATTCACAACTGCTTTTATGGTGCTTTTCCATTAGTTTTTGTTGCTTGCTAATTACTTTTCTCGTCCAATTTCATTTGCAGTTTGAATAAATAAACTGTTTGGTTCTGCCTTCAGGTTATTGTCGGGATAGTCAATATGCAGCTATAATAAAATCATAAATTTCTTTCAACAGGCAATTTCGAACATATCCTTCCACAGGGTTTTAATGTTCTATTACTGTAGAAGCAACTTGCTTAGGAACTGCAAAGTTTCAATGCTAATTTCTGAAATTTGGAAGAAATTACAATGATGCATAGCTCTGTATACTGTATCAGTAATTTAAATATTTGTGTGTCAGGTTAGATGAAAATCACTTTGTTGTGTATTGAAATGTGAAACAATGAACAATTTTATCCCCTTTTTGTCTAAATTTAGGGAAGTTTTAGGCCTTGACCAATGTGCTGACATGAATCAGACTAGGAATTTACTGCATAATGGGCAAGATTTCACAATTTTTAGCCTGGGTAGACGTTTATAAACTAAATACTCACATCTAGCTGATAAAATAAAATGTCATTATTCCTTTACTTCCTGCTCTCCTTCAAGCCACCTGAGATTATTTTTATTATTTGAATGGGGTTTTTTTCTCCAGGCATGCTTAAAAATCTGTAAAAAAAAGCAGGAGAATTACTAACTTCCTGTAAAATATCTCAGAAAATGCACATCAATGCAAAGGACAGGTGGATTCTTCAGACGTATGACTCCTTTTCCCACTTCTGTCAGAGTGTGAGCAAAGTTAGGTCCTGCTGGGTATGGGGGCAATAAAGGGAACACTTTCTTAGTTATTATGTTAATGACGTATAAAATAACCTAGTTTCTTACCCAGGTTTACTTACATGGTGGATACACTGCTCTCTTGGGATGCTTTTTCATTTGTATTTAGATATTTATTATCCTTTCTATACTTTCTTGTGGATGTTAACCTGAATGTTTTAGATTTGGTGAGCTTTGCTTCTGCAGCCCAGTGAACTCATGACTAACATTGGAGCATGTATATCCTGTTTGCTCAAATACTTTGTCCCCTCTCCATATCCCTCAAGGTTTTGTAATTAGATCATAGAAAAGGAAATGACAGCTACGAGTATCTTTGCATGTATAAGCCTGAAAATTAATTTCTTTTTGTCTAGTATTTATATCAACACAAATGCATTTGCATTTGTTACACAAAGAAGTGGGCATAGATTAGCTGTGATTTGGTACATCAAAGCACCAAGAGGGATCATTACCAGCACTATAAATGCTAAAAATTACTTAGATATATCCAAATAGTCACAGAGATAATTGCTTTTTAGCTGCCACACAGCTATTTAATATTCTTTAGAGGTCAATTTCCCAAGCCATATATATTACTACATTGTGCAAAGGCAGTTTGTAGGAGTTGTGAATAACAGAAATGTATGAGAAAACTTATAATATGTAATTGTTAATAGGCCACTAGTGGCTACTGCCTCAAGAATAAAAATTAGGACGTCTTGTGAAGACTAATACACATCTGGATGCTGTTCTCTGAATGTAACATGACCTTGATCTCTGGACTATAAAAAGGATTGTGGTGGCAAAGAAATTAATTCAGCTTGGTTAACCTGTATTGGTGGCAAAGGATGAGGTAATTTGTTAGACCATAGCTGGGTTCACTGATTAAAATTTCCTTTCTTCCTCCTCTTTCCTCAAAATAACTGGGCTAGTAGAATCTTAAGCTGTTACATCTATAGGGGATTTCTAATAATTGTTGTGTACTGTTCACATATTGTGTAAACTCTAGGAATTGTCTAGGCACATACTTTCGTATCTGTGATTTTGACAATCACTGAATTAATGGATGCCTAATCAGCCTGGGAAGAACTTTTGAGGTCAAGACCACATCTAGCCTTTGTGTTTAGCCAGTAAATTCCTTTTTGTCCCTGTTTTAAGGCAAACACTTAAATGTGGGTTTCTATTACTTCAGTAGAATATATGTCAAAATAACCAGTCTCCTACAATGTGATGGGCCAAAATTCTTACAGATCGAAAGCTTGAACTTGTGAACCCAATGAATGGTGCCTCAGTTTGCAACATTGTACAAGTCCTAGACCTGAGAGTATTGGCATTTATATGCTGCTACCTCATGAACGGTGAAAGGATGTAAAGTGTATGTCAAGCTTTTAAACCTCTGTCTGGTTAGAGAGAAAAGCAAGTCCACAGCACGCTTGTATATTTATATGTAAACAACTTCTCTGCTGCTTTTACATTTCACATCCAGAGGCTGTATATCCTTGTGGTTGTCCATACGATCACAAAACATGGCATCTATCCCAACTAATGGCTGTTGATATTTATCATGTCCAGGTTACATGAAGGGACTGCCCAAGAGTTGGAGGATGTAGCTAGATTTCTGTCTTTATTTTCTCTGTTACAGTGTGCAATTGCTTTTGAATGCGAAAGCTGTGGTACTGTGCTTAAGCATTTTGCCATACAGGATATTCCAAGTCCTCAAATAGCACTTTTCTTATTTTCTTCTTTTGGAACTGCAAAACATAAACACTGGAATAACGTGCAAAGAAGTAGTCACACTTTTTTCCCATGCTAATGTGCATTGAGTAACTGGTCCACACATTTATCAGAAAGTATCCAAAGTATAGACAAAGGATGCAAAATGGAAATAATGTGGCAGAAGGGCGTGCTTTCTAGACAGCAGTGACCTTTATAGTGGGGAGGTCACTCAGGCAACTAACAACTCTAGTGAGAAATCTTTGGTAGGTCTGGCTGGGGTAGATAAAGAAGTTAAAGCCCTCAACAGACTGTCTTTGCCCTCTTACATCCCAGATACATATAGGAAGAGGTATAACTGAAAAACAGCTTGAAGTCATTTCCTTTCTGAGTCCTCATGGAAGGAAGACAAATATCAAGGATAGTTAAAATATCAAGGTAAACAGATAGCCAGAGTTAGAGTTTCACATTTTGCTCATACAATTTAAAATCAGCTTGTGGAACTCAAATTACTAACACTGATTCTTGGCACACTAACTTGGCACAAACTTACTGAGAGTTATGATATAATAATATTGTACTACTGGATATTGAGGTTCGTCTTGATAACTAACATCAGGAGTGAATAATAATAATATTTAGGATTTAAACAATTCTTTATTAATGAGTAATGTCAGTTAAGATAGTTGTCTGTATTACATTATGTGAAATATTACACTCCATTTTGTATTACAGATACATGAATAGATTTCCATGAATAAATACTTATTAATAGATGTGAACTATCTAGTGTTTTAAATGCAATGATGTTTATTAAATGTACAGTAAGCACTATAATCAAACACTGTAACCAATCAAGAAAATTAAAATTAAAATTATATAGTAATGAAGTCATACTGAGTTTTATTCCAAAGTTTACTGTAGATTCTTTAGTAATATTAAGCATTATAAATATAAGATGACTTAAATGTGTGAATAGAGTCTCTGCTTTGTTTTTTGGCAAGTCTGAAAAACAGCAGATTTTTTTAACAAAGGCAAATAAATTGTCTTCAATTCTAGAAAAATACATCAGTTCAGTGACACTGTACTGCTTAACTCAAATAATTTCCCACAAGAATCTCTGCATAGGTTCATCTACGCTTTAGAAGCCCTGAATGGCTGTTTTAACATATTAAATTGTTTTACCTTCCCCCAATAAGAGTCCTGAAAACAATAGCCTTTATTTAGAGGAAATCCTCATTTCACCCCAGATGAAGATACTTAGTCAGTTGCCTCATTAATTATTTGTTAATTAAAGTTAAATTTAGTTTGCTTTATGAATTCTACTGCTTGCATTTAATAGCCCCTCTAAACCATTTTTTCATGCTCATATCTTTGCAATGATCAGTCTCATATTGATTATGACTGACAATCACACATTGAAACTAAGCATTTATTTTATCAATAGTCCCAGATTTAGTTTCTCTAAACATGGAGGTTTTCTTCATGTCATGCTTTCCTTTAGTGATTAACACACAAGTTGACTCACCTTCCTACAGGAATATTTTTGTTCCCAATAGACTTTGACATTTAAAGTGTAAGTCTTCTAGCAACAACATAGGACAAAAACTCTAGGAGGCATATTTTTTTAAAAAAATGATTAAAAGAAGATGTCACTAAAAGTATAAAATGGTAAAATTGCTCCTGCTTGTGAACTGTGACTAACCCAAGTGGAGACAGTTTTTCCAGTAGTTGGACTTGAAAATTATTTTGTAATTTAGCACTCGCAGGTGTCACTGTTAGATAAGGAATTCTATTCAGCATGCTATAGCGTTGTCTCTGGTCAGTGTGAAAACCTGAGCTTGATGTAATTCTGATAGGTTAAAGTTCCAGTGCATAAGTCTGATTCTAATTTTTTTTTCACCCTTTGGCAAAAAGGCTTAGCAATTATTTTAAGATTTCATATCTTCTACCTTAAAGGTATATGTATTTGTCATGGTTCAACCCCAGCCAGTAACTAAGCCCCACAAAGCTGCTTGTTCACACTCCACCACAGTAGGATGGAGGAGAGAATTAGAAGGGTAAAACAGAAAATTTGGAGGTTGAGATAAAGACAGTTTAATAGGTAAAGAAAAAGCTGGACATGCAAACAAGGCAAAACAAGGAGTTAATTCACTACTTCCCATCAGCAGTCAGATGTTCAGCCATCTCAAGAAAGCAGGGCTCCATCACACATAACACTAACTTGGGCAGACAAACATCATCACTCCAAGTGTTCCCTCGTCCTTCTTCTTCCCCCAGCTTTTTATCATTGATCATGACACCTTGTGGTATGGAGTATTCCTTTGGGCAGTTGGAGTCAGCTGTCCCAGCTGTGTCCCTTCCCAGCTTCTTGTGAACCTCCAGCTTACACACTGGTGGGTAGGGAGAAAACCAGAAAGGGCCTTGGCTATGTATAATCACTGCTCAGCCACAGCTAATACATCTCTGTGTTATAAACACTGTTTTCAGCACAAATCCAAAACATAGCCCCATACTAGCTGCTATGGAATAAAAGTAATCCTATCCTGGTCAAAACTAGCACAACATTTAAAAATATTGAAGTGTGGTGTAAAACTATTCATAGGTAAAAGTTTAAGCCTCCTTGGTTCTGACAGAAGTTATTTTCTCCAAAACAATGTAGCTGATGATATAAAAAATTGGAATATGTTATAGAGATTTCTGGAATAACTGCTCTCCTCTAAAATAAACAGAAGAAACTCAGGTATATTTATTTGCTTGCTCAAGCAGCACCTGTTTGCTCTCATTGTTAAGTGGGTAAAAATGTAAAAGAAGTGAATATGAAAATTGTTGAAATTGAAGACAGCACAGCAGTTTCCAGAATTATAACCTTCTTTCTGTCTAAGAACTGAAGGATGACATGATGAAGCCTCTCACATGTCTGCTTGGTGAGCAGGGAGATGGTACCTAGAGAGGTGCCGTACTCACAGATCTTAGCATCAGCACTTTCTCTTCTGAGGGGCTTAAGTACCAATGCCACAACTGCAGCTGGTCAAGAACCAATAAACTGATCTTATGTTTTATTGAAATATTTTATTATTTTATTCAGAAAACATTGATGTAATATAGATAAGTAGATGTAAATATTTTATTTCATTTTATACCAAAATTTTTATTTAAAATATATATTTATGCTTCTAAAATCTCCTTCTGCTGTGGTCAAATTTAATTTCTTTCTTCTTTCCTTCAACTATAACATATTTGTACTTAACAGCACATTGGCCGCATTGGGAAGCTTTCTAATTTTGTTATGCATGTAGGCATTGAATTCTTCCAAAAAAAAAGAATAATGTTTAATATTTACATTTCACAGACAATACACAGGACTACCAAGTAGATTCAAAAGATGGAATTCATTATGACCTGCATCAAGTGACCTTTTCATGGTTGGGCTCAATGGTACAAGAGGTCTTTTCCAACTTGGTGATTCTGTGTAAGTAATATTAAGGAAGTCTGTGCATGATAAGGTTCTCAACGTTAAATGCTAATAGCTATATATGTGTAAGCTCAGAAATCAATATATATATTTTCCTCATTTTACCTTTTTCCTCTCTGCAGCTTGGCAGCTGTTTTTTAGATTGATTTTACTGTGAATAGATAGAAGTTCTAAACTAATATCAAACCACTGCTCCAGGGATAATTACTACAAAATAGAATCACAGTCCTAGCTCCTGACAGTGTAAGCTTTTCTGTTTGCCTGTTTTCACTCACTGGGCCTTTAATCAAACCCTACAGTACAATTGTAAAAGAATTAAATAATAAAATTTTATGAACTATGTTTAAAATAGCGTAAACATAGATGAATTTGCCAAGTATTTTTTTTAGCATAAAGCAGAACTTATTTAACCATAACAGAAGCATCGTGGTCCTGCATTACAGGACAGTGTTATCTGTGATCATTGTCAAACTTCATGGTATCTTTTAATTTCTTTTATATCTAATTCAACATATTACTAAAATTTCTCCCTATCGTTACACTAACAATGCTGGTATTGATTTCCCTGAGAGTACAGTTGAGCCATAAAAGCATATTTAGGACCCTGCTCTCAGTTTGTTCTGCACACAAAGACATATGATGGTTTTCAGCACCTGGAACTTAGCATGTGATAAATTTAAATGTTTGGCCATAGATGGAGAATGGCTCTTTTTTTATAACAGTATTTAAGCTGCCAATGGTTACTTTAGAAAAGTATATCTGCCCTTGTAATATCTAATTGAGATTAGTAAATTGGAGATTAGAGATTACTTTTACAGATGATGAAGATAAACCAAAAAATATAAGAGTGTGAAAATGAAAATTACTCTCCATTTTCCAGTATTTTTTGATATTTGATGAAAATGTACTCTCTAAATGTAGAACGACCAGTAAAAGTAAGGAAATCAAACTACCCATAACTTTCACTGACTTGACTTCAGGCACAACAGTAAAATCCCAAAAGGTAGCATTAACCAAGAAATATAAGACAGCAGTGAGCTCAAGAAACTTACTAATTCATTCTTTTTCAAAGGCTAAAACTGCCTAAGAATTATTGCAATTATTTTATTTAAAATTACTTCATCTCTTCATGGAAACTGTTACTTTGAGATGAATCTCATTCTATAAGACATAAAAGGACAGTTTGTAAGAATACATAGAAGTAACTGAAATCTGATGTATTTATGCTCAGTCATTCTCACATACAGAATATATTTATGCTGGCAAAAATATAATGAATTGTAAATGTTTACAAAGTAGAAATAAAGTTTAAGTGATAGTGTTAGTGATAAAGTTGAAGTGGTAAAGTGTGACATGATTATAATTTATGATACACTACTCTTGTATCACTGCAAAATATAAGAAGTAAAACTATCAATTATTACCTAGATTTTGTCTAAAAAGCATAAATTTGACTATATTGTCTTATTTATTTTCATCTTTTAACCTGCCAGGATGGCATGACAACCTTTCAAAGATGTAGTTGTTGAATGAGAGTCAATATCAACCAAACTGTGTGGAATTATCTTTATCTAAATGGATGATTACATATGATATGACACAGGTCATTAGCTCTAAACACCTCATCTGTTCATCTTTATAACATATATATTGAGGTCGCTGGATAAGAAATGTTACTGATTGTACAGAATATTTTTAACAGTGATAGAAGAGTAAAATAGTAAAAAACAACAAAAAAAGAAGTTCCTGTGAATTCTGTATGAATTTTTTTTTTAGTTTAAATATTATTTGCTACATATGCCCCTTCCCACAAATGTTTAGCATATATCACCCTGAACTATGAAATGAGAGTACTTGAGTACTTTTTCCAGCACTTTGAAGTGCTGGAAAAACATAGAGCAGTGTGTTGGTTTATTTTCCTGATCTGTTATACATTATATTGTTCTTTTTATCTTCCCACAAAGAGGACTCATGGATTCCAAGGAAACAGTTTGCTGGGCATATTACTAACTTCACCTTTCTGTGTCAAACTACAGTATGTCACTGCTGTTACCTACAATTCATATTAAGATAAGTCTTCTTGCCTTACAAGGGAAGGAAGGCCCATATTTATAGAGTTCTAAAGTCATATTTCTATGTCACAGCTAGTTCTGGGCCCCTCACCACAAGAAGGATGTTGAGGCTCTGGAGCAAGTCCAGAGAAGAGCAACGAGGCTGGTGAAGGGGCTGGAGAACAGAACCTATGAGAAGTGACTGAGAGAGCTGGGATTGTTTAGCCTGGAGAAGAGGAGGCTGAGAGGAGACCTCATTACTCTCTACAACTACCTGAAAGGAGGTTGTAGAGAGGAGGGAGCTGGTCTCTTCTCCCAAGTGCCAGGTGACGGGACAAGAGGGATTTCTAAAATATAGATTTGCAGCTGTGGTGTGCTGTCAAAATTTAGTACAGCTTTTATGTATAAGTACTTCACAGTTGTATTTTGTAATAGAAAGCATAATCCACACTTCCAGATTACCCAGTGGACTTTACACTCACCGTACCAATTTATTCAGACTTCTTATCTGGACTGTAAAAACATTTGTTCTTCTCCAGCTAAGGGTAAATAAATGCAGCATTACATAAGTGAAAGGAAAAAAATCTGCCATTAACATTAATGAAATTATACAAACTATTTGATTACATGAAAACAAAGAGAAAACGTGTAAGGTGTTGTCTTTAATAATAAGAAAACACTGAAAAAAAGTTCATGATCAAAATATGATTCATAGTAGAAAATATAGCAGCTGTTACCTTAGGAGTTTATTGGAAAGCAACAACTAGATTTGAAATCAATGTTGTTATTGCATCTTTTGATTAAGGTTACATTGTATGGATCATTTTCAACAATGGAACTGACGATTTGTCAGCAATACTAGAAAGAACAATGATTGATCCAAAATATATAAAATTACTGACTTCCCAGTTGTACAGAATGAAATATTAGCCATAACCACGTGGAGATTTCCTTTTAAACCCTGTGAATACTAGCAGTTATTACCTACAGTTATTTTTTGCGTATTTTATAGCACAAACGTTGGTACAACCATTTCAACTGTCAATGATATTTAAGCTATACATTTACCTGATAATGATAGCTGAGTGTTGAGATTAAATTAAAGTTTCATTGTAACTCTATCTAACTACATATTTTTTATTAAGGCAAATATTAAATATGTAGCTCCTCTTGGTAAGGAACTTAAGTAGCCTGAAAAATATGCTTCCATTTGCCCCATACCATTCACATCTGCCAAATCTTGACCTGTCAAAATCAGGTTTGGCAGTCTGGCCTTTGCTATACTTCTCTTGCCTCAGCATGACACTGTAATTTTATGTATTTGGTAAGAAACATTGCAGCTCCTTTTGTATTATTTCTACTAAAATCTCCTAGGAACATACTTCCTATATTTATTCTGTTTATACTTCTTCACAGGTAACATTTAACTACCTGAATGTCAGAGGGACTGGTCAATAGGCCTAACAGACTTGGCCTATCTCCTGCCTGCAAGTATTGTCAAAAGTGTGTAGGAGAGTAGTAAGATGGTCAGGACTAAGATACAGAAGATATACGTTAGGAAAAGAATAGGGAGTGGGAGGATTTGGTTTTAACCCACATAATTTTGGTGAGGCACAGTCTCACAAACAGCCAGGAAAGTTTATCTAAAGGGGTAGTAAACATTGGCACAATAGTGGGAGCAAATATTCCCAGTTTACAATATATTTTCACAGAATCACTAGGTTGGAAAAGACCCACAGGATCATGGAATCCAACCATTCCTATAAATCACTAAACCACGCCTCTCAGCACCTCATCCATCCATCTTTTAAAAACCTCCAGGGAAGGTGAATCAACCACCTCCTTGGGCAGCCTGTGCCAGTGTCCAATGACACTTTCTGTGAAATAGTTTTTTCCAATGTCAAACCTGAACCTCCCCTGGTGGAGCTTGAGGCCTCTACACAACCTCCTTTCAGGCAGTTGTAGAGAGCAATAAGGTCACCCCTCAGCCTCTTCTTCTCCAGGCTATTCAATCCCAGTTCCCTCAGCAACAACTATGTTGTAATTGCCTTGCCCTGCAAAAACCTCCAACTACTCCTGCTTATTGCCTATTCTGCATGTAGTGGTGCAAATGCATATCAGCTGGACTGGAGAGCCTTCAGCCCTCATAAAGGGAATAGTGTTCATTCCCAACTGACTCATCCTTGGAATATCTAACCCCTCAGTGCCAGTTTTATCCTTTCCATCACCAGATGTACTCGCCCCCACTTGCTCTGTGTTGACATACTGCCAGTCCTCGCCAGTACACCATCTCGGGCACTGGAGTTCCACTTTCCATCTCACTCCTGACTAGCCTTGCTTTGTCACCGTCCCTCTCCCCCTTCACATCTAGTTTAAAGTTCTATTTTGAAGCTCTAGGTCATATGGCACCCAACGTATCTTGAATCTTTCAACTTTAATGCCATATAGGTCAAGGATTTATGAAATTCAGACTTGTATATGAAGATTGTACAATGCATAACACCAATTGAATTTAGAATCTGTAGTAGAATCATGGGTACCTGTCTAATCTCTGTTTATTTACCTTCAAACTGCATGGAATAAGAGTTTATCTTTTACATTGCTGTTAGTAAAGCATGCTGAAAAGAAAAGCAAAATGTGTCTTATACTTCAATGGAAATGTTCAAACATAGCTCAAAAGACATAAGTAGACATTCTGGGTTTTGTCCAGGTGCCTGAATACCACTTTTGTCAACCATTTGTTGCCCATATTAGACAATGTTAGGTCTTACCAGAGTAGCCTGTGCTGTGCTTTACATAATCACTGCGTAGGTACTTTTAAGTGTGTATTCCTGAAACAGTGAGCACTGAGTACATTTCATTGGTATCGAATCTCTAAAAGTTGCTTGCAGTTGGAATCAAGGAGAGCAATAATTAAAATAACTGTATGAGTGGTTTTTTCAATGTTGATTCATATTCTATTACCTTTTGTCTCTCATGTTCATAAGCTTTATATTTGCAAAGTGAAATCCCTCTTTAATACATCCTTTGTTTTTCAAAGAAGCTATAGGATTTCCCTCATGCAAAGGTTTAGTAATAACAATAAGAGCAATTGTTAAGATTACAAAAATGCTTTTCTTCCCTCAAAGTATATCTTCCCAGTGGCAGACAGCAGGAAGTAATTATTGCACCTAATGGCAGAGAATAGGTAAATCTTCAAACCTTGTGGCTCTATTGCATTCCTTCATATCATTCCCTACTAATATTTAATTCTTTTTTTTGCTATTTTTTCTCCTCTGAGCTTCATTTTCCTAACTCTTTTCATGCCTTTTGATACAGTTAAGAAGCTTAAACAGTCTTAGGAGAAAAACTTCTTTCTTTTTATTCTTTTTAAACACAGAAGTCTTTAGAGTGTTTTCTAAGAACAAGCTGTTTTCTGAAATTACAGTGATTGTGTCAGCAGTGCATACAGCCACATGACACTTAACTCCTAATGCAAAGTCCATTTTACTTAAGGAGTCATTGCTTGACTTCACTGTTATTGAAACCTGGCCTGCTCCATCGATCAGTCCCCACATTTCAGCATTTCTTAATTAAAAGGAAGGGAAGTGGTCCACGGACCATGAAATTCTGACTTTGAATCAAAGATACATAAAAAGAACATCTGTGCAGTCATTCATTTCCTCTGAGGCTCCTAACAGTGGTATTTGTACTGCATTAACATATTAAAATGATGCACTACCTTTTTCACAGAGGGTGATTGAGGTTTTTGAGCTAGTGTGTGACATATGTGAGAGCTGCTCCCAAGAGAGCCACTGGCTTCCTCTTCATCACATGTAGAAAACTGCCTGGGCAACAGCTACAGGAAAGAAATGCAGCTTAAGAGGCTTAATGCCTCCAGGCTACAACAGCTTGGGCAATGAATGCTGCCTTCCTCCATGCCTGTAGCTGGCAGAGGACTGAGCTGGGAGGAATTGCAGCAAGCTGCCTTTAGTACTCTCTCAATTACAGTTTCTAAAACTTGCTATTTCCCCGTGTGTGCTGTGTGTTTTGTTGAGTTATCCCATGCCTCAGATATTTCCATAGCACAAGAAAGCAAGACAATAATAACATTAGAAATAATTTCTGTCTTATAGAGCAGAATGGTGGAAGAATGACTGTTGGGAGGAAACAGCCCTGTCATTTCAAGATTTCAGTTTCCAGTTCAGCCTGAGTTTCTTTCTGACCTTGGCCAATCCCAGTTCCTTTAATTTTTGTCTTCAGAGAAGAACAAAAATTCCCAGAGGTAATCTAGATAAAATCTGTTTGTGAGTCTGAGACTCAAATAAAATCCCTAAAACTGTTTAGATAGACAATATTCTTCTAATAAATATGAACGTAAATTATTTCTTTTGGGTTTTGTTATGGTTTACCCATATCAGATTCTAAAGTGTAGAGAAGTCAGCTGCTGGCCTGCTCACATAATTTTTGTTCTGCTTGTGATTTCAATTGTTCCACAGTAGGTCTGAGATAAGGTTTGTATGTCTGTGGCTCTCTAGGATAATGATGCTTACCAAATTGTCTTGTATGAACAGATTAATCCTAACGATGCAACAGCAAGCCCACTGCCTGAAATTTCTAAGTGATGCAGGGGGCCTAGGTACCTGAAATTAGGTGATTTAAACCATAATTGGGCTCCCTATCAAAAATGGTTAGATTTTCAGTATGTTTAGCACCCACAGATCCTACTAAATTAAACTTCATTAACTTATAAAAAGACACAGTGGGAACATCAGAATCAATAATAGAACTAAGGGATTCCTGACAGATAATATAGCGCTCATACCACTGATCTCTATTATAGTGAGGCTTGTATAAGCAGGAAAATTTCAGCATACACAGTGAAAACCTTAAGCACAAATAATGGAGAGAAAATGAAAATTTGGCTTGACTGAAATCCGGGGCTATATTGATTGTAATTCAGGTAGGGCTTAATTTTAACCCTTTGTGCTTTATTCCCATGTGCAGCAAGCATTTAGGTGGCCTTGGTAGGAAATAATTGTTGCAAAGTATTAAAATACTCTTCAAGTTGGTGCAAAGACAAGCAACCTTAGAAAAGAATCAAGGGAAGACTGGATAGAATAAACAGTGTAACAGAACACAATAATTTAGGTTGGAAAAGACCTGTAAGATCATCAAATTCAACCATAACCTTAATACTGCCAAGCAAAGATAGTATTGTTCTGTGAGTAAAGTTAGTGGTTAAAGCAATTATATACCTACTATAGGAGAGTGTTTCTGCACCAGAAGAACAGATGTAGTCACAGTAAAATTAAAGAGAGAGGGATACTGAAAAGAGAAAAGAGAGTTGTAATATTCTGCAAGAGAATGATAATCAGACAGTTTCATAGAATCATAGAATCATCAGGTTGGAAAAAGCCTCCTTACACTCCGGCAGATCAACACTTCCACCTAGCCTGGTATCATCCACAAACTTGCTAAGGGTACCCTCAATGCCTTCATCCAGGTCATTGATGAAGACATTGAATGTGTCTGGACCCAGCACTGAGCCCTGGGGGACACCACTTGTAACTGGCCTCCAGCTGGATTTAACAGCATTTCCCACCACTCTCTGGGCCCTGTCAGCCAACCAGTTTTCCACCCAGAAGAGTGTGCGCCTGTCCAGTCCAAAGGCTGACAGTTTCCGTAGCAGAATGCAGTGAGAAACTGTGTCAAAGGGACTTGAATTATTTTTTATTTTTACAGCATGCAAAAAGTGAGAAATTAATATAGGAAGTCCTGAGCATATTTTACAAAGGGCAGTACTAGTGGAGCAGAATACTGATTATTCATGAGTACTACTCATTTTTATAATATTCAAGCTAATGAGAAATTTTCTGCAGCATATACACACAGTTGGAATTTCATTAGTGTTAAACGCTACAACATTCTAAGATCAAATTTACAGAATGTTCAGATGTTATGATTTTGTTTTAATATTGCTAATAATAGATCTTTCAAACAAACGTGATTAGTTAGACTGCAAGTTACATATTTAAATCACCACTACTCCTCTGTTTCACAGTAACTAAGAGCTCTGGGCAATAAAAAGAAGTGAGTAATGACCCTTTTCATTTCAATACTGTAAGCAAGAGGTAGAAATTGTAACAGTTTATGAGAAAGGATAAAGTTGTGATTGGTGGAATGAATAAGCAGTAATTGTTAAAAGTAAATTAAGTAAACAAGAAACTATCATATATTAATGCATTTTCCATTTTATTACAGCTCAGTCAGATATTCCAATCAACTACAACAGGTACTGAATGAATTTGCTGAACCCAAAGATGCTGTATATTAATTTATCTTAAAAATGCTGATGGTATGTCAAAGTAAATTATATCACTTGTCTTTGTATTGAAATAGCAGCAGGGAGAAGGATTTGTTCACTTGTCCTTTTCAAAGTCAGAAGTGTTAAACTATGCATGTGTTGTTGGGTTTTGCTTTTCCCTCTCTTTTCCCTATAATTCAGATCAATCATAGGGCAACTGTTTAGGCATACAAAAAATAGATACAAGCGCAGATATTATCTTAGGCAGCCTCCCAGACTCCTGGTTCCATGTCCTTCTACTTCTGCACTGAGATATTATATTATATGGAGATTGTTTATTGTCTGTTTAGTATAGCATTAGTGCTTGGAATCCACACCGAAGTTTGCTTTTCAAGTGGAGATTACATGTATGTGCACGTGTCTAGATAAGCATTTAAATATTTACTATGCATACAATTGTATAAATGCACATGCACACATAAATTTGTAAACTAAGAAACTGTTCTTGAACCTAAGGGACAGCCATCAATAAAGGTAGAAAGAAAGGATTATTTTCTTTTCATCCATTAGGACAGAAACATGAAACCTTAAGTGATTTTCCCAGTGTGTGAAAGTAATTTAGTGTCACAATCAGGAATGTAGCATTGGTCTTACTCACTTCAGGCCTCACCCTTTTAAGCCTTTTTTTTTTTCTCTCCAGCAATATTTCTGATGCTCCTCCACATTAGTGTTCCAGTGGTACTACAACCTTTATAAAAAGTCCTTTTGAAGTCCAATATCCAAATTCGGAGTTGATGTAATGAGAATCAATTTTACTGGGTTTGGCTGTATTGAACTTCCCTGATTAGATGTTAAATGATCAGAAATGTTCTCATATGTGTAATGTGAATATTACCACCTTGAATTTTCCAAACAAAATCCAATTTGCTACCAGATACAAAAATTTGTTTGTAAAACTCTTCTTGGTGTTACTTTTCTTGATGTTATTATATGGTGATAAACATTTATTGCAACAGAAGTATTTAAAAAATAACAGAATATTCAATAATATATGCAAACAACTTGCACAATCTGCTAATTTGGAAAATAAAAAGCTAGAGGACTGCATCTGTTAGCATTAACTTAGGATATGCAGAATGTTCACATCACTAACAGAATCCATCCACAGATCATGGAGTCATAGAATAATAGGGTAGTTCGATTTGGAAGAGACCTTAAAGATCATCCAGTTCCAAACCCCCTGGCATGGACAGGGACACCCCCCACTAGATTAGGGTGCTCAAGGTCCTGTTCAGACTGGCCTTGAATACTTCCAGGGAGAGACATCCACAACTTCCCTGAGCAACTTGTTTCAGTGTTTCACCACTCTCATCATGAAAAATTTCTTCCTAATGCCTAATGTAAATCTACCCCCTTCCAATTTGAAGTCATTCCCCTTAGTCCTATCACTACATACCCTTATAAATTGTCCCTCCCCAGCTTTCTAGCAGTCCCTCTTCAGGTACTGGGAATCTAGTATAAGATATCCTTGGAGCCTTCTCTTCTCCAGTCTGAACAATCCCAACTCTTTCAGCCTGTCCTTATGGTAGATGTACTCCAGCCCTCTAATCATATTTGTGGCCCTCCCCTAGACCCATTCCAACTGTTCGATACCCTTCTTATGTTGAGGATTCCAGAACTGGACACAGTACTCGAGGTGGGGCCTCATGAAAGAAGAGGGGGAATATCACCTACCTTGACCTGCTGGCCATGCTTCTTTTGATGCAGTCCAGGATATGGTTGGCCTTCTAGGCTCTGAGCACACAGTACTGGTTCATGTTGACCTTCTTGTCAATCAGCAATCCCAAGTACTTCTCTGCAAGGCTGCTCTCAGTCATGTCATTCCCAATTCAAGTTGTAAGTTTCTCAACCTTCTCATCTGTTAATACAAGGTCACCATTTTCATTCATCATTGGTGGTACACTATTTTAACCTTCCTTTTCTGGTTCACATACCTATAGAAGTCCTTCTTATTACTCTTTGCTTCCCTTGCCAAGTTCAGCTTCAGCTGCATCTTGGCCTTCCTGACCTCATCTCTACACAACTCCACAGCATCCCTATACTTTTCCCAGGTTACTTGTCCCTGCTTGCTCTGCCTGTGCAGTTGCCTCTTGCTCTTCAGTTTGACCAGCAGTATTCCTCCCAGCCATACTATTCTTGTCCTTTCCCTGCCTGATTTCCTACATCTCGGGACTGAGTGGTCTTGCACTCTGTGGAAAGCATCGTTAAATATTTGCCAGCTCTTTTCTGCTCCTTTGCCCCTGAGGTTCCTTTCCCAGGAGGTCCTACTGAGTAACTCCTTGAAGAGCTGGAATTTTGCTTTCCTGAAATTTATGGTCCTGACTATATTCCTTGCCTGACTCATGCACCTGACGACCTTGATCTTCACCAATGTGTGACTGCTGCTGCTCAGGCTTCATCTGATCTTTCCATTACTGATGATCTCTCCTGCACTGGTGACAATAAGGTGCAGTATTGCAACCCCTTGGATAGAGGTGACTATTATTGGGGTTAAGAAATTATCTTCAATGCACTCTAGAAGTCTCCTGGACTGCCTAAACCTTGCTGTGCTACTTTTCCAGGAGATGTCAGGATGGTTGAAATCCCCCAGTAGGATGATCCTAGATTTTCCCTTTGCCTAGCAGCCAGGATAACTGTGTTTCTCCAAACATGTCTGCAGACATTGTTTGAAGTCAAGACCTATTTCTCAGGATCACTGACATCATGACCTGGACTTCACTGTTTTCCTAAACTGTTCTTCTGCTTTCTGATGTATTAATGGTTGAAAGCAGTGGTATCCCTGTGCAGGTGATGCTCGGTGAGACAATATCTCTTCAGATACATCTTTTCATATTCAGTTGAAACTAAATAATATGAATGGAAAATAAACCTTTTTTCACTAAAAATATGCAAAACAGAGTGACAGTTTGACACTGAGTTGTATGGGATTTAGTATTCCACCGTACAAAGCGATTAAGAAAAACATTTCCAGCAAGTTGCAAGGAAAAATATGTTGCCAGAACATGTGTCTATTTTTGAAAATTCTGTGTTTAACATGGAAATTGCTGCATGTTTATTAGTAGAAAATATTATTGATATACCGTCATAGCAAAATCCTAAAACTCATTTTAGAGGTAGTTTGCATTTTGTACCTCATAAATATTTTCCTTTATTACTGTTTCTGTGTTGTCAGTGAAACAGAATACAAATACTTTAAAAAAATTGAACACTTGATTATTTACTGTAGCCCTGTTTTTCAGAATTATTTTGGTAGCTTTTTTTAAACCCACAACAGCATGGGGAAAACAGTTAGCAAAAAAAAAAAAAGTTTCATCTAGGTAATCCACTCCTGGGTTGTTCTGATAGTAATCTTCAAGAACTTTGCTGGAAACGCATTCTTCATGAAATATATCTAGGAAATCTTAGGAGATTCTAATCAGAACATGTTAATATTTTATAGAAGCTGATAAAATCTCCCTTTTCTTAACTGCTGAAATACTACAAGGAGTGGAAAGAAATGGGGCCATATTTTTTTCTTCAAAGTATTATGTGTATAATTTTCAATGCTTAGAAGATTACACTGCTTAGATTTACACTTCTCAGAAAAAGAAATTTCAACTTTCTCTGAACTGCAAAATGTGTAGAGAATAATGATGATGGCATTCTGACTACACAGAGAGGAAAGCAGTGCAATTATTTGAAAGACCTAATAGGTCTGGATTATTGCTTCTTCCTGTTTAGAATCATAGAATCATAGAACAACCAGGTTGGAAGGGACCCATCGGATCTTCTAGTCCAACCATATATTAATATATTATTATATTAATCTTTCAGTTGGTGGACACAATAACAGAAGTTCCCTAAAGAATTAACAGAAAATCCATATATGAGGCCAAAAGTCTCAATGAATTTATTTTGGGTTTGGATGACTAAGTGATACGTAGGTGTAGTATTTAGCTTAGAAGCAGGTGATTGCAACCACTAGGAAAATTAGCAGTGCTGGTAGAGAGTAACACAGATGTACCTGTTCACTGTGCTCTGAAGTCCACTTCTTTATTGACTCAATGTGTTTTCTTTACATTTTAGGATTAGGGATATGACCACAACCTGTCTGAGGTGAGCTAATCTGGTGAAATGAGAGTGAACATTCTTTAATTGCAATTTAATTAATTGCATTTATGCTTTTAGATGTGGAAATTATTGATGCTTAAGATGAAATCTGAGAAATAACAGCATCTGAAGTATTTTGCTCTATCTATTATTTCTGACAATTCATCACTTTTTCAACAGTGACAACTCAAATTTAATTCCATAAATCCTCATTTATCATACCAGATGATAAATTTTTCAGACTGTAAATGCTTGAGCTATAGATATTGGTAACCATTACAATGTATTTTGTTTCTGTGGATCTTTAGTATTCATAAAGCCACATTATTTCATATGATTTTACAAAAAAAATAAGTTGGGGCTTTTATATTTAAAAAACAGAGGATGATTTTTATTGGGTTTTTTATAATGCTATGGCACTTGTAGCTCATGCTATAGACCACTGTTGCCCTGTGATACTTGGACTATATGGTTGTTATTAATATGGGATAAGTTTAAACTTGATGTCCTACTAAATTAAAGCTGAATTAAACCTTAAATTAAACACTTCTTTTACCAGAGACTGGTCAGTGTCTGATCATGAATAGAAATTAACTTCAATATAAATTGCCTGATATTTAAATGTAATCGACACCTCAAGTGACTTGCCCAATTGGCACTACTAACACCTATTATTTACATTAAAATACAAATGTATAGGTGTGTTCAGAGCATTTTTTATATTGTTTCAGTCTTCAGCTCTTTTAATCTTCAGGTCCAATGCTATCCCACATTACTTAGCCCAAGTATTTCAGGAAAAACTACAGTAAACAAAACAAAACAAAAAAAAAAAAAAAAGAAACCCAACAATGTCCATACAGGTATTAGCATATATTCCTTATACTGATATGTTTTGAATCACCTACATGTTTAATTTTTATATGCTCACAAACACACACAAACACAGAGGTCTACAGCTTTTACAAAGGTAAGGCTTTTAGTACAGAAGGTGTTCAGAATTGTAACAAAAATTGTGCAACTGAATAGGGAATTAGGCGAAAGAGAAAGAAAAGTTTAAGAATTAAATGGTTTGTTCAGTATCAGCATCTAACACAAGCATTGTTACCTTTTACTGTCATGAAGCAGAATGAATGTATTATGAACAGCAGACTGATTTCGTATTTTAATTGAGCTTTCAGTTTATGAATTCTGTGGACATGTGTCTGAGTTTAATAACCTTCAAATATATGTTCAAATTGAGTGACCAGGTCAATTATTTCCTCAAAAATACTTATTAGGCTTGTGTTGGAGGCATACAAATAGCAAAAGAAACATACTCATGAATATGCCACTTGTTTGCAAATTAATTTCTCTCAATCTTGCCAGCATACTTTTTGTTAAATAATTATTCCTGTACTTGAGGCATTGTAGTAATACAGCAAATGAAAGTTGCAGCACACTATCTATTTGCTGAACAAATGAGCTTACATTTACAATGCCATCTGAGTCAGTGCTCCATTTCCAAACATGGTGAACGTGGCTTCATTGGGTAGTGAGCAATGGAATCTTCATATAATCGTGGTGCTCAGTGACACACTGTGTTGTGTTTTCTCCCAGGTAGTATTTACCAGTACTAGCTAGTTAATTTTGGTATATATTAATTGCCAGTGGGAAAAGTGCAAGGAGGTGGCACAGGGATCATTTACATATCACTGGACAACCATTGCCATGACTAAGTCTTTTTCCTGGAATGCTTTGCCAAAAGCAAATAGCACATTTATCATATTTTTTCAAAAGTATAGAGCAGCCATGGTTCCTTATGCACTGAACTTTGAAACATACTACTGTTAAAATTATTTACTTTGTTATCACTTCGCTTTTTAATGAGCAGCAAGGTAAGGCAATTTGTGGAAAGGAAAAAACCCAAGTTTTCCTTATTAGCGCATATTCCTTTGTCATTCACATGAAAGCAAACTATGCTACGTTCAGAAACACCGTTTTTGGCACTGCATAATTTAGCAAATTTTCTCATTGAGAAAGGTATATTTTGATCACAATGTTTTTCCTTAATGCACTTAATACGCATGTAATGAGAACACCTGGCCTTCACCCCTTCCTTCTACTGTATTAATCTTCTAACCTTTTGATCTCAGCCCTCACACTGAATAATATCATAAACTAGAAAACCAAAGGATGACACCAAAGAGAAACAAAGAAATATTACTGAATAAGATAAATGTAGTGCTAATACTAATTTTCTTAGAATTCAGTGAGAATTATGCTGTCACATTACCCATCACAGACAGATGTTAGAGTGGGAGAGAAGTAAGCAATTAAAAGCATGTCTTCTTTTCATGTATTTTATGATATTTCTTTCAGTTAGGTTTCATTGACTGTTTCACTCTTCCTGCCAAGTATAGAGTCATTTTTCAATTTTTGAGGTTAATATAAGTGTCCATGAAGGGACTGGTGGTGACAGTCACTCAGGATGGAGTATAAATGTATCTTACTTTTAGAACAGGTGTAGCATTTATAATGACAGTTGAAGTTTCCCCAGGCTTCTCCATTATCATGTGCTTCCACCTTCGCCTCTGGTGTAAACTCTTAGTGATGAAATCTAACATTTTGACATTCAGGTTGCTAAATTTCCACATAGCACAGTCCAGTCCACCTGTAGCATTTCCCACCTCAGGAAGCTATCAAGTCAAGTACTGCGCAGGATCACTAACAGGATTGAAGCATTTTACATGCAGTAAGGACAGTCAGAGGTATGCAAGCTAAGATAATAAGTGTAATCAAATTTCATACTCCAAGGAATACACTGATTGCCTCAGGGATCTCAATAAATTTAACTCCATATCCTCACCTTTCGTGCTGCTTCATGCAAGCAGAGCAGATGTAACAAAGTAAAAAGTCCTCTAAGGCATCATTTGTTGTCCACTTTTTCTGGCAGAGCTCCAAATTGCATAGACCAGTAGTTCAACAAATTAGAGCCTATAGAAAACTGGAAATCTTTGGTACTGTTGAAAAAAAGAACCACAATTTGAGGTGGGAGAGAGATTTTTACATTGTAGCAGCTTAAATTAGAAAATCGTTTACTTTAGACTTCTCATAGGTTTTGATTTTTTTCACGTCACAATCCTGCAGTTTCAGTCTTCTAGTTAATATTTTTGCATGTAGATGTGGATGTAATGCTGTTGGCATCATGCAAGTATTCCTTGAGTCAAATCCTGGCCCTTCATCACACCAGTTAAGTCAGAGAGCTAAAGTACTTTATGACAACTTAATGTCTTGCCCTTAATTATCAAATTCCTATGTTTCTTGATTTGTGGGATAGAAAAACTCTGCAGGTACTTCTAAGCAGGTTGCCAACTTATATGTGAACCACGAGTAAAGACACCCACACATTTCTCTGATCCTGTAAAGGTGGTGGGGATGTCTGCTTACCTTACCCCAGCAAGGCTACTTCAGCCTTCCTGGTGTTTAAGGTCAGTTTAAAAGGTGCAATGTTTAACTGATGTCTTTGGCATGCTTTTTAGACTAAAATCAGGGTTAGTTCGGAGTACCCAGTTTCTGACATACCTTCTAGCTGTAAATAAAAATAAAGTTGTAAAATAACAGCACACTCCTTGGTTAAGAGCAGTAGCGGGGATTTAATACAGGATTTTGTGTTCTGAAATGTTATTGCTGAAAACAACCTCCTCAGCTGTAGAAGGTGTTAAGCCCCTCTGGTGAAATAAGCTCATTTTGTGAAAGTGCTGTGGGCCTGGCAAATGTTAATAGCCCTGACCAGCCTCTCCTGAGACCCAGGTCCTACTTAAACTCAGCTGAGAGGTCTACACCTTTTTGGTTTTCTTAACAGGGCCATAGGCAGCACATCTCTAGGGTCTCCTGGACTTTTCTCTGGATTTCCAAGATTGTCTTTGGATTTGACCTGGCTTGACAACCCTGAACCTTGAAGGAGACTGTTACTGTCACCAGATCCACACGTATGGGGGTTGATGATGCCTTTGCTCTACCAGCTTCACTCAGTGTCCCTGCTTTTCCCCCATCATGTTGCCGCCCTGTGCCCAGACCCATCTTGTATGGTCATCTGAAGGTGGTGGGATGAAACCTTTGAATAAGTAAGTATCTGCCTGGTATCATTAAACCAGTTTTCAAAATCTGGTGTTTGTGATGTTCATATATGCCTCACTGATCTCAACTAAAGGTGACCTGAGGCCCCTTGAAGGGATGAAGGAGCAGTAATCTTCCCGTGGGGGAAGTTTGCATTTGTCCCACCTAGCTTTCTTGGGCTTTGCTGGTCAGTTGATGTCCTGATGCATGTGAAATTTTCTGAAGGACTTGGTGGTTCCTCCCTAGTTTGCTCTTTTTTTTCTAAAAATCACAACAAAACCTCCCAAAACACCAGAATTGTTTTCTTTTTTATTTGTTTTTCTATAAATGCATGGTGGTTTACATTAGCTAAGATTTTTGGCTCCTTGCATGTTATTAAATCCATAATAATTTTTTTAAGACAGTGATGTTCTACTAGTACAAAAATCAACAAAATATCTGATAACCGTCTATTACTTTATTTGCAACTTCTAATATTACCTTTTATAAGTCTTTTAAATTTTGGTCTTTGTTAATTTTGAAAGAAGATGCATGTACTAGCGAGAGTATTTGTGGAGGTGCAGTTAAAGTCCTTGAAGGATGAGGTGGTGGATAGCTCAGGATGGGAGATGCCTCTTAAGGCTTCCAGTAAACTGGGATAGTCTGTGGGCAGTGGAGAGAGGAAGGAAAGAGGCTTAGCTGGCAGGATGGTTGTTACAGCCTCATGGCAGACAGCAACATGAGGAGGGAAGAAAAAGTGCTGTATCTGTGTACTCGGTGTGAATGCCACAGCAGGTCAAGTCCAGGAAGGTGTCCTGGTAATGGAAATAAATTGTGTGCTGCAGATTTGCAGAGGAAAACACAGTGACTGAAAGACTGAGAATAAGATGTTAACTATGCTGGACTTGGAACTGTAACTTGGATATTGAGCTGAAGTGAAAAAGGCAGAAGCAAAATTAGCTGACTTAAAAAAAGGGATGTGTAATGCTAAAAGTAAAAAGAAGGAGACTGCCTGTCTATAGGTATGGTAGCTTAAAGAAAATGCAGCTTTCCTGGCTGAGGCTTTGTAGACACCCATCTGAATTTCTAAAGAGCAATCATCATGAGTAAAAGGCAGCTCTTCTCTGGTCTTTGCTAGGAGAGGTATATCCTGCAGGTATGAAAGCACTATTCAGAAGATAAATAAGACTGAAGAAATTTTAATTATTAATATTCATAATACTGTCATGTACTTCAGGGGTAACTCTGACACTGGTTTTATCACAGTACAAAATGGTGGTATGCTGAACACTTGCTCCCAGTGTTTTTTCTCAGGGCTGCCTCTGTGTCTCATGAGTCATCTGGTGGGTTTGGGATGTTGTCACAATTATATTTGTTATTTAGATTATTCAGGTGTGACTGAAGGAACAAAAAGAAGATTTTATTGATGCTGCTTCTTTCATAGTGGTTGCAGCTTGTGCTGGCTGAGCTCCCTTATATCTGCTATTAAAAAAAGCATCTTATTCTTTGTACTGCACAGCTTCTGTACAGAGGATCAAATCACCTGGGTGGCTGCTGCTGGATTAATAGTATAATTGAGTAGTCTAAGCAGCATTTTAGCAGCTGCTCCAAGAGGCTTTAACCTCACTGTATACACATTTACTAGGATTTTGTTCTACAAAGAAAGGGATTATTGTCATACTTGCTGTAATCACTCTAAGTACGGTGGGCCTGATTCCCGACTGCCTTGTGCCTTCTGCAGTCATTTAGTTGCAACTGTCTAAAAGGACTATAAGATGTGGTGACACTAGAATGGCTGCAATCTTATCACCTTTGCAGAGAGATAAATAATTGTATAATATAACAGTGAAGAACCAGGTCGTGTGCAGAAGGAGTAACAGTATTAAGTCAGTAACAGTATTAAGTCAGTGCTGAAGTAAAAGTGAGCACACGGTAGAAGAAGGCCGTGGGGACATTATACTCTAATTCTAACAGAGGTTTCTGTTCAAATCTGTCTCATTGTCTTGTTGTATTTGGGCTTTCTAGGAGTTATATTGATCATCAAGAATAACTCTTCCTCTTGGCATGGTGTGTCCAGGTTTTTTGGGTTGGATTTTTATTCTAGACAATATTCATCAGACATCTTGAGCTGTCCACAGTCTGTCATACCTGGATTGGGTCCCAATTGCTAGGAACTGATTGTAGGCAGTAATAATTTTAAGTCAACATAAAGGAGAATCTGAAGCTGGGGTTTGCAACTAAAATGCATCTTAATTGTACTTTAAAAAAAATCCGAACGTGAACAGTAGACAGACCTCTGGTAGTTGCATCAAAGGTTGGATTGAGCTTGCAGAACCTCAAAGTTTGAGCTAGTTATGGCTATATTTTTTCAGAGGCAAAGTCTGAATAGCAGAATTTTTTCACCTGTAGTGCCAGCTTTCCCCAGATGGAACAGAATACTAAAAGTGCACACATCAGGAAGTTCAGGTTGTCAACTGAATCTGAAATGAAAAGGCAGCCCTTGGCTTAAGACAAATCTTCCTTTGTCCATGTATATCCAGTAACCTGAATGTTCTAGTTGCATTGCTACTGAAGCTGTAAATAGCTAGACATCCTTACAAGCACCAAGGGAAAATAGTTTGGTCACCTCTTAGGAACAGCCTATATGTCACTGTTTGTGACTCCACTAGCACGAAGTGTCTCACTCATAAAATGCCAAATCTTAAGCATGACAAGTAATCCTAAATTACATTAACATTTACTAAGGGGAAGGTGGAGAATGCATTTCAGAGATTTAATAGGAGTTTTAATAAATTTCTGTATGAAGAAATCATTCCATTATTGTTTGGAAATACTGTATTTCCAAGGTTATGTCATTGTCAAGGCGAAAGGTTCCGTACTGCATTTCCAACCAAGCCTGACTGATTAAGGGTGTTGGGAGGAATATGTTTTCCTTCTAGAATCTTAATTAGCTTGACTTTAACTCACGACAGGAGATTCTGCCAGCTGTCAGCTACTGCTTGGATCTCTTACTAATTAAAACTCTGAGGAAGCCTATTAAAGGTGTTCAAAAAGCCAAATCTCCCTTTAAAGCATCTCTGGCATTGCAACAAAGAGTGTGGAACAGTGATATTGCAGCATAGACAAGGTGTCATTTGCTTTTCATCTTGGCAATATGCCAGTTATGCTACCTAGCTATACAGGCCCTTCATTCAAAACCCTTACTGTCATCTTCCTGTGAATGGACTAAAATTAAATTGAGGTGAAATTTTGCTGGTATTGTTTCATTATACCTGACTTTCAGATTTTCTGAAGTAATGAGTAGAGCTGATGCTGATATTCTTCTCCTGAGGTTTAGTTTCTGAGGCAGCAACATCATGTATTTTGTAAATATTTTGAGTGTCGAAACAGATGATTTTAACTTATAATTAACAGTATTGTTGTACCATGCTTCATGTTGTTAATTAGGTGCTGCAGGTGGGATATATCTGTACTGAAAAGTTTTTCCAGTGTACCTGTTTCAGGGTTTAAAAAAAAATCTCCTTACATACCTAGTCAATTTTCTAGGTCAACAAAAATCCAATGCAAGGTACAGATATACTCCCAAAAAATTATTTTTGGCAGTACCTCTTTCTCCACTGTGGACCTGGGGGAAAAAAGAAGCCTCTTGCTTATGTAGGCTGCCTGCAAAAGCAAAAAATTTGCTATTACAGCTGTATTTTATCTTCTCAGGTACAGACAGATAAGAATTTAAGACGACTTTGCAGGAAGAAAAGAGTTACTGGAACAGCAAGAGATTTTAGATGACAGGGACATTGAATGGATGGGAAACAATGTTTCATTTTGCAGAAGGTCACATAGTTTAGAACTTCACTCAAATTGTTGTAATTTAATTCAGACATGGATTTCTAAGCAGGTTGCTGGCTTCTTGGTATAGAAGTTAGGGGCTATGAGAAACGTTTCCGTGACAGATGAGAGAGCCTCTAGGTAAAGTTATTTTCCGTAGATATCTGCTAAGAAAATTAACTAGCCATAATAAGTTCTCCCTGCATGTTCTGGAAGGTGGCATGTAGCAAGTTTTCTGATTTGTGGAAGAAAAATCTTAGACACACTGCCAAGATTTAGGTTAACCTGGGATTGCTCAGAAATGAGATGTGAGATTTCTCCAGAAGAGAAGTTACATTATCTCCAATTTCACATATGTCCTTTCTCTGCTCCCTTAGTCACTTGTAGTGGCAGGTGCAGCTGCTGTTTCTCTTGTCCTGGCACCTTTCAGAAGCTTAAGAAAGTTCCCTATGTTCCTTCTAGGCATTTAGTCCCATGCCAGTTGTGCTTTTATTATTGCTCAGGCCCTGGTTATGAAGCTTTCTGTCGCTCCTTTTTTTCCTGCAAAGGGAATGTCCAGATCAATGGATGTACGGAGAGTGCATCTGGCTCAACAATACAATAGTTAAAGCTGTTTTCATGAATTGATTTCTTTCTTGCAGGTTAGCTATTCCTGTTCCAATATCTACCTTCAAATATATGCCTTTTTTGCAAATAGTTGACCAATCTTCATACTGTGATCCTTTGTAGTCTCTATATATTTATTTGCAGAATAACAAATGTTTCATTTGTTCATTTACTTATTCTTATTTAACCAATGATAGAATTCTTGGAGCAGTATTGCATTGATCATATTTTCCCCTCTGTTTCTTCAGTTAAGCACAGTGTCATGCCAGGGGTATGTAATTAATATTATCTAGTTGTGGTTTTTAAAAGATGCTAAAGCAATTCTTCAAGCATTTAACAACTTAATAGCTTAATCAAGTTATAAGGCTTTATTAATTGAATTTCAGTCAGTGAGTTCCAGTAAATACTTTGGGAAAGATAGCATGATTATGGAAACCACAACACTTAATTTGTTTGAGTGTGTCCATCACTGAAAAACAGAAAGCAAGCTTTGGGAATAAAGAAGTGCCATAAGTTTGTTTGACCACTCCCAATGGGATAAATTAATGTCCTGCCTTTGTAGGCAATACTTTTGATTTATGCAAAACTGTTTTTTGATGTAATAACAAATAAACCTAAGAATGAAATTATAGATTTTTTTTCTCCTAATTAATACGTTCTTGGAACAAAACTTGCTTGATGTATATTTCTGTATGCCTTTTACAACAAAATATTTTTGTTTTTAATCTCTCCTTTTCCTCCTTTAAAGGAAAAATCATAGCTGCTATTCTTGCTGTTGTAATAGATGATCTAATTTCTCTGGAATAAAGATGCACGCATATTTTATAGGTAACCGGTTCATATAAGTGCATTTGTATCTGAGTTGGTTTTGTGTTAAAGTTGTCTGGAAAACCATCTATTCCTTAACTGAATTGTACAGAAACTAAGAATGACATTTTTTTTATCAATAAAAACTTCGCTTGAAAGACACTAAATACTCATCCTTACATTAAATGACTTGTCACCTGAGGACACTAAACTGTTCTAACACTGATATAACACTGTCAGTGTCTTAACTTACTGGTGTTCTTATTTTTAAGTATTATCATGTGGGAATCTGGTAGCTTTATATTGTGTAAGAAATGAAATCCATTATGAAATTGTCAGTGCATCCATATGAAGCTTACGTAGCTAGAGCTGGTATTGGGAGTATTCAGTGGTACAGTTAGTGGCCCTAGAAATGTGTGCTTACTTTGCATAGTTTTAGGCTGATTAAAACTGTGTGGTTAGAACATCAAAATGACCATTGTGTCATCATCATTGAACGCTGCATCCTTCTTGTATCTGCTAGGAAGGTGTTTGCAATCATATTTATGTATCTATCTATATACACGTGTGTAAGATTTGTGGGTTTACATGGTTTGGTGTGAAATCTGAAGCTGTTAACATATTTAATTCCCACATCCAGCTAGAGCTATGTCACTCCGGTCCCTTTTGGCAGCATACGGCCCAGTTTTCATATCAATACAGGTACTGATTTATCCCACTGAAGTTGAAGCAATGATACTTTACTTTTTGATCTGCGATAGTAATACAAGGCATTATAAAAAAAACCCACAAGCTGTAAATCCTACCAAGGTTCTCTGGTAAGACATAAACAATTTTTTCCCCCAAATAATATGAAGGCAAACAAATAAAGTCAAAATACAGAAGGTATTTATCTCTTTTATAGGGAAATTGTTTTAAGTGATTTAAGCTCAAGATTTTAATCACTATGCTTTACACAAGTTTGATCTGAGGTGTTACCACTTTGAACTAACAGCTGACTGTGAATATTAACAGGGTGTCAGCTCAAACCTCTAGTCTAAAATACATGGTCTGTATTTAAAACTGGGAATTTACTGTCCAGTAACTCTGCATTCTCTGTCTCTGTGGAGGCCTTGGTGACTCAGGCCAGTGTCTGCCTGAGGAGGAACAGGCCAGGAACGTGTTTGTCCGCAGGTAAGTCAGGGGGGAGACTCTCCTTAACTCAACTCTGTCTCTCTTGGCCATTTACCCTCTTTTTTGTTCCTGGCCTGTCTCTTGGAACTCTTGTCCTGACCCTCATCATTTTGGACCCCGTTGTCTCTGTGAAGCCCCCTCTTTGCGTGCTGCCAACCCAGGATACTCACTAATCTACTTGTACCCAAGAGAGAGAAGAAAATTTTGGTTAACATGAAGTACAGAGATGCAAGTTGGCTGGAAATGGAGTTTAGTTGCTTGTTTAGGATATTGCAGACAATGAGTAAAAAATATCTGAAGTCCTCTCTTCTGAGATTTGAATGGGTATTTGGACACAAGACTGAATTTCCTCTGTGCTGAACTAAAATCTTGCTTCTTTTACCTTGAGAGGAATACTTCAAAACTCAATTAAGGCAGTATAGATAGGCAGACTTTCCCAGATTCCAACATCAGGTACATTTAAGTAAAAGAAATCAACAGCAATAAAGCCCTCGAGAGCAACACCTGACTCATCATGAATGAGCAATGTTATCCTTATTTTGAATTGCATCCACTTGGACTTACAATTCCTTTTCTGTTTTATGGTCTCTTATGAGAAATGATTATCCCTCCTATTTTGCACTCTTTGGCAGGTAAGAGTTTATAGATTCTCTGCAAGAATGATTCCCTGGCTGCTACACTCATTTGCTTTGGTGGTATATTAGTGTGCCTTACATGCACATGGTACCATGGTAACATTTAGACAAAGACTAATCTGTTTTAAAACAATTTAATACTTCAAAAAGAGAACCATTTGGTGTGTAATTCATCTCAATTCAGACTTTCATGTACAACTCAGCCCTTCAGGTATTTCACCTTGTTGCATCAGAAAAAAACCTAATACTTGTTGTCGTCCTTTCTTGAAAAAAATCTGCCAATAGGTGATATAGGGGTAATGAAAATCAGGAATTATCATACAATGTTTGTGTGTTCAATAGTCTTGTATGCTGATAGTATGTGCCACTAACACATTGTGTACCAATTCTACAGGAATACCTGTGGAGAGTTTACCACTTGCTTGTTTTCAATAACATTTTAGCAATGGAAAAGAAAAATGTAGAGTCTTTTTGTTCTCTACTTTACCTTTGGTTTTTCCTGCTTTTGAAACCCTAAAGTGCTTAGAAAGCCAAAAAAAATGTTAAGGGATGCAAAGTGTAGATAACTTGATTTTTTTTTTCTTTTTTTTAAATCTCTTTCCATTAGCCCTTGTGTCCAATACCAAGATTTTGTAATGTTCTAGAGCTAAAGCTGTTGTTTTAAGCATCTGTAAGCACTGGGCTAATGCAAGACTACTAGAATACATGAACTTTGTGGAGCCCAGGCAATGTGCATTCTTGTTTTATATTAGGAGAAAACTTTCTCTGTTCAAGGAGACATTTAAAGATAAAACTGTCCAGGCTACAACAGGAAAACCAATTGCAGAAATTGTGTGTACAGTAGTTCAAGGCAAGCTTCTAATTAACTTCCACAGTTAATATGCTATTCTCTTAGCTTAATTATTGATGTTATTAGTAATAAGTCTTTTGATTTTATAGAAGCTGTCATAAATACTTTTCTGTTGAATTATTAGCCTGATACATCTTCTTCCTGCTCTGGTTTTTGAAGAACTGTGCTAAAGAAAGACAGACAGTTAATATGCACTAAAATCTTCAGTTGTAAATATATTTTAGGGGGTTTTATGTGGCTGCAAAAAAACATGGTTATTTGTTGTTGCAGCATTTGCTCATGTTTAGTATTACATTTTTTCCATTAAGAACTTAGTGTTCTGGATAAAAAAAATCAAGCTGGAGAATTAACTTCTTTCTTGGCAGTTAAGTTGCAAAATGGGAAATGTTGGTATTACTGACTGTAAATGACTTGATAAAGAGTAGGTTGCTGTTTTAACCTTGTTACCTAGAGAGGCAAGGCACCTGTTTGTTAACGTTTATTTTCAATGTAAGGACATATTTAAGCTGCAAATTGTGAGACATAGTAGTTGTTCATGCTTTGCCTAGATGCTACATAAGTTTCCAAATGGTACTCCCAAACTGCTTCTGTGTTGATAAGCCTCCCATGGAGGAACCTTCTGCTTTTCAAATTATAGAAACTGCAATATAAATGACAAATTTTTTATGTTTTCCCTATTTCTTTTTCTGCTCTATAGCTTTGAGTAGAGGCCCTATTAAAACCCTGAATTAAGCTAGAAAAAATAATTGTGATTTTTTTCTTAAAAATACTTCCAATCTTTTGTTCTATTAAAAACAAAAAACCCCAAAATTATTTGTAAGAAAATCATCAATTGTGATTGCCTGCGGTTGCCAAGTTCACCCTCAGGTTTTATTTTGGGGTGAATACAGTAAACAATTTGTGAATAAAACACTGGTTTCTGTTCACCCATACTTTGAGAAGGTATGTGATGTATTTCATAAGAGGTCTATTTAGTTTTGTAGATTTCTGGAGTTACATTCAAGCATTATGGGACACAAATAGAATGGTTTGGTTTCTGCTATATCCTTCCTTCCTCATCTTCCCTATTAGCTTTTTTATGTCTCTGTCTCTAATGCATTTAAAGCATCCATGCAAGCAATATTAGCCTCTCTGCAGTGATGTCCACCTATGCTCCCCAACTTTGTTCAATGGTCTGCTACCTATTCCTGTCCTTTGTCTGCTTTTGCTAAGAGCAGGGTATGTTGAACATGGTACAAAGTACAGGACTGCTTTCAGACCTGCAACATACAATAACTCCAGACTTGTTTTCTGGTGAAGAGATCAAGCTTACAATTCCCGGTTCTAGAAGCTGGAAACTCGTCTGCCCAAGGAATATGATGCTAAGTTCCTGGTTTAAAGGCTTGTAATTTCTTCTGTGGATCCACAAAAAGAAGGAAGTAGAAGGCCTCAGTGCACAGGTTTGTTACCTTCAACTTGTATAAGATATTAGTAATAATATCATAAAATTGATATGCTTTGAGAGGTCACATATATGTCATTGGGTCATTAAAAGATCATCTACGGTATTTTCTTGCTTAGGTTTAATTGAGAGAAATAAGAACATGTTAAGTAAAAAAGGCCTCTTCTCTCTTCAAACCAAGTCAAACTTAAGCTCCTATAAAAATAGTTAAAGGGAAAATTCTTTGAATATTCATTGTGATATTAAGTTGCTATTTATTGTCATGTTGGAAACCTCTGTGCCAATAAAATGGTGAACAAAGGAAAGACAGAGTGTGATTCCACATTGACCAAGGACTGCCTATTAGTATTGATTTTTAACCCAAACTGAATATGTGTATATGCTGATACTTCTGTTATAGAAGCCAGAGCTAGGAAGATGGTGGATTTTAAAACAGGTTTATGCTAACAGAGTGAACTTGGTTCTTAGCACGTGATAAGTTTGAGTAGCATAGGAGATGTAGAGCTAAAAAACTTTCTTCTAAAATTTTGAGACATAACTTCCAATCTGAAATGGGAGCTCTTCTAGCAGTGGCTTGTATTTATCAGCTACAAACACAGGCTCTGTCTACATCAGCATAAGAAGTATTCTGAGAAAATATGAATAATGCATTCAGACATTTATTGGTAGTTCTGAGGATAATACATGTGCTAAAGAATAACGTAGTAAAGAAAACAGCACAAAGGCTATTGCTTTCAAATCGTAAGATCAAGGCTTTGCTCCTTTTTTAAAAGAGAGAAATGCAAAGATGTTGAGCATTCCTATATCTATATAGGTGTAACTTATCAGTATTTATACATTAAATCCCAGATATTTGTCACAATGTTACTTAGCAGCTGCTATGTGAAGAGTCTTAATAGTGACGTGTGATTAAATGTGTGTAGAAGAACACTAAGGCTATTGAATGTTACAGTCATACCTCCATCTACTATCCTGTTGTCCCTTCACACCCTCCTTTGCATTTGTGTATTCTGTATGGCATCTCCTACTGGAGGCCAGTGTTTGAGGGATGTGAGTGCTAATTCTTTGAAAAAGAATGATCTTAATCAAGATCTTTGATTACTGCCACAATAGAAACAAAATGAAAAATATACAAACTAGCAATTTCTGGCCTAATTCTGGCCTAACACTTTGTACTAGGTAACACAAGGTTAGAAGGTTTTTTAGCTAGCAGCCTGGTAAAACTGATTTTTCTTTTGATTTGGAATGAGGAAAATAGTTTTGTTTATGAACCATTTCAAATTAAAACCACAACAGACTAAAATGTTCTATTTGTTATCCATGTAATTGGTACATGTATAATATTGCAGATACGGTTTTGAGGGGACAAATGATAGCATAAATGAAACATCAATAAATAATATGGCCGTAGTACATATTCTTATTCTGAGCATAATGCAGTGTACTCTTCAGATGTGCCTTAGAGATGAGAGGAACAAAGATGTTTTTGTATTGCAAATGCTATAAGGTAAGATGTTGCTTAATGTGTTATGAGCTCAGTATTGCATTAGAGCCTCTCAATGGGAAATCAAAATCGCATCCTATTAGTGTGAAATATGATCTTCCTTTATTTCTTTTAGCTGGTTAAACCTTCTCTTTAGTAGGATCTGTTGCACTGATGTAAACCTTATGTTCCCCCCTGGAATTCCTGAACATTATGTAGCATTAAGGTCTAATAGCATACACTGCTACTTTGCTCTTGCTGAGCACAAGACAATGTTTTTATTATGTTAACATCTATTTAACTTGCAGAGACTTTTTACAGTAAAAAGTTCACTTGATGTAAGTGAATAGTGATGATATTCTCAATGTAACACACATTACCGGGTTTCTGTGATTAAGCATAGGTCACATTCACCTCTGGTGCAACTCTGCAGCTATATCTGGGATGAATTTGGACCTTAATGAGCATGTGGAATGATGTTGCTAGCATTCACAAAAGGCATTTAGGACTTGGAAATGTTCCATGTTATTCCAAATTGCTAAAAACTAATAGAGGTCTGCCGGGGCAGAGTGTTCAGATTGTTATTGAAAATGATGTAACTTGGGTTATTTTTGCTAATTTTTTCTTTTTTTTACCCACTAACAGTTGACATGAAACACTAATTGTGATTTGTAAATTGCTGACTAAAGTTATATCTTCCAAACTGTCTGCAGTAAACTGTGGCTGCTCCTGTGAAAGTTAATACTGCATAGATTTTCCTTTAAAGAATCCTTTCCTAATAGCTTTCTTTTTTTTTTTTTTTTTAGGTTATGATGAAGCTGGAAAAATCACACTTTCTCCACAAACCCCTTCACTGGTTATACTAACATTTTTACTGTGTTCTGAATAAAGGCATGTGTAATCTGGCTATTCCAAGATTTTTGTGCTCACCTGCGTCACCAGCAAAATGCAGACAGAAGGAGAAATATACTTAAATGATTAAACAAGCCACAATGCTTGTTAATATTTTAAAAGCCCACCACACCATCTTTCTCTGGTGTAAATGACTGGGCTGAGATTTTATGAAAATGAGGGTCAGTGATGCCTTGTGTTTTAAGCCACCATGTTGACTGTTTGTTTTCTCGTTAGTAAATTCAAGATTGTTTTTCATTACCCTATTTTTCTATGGATCGAAAGTGTACAAATGAACAGTTGGTCATCTGACATTTTGTATTCTACAAAGCTATATGTAAATTAATGCTGTGTTTGAACTTGTTAGAGGCAATATAATTTAAATCATGTCTATATATTATATACTTTGGCTGAAATTCCTTTTCCACAGAGATGAAATACTTAAGTTTCATATTAATAGCAGCTGGATAAGACTTATGTCGACCCTTTGTATGGGGATGAACTTTGCCTAAGGAAAAAAGAATAGTAAAATATTCCAGAAATATTGCTCATTGTGCCTACATTAACTGCACATGGAATGTAGAATCAGAATATGTTCAGTCTGTCCTCTGAGGAGGAGGAGAAGAAAAGATGCTGTAAGAGTGACAGGAGATTATAAAACAGATATCTACACTAAAATATCAATGTGACCCCTAATTTATTGAAGATGTGCATAAATATAAAGCAGCAAACAGGTTTAAAGTGTTAATTTGTCATGCACAAGCATAACATTTGATCATTAAAGTACAATGGAAGCAAAATGGCTGGTGGACATTGAACAGCTTGATAAAATCCAGAACTTGTTCTCAGTGACAGAAGACTGAGGTGTGCAATCACTTAAACTGAATAGTAGATACACCTTACGACTATCTTTTGTACAAGACATTTGCTATTGCACTGGATGTCTCTAGTGGTTTTATAACTTGCCAACTGATTTGTCTTGACATTTTTCCCTACAACTCCTATTCCATCCATATAAAACACATCTCTATCGATACTTAGTGAAAACAATGCCAATTCAATGTCTCTGTTTTCTATATATTATCATAATTTGTTTTAATTGTTAGCATCAAAAGAAGGTCCATTCAGTGGGACATGCCCATTTTGGGACAAAAGCTACAAAAACCTGATTAATACTTTCACCTGTTTTTAAAGCAAACACCACAATGAGCTAGAATTTATACCAAAGTTCACATTAAAAATGTTCCAGTGAACTTAAGAATTAAGGCGTTTATCTATTATCCCTTATGCAGTTATTGCTGGTGAAACATAGTACAGAAGTCCATACATAAACTTACATGAGCAGCTTGCAGTGCTTTTCTGGTATTGATAGGATGTTCAAGGTGCACATATCAGGTAGATACCAGCAGAGTGTAATAAATGAGGAGAAAGCAGTGCTCATTAATACACTTCAAATGTATAATGCTATTGAAACAAACCTCTACAGATCAATAATATTGCTGTTTGCGAGAGACATCTTAGTGAAACAAGTAATTAGGCAATGCCATTGTCATAAATAATAATGAAGATGAAATGAAAGGATAGAACAATTGGACAAGGGGAAGTTGCTGTCAGATGCTAGTGGGCTGCAGCAACTTGAAAATTTTATTTCCTCTTAAGAAAAATAAGTTCAGAGCATCCTAGAACACCCTAGCATTTTCTTTAACTTGCTTCCTTTCCCCAAATGAAATATTTTCTGCAGATACAGCTAAATGCAAAAGGAGCTTCTGGGAACATTGAGAGAGCAAATTAAACACATGATTTAATCATCTGTTTTGAAAACTGGGTCTGATCTTGCACTGTGTTTCATGTTCCACTTGTGTTGAGCTTCATTTCCATTATGTGTTGGAGGTACTGATCCCGGGATTATCCATCGCCATGCATGCAGGCAGCAGCATCAGAGCTCAAATTCATAAATTTGGGAAGAAAGGGTATAGTTATCACTTCTGCTTTAAAGTGACAGCTTACCAGTGGCAATCCCAATGGTGGTATAACTTAGTTTTCCAGGCCTTTGGGGGGAAAAATAGTTATTTATTTCACATTTAATTGGTATAAAATAAAATTCCATCAAGGAGATGAGTATCTCTAGTTAATGGTCATATTAATTCTTCAAAATGTTAATGCTCATAACAATAACCCAAAAACCTTCCTTCCTCATAGGTATTCTCCAGAAAATTGATTATACCAGCTGGGATCTTGGGTTTTTAAGTTTCAGAAAATGTTGGATTATTAGCATTTTTCCATGTGCAAATGTATATTAGACGTCAAACACTGTTTTCTCCAGAATAGTTGTTTTGCTATCAAAACTTCAGTTCAATCTGGAATGTCCAAGAATGGAGAGCTAGGTTCCTCTAAAATAAAATGGAAATTCTAGGCAGGTTTTACCCTTTTATATTTAATTCGTGGTTAGCAGATGAAAAGAATTTAGTACTTTTAATTGTATGAATACTTGAATTTTTTTAATTTATTTTTGATGCTGTTTTTTGAGATATCATGTACTTGATATTGTTAGATAAAAGTTTTAAACCAAATTTTCCACATGACAAGCAATAATATCTTCGTTACACAACTGGTTCACTGTTAGCAAAAGTGTGGGATTTTTTTACCTCTGGGATAGCTATCGCACATTAGTTATTCTGTGTCAAAGTGTAGAATATGGACTGTTACTTGCATCACAACATAAATAGATAAGGTCATCTACAGGTGTGGAGCAGAGTGTAGACAAGTTTCATTGACCAGAGGGCAGAGACATGCACAGTGAAATGAATACACCTGAGTGCAGGAAGCAAAAGGAGGAGAAACAAAGCAAAGGAGATAGGTACCAATACACTTCTAGGGGTCAGATGACAGTGAGAATGAGAAAAGTGATGACTTGGATTCATAGAATTTAGCTATGCTTGTGGTGAGTGGAAGGTCAATGAGCAATCTGCTGTGTTATTGAGCATATTATATATTTTGGTCTTAATATCTGCAAACAGAAATACAGTAAATCAGTGGTGTGTGGTTATTGTACTATATGGCAGCATCAGACTCTTTAAGCTCAGCCCTTTCAACTCCTCTTGTGTTCCTGCTGTGTTTTACTGTCCTATATCTTACATTATCTTAGGAGAGAACCAACCACATATTAACCTCTGCAGCAACCTTTACAAATTCTTCTTTTCCTGTTTGACAGGATTTTTCAAACAAAGCTCACAGCCTCGCCTAATTCTCCCTTTTCGAAAGCCACTTTTAAAAAATAATGTTTGCTTGTTTGTTGATTTCCACACAGTCAGTACTTGTCAATAGTGTTACTCATTGTTTGTTTACTCTTGTCAATAAAGAAAAGAAGGATTGGAGGATTAATTAGAGCAGGCTTTTACAGCTTTAAATACTGAAGTTGTCCTGGGGCCAGTTCAAGGCTTAGATGGTACAGACCCCAAGTTCTCTAGGAACACTAAGTAATATTAAAATTTTAGGTTTTCTTTAAAATAAATAAATCCTTTCTTGCTATTTCTGGTTATAAATTAAAGCTTTATGAATATCACTTAATAGTGCAGTGGTGAAATCTCTTAGGGTTTTTTAAAGTAACATGACCATAAAGGAGATGTGAAGGGATCTGATTTTTTTCATGTATCCATGGTTTAAGACAACTCAGTCCTTGCCATTTGTTGATCTATCTTACACTGAGTTGAATTTTCATAGCAGTGAAACTGGATGTTTATCAGTCTCTACTCCAATTAAATCAGTTTCGCAAGGAACTATGTGCAAAGAAAGTACGGTCTCATATGTACTTGCTGCTTCACTGTACTTTAATCCTGTCTTGGTTTGGTTTCTGACGTGAAGTTTGAGCAATGGTACAGACTGGTATTACACCTTGTGAAAAGTTGACAACAGCACGGTTTTGCTATCCAACAAAGCCTCATATTCTACTAGGCTATCTTCCATTTTCCAAGAAGCAGCATATGTTAACTTGGAAATGAGGTGAGTGAGGCAGCATTACTAACGCAGTTCTGTCTCTTTTGATATTAAAGCTAGTTTTTAGTACCTTTTCGTGGCACTGTGTCTATAGAATTGTGTGTATTTGACATGGTCAAATAGAAACTGCTTTATTCTCAAGCTTGTTCTTCTGTCCAAGATATTGTGAGATTCTTATACAGTTCTTCCATTTTAACTTCTGTTACTTACTGTGCACTCGGTACTGGTGGATACTGGATTTGCCTGTATCAATGATATTTGTTTCTCATCTAACCTAAAACCAGACTACAGAGCAAAAGGCACATACTTAGTTCTTCCAGAACTTTAGAACAACTTCTGTGGTATTTAATAGGTAAAGCATGGATGGGCACACACTATGAGGATTAGAGAGAAATTGGTATCTGAAGAAAGTGGTATCTGAATGTATTCATTCTTCTTATTTTGAGACCAGAAACGCCTTTCTTTGACAACAGAGAAATTCTCAACAAGTAACTTAGTCTAGACATGTTGCTTTTAAATAGCTGAAGTTAAATGAGCTGTGTCTTGCCTAGGTACCCAATTTGTTGTACTGCTGGGTAGACATTTTCTTATAAATGCCAGATTTGGAAATTAAAGACTCGGGCTTCTGTGAGGTACTCTTGAAAGTATTTTTCTCTGTTGTTAATATTAAACACAGATCATCTGAATTCAACCTTCTGAACCTGCTCCCACAGAATGCTTCAGACTTACTTCTAATTTTTGTTCCTACAGCAAGTTATTGTTGCTTCTCTCACAGGGCATGCATTATGTAAGGTTTTGTCCAATGTTATATTGGCTCTAGAAAGAAATAGGATTTACACATATGTTACTTACTGCTTGGTAGAGCATACATACACACACACACATATATATTTTTGTTTTAAAACTAGTAGTCAAAATTTCTGTGCTGAAGTGCCTGTGACTGAAAAACTCTTGCCAAATTAGCTACACAGAATTGTGTGTAACAGTTGAATTTCCTCTTTCACAAACCCTTTTGTATGTTACATGTCTTACTTAACTGGTAAGCATTTAACCAGGATGGCTGCTCCATTGGGACCTTTCCCAGAAAAGCAATTTAGCCTAATGATAGTGAATGACAATGACTGTTGTTTAATTGGGGCATTATTAGGCAAAATTCACCTTATATGAAAAGTAGTTGGCTGGTGTGGTGAGGTTAAGTAGTGTTTAACCAGGTGTTAAATAGGCCTACAAGACTGAGCTTTCATCTCTGAAAAGGAAGTAGCAGGATTTATTTCACAAATTAAAAAATTTGAAGTGGATATTATTTCTACTTGCTCCATTGTTAATACAGGAGAACATAATGCAGACGTTGATTTTTTTAGAAAGTAGATTTTAAGTGGATAAGCTGCATATCCAGAAGAGATCTTGCAGCTTGTAAACTGCATGTACTGCACAATGACTTTGACGGTTCATTACTTTTTGACTCTCTCGCCATGGCTCTTGGTATCATATTACAGAGGACAAATATTAAAATGTTCTTGGCACCCTTGGGAAGATGCATCTGAGAATTGGTAGCAAGCAGCAATACCCCAGCATGGCTGAACAGAAATTCAGGCTGGTTCTGTACTTGAAGGAGGAACACAGAGACCAAGAGAGTTGCAGGCTGCAATTGGATGTTTCAGCTGCTGTCCCTGTTTCAAATGGGAACCCGGGAGGTTACTAGCAGCAGAATGGGAAAAGGGCATATCTCCTGAGACAACGTACAGCTCTAGATTGAGATTTAGTAGTTATAAGTGCAGAAGACCTAAATGGAGTGTACTGTTTTCTGGCTGAATATATTCCATGTTAGTTTAACTCTGTAAAATGGTTAGCAGTCCTCTACCTCATTTCCAGCTGTGCTTAGAGGCCCTTGACACTCTCCTCCATTAACATCAGTTTAATCATTCTTTGTTCTAGTTTTCCAACCATAATTTTCTACCACAGTTCTCACCTTTCACCTTCTTTTTGACTTTAATTCCTATGCTGTCCTCTCAATGGAGCAATAAAGGCATGTTCATCCTACTTCATTCGTATTTTGGCTCTGAAGTCTTTAATTATTAAATACAGTTTCTGAGACAGTTCTTAATTAAGCACTAACATTGGATCATACTCACATCTCTGCTCCATTATATCAAGCACTTTTATGAAGAAAATAGTGTAATTAGTGGAGCATTTGTTTCATCTCTTTTCCTCTGATGATGCTTGGGATGTGTCACTGAGGTCTAGGTGTGCAATTTGATTGCATGCTTGAGTCTGTTGCCCTGGGGAAGGGTCCCTCCCCCTCTTCCAGCCCTTCCTGCTACAGGAAGGCTTCACAGTGAAAGAAACAGCTCTCTACGTTGGAAAAAACGTTGGGGAGCTGCTTACATTAGCAGTCACTGAACAGGGTGCACTTGTGATGCACTGTTACCAGAGTGTGAGGTGTCTGGTGCACTCAGGTGTTCTGCAGAAAACTCTGAAGTGGCATCTGTTTCAGTATTATCCAAAGCTGTGTAAGACTAGACTGTAAATACAGCAGGTCTTTTCCAGTTCTATGAAAACTCAACCGTTATACAGCAGCTAAGAAAAGGACTAGGAATCCCATGGTCTGAACCCCATGGTCTGAACCCCGTGGTCTGAACTTCCCTTGTTTTTGCTCTGGAGAAACTTTGTTGCAACTTTCCCAATCAGCAATTCTCCTACTTTTACCGGAAATAGTGAGTCTGCTATTTTTCACACTTTCAGAAACTGAATATTAGAGACAGATTGATTACAATTAACTTCATACATGCAGTTTAAAAAATATATAATGCGGTATAATTAACAGTGAAAGGTAGTCCAATATCCAGTTCATTTGTTCAGGGAAAATTTCTGGTTGTACGGATTTTTTTTTTTTTTTGTTTTCCCCCACAGTTTGTCTCTCTAATAAAAGATTGAATAGTAACTCTTTATAGCAAAAACACAGTCTTAAGTTTCAAGATAAAAATGTTTTTTTCTACTGTTTGTCTAAAGAAGCAAAACACAACACCTGAGTAGAGCTAACTTATAAAGTCCAGAAGGAACAAAAGATAGATCTGTGTGAACTTTCACACCAGCAGAACACTTATTTTGAACAGCTAGATGAAACCCCATTTTCAATTCTTCTAGAAAGCAACCATAATTACGAGATGTTTTAGTTTAACACAAAGCTAGGTTTTCAAGGTTTGGTGTTTTCTGATTTGTACTGATTTCTAATGGCAAGCCTAACTAGGTCCTGCTTTGCTCCATCACATTGGTCTGTCAGAACAGTAATTCTATTTAATTCATAGGTTCAGTAAATATAATTAAGATGCTTCACTATTTTTTTCCCCCTATGCTTACTTTCTGGAATAATTGCATTACTTTTGGACTAAAATAATAGTCAGAAAGGTAAGTGAATGAGGATCTTGCCCTAAAATACTTGATGTAAAGTAAGATTGTATCTGAATGAGGAGGGCAAATGTAAAGTTCTATCTATAGTGGATAAATAGAGTGCATAAACATAAAAGGAAGTCTCAAGATCACATCCTGATTTTTGTGTAGGACTTTAGTATTTGAGTTTTGTGTGCTTTTGTACAAAAATGTCTGTTCAAATCTCAAAGTTCTGATTGTGCCTCTCTGCTGCTGCAGTCCTTACATTTTTATTAATGAATTATAGATTTATCAAAATAGCTGCAGACTGAGATTAAGGGCCTTCCCTTGAGCAGTAGAGGAGATGAGTATTGCTTATGTGGATGCCTCCCAGTGCAAAGGTAGATGAATTTGAGGACTGTTATAATGCCGACAAAACTGTAATTCAGTTGTATAAGATGCAAATTCATGCCCTCTGAAAAAAACAATAGAGGTTTCTTCTTGAAGTGTAAAGCTCATCAGCTGGAAGTGGCTGACGAAGGGCAGGATATTGTGTACTCTTTCACAGAAAGACTATCAGGCACTAATGAGACAAAGACATAAGAGAGATAAGTATGATCCTTAAGGGTGCATCATAAGATGCCTTTTCCCCATTGAGAAAAGGAAATATTAATGCTATTGTGCAAAGTACTGTAGTGACACTACAGAGAACAGCCAAATGCAATTCTGGTTACCCAGAATTGTTCCAGGTGATGAGTTCAAATGGGAACAGATTAAAAACAAAACAAAAAAAAAAAAGTCTAGTAGTGCAACTGAGGTGGCTTTCTCATGGAAAAGAGACTAAAAATGTGCAACTGTTAGACCTCTGATCCATTTGTAGAAACTGATGGCTTTGTCAGCTTTTGTTTTTCTCTGCTGGGAAGAAAAAGAGCTATTTAAATTTAGAGTAAATGGATGTTCTGTTAAAGGATAGATGTTTGGCTGAGAAATAACTTTTCATTAAGAAGTTCTCCAGCATCTTTCCAGTATATATAATGGAGTTCTACAGGCTTTAATTGGTTTTAAAAATAGAGCTGGATTAGTTTGTGAGTGTAATAAGATAAGGTGGTTGTGGTTATAAAGACAAGATGATACTATTGCTGTGTCATGCTTCAGCAGGAACAAGTATTTGGCAAGTCCCAATGTCCTCAAGGGTGGTATTTCCACACAGAAAGGGACTTGACTGTCCACTCACCCTTGATTTCCCCTAGCTGGCTCTCTCGGCACATCAGAGGCACCCTGAGAGCCACCAGTTGCTGGAAAAAAGCAATCCCACTCCTGTCTTCAGACTGTTATCATTGTGCCAGCATAGATGATTGTGTCATTCCAAACTAAGCTCCATTTAAGGTTCTAAGCTGGTAAGCAGTTAAGCCTGTAAAAAAATCACATTTTGGGGGAAAGTATTGTCTGCATGGATAATACACATTTGTGGATCATCTCTTAATGAAGAAAAGTGGTTCTAATGCGGAGGAGGGAACATATTAGAGTATGTAGTGAAAAGGGAGACAGGCCTGAGCCATTAGGCCATATTACTTCAGTATTTTCAGTTTAAAATATGCTCTTAATCATTTTCTACAAGATTCCTAGGAAAGCAGCAAGCTAAAGAACCTCTAACATTTCCATTCCCCTTTCCCCATTCACGTGTATTTTTTTCGAATAGTAGCAACTGAAGCTTAAAATTCAAGGATAGTTTTCATAGCTCTTAAAGCTGATCCAGGAGAAGGACGTGGTTCAACACATGTTCTTGCCAGTAACATTCCTTGGTGGCTCCTACACTTGCAATAGCTGGGCACAGTGAACCTGATTCTGCAGTTTTCTTTACAAAGATTAATTTTAACCAATTCTGATACATTTTGAAGTATTTAGAGTGATATTTTCATAATCCTTACTACTACAATAAATTATACACTGCTTATCTGCAATTGTAATTAGACAATTTAGGTTTTAGAGTAGATTTTATGGATTCTGATATACAAATTTCACTGATTGAGCAGGAGTGTCATTAATGTAACTTGCAGGAACAGCAATGAAGTCTTTCAAAAAATACTCATGTATTAGGAAATGTGTGCCAGATTCTGAGTAAGAGAGGATATATGCAAGCTGTTGAGTTGACCATAAAAGGTACCGCATTACTCCTGAGAGGCAATTGTTTAGCAATTCTCAGGAGAATATTTGTAGCTTATGGGAGCGCAGTTAGAGGAAAGGAAGGAAATAGAAATATCATTTGGTGGTCAGTAATAGTGGTGTGTTTATTCACAATTATAAGAAGATCTAGAAATGGGCTAAATGAGAAAACACACGATCAAGCAAGACAAATGGAAAGAACCAATCCTGTAACTATTTATCAAGGTATGAGCATGACAGAGTGAGGGCTTAGAAAAGCTTACACCAGCTTCAGGGTAGTGTTAGGTGATCTTTTAGGTTTAAGTTAACCCAAAAAATAAACAAAACACTTTTAAAAATACCTCCAACAGACCCATTCCCCACCCCCCGCCAAAAACAGCACAAACGTATTTGAGAATAGGTTTTATCTTTCTTACCACTTAGAATGTCCTTTTCATGCTATTTAGGTGCATATTAAACAGATATATTCTATTTATATAATTATATATATACATAAAATTATACCTAGAATATATATGTGTATATGCATAAACTATTAACAAGAAAATTGAATTATTATTATCATTGTTGTACAGGCTGGGATCTGCTTCAGACCAGGAGGCATTTACAACAATCTTCTTAGAGCTCTACACCTGACCCTTGCTCAGGGAACATGCAAATGCTACTTTCATTTCCTGCCTCTGTTTTTACTGTTGTGGGACCCAGAGCAATGTGTATGTAACTAGTACAGAGTCCATTTGATGCATTCTCCCAAGCTTTCACAGAATCACAGAACAACCAGGTTGGAAGGGACCCATCGGATCTTCTAGTCCAACCATTTCATTCATCTTCTAGTCAAAGCTTCCTATTGCAAGCCTGAAATATGGATACAGACCTGCAAGCAGCTCCCATTTCAGAAAGAGGTTGGTGCCAAGGGACCTCCTCTTCCTATCCTTTTGTCTCTGTTACCTGGACAACAGTGAATCGGGAGGAGGAAATAGTGGAGGTTTGCAGTGTCAAAGTACCTCCATCATTTCAAGGTGAACGCTTTAGGAGTAAAGTTATGTACCAGGAACACCCAGTAGGTGGAGACATGTACATGTAGACTGTATGGATATAGTATAATTCGAATTTTCCGAATTGTTCCAGTAAGACCAATATCATAGAATCACAGAATACCAGGTTGGAAGGGACTTCAAATGTTATCTGGTCCAACCCTCCTTGGCAAAAGCATGGTCTAGACAAAATATCCCTAGTACTCTACCTAGATGGGTCTTAAAAGTGAGCAGTGCTGGGGAATATGCCACTTCTCTGGGAAGATTTTTCCAAAGTCTAGTTGTTGACTGATATATAATGTTGTCCTGGCTACAGCAAAGATCAAGAGAAAAATACATAAAATTATGTGTTTAGATGTGCTTAGTCTTTCTTATTGAATGATAAAGTTCAGTAACTTAATGATATATGCATTAGTTTCTGCAGGGGTAAGTATTCTGTTTTATTAGGTCAAATACAATAGAAGCCTAAAGCAGATGACTAATGCAGCATCATTTTGGTAAATGTTCTTATTTCCTTTTAATAACAAAAGTACCAAGCAGGGTGGGGTTTTTTTGAAGTGGGAAGATAGTCAGCTTTATTTACAATACAATTAACAGCATGGGTTACCATGGTAGCATAACACTTTATAGACTTTGTAAACAGAATGGTTGCAGGAAAGCTTAAGGAAGAGAAGTCAAGCACCAAAAACGTAGGCAATACAAGAATTTAGGCTTGTGTATTCAGAATTAAGTAGTAGGTTGCAGACTCGTTTATTGAAGCACTGCAGTGTCACCAGTAATCTTTGGTGTCTCTGCTTTATTCAGTGTGCTACTGGAAGACTACTCACTCTGAGTATTTACCGTATTTTACCTCACCCTAGTCATATACAGTGTGACTTCAGCCAGCTCTACTGAACAGCAGTCACATGAAAACTTCAGAAAACTTTTTGGTCACCAGCTGAACACAGGTTCCAAATATCTCCTTATTTTTCAGACAAATAAGAACACTCTCAGAGGCACTTTTACAGATGACTGTATTCATGTGCATCAGTTGCAAGTCATCTCTTCAACAGTCTGGCTCCTTCATACCAAATATTTTAAGCACTACGTCAGATAACACAGATGTTCTATGAAACATATCATCTTTCATCTTGTGACACTGACTTATCCTAACTACTGATCAAATTATTTTCCTGTTTTTCTCCTTGCCATTGACAGTCTCAGTTTTGTGAAAACTATTCCACTTTCCAAAGGAATTTGTTGAAAGCTGATTAACTCAGTATAGCAGTCATCTCCTTCTAGAAGACAAAGCAATATTGAAATGAGTGTTACATCTTCTTGCCAATTACTGCATATGTCCCAAAATGGATATTACTTAGCTTGAAGTAAGGAAGGATCTAATGTCCAGTGTTGCCCTGAAATGCAAATATGGGTATCTCTAGAGGAGGATATAGATGCCTGCCATAAGGGATAAATTAGGGGAGAGCAAAAGAAATTCCTGAAAAGTATCCATCATCAACTAGCAATAAATGTTACCTAAAAAAAAATGTAACTATCTAGCCAAAAAAACCCAACCAAATCCTGAAATGCTATTAAAAAGCATAAAGTGTCTTTGAGTTAAAAGTAAAGTATTGAAAGCGAGCTACTGAGTCTAGCATGGGCTTGTTGTCTAAACTTATAAAAATGGTGGAAATGGAATTACAAAGACAGTGCAAATTCTGATGACAGGCACATGCTTCTGTATCTGTCAAAAGAGTACATTTTGTGCAATGCAATCACCTGTTTTAGCTCACTGAGACAACCTACATCTTTATTTTATTTTTTCTGAATGCCCTAATTTTGTGGTGAAAGAATAAGACTGATACATCTACAAGTCTTTCTCAATAGGTGATGATCTCTTGTTGTGTGAATGGTGCCAAACTGGAAGTGTTTCTGGTGAAAAAAAGTGTAAAGTTTTGATGAGTAGCTTGTGTGTGCCTGCCTAGCTTTCTTTTTACGAAGATTTTGCTTCACTAAGGTTACTTCCAACATCATTTTTCTTTCTGTCACTGTGACAAATGTATTCTAATAGTTCTTGATTTCAGTTTTGTGTAACTATCATTCTTCACTTATTTGAAGGAGGAACTTCTCTTTTGAAGATATAATAATACTTTTTTTAAAATAGGCATTTCTTATCATGATTCAGTTAATTGACTTTTCTCACATTACTTGCAGTTCAGCTGACTGCAGTATTTTGCAGTTACAAACTACTTCATGTGGCTTTTTCTGTATAGTATATTGAAAACTTTTATTATCATTTATACAAAAACAGATTATGAATTCAAAGGCAGGTGCACACTTTATGTGAAGCAATTACATACTTCGTTTGAACTGGAGCATCTGAACATGGAAAATTAATGAGAGAGAGTTTATGATAGACTTAATTTGAAGAAGTTCATCGTGTTTTGGAGTTAAGTTTAAAGTTCAAAATGAGTTTTGGCTTCCCTGTGTCATAAATGCGGCTTCTCGTTTGCCACCCCGTCCATCTCCCATCTCCCCAATCTCTTTAATGTCAAGAGTGAAATCCTAAGGAATCATTTTCCCATCGGGACACTGTGATGAGATACTGCCATCTACAGGTGAAGCTCCTCCTCTTGAAATTCTACAGTGCACTAATGTACCTTTAGAATTGCCACTGTGTATAACCCTAGTATGCCAGAATTTCTTGTGAACTCTCAGAAAGTATACTTGTTGAAAAGAGCCCTGGCTGAATTCATGTAGCTGCAGGGTATGTAGCAAAATTCCTATTCTATTTGCATGGTATTTGGTATTCTAGAAAGTACTGAGTATCTAAGCTTACATCTGAAAATATTTATGCATGTGAAAATCTCTGTGCCCTGTAATGTTCCCTAGAAGTTCAGAGGAATGTCAAAAGCAGAAAAACTAGTCATGTATAAAGTTCTCTCTTCACTGAGGCCTGAGGTTATGGACTTCTTATCAACTTTTTTTTTTTCTTTCTTTCTTTTTATCCCCTCACTTTAGGATTACAAGAAAGCAGAATTCTCATGCATTTTTTAACTATTCTTTTTGGCTGTGACCAACATGTTTTAATAATAGCTCAAAGCTACCCATCGTATTGAATGTATCTATGATTCTTATTAACTCCTTAGATTAGCAAAAACATCAGGACACTAGAAGAGCATTACTACTTAAGTTAACATTAGGATAAAGATTTTAAAACCATATTAATATTACCACTTCTATGGCTTTTCAAATGTCTTCAGTTTTAAGGCACTTGTTTGCTCAATGGATTTGAGGGAAGATTTTAAGCCATTAACTCTATATCGGACTTTGTTTCAGGCTTAATTGATTATCAAGGGATATTAAAGAGTAGTCATGCCCTAGGAAGTAATGTGCTTGAAATAATCCTCTCTGAAGACTTGTACAGTTTGATGTACATTGCAGAGGCAGAAATGGTGACCCTTTATTAAACAGATAAAAAGGCTGAAAAATAAATTTAATTTCTGTAGATTTATTTTGGAAGCAGGCTCAACTATTAGTATAAACTGGCTTTGGACTCATCTCAAGTTCAGAACAACTTAGCTTTTGTCACTACTGTTAGAATAAAGCAGAAGAGAGGGGTTCAGTACACTGTGTGAGAAGCAAAGGGGATGAGATACTGGGGGTACTGGTGCCTCAGTTCAAGAAAGCATTTAAATTATTACAAAGTAGGACATTAGGTCTGACTGTAGCAGGATGCTATTGTGAATTGTGGCACACATGGAAAGTACTTTTCACTAGATGTGTAAAGCTACTGGGGTAGTACACAGATCAATTGTAAATATATGATAATTAATGTCTTATTGAAGTATGATATTATGCCTTCCATGAATACCACATTTCACAGAAATGACACAGTTAAAAAAACTAAAAAGATAAACAGGTTTTGGTTCTGATCGACCCCATCCAACCTGGCCTTGAAGACCTCTGGGCATGGGACATCCAACACTCCTCTAGGCAACCTGTTTCAGTGCCTCACCAACCTCACACTGAAAAATTTCTTCCCAATATATAATCTAAATCAACCTTCCTTCAGCCAAAACCCAACACCCCTCATCCTGTCACTACACTGCCTGAAAAGAGCCCCTTCCCAGCTTTCCTGTAGGCCTCCTCTAACTACTGGAAGGCTGCTCTAAGATGTTTTGGAGCCTCCTTTTATAGACTGAACAAGCCCAGCTCTCTCAGCCTGTACTCGTATGGGAGGTGCTCCAGCCCACCACTCATCTTTATGGACTCCTCTGGATTTACTATAACATATCCATATGCTTCCTTTGCTGAGGACTCCATAACTGAATGCAGTACTCAGCGAGGTTTCACAAGAGCAGGGTAGAAGGGCAGAATTGCCTCCACCCTGCTTGTTTTACTTCTTCTAATGTAGCCCAGGATACAGTTGGCTTTCTGGCTGCAAGCACACATTCCTGGCTAATGTTGAGCTTCTCATATCAGCATCTCCAAGTCCTTCTCTTTAAGGTTACTCTCAATCCATTCCCTGCCCAGCCTGTGTTTATGCTTGGGATTACCCTGATCCAGATGCAGGACCTTACAGTTGGCCTTGTTGAACTTCGAGAGGTTCACACAGACTGACATCTCAAACCTGCAAAGGTCTCTCTGGATGACATCCCTTCCCTCCAGTGTGCCAACCATGACACAAACCTTGGTGTTATAGGCAAATATTTTGAGGATGCCTTCAAACCTGTTGTCCATGTCTGTGACAAAGATGTTAAGCAACACTGGTCCCAATACAAATTCCCAAGGAATGGCACTTGTCACAGCTCTCCACTTAGACATTGTTGATTACAACTCTTTGAGTGCAACCATCCATCCAGTCAATTCCTTTTCCACCAAGTAGTCCATCTGTCAAATCCATATCTCTTCAGTTCAGAGACCAGAACATCATATGGGACAGAATTGAATGGTTTGCACAAATCCAGGTAGATGATGTCAGTTTCTCTTCCCTTATCCACCAGTGCTGCAGCCCCACAGCAGGAGACCGGCAAATTTGTCAGGCACAATTTGCCCTTAGTGAAGCCATGTTGACTGCCAGCAGTCACCTCCTTATTTTCCATATGCCTCAGCAAAGTTTCTAGAAGTATCTGCTCCATGATCTTGTCTGTTTCTAGCCTTAATTGCTCATGATATGTCATTTTGAAATACTACTCACAAGATGCCCTTCCCTCTTGAAAAAGGCTGTTAAAGTGAAATTGCACAGTTGAGAAGAATGAAGGGAGCTTTTTTCCTTTCAGTTATTTAAAAATAAGTTTTGTGTTTTTTGGGAGCTGATCAAGGATGGTGAATATGCTGGAAAGCAGCAGCAAAATTAGAATGCTAATCATGGAGCTGATACTCTCTGTCCAGTCTTCCCTTAAAGCTTTTTCCTTCCTCTTTATAGTGTTCGTATTTTTCTTTCCATTTTCCTACTATACTTAGCCTCATCTTCTTTTTCTCCATTTTTCTTCATTACAATGGTCACTCTTTCTATATCTTTTCATTCTAAATATCTCAGGACTTCTCAATAAAGTTAAATTGATATCTAGGATTTTCCTGACCTGACACTTAACTAGTAAAATTATCAGATCTTCATATTGTTTCCTCACCAGTTACTTGAATTTAGGGCTTTGCTACACACAGGGATGTGGGAAGAAGCTCATAGTTAAATGATTTCAGCCCTCTTGTTGTTCAGTAAATGTACAGAACCTTTGTAGGGTAACTCCAGTTTACATTTAGCCAATTACTTTAGTCTTCTGGAATTTTTATGCTTTTTTAAGATCTGCTAAGTGTACTGAATTAGATGCTGAGACAATGAAGCTCCTCATCAGGGTTTTAAACTGGTAAAATCCTGAGTTCTTGAACTCTGCTGAAGCACGATTTTCTCCAGGCAGTGAGAAGCATATGGCTAGCAAGGTACACCAAAGTCAACCCAAAGCAGGTGGAAGCAGGGAAGAGTGAGGTTCTGTGGAGGTACAAGAGAGTGGCAGAGCTGTGTGGTGGAAGGAGGAATCAGAAAGAGAAGAAAGATTACCTGGTATTCTGGGAAGTAGAGAAGGGAAAGGCAGTCTGGAAAGGTGGAGAAAGAAGTTGAAGAAGAAATAAGGTCTTGAGAAGAGGTGTAAGTAAGGGTCAGGCATGTCTGAGGAAGGAGGAGCTATATCCTGGGAGGAGGTCCCAGTAAAATTAATTACCAAGTGCTGATCCAGCATGTTGTATGTGATCCTAATTACAAATATATCAAGTCAATGTACTTAGAGTAAGTTCTTTTGAAGTACTTTATTGAATCAGAGACCAATTGTGCAATTCCATGTTTAATTTAACCCTTATGCATTTACCTCTTCAGTGCAGCTTCTGTAAGCTACATCTTTAAAAAGTTTGCAGAATCACACATGCTTTTGAATGAGAGAATACATTCAAAGTACTTTCATTAGCAGCATAAATGAATAGCACATTTGTTCACAGAATTCTGCATTTATCTTTTGGCTCTTTGACTTAGTTTAATTGCTCATTTGTTACTCTCTGTCCAGAATACCTGATCTATTTTGATTTGTTCAGTGATAATATATTATCTTACCCAAAGCCTACTAAAGCTTCTGGAAATGCTCGTTACTTCCATAGCTTTTTAGATCAGACCTGTTATATATAAAGAGGCTCAGAATGAAAAGGATAGCAATTTTGAATACCTGCAGTAAGAGAGACACATTATGCAGCTTTAACACTGGAGTGCCATAAAGCTTAAAGAAACCACTTTTTACCTTTTTTTTTTATTGTAGCTATTTTTATTTTAGTATAAGATTTTTTTAAATGCAATTGTCCTTTCCTTTCTTAAAGGAAGAGGTTAACACACTAGTTAACAAGCTCACTATGCTAATTATTCTTCCTTTTCATTTCTATTGCTACAGTTGCCTTCAGGGTCATTTTCAGGAGCTTACTCTGATTAAGTCTACAGATGTGTTATTGAAATGCATGTGAAATGAGCAAGTCCAGAGAAGAGCAATGAAGCTGGTGAAGGGGCTGGAGAACAGGCCCTATGAGGAGATGCTGAGAGAGCTGGGGTTGTTTAGCCTGGAGAAGAGGAGGCTGAGAGGAGACCTCATTACTCTCTACAACTACCTGAAAGGAGGTTGTAGAAAGGAGGGAGCTGGACTCTTCTCCCAAGTGGCAGGGGACAGGACAAGAGGGAATGGCCTCAAGCTCAGCCAGGGGAGATTTAAGCTGGAGATTAGGAGGAAATTTTTCACAGAAAGGGTCATTGGGCATTGGGATAAGCTGCCCAGGGAGGTGGTTGAGTCACCTTCCCTGGAGGTGTTTAAGGCATGAGTGGATGAGGTCTTGAGGAACTTGGTTTAGTGTTTGATAGGAATGGTTGGACTAGAAGATCCGATGGGTCCCTTCCAACCTGGTTGTTCTATGATTCTATGATTCTATGAAATGGACCTGTTCTGATATCAAGTGTTGTACCAGCTTGATGGAACTCAATCTAATTAAAGTTTGCTTCCCAAACTTAGGACACCTCCTAAATTACACTTTCAGATCATTGCTCTCTATCAAATGTGCTAGGAGACTTTCCAGGACAGAAATTGAAGCTAAATACCCAAACTCAGGAACTCTGAAGTATTTACATTCTTTAGGCTTACTTGCATGATCCTACCCTTCAGTGGTGGGATGAGCAGCAGCAGGACTTGGAACTGGGAGTTGAGAATTGTTAGTACAGTTAAAAGAATTCAGTAAGCCCAACGCAGACAAGCTGGGAGGCCTGCAACTGCACCTCCATACCTGTATGCAGCCGCAGAAATCAGAAGTTGATTTCCAGAGAAGCTGACTGCAGCAGATTTTCCAGTTTCTTTCTGGAAGAAAGTATCTTGTGAACGAATCGCTTAAAATTGGGAGCAGGATTCTAGAAGAGGTAAACCCAAAGATTCTGCAGGAAAACAGTGATCTGTACTATACCCTTCAAACGCCATTGTGAGGAGAGGCCTATCATAGCTTGACACCAAACCTGAATTACGCTTAATATTTTTAACAGTAGAGACAAAATTTTCTGATGTTTTTTGACCTGGGGCACCTCAGCTGTGTTTGGAGTGGAGTACAAATGCCAAGACACACAGAAAACTTGATTTTGATGTGATTTAGTGAAAAAATAAAAGCTTGCACTCACTTTTGGGATGGGTACAAAGTTTTAAGGCCACTTTCTAAGGGTTATCAGAGATCTACAATCTGAGATCAATAGAGAAACTTTGCTGTGATTAAAAGATGGTTTGGAAAAAAAGCTTTTGAGTCTCAAACTCAAGTCTTCCATGCTATTTGACCTTATATAAGCTTTCAATTACTGGGGCATGTATATGACCCTAAAACTCATGCTAAGTCTATTTCCCTTCAGCCTGTTCTTTTATACAGATTCAGCAAATGTAAAGTAGATTTTATTTTTTTTCCAAGGGCCCAGCATTACTCATTTTTCGTTCCTGGTGATAATTATTGGGTTTGTTAAGTGCTAGTATGACCTATGAGCTCTAATGTGTTTTTATCAGGGAGGTGAAGAACAGACAGTGCAGCTGGAACTCCAGTCGTCTGGTTGCCTGCTTAATCGGGGTAACTTCCCAGTTCAAGTATCAGCTGAGTTATTTGCTCCACATGCCAATTGGAGCTGCTTCAGCAGCTTCAGTTTATATTCCAGAAGTCTTATTCTCACTTTGGTATGCCCAGGTCTGCAGGTGATTGTTGAAGATGTTTGGAGGCATTCCAGCCATTCTCGGACAGGAACTTTGCTTATTGCCAGTTTTGTAGAATAATTTTCTAAGTGTGTGAGGCAAATACAGTGTATTTCAGCATTTTGAGAGCTACACTGGAAGGGTTAGGTTCACACTTGATCACTGACACAGAACAGCTTGTGAAGGTATTTGTAACTTACGTATTTGAGGTATGCTATGGTTTCTCCTTATCCTTTCAGGAAATTCATCTCTAAAGTTGATTGTTACTTTTTCTTTCATTCCTGATTTCTCTGTTCTCTTCTGTTGTAAACATTGCAGTATATCCTGTCAAAATAGCTATTTACTTTGAGACAGAGCGTGTTCTCACAAAAATTTCCATCTTGGAGTGCTTGTGGCTACTGTGTGTGTTGACTGTTCAGTGTTACCAAGTGACAGAGCAAGCCTTTATTGTAGAGTCAGGATACCTGTATTTGTAAAGCATCTACAACAGGTAGCTCTGATATACTTTCTTTAATAGGATTTCATCATGTTTCTAAAAGCAGCTGAAATAAATTGCTTTTAAAAAGTGCCATATCGCATTAAATGGGATTATGTTCAGTTATCCTCTGTCATGTGAAATAATTCACAGCCTCTCTAAATGCAAGCTCAGAAGCTGCCCCCAGGCATTTTAAGATTTTTTATTTATTTATTTGCTAGCCTTGAAAATACTGGAAATAACAATTTAAGCAGAATCCATAGCTGTAGATGACAGTTGTCTAGTACAGATTTTTATTCTTCTTTAAGCCTGATCCTGCCATATTTGGTAATATCAGAAAAACTTGGAAGAAGTTTAGTGAATTTTTTTCAAGCTTTTTTTTTTTTATAAGGATGCCTTAAAGTTTTTTGGCTTATAACATATTTTCTATGTGTGATATAAAATATATTTTGGATAAGGAGTTTAACTCAATCCTTTAGCAAATAGATGAAGCTGAATAGATGAATTAATGTTATTGATAAGACTGTTTTATGGGCACACAAAATTTGCATAATATGACTCACTTTATTCTGGACTGTTAGGTATTTTCTTACAATGGTCTTATTGAATTGTCAGTACTGTGTTCAACAGAAGATTAAATGTATATGTTTTATGTCTTAGAAAACTGGAAGTTGGCAAAAATGCATGCAACTGAGTTTTTCTGTGCATTCTTGACCTCTGAAAACACAGTAAATATGTTCCAGAATAAAGGGCAGCCTTTTTCTTTTCTTCAGCCATCCTCAAAACCAACAGGTTTTAGACCTACTGATTTGACATGTGGTCAGGTTTTGGTTTTTATTACAAAGAGGTAAGACATTCTTAGTTTTGCAGGCTAGTTTTCTTGTAATATTTTAAAAATAATGTATTTGTAAATAAAATAGCTGATATAAGAGGGTTTTCTCTTAAGTATAAAAATGAAGTGCATTTCAACATGCACTATGACTTGTATGTATTGTCTGTTACTGGTCTCCGACAAAAACACTATGTCTGAACTTTTGATATTGGTATATGAACATATTTCTATCTAGAAATATGTAGGTCTAGGAGAGTTTGAAACTACTACCAACTGCTTATGGTAGAGCTACAGTCAACTTTTCTTTCCCTTCCCCCAGTCATGCAGAGGCCAGCAAAGCATGGAAGGCTTTCAGTAGACCCTAGAGATGCTGGCACTGATAGTATGATCAGCATTCCCACAGCCTGGGCCATGCACCCTTGTCTTCAGGACCCCATCTTGTAGAGAGCAAAATTAATACAATTCTTTTCCAGCTGTCTGAAATGGATTTTCCTAAATTAATTTGCAAGTACTTAATATGCTTCAAGAAATCTAATTGGACTTGTGAACTCCTCACAAGTAATAAAATACAGTGTATTGCAATAAATATTCTGATTAGTTCTATGCAACAGTGTTTGAAAATGTCAGTAGTTCAAAACATTGCTAAAAATATAGACGCTGCCTACCTTGAGCATAAGCTGCATGTATGATCTGTAAAACACTGGGTTCAATTCTCTAGTTCCCACTAAGTATGAATTATAATGAGAAGAGGCAGGAAACAGTTATGTGAAAGTAAGATTACACACAAATATATAGTTCATTAAACAAAAATGTATTTTTGTCTCTGTATTTTCTAGATAGATATGTGCTATCTTAAATGTAATATATACATAGGTACTATAATTTTAAAATTAAAAAACACTCGTGTGTTCATATATGTATAAAAATGGTAAGAATCCTGTTTTCACTAAGTCAGTAGGAGCTTATATTTGACACTCAAAACACTGACATCCTTATTGAATTTTGGTCTTAAAAGATCTAATGTTAATTTATTAGTTCCTATAAGAGGGCTCAAAAGGTTAAAAATGTGAGAAAATTATCCACCCAGATTAAAAGGTCTAGAAAGATAAATGCACTGGTTTTGTACCTGATTGACCCTTTGTGGAATATCAACAAACTGCTTAGACATACAGGAACCAGTAACTTTAATGAAAAAAGAACCATAAAATGTGATTTCAAATAAATCTTTCAAATGAAGATAAACCAATATATACATGCAGCTTAATAGAATATAATTGTTTTAATCAGTGTTTGACACACACAGTCATTAACTATACAGATAACTTCTACCTTGTTTAATAAGATATTAATCCCACAGCTATGCAGCAGTAAGTGGAAATCATGTGGTATCCAAACAGTAGTGTGAGTTTTCTTTTTCCCCAAAGCGTTATTATAGAGAGAACACTTGGATTGTAACTGGTTTAAGAAGTTACTTTGATTTTATATGTGGGAGTTTAAGCTGGTGTATCACAGTACTTCAGCAGCGCTCACATTCACAAAAACAGACTGTCCTTCAGACATCTGAGGCCCATTTGAGAAGCATTTTGCTTTGCTCTTTCACCAGCAGAAATTACTGAAGGACACACATCTATCTACTTTCCCCTGTTCACAGAAAAAGCCTCCCAGGCAGAGGTTTCAGTTCAGCACATTCATTACCTTTTAATTGCTTCTAAATTGCATTGTGACCTGCCACATCAATAGCCGAATCTCACAGAAACTAGCGCAATCTGAGTGTATGTGTTGTTAAAAGCTTAACTGGCAGTTGTTTTGCTACTGGACTGTGTAAAGGACACTGCATGAAGGGCAGTGTCATTTTAGGATGTTTTTAAATAAAGTATCATTAATGTTGTTTCAAAGTACCTTTAAGTATCAGCTTGTTTATATGCCGGAAACATTTCTTCGGGGCATTGAGTGGTACATCGAACCTTGTTTTATTACTGTCAGATTTGAATATATGTTTTGAGTTTTAGTTCTCACTAACTAAATGTAAAAGTTTCAATGTCGGCTGTGGCATTGAAGAGCTTCCGCAGAAAATGTACTTCCATGCAAAGTCAGAACTCAACATAGCATTTTATTTAAGATTCTTAACCACGGTATAAAAATCACCCTTGGAGAAAAGATAAGCTTGAATACATTTTAGGCTGAGCCACAGCAGGCATGATGCCTTAAAAGGTAAGCTATCATACCAACTGCTGAGGAAGCTAAGGTATAAAAATTGTTGCTCCCTTGGAAGACTTATTCAAAGGTATTTTGCAGTCACTTATAGAGTGTAACCACATCACCCTACTTTCTAATAATTTCAACCAGCTAGCATGCATGTGTTATTCCTTTGGTTTACTCCTTCACACCACCAAAAGAAAGCACAATTACTGTGAACCAAAGTGTGTAGTTCACAGTATTGCAAGTGCATATTTCCTTTCTTTCACCTTTTATTTTTGGTAATACATGTATATAGAATAAGTAAAGCCATTGTTCCTTTACAATGATACTCTTTGCATCTTTTGCTGGAAGAGTGGTTAACAGCAAAGAACAGCACTATTTTTACATGGCAGCTTCCTTTGAAATTGCCCTGCTTTTTAGGGATCGCATCTGTTATAGTAGATGACACTTGTCTGCTACAATGACTGGTGTAGCTTCATTCTGTAAGACACTTTCCATTTTAGAACTAGGAATCTTTTGTATTGTTCCACAGGCTGCACGAGTCTTTGCAATGTGGGACACTGCAGGAATTCAAAGGAAGGTGGTTTGTTTCTGTTTATCAATGATTTGTCTGTTGGCTTTTATACACTAACACATACAAAAGTCTAGGTCATTTTTGAGGTGTTTTCAAGTTTTGAGGCTGTTTTTTATTGAGCACTTTCCTCAGAACAGGCTTTTCCCTAGCACACTGGGAATATTAGAAGTTCTAGATGTCCTTGAAGTGTAACAGCATCACCCAACTCCTCTCAGGTTCCTAAGTGCTCTTTATTCTACCAGGGTATGAGAGAACCCTGGAGGCAACAAAATGCTGGAACTATCACACAGCGTAAACTAGCAATGCTGAGAATGAGGAGAAATACAAACATGTCTCTTTGCAGGGATTCTTGGTGGATGTGGTAGCCAGAGACCTAGGGTGGCCCATTGTTAAATGTTTACTACAAGAAGGATAGATACCACATCCAGGTAGAGGCTGAGTACTCAGGTTGTATTGTAGTTCAGCAGAACCACCTTTCAGGTTATATTCTTAATTCACGTAATCATTTGAATGCAGGGGTATTGAGAGGCAGAAATGCAAGGTATTGCAGCTGCAAAAGAGTTTTTCTTCCTTTTGGACTATATCTCAGCTATTACTGAATCTTGGATGTCTACAAAGAGTTCGGGAAATATTGCAGACTGAAATGAAGTCTTTGGCTGCAAATAATATAGAAGTATATTATTGCCTTTTGTCTAGTTAAAGACATTAACAACATTATTAAGCTAATTAGATTCACATATAAGGAAAAATGCTGACTGAAAATCTGTAGCTACAGTTATGTAAGTAATCAGACTACATAGTTATACTTGTTAATTCTGACCTTAAAAGCATAACATCTATCCACTATCTGAAGCATTGTTTCAAAGTTACTTTCAAATTTATCCTATGGATGAGAAAATTGATTTTTTACAAGTTTTATCTAGGTTAAAGCAGAGTATTAGAAATATTAACTACATCTATTAACTGCTTTCACTTTCAAAAGCATTTTGCTTTTTGCTGCATTATAAACAAAAAGAAACTGATCTTTCTGCTTTGTGCCCCAGAAAACTCTCTTAGTACAAAGGATATTAGACTACTGCATTTCTATAGAGTTCAATGATACACTTCAACAATAGATCTATCCTGACTTTTCTCTCCATACGGTAGCTTTAAAATGTTGACTGATGTGATCTACTGCAATGCTCCAAAAATATTTGATTGTAATCAAAGATAAGTCTTTTCTCTCAAAGAGAAAAAGCTGAACAACCTTGCTAAATAAAAAACTAAATTCTGAAGCGATTAACAAAAATATAATACAAGTCTTAAATTCAAAACTTGAATGAGTCACTCCAGGCACAGGCTTTCACAGGGATTAGTCATTTCACTGTGGGTCTTCACACCTCGATAAACACCGTACAATGTTTGAAGCAGGTACTCAGTTGATCTCACTGTCGTAGCCTGGATCTGCCTGCAGTAAGCCAGGTGGACAACACTTGTGCCTAAACACTGGATAACTGTTGGATATGATAAGCACAGCATAGCTTATAATTCACAAGTGGAATATTGAAGTATTCAGGGAAAAATTATTCAGAATTTCTGCGCTCCAAATGTGATATGCAAATGTGACCACTTTAAGCCTTTAAATGTTATTTCTGCTATAAATTCATTCAGTCTTCTATATAATGAAAACTGTTCTTATTCACCATAGACTCAGTTGCCAAAGGCTCTCTGGCTGCATTCACGGTTATCACAACATGAACTAAATTAACTGCTCTGTATGTGTTAGGTGTAGGTTAGCATTGCTGCTCATGTGCTAACTCCACTGTATCACTCTTGTAAAGCAAAAAAAGTGTCAAATTGCCCAGCAGTCAATGCCACTGAAGGGATTTTCTTGCCAGTGTACAACTGACTTGTAGCTAATCAAGGTCTGCTTTGTCCCACTACTTAGCAGAGGGAGCAGGAAAGAGGGAAGATCTCTTGCAGCAAGAGGATGTGAAGTGCTGTTGGGTTCCCTCAGGCAAGGTCAGATCTCAAAGCTCTTTGGTAACAGCTTAGAGTTGCACCAGGACCGGTATAAAAAAGTGTCTTGCTGACACTTAGAGTTTATCCAGACTAAGGCTCAGAGGTGTTTTCACTTGATGTGCTAGGCTTATTTTGTACCTTCTGACAATTGGAAAGGTAATACCTTTGTTCCAAGGTCACAAGAGAGGACAAAGGAATCCTGGGAAGAGAACCCAAGTGTCCTGTCTTTCATTCCTACACATTAGTCTGAAAATACCTTTGCTTTCTTTGTCCCTAAATGTTGATCTCTTACTTCCACACTGCTGTTGTGTTTTATTTCTGAGCTGTGAGAAACTGCCAAGCTTTGAAAACAGTGTTGTAGGTAATGAATGGTATCAATTTTGTTGAAAGAACTGTGGATGCATAATATAACCATATGAACACTGATGAGATAGCTTTTATGATTGGTGAATAAATCCTGAGGACTAGGTCCTAAGTAAAGTTAATATGTGCCACACAGATAATAATCGATGGAATAAACTATTCCTCTTTGTCTCTGTAGCACTGTGAATGTTTAATTTACCCCATAATGTGTTACCGGAAAATATTCATGGAAAAGCTTAAGATATTAAAAGAGACTGAAACCTCCTATATTTTCCTTCCTGACTATGATACTGAAATTTTGGTGTCTTTTTACAGTCTGAAATGAAAATGACATAATATTGAGCAGAATGAAATAAGCACACACCAATAAAATAAAGTAACTTCACTATGGAACCTTTCCATCCTCAATTACATGAAATAATTCTGCTTATAACACCAGATGAAATGTTGTTTAATGAAAATCGCATACAGTTTGAGAACCAAGTTCTGTGCATTGAATGGTATTTAGAGGGAAAATTGTAAGAAATTACTCTGCATATGAAGCGAACAGAAAAAAACATACCTAAACAGAGCAGGAAAAAAAATTCTGAATTATGGCCATTACTGAACTGGCTCTGCTTCATAAAGTTTATGTGTTACAGTAGTTAATAAATATTGCACAGTGTACCTAGAAGTACTCTATAAAACCATCTCACATAGCTTTCTGTCCTAGCAGTGGCAAAATGAGGTTGAATATATGCTGGCAGCTGAAGTAAGCTCCTGTAATTCTTGGAATAGAAAAGGTCAAGATGAATCTTCTATCTCTACTACTGTAGTCTCTAGGTTGCTCAATTTTATATTCAGCTGCATGTGTTCTCAAGAGCCCACTTGGAAAGGGAGGTTTTCTAGAGTACAGAGAAGTGTAATTATACCTGTGAAGGAAATGTGGTAATGTATGCAGCAGTATTATGTTACTGGAAGGCTATGTCATCCTGGGAAACTTCTTGAGGCTTGATTAGATTTCAGTGGGACTGAAATGTTGGGAATTGTCTCGTTAAGTATTCTGGCAGGGCGTGTCAGCCAGGTCACAAAGGCTTTAAATGACACTGTTATGTTATGTTAATGAAGTAACTTGGGGATGGGCGCAGGAGTTTTTAAGCTAGAAACAATGTTATGTGAGACAGGTGATACCTTGTGTGGGATGGCTGATTGCCAAATATAGGCATGTTACAAGGACAAAATGACCAATCAGTGTTTGCCTGAAATTCTGGCCTGCTAGCACTATATAGGGAAGTGTGGGATGCTTAATAAAAGTCATCATTTTGAAATCACATTGATTTGTACGTGGAGTCCATTTGGCACCCTGTGCAACACTGAAAGATGAGATTTATCTTTCTGTGTCAACTTTGAGAGTTAAAATATCCAGTAAAAACATGTTTGCCCCACAGGAACTCACAACCACACACAACCATGCAAAAAATAAAAAGGGAAACTACAAAAGTCGAATGACTTGTCACTGTGGGGTTGCATTTTAGTCTGTCCTAATACAATACCTGACTGAGGATATAAAAATAAACCAAGTTACTTTTACATATTTAGAGATGAAGCAGAAGATTTTCAGTAATCAACATTTCTTCTTCTGTGACTACTGATACAGGATTTGCAGAACTGAATGAGATTTCCTGAAATGCTCTATGCAACATTGTCTATAAAGTTACTTTGTCCCTTTGGAGTTGTCTCCCAGCTCAGTGCACATTTATTCTTTCTTTTTCCAAGCATACTTTCATCCTAACCTCTCTTGTCTTTGGAAACATTACTTGTATTTCCTTTATTCTGGAAACATATGTAGCAAACCATGGCAGCTGGGAGGCCACATTTAATAATGCCATAATATAGTTATATGTGTCCAGTAGCTTGAGCCTAAATACAGTCAGTACATGCCCTCTCTCTTATACAGCATGCATCCTAATACATCATAACACACATTTACTAATTGGTTTTATAGCTTATTCACTTACTGCCTGTACCAATCATTTTTCTTACTGTGCTCCAGGCTGTATTCCCTGATTATACGTGTCTTGCTGTGTAACCTTGAAAAGTGCGTGAACACCAAAAATGTTGAAATTAGATTTGAAATTAGCTTTCTTTATGGACTTTCTTTCCCACCACTATGGTCTTGCAAGAGAATCACCTTTAGGCTTTTACTAAAATAGTTTAGCTTCTAAAGTATTGGATAATAAATTATACATTCTAATGGTATTTCTTAATACTTGCAACAGAAAATATTTGTGAATATAAGAACAATTTTCTTGTGATCTCTTTAGAGTTAGAAGGATGAAAACCAGTTTGGTTGGTACACCAGCACAGTTTATCTCATCTATTAAAAGTCTCAATGTTGCATCTAAATACCTACTTCCAGAAAAGTAAAAGGTGGTTGGAGAGTTAGAAATGATCATGTGTATGGTGAGAAAATGCAACTGGGGAGAGCTCTGGACACTGGGATCCATTCTTCTGTTGATTTTTAGATCATTACACTTATATGGTCTGAGAGTTGCCTAAGTACTTCCTGCAGGCAATTGACATCCAATGTGTTATAAGTTAAAACAAGAGAGATTATCTATTGTTTGGAGATGTGTTTTCTTCTCTCGACACAGTATTGTGAGAGCCTAAATAGATGGTGTGTACTACATGTGTATGTTTAAGTACCTACAGATGGGTGAAGTGAAGCCTGTCACTGGCAATTAATGTGTCTGAGGATGAACTTAGAAACGTGTTTGAGAGAAAGAGTGATGGAATAAGAGTATGTTAACAAAGATACACAACCTCCCTCCCACCTTCAATATAAAGCTCCTTACTTAAGAGAATTAGCTAGGAAAAGTCCTGTCTGGAAGATTAATGAAAACAAATTCTTGAAGCAAGTAGTGAAATGATTAATACAAGTTAATCTTCAAGTAGAATATGTGGCGGTTTCACCGTCTCAGTGCTCACAGTGAGTCTGGAGAAAGTTTTCACTGACTTCTATGGGTTTGGAAGGACTTGCACCGTTGACTGGGCTGGAGCTGTAGCTTCAAATCCTTGTCAACCAATCAGAAGGGGTTGCTTCTGCCTAAATTAGTGTCTTAAAAAAAGAAAAATAAAAGAACAGTCCTGTGTGTATAGAGAAACAAAGGACAGAGAATATATTAGTTGGTCCTCATATTGTTTTATTAATATCATAGATACTAAATTTCTACAGAGACAAGATAGTGTTTTGTATTTTAGGCAGTTAAGATTTTTAATTTTAGAATTGGTAGTGAATTTCATTGTATAATAAAATTTTGTCTAGCTCCATATTTGCTGAGAGTTAAGATCCAAGTAGAAAATGGTCATCAAAACTTAAATAATTCAAGTCTATCATCTTGTGCTTATAACCCCATAGCACCTCAGAAAAGAAACTCATTATTGATTGTGCCTAAGGCTTAGGATAAATTACGTCTCTCTGTAGTTAATTGTACCCCATGGTACTGTGTCATTTCTGCTGTGGCAAGCTCAATTTAGTTTTGTGAAAGTATTACTCGATCAGATTTGCAGATGGGTCTAATAGATACCCATTAATTAGGTGACCACAGGAAGTGTAGAGCTGTCTAGTTGGGAAATGGGACTTTGTAATGAATGATGTTTAGATGTGCTAGTATTAATGGCATCTCAGCATTTGTTGATTTGTACCAGCGAAAGCAAATCAAAGAACTATATAAATAGGTTCAGCTGAACTTGTGTTTTGCATTGCAGATAAGTTAAAAGTGGCTAGTTCAGGTTCAGATCCTAATCTATTTTAAGTCATTGCAATGTTAAGCTCATGGCAAGGTTGAAGGCTAACCTTGCTTATTTATGTCAAATCATGTATCAGTAGTAGAATGAAGAATAAACACAGTGTTTGAAAATAGCAGAGACTTGTCAGCTTTGTATCTTTCTCATTGCAGTAATAAACTTCTTTACATAGCAGAACCCAGTTGTCGGGATGATCTCAGCCCGTATGCTCTTGTAAAGAGGCAGAAAACTCCGGATTTTGTTGGAGCATCTAAGCTTTCATTCTGGCATCACTTATTTGTCATGGAAATTGTTGCATTTAAGAATCATTTTGGCAACAAATCCATATTTCTACTGTTCTTCCTGTAAAGTGGCTTGAAACCAAATGAAGCATATCACACATCAGAGCTGTAGTGCCTTGATTTTTGAAGTCTATGTTCTCCATGGAGGTGCCCAAAATCTCCTTATTCTTTGGAGTAAGTCCCCTAAAACTCATAGTCTACCAACTGATTCCACTGTCCCTGTATTGCATGGCAATTCATGTGACTTTGCTCTTCTAGACATGTCTCTCCTCTCCTAGCTACTTCTTGCCTGTGAGTTCTCTTTTTCATCAGTGAAGATATCAGTCAGGACTTAGAGTCTAACAGTATAAAAACAGTAGCATTGTGTTCTGTGGTTGTATTTTTCTTGATATATGCTTTGTTGAAGCACTGTGGAAATAGTGTGGGAAACAGTTCAAACCTAAAAGGTTCATGTACCCTAGGACAGTGTTTCTGGGTACCTCCTGACCTTCTGTGATTAAAAGTTCTTTTTAAAAATGACTGGATAAACAAGGACTACCTTGAGCAAATGTCTTCATTGCGTTGAGGATTATTTTTGAAGCATAATTAGAATCAGCAAAATTGAAACTTATAAAGGTCTGTAGTAAGCATCCAAATTGCTTTTGAAATGAGCAATCTGTTGTATCTCTGTCTTTATAGAACAGAAAGCTGATAAACTGGAAGTGCTTTAATGGTTCAGAGTACTTCTTTAGACTCTAGACTTCTTAGAGTTTTCAAAAGTTCTGTGGAACTGTGAATGTCTCATTTTGCTTAAATTATATTACAAAAAATATCACCAAGAAAATTGTTGCAAATGTAGCAAATGATCTTTGATATTGCATATAGCCTTCTCCAGCATGTTAAATTAATTTTTTGACTCAGATTAATTAGTACTGTATCAAGTTATTTGGAATAAAAGTAAACTCTATAGAATTTGCAGAACTATATTTTTCCTCAGTGGATGGTTTCTATGGAAAGCCCACTCTACAGTAGAGGATTCCTTTGTGAATGGTAGCATTTGAAGAAAAATAAGATTTCATGAAAGCAATTTCTCAGATTTGTAGATAAAAATGAAAAACTAAAGGTCTAATTTACTATAGGCATTGCTTAAAAGCTCCCAGTTCTCATTCATCTAGCTTGCCCAACTGGAAAAACACTGCTTTCACCAGAGTAGAATATTATCTTTGTCCAGAGCAACACCTACAGCTTATATATAATTTCACTGAATTTAGTGATTTATGGTCTACATTGTATTATTTTCCAGGATGATTAAACAGTGAGACAAGAACATGAAATGATTAAGGAATTGATTTGGCAGGATTTCTATAGCTACACTTAGTATGACTTAATTATTTCTTGGAATTATAATGAGGTTTACATATTCTTAATTGGATGAAACTTTAAGCTGGAAACATAATGTAGTATTTTATCTGGTTGACTGATTTCTATGTTCAGTCCATGTGTACACAATTTTAGAGTAGCTTATCAATCATCTAGTTGAAATGCCTATCATGTGTAACACCAATTTTTGTCCTAGAAATAAGAAAAATAAACTTCAAAATCTCTAATGAAAGTTGTACACTATTCTATACTTATTAAGGCAGTGCATTTATTTTTTTACATGCACTTAGTTCCATGGGTTTTCTGCTGCACATTTAATATTTACCATCTGTCACTTTACATTCTCAGTATTAATTCTTCACTGATTCTGCATTTAAGCTAATCTATCCACACTTTCTGACTACGTAGATAACTTTGTTAGGAAAGAGTATTCTAATAAGGTTGCAAGCAAGCAAGTTCCTGTACATTACAAAAGAGAACAATTTATGATAACTTTGAATCTGGATTTATAGAAGAAACTTACTATTATTTTAAGTATGGTTTGAAAACATTTTCCTTTATGTTCTAAAAGGACAGAGAAATAAAACATCAATATTGCCTAAGAATGTCCTAAAAAAAATTATAGTAGTTTACAGAATATAAAGAGAAGGCAAGCAGATATTTTCCCTGTGTTTTCATCATCAACAGTGTCTGAGATTATGTCTCATGGATTAGACATGTGATTTGACACATGCTTGAAACCAACTAAATGTTTTAGTCAAAACATTGAGATGTTTCCAAAGACTGTGCTACAAGCAGCAATTATTATCCTTTCAGAGGCCAAAAGTGTTTTCTCCTTCAGTGGTGCCTTGAGTGTAGTCATCAGTACTTCTTTCCACCTGTTATATTGTTTTATCTGTGCGGAAAGTATGGATTCATCTGTCTATCTGTTCCTCATGCTATGGAGTGTAGAGTAGAGCAGGTTGTTTGTCCCATGCACCATTGATGCAACAGTTGCAAGAGGTTATGTAGGCAAATGCAGTAATCAAAACAAATGAAGACTTTCGTAACTGTAAGTTTATAAATTAAAATTTAATCTCAGTGATTTTTTTGGGGGGGTAGCTAAGTGAATGGGAACATGACAACCTTGTTATTTAGAAGCAGAGAGCTCAAAATAACTCACAAACTCAAAGTGATTTTTTTTTAATGCACTTAGAACCACTCACACAAGATCTCCCTTCTAGGGGAAAGGAGACATCAAACACGTTTAAAATTAAATTTACTGGAGTACAGGTATCTCTCTTTGAAATGGGAATGCAGATGGATTTTCAGAGACAATTAAATTAGATACTTATTGATCACTCGGTATCCCCATGGCAGAACTGCAGAAATTCCTGTTGTTTTCTGGAGGCTGTTTCAGCACAACTGTCACTGTGCCCCTGTATCTAACTGGGATCTTCTCCACCATTTTTCTCTAATGCATGAAACCCAACAGGGAATGCATCTGCTTAGGAAAAAGGTCTGATGCTATTCTTCATTTAGGTGACATCTTGATCAATGGAAATTGTAAAATGAACATAGTTGTTCAGGATATCTACTACTGTCACAGTGTTCTGTGATACTCAAATAGAAGTGTAAAATACTCATTAAAATATCAGTAACAAGGAGTCTGATAAAGAAATAGACTGCTTTTTATTTAGTGGAATTATGAAATAAATTGCCTATTTTTATTTAGTGGAATTATGAAAAAAATAGTTAATAATTTACACAGAAATTCTTGTAGCACTTGCAGACTAAAGGATGACTTGTGATGATGATACCTCAGACAGAAGGAAGTTTTTAAAATTTCTGTGAGAAAACAAAATAAACATCAGGGGTAGGGGAGAGCCAGGAGGGTGATGGGTAGAGGAACAGGAGGAACATCGTTCCAACACCCATGTTGGTGGCACACTATGCTAACCTCTTGTTTTAGTTACACTCTAGGAAGTATATGAGTATGAGTAAGTTGTCCTTTTCTGCTATCTGTCTGTGCTTTCTGTTTCAGAGTGGATTTTTCAGCTACATGCAAAGTTATTGGAAGAAACAGGAGATTTACTCTCAGAGGAGGCAGATTACGTATGTCCTGGTTCTTTGGTAAGAACCATGGTAATAGTAGGACATGCAGATGATCTTAATGAAAAGTCAGTGATCAGGTGGCTTATATTACGTGTCTTTTTGCAGCCTTGTCCTGATGGTACTTTCCCAAAGTCTGCTTAGGATATGCAGAGCACAGTTGTGAGTACTATATGCCAACAAACAAATTTTCTTTTGCCAGTCATGAACCTGTACCAAATTCTTGTTTTTGTTCGTGATCGTACCTTTCTGGCTGATCTTGATTTTTAGTTTTTCACAGTATATTTCTTTTCTTTCCAGTAATTTCCCTTATGAACCTTAGTCACAGATCTCAATGTCAAGTAAAGCTTCCAAAATTCTCAATTCCTTCCTATCATCTTTGGCTAAGGTGTCCCTATTTTCTCATGACTGTCCATGCTTACTTGCCCTGCTTTAGGAGACTGCTTTTTGGCCTCTTCAGGACACTAATAACAGTCCAGCAGTACCTCTTCTTGCATTGTTCTCAACATAATTAACAATTTCTTTTTATGAGATATTGATAAGTAATTATGGCAGGCTATTGTATTAGAGTAGAGACCAAAGATAACACTCAGATTAGGGTGACAAGGTTCTGGGATTCCTTAATTCTTAAGAGACTTCTCCCTCAAATATATGAGGTCACTGTCTGAGAAACTTCTGTTATATTCATGCCTGCATTGCATAGCTGCAGATCTATGAAACAGAGAAGAGATTTATACTCATGCACAACAAGTTTGTGCCATTGTGGAGGATGTGTCTCCAGCAGCATTCAGTACTCCATTTTGTCGTTATTAACTTTCACAAATCCTTTTTGCATGTTACTTCAGTCATAGTATACTGGCCACTCTAATGTCACTCACTGGAGCTTAGAGCAATTATTTGCGTGATTCCAAGTGAATTCTGCCTCACGACTGAGAGTTAGATTACTGACTTGTTCTCAGCTTCAAGTTTCATTGAGTTGTAAGTGTGCCATAACAGTGGTCAGATATGGAGTTTGAATGTATGGGGTAAAGCACTTGCTAAAACCACTAAAAAATTTGGGCTACACTTGGCAAAAACCTAGAGATGTAACACAACTGGTATCCTTGTATCATATTAACTCAACACACTTGTTCTTGTAATTTAAATAAAATGTTTTCTGGCTTAAAGATTCTATGGGTTATCCTCAAATAGTACTGCACACAGAACCTGAATGACTGACTTCATCTCATGTCAGAATTTAGGTTGTGTGTAGCGTACAGAAAGAAACATTAATTGAATAGATACCATCTAATAACATTCAGAAAGACTAAGAATAAACCCAAGAGGATTTTTCTGTACTAATGTAGCAGGAGCAGCAATAATTTAAGTATAGCAAAGTCACGTGAAAACAATTATTTTTATAACTCTGCTTTGACACATAGGAAAAAATATATCAATAATACAGTTCCCATCTGACTTACTATTTTTTTAATTTAGTCAACAGTTGGATATATATTTAGTTGAACAAAAAGTATATATTTATTTAGTTTCCATCATTATAAATATTGTATTTAATTTCTAAGTAATTAATTTTCTAATAAGAATCTCTGCTCTAGAAAGTAGATACACATCCAATGCAGTAGGGATTGGCACCAAGCTAGGAATTTTTCCTCCAGATTTATAGGTTGATATGTTCAAGTTAGATCATAATATGCTTTACAAAATCTTTCAGCTGTCCAAAAGATGGGTTTCCTAACTTGACACAAATGTATATAAATTCATTAATCTGGAAGATGCCAGATTTTCAATATACTGTACTTTTAGAATTGGCTGATCCTATAGCCATAATATACACAAAAGACAAATGGTCTTTCTCACTAATGTGTTATTAAAAGCCAGAGGGAAAATTATATATGTTATGGAAAAACATTAATTCTCCCTGGGAAGGTTCCCAGTGCCTTGACTCCTTTCTGGGAACCCTTAGAAATGCTTCCCTATACAAATTCAGGATGAAAGGGAATGGCCTCAGACACCGCCAGGGCACGTTCAAACTGAACATTAGGAAAAAAATTTTCATGGAAAGGGTCATTGGGCACTGACAGAGGCTGCCCAGGGAGGTGATTGAGTCACCTTCCCTGGAGGTATTTAAGGGACGGGTGGACTGAGGGCATGATTTAGTATTGGATAGGAATGGATGGACTCAATTATCTGATGGGTCTTTTCCAACCTGGTGATTCTATGATTCTATGAAATTTGTCCCTGAGCAGGTATCTGTTCTTACATATTTGTCCGCCAGCTCTCAGATGCACAGCTCTATTAGCAATTTAGTTGTGATTTCTTATACAAGTATGTCATAGTTCAATCAGATTCTAATGACGCCATCAGATAAAGACGTTTAGTTGTTTTAACAAAGTGCTACTCTTATCATAATGGTAGTTTCACAGGAAAGAGCAAAATTAAGGAAAGCATAAATCTGTTTGACCCACTGACACACAGCCACATTCATAAAGAAGATTACAAGAGGCATAATAACTATGTTATTACCAGTGGGAGTAGATATTTCATGGCAGGTAGGATCCCATTGTAATCCCTCCTTCATTTTTTATGCATATCCAAAGAATTTTCAGTAAGTGTTGTGATAAGTTAAAGTAGGAAGCAATTAAACAGCATCTTTTTTCCCCCCTTTCAGCTTACATAGCAATATTTTATTTCTCGGGTGGTATTTTGCTTTAGAGAAATATGATTGACTCACTGCCACACTAATAGACTGTCTTTTTTTGTACTGTGTTTTGCAGAATTAGCCAAATTCTCTTTTCCATGTTCTGCTTTCTCCTGATAATATAACAGCACAAGACCTGTGGGGGAAGAAAAGGTTTTTTAAACAGAACAAAACAAACAGGAAAGAAAGACTCCAAGAGTCCTAACAGAAGCATCCCCCGTAGGTTACTTCATGAATATTCTTTGGGGAATACTGCAGTGATGTTAATGGGAAGGCTTTTGAGTCTCTGTCTAAGAATAACACTTTGGAATACAACTTTGTATAAGAGTCAGTAAATTACAATGAACTTCCATTGCTCCTTTTATTAATGAGTCTGCTCATGGTTCTGTGATGTGGTTGCATGAGCTGTGACCTCACTTCTTCACCAACACATTTCCCTGCTGAAGAAGTGAAATAACATGACTGGTTTTATTTTAGCTGGACTTGGTAAAGGACTGTTTTTCTTGGGAATTATAAAGTCGTGCTGGTGTTCAGTTAATAAGCAACAAATTCCAGACTGGAAAACCTACTGCAGGTGCCTTGTTTCTGCTCATGTGCTTAATTCCAGAAAGATGCAAGAAAAACTTCAATAGAGGCATCTCTAAGTAGTGTGCATTTTGGCTTTTTATGTAAAAAATGTCAAAATTCTCAGTCCCTAAATAAGATTCCTTTCCAAGTCAGAACCTTATTAAATTCATAGAATCATAGAACCATTTGTTTGAAAAGGACTTTAAGATCCTGAAGTCCAGCCGTACCTGTCCACTACTATACCTTATCACTTCATCTACTTGTCTTTTAAACACCTCCAGGTATGGTGACTCAACCACCTCCCTGGGTAGTCTGTTCCAGTGTCCAGTAATCCTTTCAGTGAAGACATTTTTCCTAATATACAATCTGAACCTCTCCTGGTGCAACTTGAGATCATTCCCTCTCATCCTATCTCCTGTCATTTTGGAGAAGAGACCTTCACCCACCTCACTATAACCTTCTTTCAGGTAACTGTGGACAGTGATAAGGCCTACCTTCAACCTCCTTTTCACAGAAAAAACTTTAGGACCTAAGCTATAATTGTCTCTGAGTAGCCCACAACCAGAAAAAGATTTTTAAAAGTGATTTGTGTAAGAAGCCTATTAATGGGGAGCCTAAGCAGTTTATCTGATGCAGAATAAAGAAGCAAATATGTTGTTTAAAGTGCCGCTGTGCTGTAATATGAGGAGGAAAAGAAACTTATGCTGATTCACGTTCAACTAATTCTGTATGCTGGGTTTTTTTCTCACAGCTGTCTGAAAAATAAAGATTTTAAAAATGAACTTGATGCAGTTTTTATGCCTCTAGCATATGATAGCTTTTCAGACAGCTGATAGGGGGAAACTGGAATGTATTTTTTCTGTTTCTGTATGTCATGACTACCACAGGCAGTCAGGAGCTGGCTTCTTATTCCTGTAAGTACCTGTACACAGATGAAGGGCTAGTACTTTATGTCTAAGCTATTGAATGTTCGGATTAGGTCTGATTCCAGAGCAAGAGTGTGGAGCTAGAGACAGATCATGCATTAGAGAAATGTGACAAAAAATTCCTGAATGTGTGACTATTGAAGTTGAGTAATTCTGGGTAAGGGTCCACTATCATGGAAGGTGTAAGAATGAGTGCTTGGAGAGCACAGTTGGAAAGGATGGAGAATCATACCAATTTGTAGGTATGTTATCTGATATAGGACTGGTATCTGTAGCTGCTACCATCAGTGTATATACAGTATATATACAGAGCACCACCGGCCAATGCCAGTACTCAAGAAAAGCAGATTTGACAATCCCCAAGGCAACCGGTTTCAACCATGGCTCTGAGTGGTTTCCACCAGATAAAAAAAAAATAAACCCTCCCAAAAAAAAACCATGGTGATATTAGATATTTTTATTTCTTTTTAAAATGTTTATAAGATATTCCGCTTCCTTGGATACAGTAGAAATTTTCCTTGGTGTAGTTTCTAGGCATCACAGTGTCTCATCATCTTCATGATTTTTCATGCCTTCTCCTGGGTTTGGAGCTGTGTTTGTTCCTGTTCTCTTCTTTGATGTTTTAAGTTCAAACTTACCTTTGTGCCCACTCCTATATACAAAATTATTCACTTGGGAAGCGTTGCTTTTCTCTTTAAGTGAGTTCTTGCTTTGTTATTGCCACATAGGTTAATATCCTTAAGAGTTGCATCTATTACTTTCTTTATCTCATTCCATAAAAAAGCTTAATTGTTTTGTTTCAGACTTTTTATTTAGCCTAAATGATGAGCATACTAACTGTACAACTTCAAGGTCTGTGATTGCCCATAGATCAAAGACACTAATGATGCTGTCCACTAATACTTTCCAGGAGAAGAGATTGTTTAGTTGCCTGTATATTAATGCTAATTTGAAAGTGGATGTGAAGCAGCCCCCACCCAGTGGGCCACAAACCACAATGTTCAAGAATGATTCAACTGCATTAGCTGGGCTGACTTTCAATGGGTAATACAGCCCAATTTGTGCAAGTATCCTCAATGGGACTCCAATGAAGCAAAGGACCATAAGGAAAAAATGACTTCTTCCAGTTGTGAAAATGTACACTATGTTCCTGAGAGAAACCTGCTAGCTTGCAACTACCATGTACGTTTTGGAACTGGAGAGGGAAACAATCTAAATTCTGCATACATTAAGTTCACCAGCACTTTGTCTTACATATAGACATGCTGGTTTTATGGCTATTTACTTCTGTGTAAGAACATATATTGGGGACTGAAATTCCATTATTGTGATTAGAAGTGATACTACAAGAGTTTTTCCTCTTCTCAGTACAGTATAAGTGGCTTAGATGATTAAAAAAATAATTAAATCCTTTCCAGTTTGCATGGTGTGGTTATTTTTATTTTTTCCTTCCTTTCTGCCATCTGGATATAAACCTATTGATTTTTCCAGTATTCTGTGTTTGTGGGGTTTTTTTTACTGTTGATGCAGTAGATCAGTTTCTTTTTTTATTACAGGGAATTTATTTGCCCCAGTTTTTGGAGGACACTTATGTAAACTGAAACAAAGATTAGTTATAATGATGATGTGAGCAGGGAGATAAAACTGCATTGATCCAACATTGACTACAGTCAGGAAGAATAAATCACACCCTAAAGAATAAGGATGGTGTCAATAACTTTGAACCTCTTTCCTATTTCATACGATTTTGGTTTGTGAATACGTGGTTATTTTTTTCCCATGTTACTATTTTATTTACTAGTAATTCTCTTGACAGGATTAAAAGAATATTGTCAAAGGCCTGCTGAATACTTTTAGAAAGATACATTGCAGATTCTAGTATGCAGATTCAGGTAGCTGATAGCCGTCTGGATATGCTGTAGAGTTCTGTCAAACCACTTAAAAACAAATGATGGCTCAGGCTCTACATAGTTATAAATTTAATTTAGTTATATAGGCTCAGAACTAAAGCAACTAGTTTTTGTTTCCAGATTCCTTTTAAGGTTGCATAGCAAGCTCTGTTGAAGAAGAAGGCAAGTTTGGTTTGGTCCTAAAAGTTAAGTTTCAAATTATAATGGATGCATTAAATAACATCTCTGAACAGAAAAGCTGCAATCAATATATAAATCCTTATGAAGACTACAAATAAATTAAACCTAGTTGTGTAATTTTAGAAAATCAGTCTTCAGATAATATTTCTGGTTCTTCTTGAAAGTACCCTCACTTAGCCTGACCACCAGATACTTTTTTTACTGAGCAGACAGCATGCCTGTCCAGGTCAATTGGAACCAGTTTCTCAAACAGAATACTCAAATGTGTCAAAGGCTATACTGAAGTCCAGATGCACCACATTCACAGCCCTCCCCTTGTCCATTTGTGGATAACCTTGTCATGGAATGATATCAGGTTAGTTTGGCAGGACCTGTCTTTCACGAACCCTTGCTAACTAGTCTTGATCACCTGATTGTCCTGTGTGTGCTGTGTGATAGTACTAAAGGTGATCTGCTCCATGATCTTCCCCAGTATTGAGCTCAGACTGATAGGCCTGTAGTTCCCTGGATCCTCCCTCTGACACTTCTTGTAAATAGGGTCATAACATTTGCCAACCTCCAGTCAAGAGAAACTTCCCAAGTCAGCCAGAACTGCTAGTAGGTGATGGAAAAGGGTTTGATGAGCACCTCCACTAGCTCCCTTGATAGCTTTGGCTGGAATTCTATCTGGCCCCATAGACTTGTGATTGTCTTACTATTAAAGACTGAAGTAAAAAAGGCATTAAGTACCTCAGTGTCATGGTCCATTCGTAAGTGGACTCGTGATGGTTTGTTTCATTTATGATTTCAGAGTGCAAAAAAAAATAATTCAAATGCCCATAAAATGACTTAAGATAGAAAATGACTTACAATAAAAAGAGAGGGAGAACAAAGAAGAGATAGGGAGAAGAGGGAAAGAGAAGAGGCTCATAGCTACTACCACAGGTCCACAGATGTCCAGCGTCTCTGGTGCAGAAGGCATTCCATTGTTTCGGTCTTTGTTGGAGGTGATCCCATGGTGGAGGGGGTCTTCTGTCTTGGTCTTCCATTGCCTCTCTGAATTCAGCTGCTCCGGAGCTGTCTTTTATGCTAGTCAATGCACCAATGCCTTTGCCTGTGGAGATGTGCCAATCTCCACCTAGCAGGCCACATATGCCAAGAGAGGAGTGTCAAGTGTGCATGCGCTCCTTCTGGTGGCAGTGGTCGACCTGGGATCTCCCGATGAAGGCCAGTAGTCATCGTCACCTTGAGCGCATGCTCAGTTGGCTGTGGGTCTGGTCATTAATCTTCCTGTCTTTTCCTCCTTGCTTCATGGGTCTTTCACAATGGCAGGGAGCAGGGAGGCTTGAAGACAGGTGCAAAACATTTTTGAGATAAGGAAGCAGGTACAGGTAGTTAGGTACAAAGCATTCATTCTGTACCAGTTCTGGCTGAGTTTCTGAGACCAGTTTTCTGAGATCTGCATTTCTGATTTATACAGTCAAGTTCTGAGGCTAAAAAATGAGGAAAAATGTTGAGACAGAAATCGATCCTTTGACCGATTCTTACACTCAGCCTTCTCCTCATCCTTTGTCACTGCTGTTCCCCCCTGCATCCAGTATAAGATGGTGATTCTACTTGGCCCTTCTTTTGTTGTTTATATATTTGTAGATACTTTTTTTTTATTTCTTTCTCAAAACTGACCAATTAAAGTTTAAACTGCACTTTAGCCCATCTGATTTTCTCTCACTTCATCTTTGTAGTCCTCCTGAAGTGCCTGTCCCTTTGTCCAAAGCTCATACTTTCCTTTTTTTTTTTCTGAGATGCACTCAAAAAGCTCTCTATTCAGCTAAGTTCATTTTCTTCCCCACCAACTCATTTTTGGCATATGGAGGTGTCCTGCTCTTGCCACACCAGGATTTCCATCTTGGAGAGCATCTAGCCTTCCTGGGCTCCTTTGTCTTTTAGGACTACCTCCCAAGGAACATTATCAGTCAACCTTCTAAACAGTCCAAAGTCTGCCCTCCAGAAGTCCAAGGTGGCTGTTCTGCTGACCTCCCCACCCCCCCCACCCCCCCACCCCCCCCCGTTTACTTCTCCAAGAACTGAGAATTCTGTCATTTCATGATCACTGTGCCCCAGGTGTTCCCTAACTGTCACATCTCTCACAAAGCCTTCTGTTCACAAACAACCGATCCAGCAGGGTGCCTCCCCTAGTTGGTTAGCTCAAAAGTTGTGTCAGGAAGTTGTCTTCCACACACCTCAGATCCTGGTGAGATATGAGAAAACTTTGTGAGAATAAAAAGGATTTCACATTCAGATTTTTCTCTATTGTAGTCATAAGATACTTGCTATTTTGTTAACACCTTTCTGAACAGTCATCTTTCACAGACTATAAGGAACATAAAGCTTGTATTTTATCTTCTTTGTGAAATTTTGCTGGGTTCATCAAACAAATATGGAACCATTAGTCTTAAGAGGGGATATATATTCATAAAATCTGATTAAAGTCTTAAAAATATGAATTAGATCCTCTCAAATGGATATGGAGAATTTTGACAAATTGCACATTTTTGAAGAAAATTTTAACAACACTATTGTGCTGAAGTCCTATATTTTTTGAGGACTCAAAAGCTTGATCTGAAACAAAGTTCTCTATGTTCTTGAACTGTGGAATTGAATAATTTGCTCCTATAAGACATTTTTTAGCAACGTGTTTAATCAGATGACTGGAATTTCTTTTCTAACTGGGCTTGTACAGAGGAACATAAGAAGGTTTAGATGGATAGCTGGAAAGTATTTTAGACCCACAGAATTGGTAGCCTGATCAGGTTGGGATTCCCTGCTCTGAGTTGCCTCTCACTGTTGGGACATGTTAGATTTCCAGAACACAACTGGGCACATGTTACATACAGTTCTCTATTAAGATGTTATATGACAACTTAAAAAAAACCCCACAAAACCACACAAAAAAAAAAAATCGAAACCCCCAAAATAACCCAGAACATTTCCTTGGGAAACATCTACTTTCTTTCTTCTTTCTTGAAGTAAATTAATAAATTATGATTTATAAAAAAATTCATCCACTTCCAACTCCCTGCCATGGGCAGGAACAATTCCCATTAGATCAGGCTGCCCAAGGCCCCATCCAACCTGGCCTTGAACACCTCCAGGCAGCCACAGCTTCTCTGGGCAACCTGTAACAGGGCCTCATCACTCTCATGGTGAAGAAATTCTTCCTTATGTCTAGTCTAAATCTGACCCTCTCCAGTTTATACCAATTGACCCTAGTCCTATCACTATAAGCCTTTGTAAACAATACCTCCTCAACTTTCTTGTAGACCCCTTCAGGTACTGGAAGGTTGCTATAAGCTCTCATTGGAACCTTCTCTTTTTCAGGCTGAACAACCCCAACTCTCTCAGCCTGTCCTCAAAGCAGAGGTGCTCCAGCACTCTGGTCATCCTTGTAACCCTCCTCCGGGCCTATTCCAATAGTTCCATATCATTCTCATGTTGAGGATTCCAGCACTGGACACAGTACTCCAGATGAGGTCTCACAAGAGAGGAATAGAGGGGCAGAATCACCTCCCTCGACCTTCTGGCCATGCTTCTTTTGATGCAGCCCAGACAATTATCTCTTTTTTTTTCAGGGATACCAAAATCCTTCTCATATGAATTGGCACAAGTGCAAATAATTCTGTGGAAATCTTGGGCCACCGTCTGATTCTTCTCTTAATAGGTTCTTTGTTTTCTCATTGAGAGTTGACATAAGAACATCAACTTTAGTCTTCTTACCTGACTTGTCCTTGATAATGAATTCTCCTCAATAAAGTGGAGGACTTTGTTTCCCAGCTAAGGGGAAATATTTTTTATAACAACTATATACATTTGTGGTTTCTTTTACTTAGCCTCTGGCAAGAAAAAACCTTGTTGCCTTCCTGTGTAGGAGTGTAAGAAGGGGTTGTGGAGTGGCTTTTAGATTCACCAGCAGTCATCCCTACTCTGGTGGTGTCTGTAAATGGGACAGGAGCAATGGAAGTGGGTGAGGGAATCTGTGGTTTACCTTCTGAGGCACATGGGGGTAGAAATCTTGAATGTTTACATATATAAAGCTACCGTGGCAGTAAGAAAGAGCAAAGAAATCGAGGAATTGTTGAGGGGAAGCAAAAAAGTGTAGATGGATACACTTGCAGAATAGAAGAGAGCCTAAAAGAATAGAATAGAGAAGATCAGAATCTAAGAATAGATCAGAAGGAAACCATGAAAATAGAGAGGGACTACAATTGCTTGTGGAAAGCAGGTTTAGATTCCTTTAGTTCTTTTACTTCCCTCTTAGAAAATGGAGCTAAATGAAAGCAATGAAGAGGGTAGGCAAGAAGGGTCATAAAAGGAGAAGAGGAATGTCAGATTAAATGGATAATAAAACAATTAATGGCAAAAATATTAAAACAGGTGACCACATGAAACATTTTTTTTTCAGTTGCAGGTGAATACACATAGGTATAAAAATTCACCTAGTGTGCCAAAAGCAATAAAGACAGTCTTGGGTGCTCTATCTGTTTCTCTTTCCAGACTTTATTTAATTTGACTACTAATTTTCTGACCAATATGTGCTGCCTTAAATTACTGGAGAACTATTTTATGAAATGCAGAAAACAGTAAAATGTATCTAATTATCTGTCTCTAAGCCTGGCTTTGTGTTTAATATTTGGGGCACCAGCAAGATGCACATCAATTCTTAGGAAACTGATTTCATTTCATTAACACCCAGACTAGCCACTTCTCTTGCAAATTTATTTTTTGACAATTTATTCAACCAAGTTATAACACACTTTGTCTTTACAACGTATTACATATCTCATATTGTGCCCTCAGCAATGGTTTGTATCTTGAACACATAATGTGAAATAACATGCAGTATTTGGTGGATAAAAACTCATTGGAAAGTTTGCTTTGTATATCTCTAGTGAACATACATTTAATGCAGACTATTATCTACTGTTCTGGTAATAACCTGAAGCCCTGGGTACAGTCCATTCCTACCAAAAGGTCAAGATACTGTATTTTACTGCCTGGTACTGCTCTCCTTATGGTTTGCAACATTTCATTTTTTTATTACACCTTTTTCCCTCTTAAAAAAAAGACAAACTATTTGTAGAAGGCACAAACTTAGTAGTTAACAAAGCAAAACTTCTTGCTTTACCATTCTGACAACAATACCTAAAGTATAACAATGTGGGTATGTGTATAAATGAAAAGAATCCAATCTCTTTTTCAAATGAACATGTGAATGACCTGGAATTTGCTTTGTATACTTTATATTAGTATTCACTTTGGGGGTTTTTTTGTAGCTTACCATGAGAAACTGATGTTTGCATCTACAATATTTTTGTAATACTCTACATGATCTTCTCTAAATTTTTTGAGACAGTAAACAGAAGAGATTACATAAGCCATATCTGAAAGTTCCAGATCAGTTCAGTCATTTAAGTGTTTTTTTTCTAGTAGAAAAATAAAAAATGTTGCTTAGTAAAGATCATTTCAATGGCTATGGAGACCTAAATCTCCCTAACTCTAATTCAAATTTTTAATCATATTCTATAATCAGTTAAAAGCCAAAAATTTGTAGCAGACAGAAGCAGGAAATAAAAATTGCTAGTAAATAACAATACAAACAGCTTTGTATAATAACACGTTGGTGGCTTTGATTCAGTAAACAGCACAAGGATATCAAATTGAACTACTTGATCATTAAAGAAAGAAATCTGACCTATACAAGGTAACTCTAATTAAAATCCAATGTCTCTGCACCGAAATTTACTTCAGCCTTTGCAAGGTTTTTGCTTTCAAAACTAATTAGTTATAAAAAGTGAACGTGTTTTGATTTGGGGGATGCCATATTCATAAACCTGTGATACCTAATGCCTGCTCAATCCCCTTGTCTTGCCTAATTTATTCTCAAAAAGTACTTGAGCTTTGTGGCCTGCTGTCATTCTTTTACCATGATTTTACACTCCCTTTCCTTTTTGTGCCTTATTTGTGCTATCCTCAGAATATCCACTTGTTACTGGCTAGACTTTGTTTATAAGGGCATTTTATATTTTCTGAAATTCATATACTTGTGGGAGGTAGGACACAGCAAAAGATGTATTATGGATATCATCTGTAATGGCAATTCCTATTTTTTCTCCTGTGCTGGTAACTCAGTTGCAGTCCTTGAGTTAGCCAAGAGAGATCAGAACTTGGACAGAGAATAGCTCAATCTGGATACCAAGCTCTGCAACCAGTTGAAATCCTAATAAATTACATTCTGGCTATCTCTGATAATTATTAGGACATACGAGACTGAAAGATTTTGTACAGCATGTCAGATAATGGGAAAGGAAAAGCTGATTGGTTTTTTGTTGTTCTAAATGTCTAAAATCTGTTATTGTGACACTTGCAAAGGTTGCCTCTTCCACCAAGCATCACAGCATTCTGCATGTCTACATAATAACATCCCCGCAACTGCTGCTGCAGTCACTTTTGCTCTTAGGTTAAACAATGTAGTTGATAGCAGAGAGAGACTTTCAGGTTACCCCCCCATTTGCTAATGAGTATGACACTGCAAGTCAACCATCCTCTGTGGAGATAAAAATAAGGCATTCACTGTTCATATTAAATTGTTTTGCACTGTTGGTTAGAAAGTAATCAGGGTCTCAGAGAATCCAGAGTTTATAGTGTTTTCTGTTGCACATAAAAAGGCATTTATAATGTGGACGTGTTAGTAAAATATTTCTTAGCTTACCATAAATCATTTGAGATCAGAGGCTCTTGTTAATGGAGTAGCAACAGCTGATCTTGTTCTTCACATGTCTGCACTGGGGTTTGCAAACTGGATCAAAAATAATTAAAAAAAAAGAAGAAGAAATCTTAGCATCAAGTAATGTTATAAAATGTTATTGCAGTAATGGTGTGTTTTCAGTAATCTTGATAGGTTAATGTTTGGCCTGTCTCACCAGGAGCATGGTAATATTTAAATGCTTTAAGGGGAAAGTTTAACACTAAAATTAAAAACATTGTAAAAGATGTGGTTTGCACAGCCAAAGGATATAGTTTGTAAATGCATGTGCCAGTTAGGATGTATAAGGTATGCATTGAATGTATGATGCTACAACGTCTGAAGACCAGCATTTGCTTCTTTATTATAACTTTTAGTATTTTTCATTCCTTCTTCACCTAAGATTCATTTCTTTGATTTGTTTAAGCATTCTCCACCCAAGATTTAACAATACCATCAACCTTTTACTAGGATAATGGCTGAGATGAAATTGCTTTTAACAATCATAATTAATTTTAAGTGTGGTGATATAGTCTGACAAAAACAACTTTGTCACTGTTTGTACTGTATGTACTTAATATCGAACTGATTCAGGACAAAGTAAGTTGGCTTTAAAGAGATTTATTATTTAATAATGTGATATTCTTGAGGATCTCTATAAACAGACAGAATAAGTTGTCTACTGTTAGCTGGTAAACAGTTACCTATTTCTTTAAGCAGATAATTCATTGTTATTTTGGGTTTAACTTTATGGGACAGTAATTAAAATAAGTCAATGTTTCTCCATGAAGGATAGAGATAAGTTTTTGATATATATAAACTCAGGTTCACTTCTGCCTAAGCACAGGTGAAGGCAAGTCTCTCAAATGTTTGATGCATATATGCTTTCACCAAAACCAGGAAATCATTGAAGCAGAAAACACTAATATATATCATGGCTCCTGCCTGCCCTGCAAAATATTCTGATACCTAGATCCCCACTTAGATGCATGCAGAGATCACTTTTAGTTGTAACTGTGGATAAATCACAGTACTGACATGGCTTTGCTCTAAGTATTAAAATCTTGAATGTGTTGCTGTGACTAAGGTAGTTCACTTCATATGGTTTTGAGGAAATGAATTCTGCATTTCTCTTTCCATTTTACTGACTTTCCCTCATCCTTTTTATGACGTCTTATATCAACACCATATTTGGTTTTATGTCAAAAAATACTGGAATATAATTAAAATTTTAACTGTGGTCAAATTTTACATGATGGTTTGTTATGTTCTTTGTAAGACGTGAACAATACAGCATACTTAAGACCAATTAAAATTAAAGATCTGCTGCCTTTTAGGTTTTTGTTGTCACAGAGAAAGATTCTTGCCTACTCCATAATCATTAGATGTCATTTGTTTAAACTACTGGATATAGATCTGTGTGGATTACTTATAAGAATATGCCTACAGTCTTTTAATATTTGCAGCACGAGGTAATTCCTGATCCAAGTGAAATGATCTCCAAAAACCAGAACTTGGTGTAGTGTTCTGAAACTTGGGGACAGCAGAGAAGGGTGTACAAGTTCTATATTCTTTCAGTGTAGTTCATCTAAGGTTTGATTCCTTTTAAGTTAACATTTTTTCAAATTCATGATTTACTCTATTTTTCTGAGGTATTTATATTTTTTTAAATTATTAGTTTTTTTTTCTTTCACCTTGATATTTTTGAGAATCTTCGTGTAACAGTGGAAGGACCATCTGATTCATGATAGATTTTTGCTATTGTAGATAACAGAGCCCTATTATCCATTTTATAAGCCAACAGATATGGAGATGTCTTCAGTTTTGGGGCCAAACCTCGCTTAGGTTTAACTACTAATCATTCCTCTTATAAAGTGACCTCACTCCATTCCATTTTTTTTCTCTCCTCTGCTTTCAGGACAAGAAAGACTTCTTATAGCCCATCAAGCAATGATCTACATATAAATATATTTACCTCTAAGGAAACTTCTCTCTAACCTCCGAAGACCTTCCAAATCTATTTTTCTCCCTCTCTCCTTTATTTCTCCTCCCTTCCCCTTTTTTGTCTTTGGTCAGTGGATCTAATAACTTATTTTGTTTGTGATGAAGTATAGTCCTAAAGTTGATAGGAGTTTCATTTTTTTTTTCTGAAGAAGCCTAGACTACCAAACCTACTTGTTAATGCAGAGCTTTGGAGGAAAGGAATGGATTATTTTAAGATTGTAAAAAGCTATGTAAATCAATTTGAAACCTCAACAAATAAAACCATGTATAAAAGGTAATTCTGAGAACAGCAAATAAGCCAAATATCATAAAACATCTCAACAATTTTGTCAGTCAAAATTCAAATTTGTGTTTTATGATACTGTTGTAGGAGGAATGACAGGGGATGTTGCCTAGTTGAGAAGCACGAGGAATTACAGAAGTGTCATTCATGTGTCTCTAAATTTTACCATGCATCCAAAAGGAAGGGATGTATAAAATATCAGTAATCAAATCAATCTTGAACTTGTTAGCAAGATAGTTTGATGCTTTCTTTGAGCAGACATCTTGTTTGACTGGAAAAGATCTTGTCTCCAATTCCTGCCAAACATGTTGGCTTCTTGTTGTCAAAAAGCGCTGTTCCATTTCTGGTCTTTCAGCATCACTCTTTTGCTATTACAAAGCTGGTGCCATTGTCCGTCAAGCCTGCACAGTCTCAGTTGGCAGACTTATCTCTCTGCAGCAGGATTAGACAGAAATATGTCTCCTTCACATGATGCTCTAGCCTTAGGCTGCACCAGCTGTGGGACACTTCAGTACATTGCCTTCAAAGAAAATGCAACCTCTTCTGACAGCACACTCTACAAAGTAACCTTGAATCCGTTACTCAAGTTGTTTTTTCTGTGTCTTTAATATTTACCCTTTGTATTGTATAAATACTTCACCACTTGTCCTTAAGAGTTAGGTTTTGTAACTGTAAGTGTTAGACCATTCTATTTATGTTTACATTGATTAACATATTTCAAGATATAATGAAAAAGTAGCAACTGGTCCAGTACAAAATGATCCCGTACTTGGCAGCAGAAGATATGTATAAATTGCATGACAAGCTTTAATAATAATTTCCCAAAATTGATGCTGTATCCTGACAAACAGTTTTCTTCAGAACAGTTAATGTGCTCCATGGATTTATCTGGTGAAGAAAATAAAAAATAATGTGGCTATCATTTGTGAAACTCTTGTCATCAGCTTATTTATGCACTGCTTCTGTTATTGCAATCATATTAAAAGAGCAAAATATAACTTCAAGACATAGTTATTTTCATTAGACTGTGTAAATACAGTCATGCTCGAGTATTTATGGATGCATGCACAAGCTTCCAAATGTGCATATATAACCACGAATGAATGTTTTGTCTTGTAAGAAACAGCATCTCACAGCATAGTTCTAGTTAGCATGTAAAATATTAGGTCATAAATTGCGTTTATGCTTTTTGGGTTAAGCTGTGTCATTCTTCAAATAGCCTGATGTTATGCATTATAGCATTTAGTGCCTGTGTAAGATACTCGTGTATTTGCTTCCCTGACAATGGTGGTTCTTGTCCATGAAATTTCATATTGAGAGCAGACATGAAGATATTAAGAAACTATGTAACTTTTTCCAAATATGTTGCTTGACCACTGAGAATTCTTCTCTAATGCCGGTTTCTTACAAATGTACATTTACAGCTAAACCTTTACAAATCCAATCAAAAAGATGAGTGTTATGGAGCTTGTACAAAATGTAATTATTTTGGAAAACTTTAACTCTTGGAGAACAATACGAAAAGAATGTGTTCAAGGATAAGGTCAGCTGATCTTCAGCAATGATAATGCTGGTGAAAGTTTGAAGGTTTGGGTTTGTCTTTTTTTCTCTTTTTGCAATACTTACACTTACCTTTTGGGCAGCAGTGAGCAAGTTTTGTCAGGGATGCATCTGTAACGTCTATATTTTGCTGAGATAAGCTTTGTGATTCACCTCTGTGCAATCAGGCTTTGCTCAGGCTTTATAGCTAAAGATCTCTCTGTGGTTCATACTCAGCACCTTGGAACTGCATGACTTATAAGGTTTCAGCCATGCTGGGCTTGATTTGAGAACAGGAAGTTGCTGTCAGTACTGAGTGGGAAATCAAAAGAAAGATGTAGCTGACAGATTCTAATGCAGAAATAATACAGAAATTTGACTGGGGCCAAGACTGACTGCTGTGTAAAAACCTGTGGTGTCAGAAAGGTAGTGAACATAATTGTTGAATAGGGAGAGGCTGGAAACCTGCCAAAAGGAAAGTTAAAAAAAAGGTGCACAATAGGGGAAAAAAATAAAGTCCAATTTAGCTTTTAGGGTAATAATTCAAAACTAGACCAGGCTGAAGATTTAGCAACACAGGCAGAGATAGTGGGTTTTGACCAAAATTTTTTATAAGCCCTAGCTTCTGAGTTTGTTGTATATGGGGGATTTGCCACAGTGACTGGGAGCTTAGATACTGTGTGTCTATACTGCATTTTTTATGAAGGTGTTGGTAGCCTTGGGTGCCCCTGCTGTGTTTCACAGTTATGTGACCTGAATCCAGAATTATAGTATTTATTCTATGTGTTATTAATCAAGGGTCATGGTTTAAAAGCAAGATCTCTTACATGTAGTGATTAAGTCAGATTTCCTACTGATACATGTCTTATATTGTTTAAAAACTTGTCTCTGCGAATAATCTTCTGTTTTCTATTGCTAATATGGAGCTATCTGTGTTCTGGGTGGCTTGCCATTTACTGAGTGTAAATTAGGCAATTGGTAGCTGCAAACAAGAGATGAGCCTACCTGCTTTCCAATCTGCAGGAACATTAATTAGAGTTTTCTTTTTCTATTTAGCCTTTTTTTTTTTTTTTTTTTTTTACTGAAACTTGTAGGAACATAATTATCCCTGAGTATTTTGCTGTCCCTTACCCTGTGCCAGTTGGATTTTGATAAATTTAAACAGTTGAGTTTCTCAGTTACTAATGTAAAAACACTGGAAAAGACAGTGCAGCCACAGAAGTTTCATTGCCCTAGGAATTAGAGCGAAAAAAATTACTTGCCTCAAAAACTTCATTGATGCAGCCAAGTAGCCTAAGCCATAGTTTTAGGACATGTGCAAATATTTACTCCTGTCAAGCATGAATTTTCATATTACAATGGTACAAAAACCAGATTCTTCCCATAATCAAAAGCAATTATACAACTGCCTATCTTAGCAATAAGATCAATAGAATGGAGTGCAAATGCTGCCCGAATACTTATTCTCCATGACTACACTGGATTATTTTTAAAATATCCTTTAACTTAATGATATATAAAGATGGGTTCGATTAGTTTCTTCCTTAACTTAATCTTCACAAATGCTCTCAGCAATGAGATTTACCTAAATATCTAATCTGTACTGTTCAGAACAGAAGCTGTTACAATGTTAACTAGACCTTCCTTTGTCCTTTGTCATATGTTAACAGTGCTAATGTTCTGATTTTGTGGCTGCAATATAGTTCTCAAGAGTGTAATTTGTCCCTGCTAGACCATCTGAAAACAGATACTTCATGCTCATTCTACCTCAGCAATTCAGTTATTTCTAAAGTAATTAATGTTATTTTAATTAAAGTTTTTATATATACCTCCCTGTATGTACCTGGGCATAACCTAAAATTATCCCAATATTTTTATGTCCCCTCTTTCTTATTGCAAAATTCATAGAATCATAGAATAACCAGGTTGGAAGAGACCCATTGGATCATCGAGTCCAACCATTCCTATCAAACACTAAACAATGCCCCTCTGCACCTTGTCCATCTGTGCCTTAAACACCTCCAGGGAAGGTGACTCAACCACCTCCCTGGGAAGCCTGTTCCAGTGCCCAATGACCCTTTCTGTGAAAAATTTTTTCCTAATGTCCAGCCTAAACCTCCCCTGGTGGAACTTGAGGCCATTCCCTCTTGTCCTGTCCCCTGTCACTTGGGAGAAGAAGTCATCATGCTCCTTTCCACAACCTTCCCTCAGGCAGTTATAGAGAGCAGTGAGGTCTCCCCTTCAGCCTCCTCTTCTCCAGGCTAAACAACCCCAGCTCTCTCAACCACCCCTTATAAGACTTGTTCTACAGCCCCTTCACCAGCTTTGTTGCTCTTCTCTGGACTTCCTCCAGAGCCTCAACATCCTTCTTGTGGTGAGGGGCCACAAGATCTTCACAGATCAAGCCATAGCTCAAGGCCAAGTCTCATCTCTATAGGATTCTTTGCTGACAAAAGAACAGTGATCAGGAACAGTTAAGGGAAGACTTCCATGCTTGAATAGAGTGTGGGAAAACAGAAAGTCCTCAGGAAAGAGAACCACCTGTACTGATATGTACTCTAAAACTCTCCTGCCCTCTTCTAACTTCAGTCCCATCCAGAGTCGTTACAACAGTGTTGTCTTCCTCAAACTTCTTCAACTAATTTCTTCTCTTAAGAATTCATCTAAACATATAAGTTTATCTCATTGCCCCTGCATAATTCCACCTTGTCTACAGGGCAGAATGTTTTGCGATGACTTGGTTGATCATTGTTGAAGTACCCAACAAATACAATGTGCCCAGGTGGCAGTCAGTACTGACAATGTCAGCCTTCATATTTCACGGTCATCTGTCCCAGCAAAATAAACAACTGTTTCACTGTGCTGGCAAAAACAAAAATTCTTGCATTACCTTGGCTGTAACAGCTTTAAGAATTCCAGTCCAGAAATAAAATTTCTGGAGTCTGCCTGAACAGTGCAACAGAGGATTAGGACTGTCGAGATACAGGCATCTGCTCTCAGTGATCTTGATGAGAAAAAAGCATGGAGTAGAGAGCTGTAGTCCCTGCCAGACTGTCCAAAGTCCCTTCCTCGCCACCTCAGGATGCTTTGCAAGCCTGCACAGATATGAATGCAGTTTGCAGCATCTGACTCTAGTACCCTGTCTGTTTGTTCTCCGTCTCCTGTTTTAGACATAGTTCCCCCAGAGTTTCTTTTCATTTCAGTTTGCCTCCTGCCTCTGACTTGGTTTGATGTTATTGTTTCTCCAGACACTACAAAACTCATTCAGTCAATGCTATGCTATTTTTTTTTTTTCTTATTTTCTCACTTCCTTAGTCAAGAGAAGAAGAAACATATAAGTATCCAAATGGAAGTCCGCAGTGAGAGCTGACCTTGAGATTGATTGTTCTTTTAATGGTATAATAGATCTTATTTGCTGTATGCTTCTGAACTATGTGAACTGTAGGCAATGAACAGGCAGAGTCCTACTATGGCTTCTTTGAGCAGTGCAAGCTCATATTTCTGTAGCAGAAACTAGAAAGTCAAGATAACCTGAAGAAATCTCTCAGAATTTATCTTCTTGCAAAATTTCAGAATTAACTTCCAGCCTATTCTGTTTATCACTGCAAATGCCTTGTCTCAAACTTGTAGATGGTGCTTCCTGTTTGATGTGAACAGAACAGACAGTTGTCAGCTGCTGTCAGTGCAGGAGGGAAAGTTTCCTCCTAAATCTTATCAGAAATCTTGTCTTCAAGTTACTCCCATTTCATTATGCAAATGATGAAGCACAATCTGAAACCCACCTCTTAGAAATCAGTTACAGATTTTGAAACCTCTGATGAGGTTAAGTCCTGCATGCCTCATCTGACTGTCAGCCCTTGGTAGTTTTTACTTAGCTTTTTCTTCACTTCTTTAACAAGAGAATAGCACTTCTCCAAGTACTTGAACAGCAACCAGATCTTTCCAAGAGGCTAGTGTAGCACTGAATCTCTTGTTCAGGCAGTAACAAAGCAATCTGTGTAGAACTAAGAATGAAGAGAATTGGGGAGAGTGATACTGTTTTAATGCTCTTCTTGTTGACATCTAATTCCCTGGATACTCTTTGAAATAGTTACTTTTCTATAAAACCAGCAGGGTCGTTGCCATTAAGAGACTTCTTGATGCATCTTGCTTCAAGAGAATTTTTCGTAGCTGTACCTTATGTACGCATGTGCAGGCCTGTGCATAGAAATACAGTCACTGAATTTATGGCACAGGCTATTACTGCTTTCCTTTTCAAGCAATCACAAACAAGACTATGAAAAATTAAAGGCAGCTACAGTGAGGCTGTTGATGCGCTAATGTAGAATTACTTAATCTATATCTAAGCAGTTTGATCCATGCTATCAATACCAAGATGAAAGGATAGTTTCTGCTCTTCTAGTAACTAGCCTTTTAAGAATTCTGTCATGCTGAATTACATGGCTCTTATCATTTGCAGATCTTTTTTGAAAGCAGCCTCAGGTTACATGCATATTGGATTACCACGCATCAAAGAGATTAAAATAGGTGTGTCGTAGAGATAAGAGTTTTTTTCTTTTTCTACTTGCAAAAAAATATTACATTAAAAAGACTCATCAGAAAAAAACCAAAAAGGGCTGAAAGGAACCAAACTGGGAGAAGGAGTTTATAGTAAACTGCAGAATGGCTGACAGATTCCTGACAATAAACACAGCTGCTTTGTTTCTTGCTTTAATGTGTTTTATATCCTTGTGAAGAAGCATAAATTTAGGCATTAGCATGTGAGAATAGAAGCTACTTACACATTACCGGCTCATTTTAAAGTCTTGTGAAGTTATAAAGAAAATAGCAGTTCCTTTCAGATGGTAATTTTCTCAGGTACTCCTCACTGACAGACCTGATGTGAATTTATAGGTGACCGAATATCTTTCAAAATGTAACACTTTAATTTATTCAGCAATTTTAGAAGAAGACTTAAGGTGGGGCATCTGGTTTTAGGATTTCTTTTATCTTGAGGTCTGTAAATTTGAAAGTTGCACTTGATCCCATTCCTATTACCTATTAGCAAAAATAAAAAAACAGCAACAGGAAATTGTGAAGAAATTATATGCTGCTATTCATAAAAGCATTTCACAGAGCTGCCTGTGCACAGAAGGATCAAAACCAATTAGGAGATCATTGAAATTGCAGTCAACATTTGAAAGAAGAGTAATTCTCTCTGGAAGAACGGTATATACATACATGTCTACCTCATACTCTTGTTTACTGAGGGAGAGTCCAAGCTCAGAGAAAAGCTTTTGGCCTTCACACCAGTCCAGTTCTTGAAAGCTGACAGATTAACTGATGTTGATTCAAGGAGCTTTAGTGTTTAGGTAGTGTTTGATGGGAAGGTCTCCTGAAAGGGTCATTAGGCACTGGAAAAGGCTGCCCAGGGAGGTAGTTGACTTGCCTTCCCTGGAGGTGTTTAAGGCACGTCTGGACGAGGTGCTGAGGGGCATGGTTTAGAGATTGGTGGGAATGGTTGGAATCGATGATCCTGTGGGTCTCTTCCAACCTGGTGATTCTATGATTCTCTATTGAGTAACTCAACTTGCAAAATAAACAAAAGACTGAAACACTGTGAACTGTATCAGGTGTAACCCAGAAGAGGTTATCTATGATGCAGGATGTTCTCTAGACAATCTAAAAATGACCGGGTCTGGAAACTTCATGATTTACACAATCTGGCTTAACTGAGCCAGTTTTTATCAACTATTGCTTTTTTAAATCACATATATCTCCAGATGATGTGAATATTTTATTTAGAGTATTATAAGGACAAAAATGTGTTAGTCTACTAGCATCATAAACTACTAGGATAAGAGAAACAGTATTAGAAGGAAGTAGAATGTAGCTAAGATTCTAGTAGGTGCAGGGGAATTTCATTTGAGGACAACTGTCTATATTATTCACCACATCTTGACAAAGGAGTACTCAGATTTAATACTGAAACTGAAACAGAGTGGGAAGCAGCTAAACTCTGGTGGTCTTACCTGTTCCTGGGTGGCACAGAAGTCACCATTCTCATCCCTCCTGACAAGGGCCACAAGGAAATAAGGAGCTTCCAACCAAGTTCCTCTCGTTAAAGCACATCTTGAGGAGAGAGGCAAGTGTTTTCCATCTGTTTGTGCATCAGTGCTGTAGCACATTCTTTGTGACAGTAAAGGTGAATCAGTACACAGAATCTGGGAGCTTTTCAGGGCTCTATCCTAGAATGCTGCTGGCTTTATAATGGTGTATTGTCCAATTGCACTTACCCCTGCAATGCTTTCTATCTACAATAGCATGCTTTGCAACTCAGATGTAACTGTGTTTTGTACTGTGCTATTTCTTGTACATATTTCCTCAAGATTATAGGTTCATCCTTGTAATCAAAATGTCATTCAGATTGTATTTCAAAGTCAAGCACGTTATTTCCCTAGTAGTGATGAATCTCTAAGAATGCCTAGTATTAATCACTAAATCCATTGATTTGGGAGCATTGACTGAAGATTAACATATTGACCACTCAGCTTTCCTAAAATATTGTATAACTTAACAGTGCCTCCCACGTGTATGACACAAGATCATAAACACAGCAAATCCAAAACATAACATTTGGCTTTTCCTTAAGCCTAACATCATCTTATGAGCCTGTAGATAATAACTCTGGACTCAGTCCACAGGGTTGGACTCATACCATTTGATTTCTCTGAAAAGATTTCTGGCAAATTTAACCTTTCCCAGGGAAGTGGTTTGCCTAAGAGTGCAATCAGTGTCAGACTTTTGCCATTCTGCAATTTCCTGATGGGGTCAAGACAGTGGGATTTACAGAGGAACAACCCAATTTTCTGCCAGTTTATCAGGTCATGTTTGAATATGCTATATGAATTACTTTGCAGTCAGAAGCCAATAGTTTACAAAACTAACACATATTATTTTTCTGTAACCTCATCACCGGCAGTGATGATTCAGAAGATCATTATTTTAAAATTTATTATCTAGCAGTAGCAATTGGCTTACAGGTAGACCTGGTAGACTAACTTTTGTAGCAACACTTGACATATGTTTTGACTCAGTTTTTTGTAAAAGAAAAAAGAAAAAAAAATCAGGAAATTGAAATTCTCAAATTTGAAGGGCTGCATCAAAATTAGAAAATATGTCAGCTAATGCATACTAACCAATGCTTTGTTTTTCACACTCCAGTTTCCAGTGAAAAATAAGCCTCAACCAGCATAAGTAGCTCTTCATGTAAGGAAGTCCATGAAAATGTGAATGTGCTGATTCTGAGCTAAAAAATACTGATAAATTTCATATGAAGGCAATGCAATAATGAGTTTTTAAAGATTCTCCATTATCTGGAATTAGTTACAATACTAAGTTTATTTCAAGGGAAAGAAAGTAAGTTTAATAACTTCTTTTGCTTCCTTATTTCTTACTTAATTTATTAGTATTGAGGTGGGAAATCTGACTAGTTATTACTGATTCCATTGCATTATGTCTAAACTTATAAAAGGGGTTGTTTTTTTCATTTCCTTTAAGCGCTTTCTTAGCAATTTTATTTCTATGCTTGGGACTCCAGCAAGAATGAGAAATATATTTTAATCAATTTAAAATATGTTATAAATTTTGAATAAGAAACTTCCTCCTTGATTCTTGAGTGCTTTTGGATGTAGGCTAAGGTGACAATGGACTTCAGGGTATTTGGCAAACAGTGGACCTCACCTGAAGCTTTAAGGTTTGCCATGAGCCATAGTAAGGTACCTTTTACTTATAGATAAGTCTTGCTGATTTCTTGTTTTGCAGACATAACTTTAATTATAAGATTTTACTCCCATCCCATCACTTACTTGAAAACTTGTGATACTTAAACTTTTCAATCCTCTGCTTAGTGCTGCTGAGTTCTTGCCCAAAGGCAAAAAACTAGGATGATCTTTAAGGTCCTTTCCAACCCAAACTATCCTATGAATGTTCTTCTGTAGTTACAGAAATGGTTTTCCTAGAGGAGTGCCAGTTCATTGTGGAGAGGGCAGGACAAAAATGATCACAGTTGAGTGTAAGGACTAGGCCTCAGAACATAATTTGCTCCTTCCCACAGCCAGGGACTGGGATTACGAGTAGGTCACCAAGAGCCTGAGTCCTGCTTTTTGTCAGATAGTAAGCCTCCTGCATCACAAGTATAGCCAGTTGGCTTAGAAACCACGCGCAACTCAAGAGTCAGACTTTGGCCTTGCTGGATGTAGCATATCATCTGAATGGTTCTATCACACAAAACTGTGCAGTCACAGCACATTTTGTTCACAGCATTGGTTCAATGCATGGTCTTAAGGAAATAACATCACTCATGATTAAGTGAACCCTGACTAGACACTAGGTGCCCAAAGACTAGTCACAAACCCACCAAAGCCTCTCTGTCACATTCAGTCCTCAGATGGACAGGGGAGAGAAAGTACCACAGGAACATCATAGGCTGAGATGCAGACAGGGAGAGATCACTTATCAATTACCATCACAGGCAAAATAGATTTGATTTGGGTAAAAATTAATTTAATCTGTGCCAATTAAATCAGAGTAGGGTAATGAGAAATAAAATCAAATTTCCCCTCACCTTTCCCTTTCTTTCCAGACTCAACCTCATTCCTGAGTTCTGTGCCTCCTCCCCACCCAAACAGCCCAGGAGGATGCAGAATGGTGATTGTAGTCAGTTCATCACACACTGTTTCTGCTGTTCCATCCTCCTTAGGGGGAGGACTTTTTATGCTCTTCCCCTTCTCCAACATGGTCACCTTCCCACAGTCTTCATGGCCATGAGTCCCTCTGATAGACTGCAGTTCTTCACAGACTACACCAGCATGGGTCACTTAAACAGAGTGTAGACCTTCCAGAATGAACTTCACCAGCAGGAGTCCCATATGGGGTCACAAGTCCTGCCAGCAAACCTGCCAAACCTGCTTCTGTGTGGGTTTATCTCTCTTCAGGTCTTGCCAGGAGCTTATTCCAGCATGGGCTTTCCACAGGGTCATAGTCTCCTTTAGGTATATTCACCTGCTCTGGCACGGAGTCCTCCTCAGGCTACAGACAGATACCTTCTCCATCATTAGTCTGCATGGGATGCAGCCTGCCTCACCATGGTCTCCACCACAAGCTGAAGGGAAACCTCTGTTCCAGTGCCAGAAGTACCTCTTCCCCTCCCCTTTCTCACTGACTTTGGTGTCTGCAAATATGTTTCGCTCACATATCCTCACTCCTCTCTTCGGCTTCAGTTACTGTGTACAGTTCATTCCCCTCCTGCCCCCTTCTTAAATATGTTATCACAGAGGTACTACCACCATCACTGATTGGCTTAGCTTTGCCCAACAGAGGGTCTGTCTTGCTGGCATCAGCTCTATAAGAAGTGGGAGAAGCGTCTAGCAGCTTCTGACTGAAGCCATGGTCGTAGCCCACCTGCTGCTAAAATCATGCCACATAAACCCCATATGTGGCTGTATAACAACTGATGGTGAATGCTACACTTCACGTTTATTATAACCTTCAATTCTAAGAGTTTCCAAACAACAATTTCGGGATCCTGACTTCTTGGAAGTAAAATATTCCATCTTTTAACAGTCCCCCCAGTGTTCTTCCTGTAGTTCAGTCCATGGGAATATTCCTGGATTTTCAGTAGCTCTCCATCAAGAAAACATAATTTTCATTGTAGATTTCTTTCAACACAATTTTTTTTTTTCCAAAGTGCATCTACTGTGTTAGTTATGTTATTTAGTTTAGCTGTTCTTGGAAATTCTGTTACAATAGGTAGGTAAAGTGATTAAATATTTTCAAAATCTGTAGTAAAAAACAAGCCGTCTCATCTCTTTTCTTACTGTTAGAAGGTTTCTAAAAACATTGGGAAGTACTTACCATAATTGTTTTTTTAAAATATTGTTGGATTTTTCTTCTTTAAAAGATACAAGTCAATTAATTTCATTAGTCTTTTACATTAAGAGCAGAATAATCATAAAAAGAAAAGCAGGTGTTGCAGTTATGCTTAATGCATAAACAGTTACAGATCTGGCAGGAAGGAGGACAGGACACCTTTGGTTCAATGCTAAGCATGCCTGACAGTAAACTTCTGCTTTAATAAATGATTAATTATGCTGAAATGTACATTGCTTAAAACATCTGTGGTTGAGTAATATTTTTAGGGCAATAAGGGATTAAAATGAAAGAAATTACTTTTATCATACAATTATAACTATTTAGAAATAGGCTTTAATTCCTACTGCTTTCAGGAAAACAAAACTGCTCTGATTTTTTTATCTTCATTCACCTCAGATTATTTTTGTCTATTTTTATACAACTGAGTTACGCATTCTTCTGAGTAAATTCCAAATGGCTGGTTAGCAGGAAAGTGAACGCAAGCCTGAACTCTTTATAGCATTAAATTAAGGACAAATTACCAAGATTATTTTTGTGATTGCTATCTATCGTAGACTTTAGTAAAAATAATCACACAGTGGAAGTGTAAAAACTTTGATTAAGAGTTAATCTGTTGTAGTTCAGATGGCATTAAGTTATAAGTTATTACCGGAGAAACTGATTCAATCTAATTTGCAGATTTGCGACAGTTTTTCTCTCAACCAAGACAAAATCTCAGTAAATAATTAACTGTAGGTTTTGAGCTTCTCTGTGTAGAAGAGCAAGGCTAGAAAGTATTTTGGAACAGAAACAAACAAAGAAACTGAGCAAAAATAGTGTGTTTATCTTTAGACATGTCTGTAACAAAATTAATTTTTAAAAAGCCAACTGCAACAATAGAAGTGGAATGTATAAACTTGTGCAGGTACAACAGTTTCGTTTACACAACATATATCATAAATTTTCTTTAAAATTTAAGATCTGTGCTACAATTTCTGAATTAGAAATCCAACTACATTTTATTTTGTTAAACAGATAGCAGGCATTCTGACAGTGACTGAACTGATGCTGTAAACAGGAATCTTATCTATAATATTGTTTAGCAGAAGGAGGAGTAAAGGATTTCACTTTCCATGTAGCATGCAATAATGACTAACATTTAGATTCTTTGGTGTTAAGTAACATTCTATATTTGATGCATCATATAGATATTCTGTTATAAGATGTATTTGGTCTCTCTGTCTTTCTTAATCTTTTATCACTGGCCTTATAATGCCACCAAAGTTTTATGGCGCATGATTGTGAAGTCACTTGTTTTCCTTGAGAAAAAAAATTTTCAGTTTCAGTACTGCTGAAATGTTGCCAGTCAAATAAGTCTTGATATGATGTCCAGTGAGGACAAGTGAATGTGCTTGTGATGGAACCAGATCAGTCTCTTCTTTTCACCCTGTGATTAGTGTAATATTCTGAAACCTTTCTAAATATTAAGTTTTGGATTGAGACATATAATACATCCAAGGCAAGGCAATTTTCCTTTATTTTTTTTAAGGAAAAAAAATAATTCACAGAGTTATTAGAAGAAAATTTTGAAGTCCAGTTGTAAAAGCTACCACAGCTTTACCTGGAGAATTGTGAAAAATAACAGCAGAAAAGCAGACAGACAAAGTCAAATAGATCTAAACTGACCTGAGGAACTTCTACAGGCTGTTCTAGTTGTTCCAAAAGACAAATACAGGAGATCAATCAAGGAAGAAATAAATACACTTCTAGAGCTCACGAGCAGCTTTTTGTCAGAAAATAATCCAGGTGTATTCGCTAGAATAATTAAATTCTTAAGTTTCCAAGAAAGTCAGGAAGTCATCAGAATAAAAGGAAGTTATGATTTCAAATTTCTATTCCTGTAGAGAGTGCATTTTAGATCAAAATTGTATAAACTCTGTATAACAGTGATTATGGGAATGCTGTCAATGTGATATCTCTCCTGCCCCTTCTCTCTCTTTCTCTCTGTCTCCCTCCCATTACCTTATGGTGTGCATGTCAGATCTGATCCAAGGGACCTGGACTGTGTTCAGGGATTAATTTCTGTAACTTTGCATGGTTGCACCCCTGTGTCTTGGCTGTGCATCCCAGTATCTTGGTGTGTTCACGTTTGCCAGAGCCAGAAATAAATACTGGTTTTGATATACAACCCGGGAGTGACCTTATTGGCCTCTGGATGGCCACACAGATAAATGAATCCACTTTCCCCTCAGTCAAGCATGAGCATGTGGCTTGTGGGACCAGGTTGTGACAGCACTATAGATGCCCTTCCCTCTTTCTGCTCATTTATTACAACCTATGATCTGTTCCCCTAGATTCAATACAGTGGTAACAGTACAGTAGTGTAAAGTGTAGCACCTGTTGTTTATAGAATTGCAGACAGGAAAGTAGCAGCTAAAGGATGTTTCCCTTGAAGAATGTGCTGCAATGTCTTCCTGGGCACTAATCTGTGCACTTCTCCAGACTACTGTAAATTGGATATTCATTTGTCCTCTTGTAATATAATAAGGAGTCCAGTATTTTTATAAAAGAGATTTTTAAAAAAGGGGGATTGAAAATTGTCCACTCTTTTCTTTTTCTCCTTGAAGAAAAGTTAATATCCTAGTGAAAAAAAGCTATATATGCATTTTGAATTTGTAGCAAGAGATGCGTGTGATGAATGAAGATCACAGTTAACAGGGGAAGTAGAGATTTGTATGGAATAGTCTCCCTACTGTTAACCCACAAGTACTTACTAAGTATTTAATACGGTAAGATACATGGTAACATGGCTTATGCCTGTGGAATATTGCAAGGAATTAAGACATTGAGCAGAAACATAAATAGATAACTTTCTGTATTCCTTTCTCTTTGCCACTTAAATTTAAGGTGGGATGGTTCCAAACCTGATGTTCAGGTGGATATTTGCATCTACATCATGAGTTCATGAACTACTCAAAATCCTCTCCCACAGCCACTGCTTTTGCCTCACAGAATGCTTTTTAGTTCTGATGTGCTTTGGCAGCAGTAAACATTTGGTCCATGTTAAAGAATTAATTACTTTTCTTTTTGCATGGAATAGTCATCGAAAGCAAATTAACACTGTCTAGCACTCCCTTCCCTCCTTGCTGCATGCTGTTAAGAGTGCAAAAATGTCATAGGATTGGGACTAACTTTCTTTCCAGCAGTTGAATTAGTGATACCCTCTCCCTAGGGTGTAAACTGTGACATTTCAAACAGGGGTATTAGAAGATGGTCTTGGTGTTGCTCTGTCTAACAGCATTTGAGCATGTAGGGCGTTTTCACAGATTTTGAACTAAAACAATAGTGTGCAAAAGAAACATTGATAACATGATTTGTTAGGCCTGGAATGCAATAAATGATCTGCAACTTATAAAGTGAATATCTGTGCACTTAAGTGAAAAACAAGAGTTTCAGCAATAAGCCAGGAACTCTTCAGCTGCGGCAGCCAGAGGAACAGAAGGGCCTTGGAGCATTAATTAATTAGAGATTGGCTAGGGGCCAGCTTTGTAAGATGCAGCTGCGAAAAACACAGTTAAACTACTTTCAGCTGACATAAAGCCAAATCTCGTCTAGAATGCTATACTCTGATCTAGTTAAGCATGCTTGCAAAGTATTGGAAGCAGAAGGTGATGCAGAAAAATTTTGAGGTTGATACAAATGAGGGCCTGGAGAACTCCCCCTGGCCTCCAGAAAGGAGAGGAGGAATACAGGTCTCTACTGGGCTACAAATCCACCACTGAGGATTTCTCAAGCATCAGCACAGTACCTTGCAACAGGAACAGTCTTACTGGGATTGTGGTAGGGAGTTTGCTTCCAAGTAGTTCTTCTACTGCTTGGTCTAGGGTTAAAAGACTGTCTTTTCCCACCATATGAATTCCATCCACAGAAAGAGGTAAGTCCAGCTTACATGTTAATACATGTGCTTTGCAAGACCTATCCAACATCCTTTTTGGGTTATTCTCACAAAACAAGAGCTGAGTGTACACCACTGTCCAGTGATCAAACCAGAATGAAAGCAAGAAGAAAAAGAAACAAAACAAACCCACCGGTCACCCCAACAAAGCTCAAAACAATGTTAATGCATTGATAGGTGTACATCTATACATACACAACAGAATTTAAAATTATGAATATACACATAGAGTATGAATAAATGCTGCCTGGAAATCTGAATTTCCAGAGCCTATTAACTGATACGTGTATGAATGGAACTACATAAAATGATATGCTATAGTAGGAGTTTGCACTGAATGATACTGAAAAGTCCTTTGGGCCATGTAGACATGAAGTGCATGGATTTAAATGTTTGTATCACACACATAAACAATATCTGCTATTTTCTGTAAAGGAAAATTTAACTTAATCCATCTCATAAGCAGCACTCTAACAGACATACTTCTGTTTTATAACAGTGTTCCCATAAGCCACACACAAAATGGTAATTTCATGCAGTCTCAAACTCCTAGGTTAAATGAGAACTGGTAATTCGAATTAGCTACTGTTTTTGCTGGTCCATCTTTGAATATATTCATTAGAATTAGTCAAAAAGCCAGAAATGTCCTACTATGTGGTAGGGTTCAGTTCTGTTGATGCTGCTAGTACCTCAGCAGAAAAAATAGATTATTTATTTGCTTAGCTATTAAAATGCATGGATTATCCACTGCAGTAGTGATAATTATTTGCAATGTATAGATCAAAAAACATATATTGCCTTCAGAATCAAATGCAGTTAACAATGTTCAGAAATACTCTTCAGTGGAACCAAGCATTTCAAAGATGTTAAATGCACAGGTTTTTATAAAGTACCTTTTTCCCTCAGAATTTCCTTCAGTTCTTTGAACAACTAAGTTCTGAAATTTAATTTTTAGAGCAGTGGAAATCTATGATAAATGTCAAACTGCATAGGACATTTAATCAGATAACTTTTTGAAATCCTATTGCAAGTTAACCTATGCCATATGCTGTATTTCCTTTTTGAGTAAGAAACAGAAGTTGTTCATATGGGATGACATGCACAAGGAGAGTTCCAGAGCTTGAGAGTTCCAAGAGTCTTGTAACACTATTTGTCAGACTCAAGTGTCTTGCACTTTAAGACATTAATTATGGAAAACAGTGATATCACCAAGAATCTTTTTGCCTGGAGTATACCAGCACTAGAAGATGAAATTGACTCTGAAGGCCTTAAGAGTGGCAAATGATGTAAAACTTCCATCTGAAAAACTATGAGCTGGTTTTTGTTGCTGGCCTTTTCTTGGTCCTTTCAGGAGGTGAATAGGGAATTAGGGATATTAGAGAGAATGATATGTTCCCATTTTCAGGGGAGAAGAATTAATTTCATAAGTTTGGCAGTCTTATTTTAGTGCAATTGTGGAGGCACTCTGCATTAGTAGCAATAGGTATGATTTCTCCCGCCTATGCAGGAGTGAGGTAAGCTAGCTGACACTGTTGATTTCAACACTGTGTCCCAAAATCTGGACATTAGTTGCAGAGCAACAGGAGTTTGATATTTATGTTAAGCCTTAATGGAGGGTTTTTGCATAGGGGATATCTAAGAAGCTTGTTCTATGTATTTGGTTTTCCATAAGGTGTATTCATATCGGATGCTGTTGGCCCATTTTAGTGTGTGCAGAGCAGAGCACACCAGGAAAATAGATGTTAAGGATGGAGGCCTTACCCATGCTTTCAACAAGCTGCCTTGAGCATTTTCATCAAACCTAGGTAAACAGTTATGTATTTTCCCTTCCATGAATAGTTCTTTGCAGTCTGAATAAGGCTTTGCAGACAGAAAAATAGTGTTCTATTGACCTGGAGAAAAAATGATGGTAATTCAGTGAATAGTTCCTATCCCCTCATTTTGAGAAAAGAGCTTTTTTCCACTTATTCAAGAGATGTAACTTATTTTTGTGCATATTTTTAAATGTGTAATACAATTCTTAATGGGTAGCCTATGTCATGATTCACTGTCTTTCTGTTATAAGTAAACATCTTCTTTTACATGAAAAAAATCTTACATCTCTCCCTACTGGACAGATTGTCTCACGTTTCACATAGGGAAGGTACTGAGCCTAGCTAGTTGCTGTGAAGAAAATGTCTCTTTCCAAGTCATTCTGCATGAGAATCCCTCAAAAGAAAAGCCCAAAAGTAGATGTTATTTGTTTTCTTTTAAATTAACTTTTACCTGCCTGTTCATCAAGTATCCGATTTTATTCATTTCTTCATTTTGCATAGTACAGAACAGTGACTTACCCAGGAACACATGTGCTTGGGGATTTGAGTTGTTTGGATGTCTCTCTTCTGTAACCCTGTACTATAAAGAGCTTTTGTTTTACTTAGGTGTATGCATTTGGAGGCATTTTCAAGTTGGCATACAGTAGATAAAATTATAAACATTTTTTAGGTTGATATATTAAGGTACAATGCATTAAGTGTGTGTAAATTGAAGCTTACTGCTTATTTTCATGATCAATCTTGACTTTTCCATTGACCTTCATTTCCTCAGAGTACTGTTGCAGGAAGAGATCACAATTTTTTCAAGCCATATGTTTTCTGAAGAGAGTTGTAGGTCAGAATTACTAAAAATAAAGCAAATAATTTTATCCCTGATTGCAAAATGCACAGTAATGCTGAGTAGCATAATGTTGTCTGATTTGCATACATCTTACTTTTATTACCGTAATATCTTTCTATTGTTGGCATTCTTTATCTACACTCTCTATCTTTATATTCTCTATTTTTGGTTAATTTAGAATATTCTTGGTGATGGCCAAGTTATTCTGAGATTACGGTCTCTGTCTATGATGACTTTTTATTTCTTCTTCAATGTCTTCCCAGATCTTTCTGAACAGTGCATTTGAAATTACCCTCTCCAGTTGTGTCATAATAAACCATGAGAGTTGGAATCACCTAAGGTCAAAAACCTTTTTCCAGAAGGACCTGCATACTAAATGTATTGAGAAATACGTTGTAACTCTTAAAAGGCAAAGTGATGAATAAATTATCAAAGGAACTTTTAACAAGTGGAAGTAATATATATCCCACAGGAAGGTATTATGACCCCATTAATACCACAAGCCAAAGTTTTACTTACTGAATATAATCTAAATTGCACTGAACTCACCAACTATCAAGGGAGATAGTTGATGTGGTCTTGTGGTTGATTTATTCCTTTGATTTCTCCAATTACCTTTTTATCTCCCCTCTTTGTTTACACAAATGGTTCCAATTCAATTACATAAGGTACGGTGATTTGGAAAACCATAGTTTGTAACAGGGTGATGTTCCCTGATGCTCATGAATAATAGCAAAGATTTCTGTGATGATCCATACATGATGCATTCAAACCTTAAGGTACTGAAACTTGAGCCATACAGTCCTCCATGTGCATTGCACTTCTAGATCCTCTGAGCATGTTAGGTTTTGGATGCACCCTTCCTTAGACTTAGACTTAGACTTAGAGCACCATGACCAGCACAGCATTGAAGAAGATGCTTGACTTTGCTGGAATTGGTACTTCTCAAGCTGAAAGTGTGCTTGGGCAATATGGAGAAGGTGGCCAAAGGTACCTCGTGACATACCTCACCTATGTATGAGTCAGAAATTATGGCTAAGGGAGTGGTTTTTCTGTTCTGCAAACCATCTGCAAATCATGAATACTAAGGTGCTGTGGGTGCTCAAATGAGTGTCTGTGCACAGGGTGAGTCGAAAGTGTTAAGATTATGGTTGGACTTAATGATCTTAAAGGTCTTTATAAACCTAAAAAATTCTGTGATTCTGTGAGCATGCAGGGGACTGATGTAGGTCTGCATGCATCTGTAAAAGTGCTTCATGAGGAAGCACTTGACTGCATGCATATTTTGGGATGAGGCCAGCCCCAGCTGGAAGCACTACTGAAATTGGTGATGGCAGCTCTTTCCTGACCATGATCAGGCCAGTAACTGTGGTCAGCCAAGAGCACCATCCTCCATACAGGCTTCCAGCTTGAGGAGCTGCACTTACAGCATTCCCAAAGCACATCATGGGACAACTGTTCTCCACCTGCTTTGCGAGTCAAGGCTGGCCAAGTGATTGCTGGCTGATGAAGGTTGTGCTGGGCAGAAGAGTTTGCTGCAGCCCTCATCCCACCTGTTCTGTACCATCCATCACCCAGCAGTCAGTCAATAACACTGTCTCAGCACCGATCCTGCAATGACACCTCTTCTGTTAGCCCCTGGGCCATCTCCTAGCTGGTGATGGCTGTTGTCTGACACCTTTCCCCTCCAGCCAGACGGTATCATGACTAAGTATGGCTCCATTGCTTCTCTTCCGTTTCCCTTTACCCTCACTTACAAGGGGATAATGGCAAACAACTGTTTCCTCCTGAGCAGTCTCATATGAGCACACAGTGACATGCTGAGTTCTGACCAACTCTGCTTCAGGCAGTTTTATGGCACATATTTTTTCTATCTCATCTTTTTTTTTTGTCAGAGAGGTTAGCTCATCCTCACGAGTTAACTAAATGCATCCCTGGAACAGATATTATGCTGCAGTTGACTGCTACCAGCGTTGATTTAACCTGGAAAGAGTTAACTCCATTTGTTCTCACAAGCCCGCAAGAAGCATATTGTCTAAAGACAAGATTTTGCACTTTCACTGTTTGGGAGAGTGAGACCTAGTTCTGGTATATTTAAGGGAAATGTCTAGGTCAAAAAAAAAAGTTTGTCTTTTGACTGTATTTTCTCCAGAAGGCTACTAACACTTGACCTTCCCACCCCCAGTAGTTAAAAGTTTCCAGCACTTTGCACAGCTTTGTTTTTAAACCAGATCTCTTTATAGTGTTCTCATGGAGGAAAATTTTTAAAAATAATATTAAGTAACTTCAGCATGTTAAAATTCCTCATGACATATAAATGTGTTATTTCAAATATTTCTTACTTATATATAGCTTGTGTGTTTGTATGCACTTAGCATTGCTAAGCAGTGAGAGGAACTCCATTGTGAAGCATACCAGCTACTAGAAGTGTCTAGTCTTAGCTTCCCTATTATTGTGAGTGGAGTCAAAGAAGGGGTTGACTAAATAGAATGTCATTGCATGCAGTAGTCCACAGTTGATTGCTGCTAAATATCCTTCACTCAGTTTTTCTTTAAAGAAGGATATGTGTGGACCTAATGTGAAACAAAGATACTTCATCCCTCATGCTTGACCTGGGTAAGCTCCAAGCATTCCCAGGTACCTTGACATAGTAGAGAATGATCCCAAAATCTCTGTGTCTTCCTTAGTGAGGAGGCAATTTTATGCTATTTCTGGCCTTTGAGAGAATCTTTTGCAGGTTTTTTTTGTTGCTGTTTTTTTTTTAATTATTATTATTATTCTACAGGAGCTAAATAGAGGGCATATGCTTTATATTACTATTTCTTAACCAACTTCATCTAAAATATGTATTAGTGTCTCTGTTATATGTTGTTAAGTCCCTTCCCTTTTCATGCTCACCTAATTAAAACAGTATCCTACGATACATAAGAAAAAAATCAATTAAATAGGATTAACTCTCAAACAAACCCATTGAGCATTGAGACGGTTTTGTAAAAATTAATTTCAGTCAGACCAAAGCTTTTGAAGGAATCTGATTCTTTATTTATCCTTTCTGTTCTGCATTTTTAGAGTGGTGCATTCAACATTCAACCATATAGTACATATCAAATAGCCAAGCAGCCCTAGAAGGTACTCATTATGTATGCCCTTCACATTTTTTGGCAGCTTCAGTTCTATGACTCATTTTATCATGAGCTTCCACTTTGATGGCCTTTAAACTGCCTGTTCATAGGTGTTAAAATGACTGCAAAGTTTGAAATCCTTTCTTGGTACAACTTATTTCTATAACCCAATTAAATCAGATGGTGTGAGCTGTTTCTTGACCATTCTTGCTTGTATTGCTCATTGCTTTATACATCAGGTTTTCAAATGTTACAACTTGAGGAAGCCTGAAGTTTCTCTCTCCCTTGTTATCATGGAATGCAGCTAAAGCCTCTGTGTCATGAAAATGTATTTGATAAGCACTTAATGATTAAAAGATTAAAAATAGGTTGTTTAATTTGTCCATGACAAACTTGAAATATATTTTTGGAATATGTATCTGATTCTTATAAGCGTGGCTAGATTAGATTAACATACCCTGCTGGGTCAGATATGGACTCTAAAATGTCTGTTTATACTTGCTGTTGCTTTTCCTCTCTGGAGAGAACCCTTTAAATGCACCCTACATATCTTTTTCCATAGCCGTGTGTGTGTGTGTAGAATGAGAAACTGTTCTGCATGAGCCTCTATTGTTATAGTAGAAGATGTCGTAGACCTCTTTGGCTTACATCTCTTTACCTTACATCAAAACGATCACGCTAAATAGAATGACCATCTGTCTATACTTTAAGTGCATCCTAATCCCGTTTCTCTTTTGATTCTTATGTAGGAATATGCTACCACTCACTGTTGGAAACAGTCCATCCACATATGGCAGTTGTGCATTTTAGTTTCAGATATCAAACCATATGATCCCAAGTAGGCAAGAGAAGCTGTAATTATTTTGTTATTTGTTATATTTAGGCAAATGTGAGAGCAGGTTACCTTTTGTCATTCACTTCAGGGCAAGGAGCAACATTTCTGCCTAATATTCTGCTGCTCTGTCTCCCATCTGCTTAAAGCACCTCCAAGCTGACTGCCATTTTGCAAAGTTCTAGACAGTTGTCATATAACATATTAAGCTATTACAGTGCAATGTGTCTCCATCTGGTGCCAATCTAATGCTAGATTTTTCTTCGGAGTGTTATACGTAACAACTAGAACTATGACAATGAGTTTTACTCTTTTTCTTTAAAGGATTGAGGTGATGTTATATTACGACATTGTTCTCATGCTTAATTGAAATGAGATATCAGTGGAGTAGAAGGGAGTTTTGTCAGCAACATCAGAGAGCTAAAAATGTTCTTTAATGATACTAGAAAACTTTTGCCAGCAGCAGATCACCTCTATTGTACATATAACTGGTTATAATTTGGTAGCATACTAATCCACACTGATGGCTACACAAAGTTGATTTTATAATGTTTAGCTCTTGTGTGTGACAAAATTGGTTTATTTGGTGTTTATGAACTTTTTCTTTAATACATTTGGATAAATTCATGGAATGCATATTTCAGTATTTAGAAGAGAAAGTTGGATGTATTTGATAGTTCTTAGCAGATACTAGCTAATTTTTATATTAGATAAACCAAAGATTGACATTAATATTTTTTTTCCAAAGAGATGAGGAGTTCAAGTTCACTTATAACAGGTGAAAGTTCACTTATAACAGGTGAAAAAAAGGAGCTAGTGTCAAAGCCAAAGTGTAATTATTAATCTCAAGCTCTCATATATACATTTGGAGCACAACTGCTTGTTCAGTCTCTACTGCTGGGAAAAATGCTCATCTTTGATTGGATTAGGGTATTATCTCAGATAAATTATAAAAATTTAAACTCTTCTTCCAGATTTATGATGTATTTCTCTGTACAACCCAACAGCAGAGGAACTGTGGATTTTTCAGTTGACAATATCGGACAGAATCACAGTGCTAAAGAGATTTGAGGGATGCCACCCTTCACTAGTATTTTCTATTAGTTCAGTTTTAAACGCATAACACTTATTTTGAGAATTATTAATGAAATACAAGCATACAAAGTGGTTTGTGATCTTGGTCTCTCACTGAGTTAATATTCAGGGGAAACAAGATGGGTTTGTATCACTGTTTCCAGTTTTGAACTTGTATCAGATAAGCTATTTCTAAATCAAACCACTTTCTCAAACAAAATAAAATTGTTCAGAAATTAAAAAAAAATCCTTTATGCTAAAAAATTTGTGTGTAAAATCAAGTTAAATCTATTTATTATCAGGATTCTTTATTAAGAGATGACTAAGAACAGAATATTTGAGACAATAAAGGATGCATCTGTGCCAGTATTTTAAATATGAAGTGTATTTTATACTTGGAAACAGAGAAGCCTGGAGGAGGTAGAATACCGGTTGTTTGAGAATGACCATATAATTATGCTTTGAAACCTGTGCACACTTCGGATTTTCAAATAGAAAGAGCTTGTGGAGTTTTATTTTCTCATTAATTTGGAGGGAATTTGTGTGTATTCTGCCAGTCAGCATTAATAAGGGATAGCCAAATAAATCTCCTGTTGCTTTGAGGAGGAGTCTCATGCAGTATAAATGACCAGTGGCATTGTTATACAAGGGGAAATGCAAAATGTTTTTTTAAAGACCTTAACATTTAAAGCGAGAATGATGCAATAAGTGTTTATGGTGCATAACCAATAATGCAATTTTAGATACAACTCTCTCACATCAAAAAAAGCAGTGACGTGTACCAAATTCTACTGTTATTATTCCAAGTGTAAGTAAATGCAACATTAAATATACAAGAAGTCACAACTAGTCATTTGTGAAATTATCTAAATACAAATTAGCACATTATGTACTTACTAAATTTTAAGGACAAGTATGTAAATTCTCTGAGTAAATGAAATGAAGCAATTTTATTGTCTTCTAAGGCTTAGAAAAGCCACTGGAAACAGAAATCTCATCCTTGGCCATACTTTGTGCAAATAAAGGTATAAAATATCTCCTAAATATGTATGAGTAACACAGTGCAGTGCTTGATAGGATAACGAACATAAAAATATCAAACAGCAGCTAACTGTAAAAAAAGTAACCTTATTACAAGAAAGTATTAGTGGCAAAAATACAGATTGTGTCATCCTCGGGTTTTTAAGAGGTTGGAGTTTCTGATATGTCACTCAACACTTGTGCGAAAAGGGACTCAGTAAATGCGGCTGCATCTAATCCAGACTCTTCTCTAATCTTAATCTTCCCTACCAAAGATCTTGAGTGTTAGATGTCATATCCTTTACCTCCTATTTCCCAACCTGTAACATGCCTTCTGATCTCAGAATTGTACATTTGAAATAAGCTGCTGTAGCAGTGATATTTTTCCAGGGCCTCTTGTGTCAGGATTCTTTCCCTTATTTCACACTGCTGTTCTTTTGCTTTCTCATGGCCTTGCATCTTTAAACCTTAATACTTCTTTTATAGTAGTTTTTCTTGGGAAGCAGTTGCCACTCCTGTGACAATCTCCCAGTCTTTCCCTACATTTTCTTACTCATTATTCTATGATCCTTTGCTTAGAATAGAGAAGGACCAAAACTTAGTGCAGTATACAGAAAATAATAAGTATTTGTCTATTGATTCAGTATTACCTATGCACAAAAGCTGAGTAACCAGTAAGCATGTAATATTTTAGGCTAGAGATTAGGAGGAGGTTTTTCACGGAAAGGGCCATTGGGCATTGGAATAGGCTGCCCAGGGAGGTGGTTGATTCACCTTCCCTGGAGGTGTTTAAGGCACGGGTAGATGAGGTCCTGAGGGACATGGTTTAGTATTTGATGGGAATGGTTGGACTCGATCCGATGGGTCTCTTCCAACCTGGTTGTTCTATGATTCTATGAACATGCACGTTAACGATGCTCCAGTCCCACTGAAAACATCATTACTGGCAATCACCAACAGGGAATTTGAGAGGATCTTGATCAAAAGTGCACAGTGCTGGGAGAAATTATGGCGTGTTCATGGCCACCACACACTGCCCTGGAGAGAATATCCTGAGGAAGTTTTTGGATGGGGATTGATTTAATCACTGCTCTTCCCTGCTTGCCACCGGGGAGATCTCTCCTCTCTGCTCCTCTCTCCTTTTTTACCCTAAGGTAACTTTGAAGTCTTTGAAATTTTAATGTATACCATTAACTATGAACCCTACTATATTCCTATCTCAACATCTTTTGTGCAACATTGTCTTCCATGTACACATGAGAATAAAGATTTCTCCTGTTATGGTGCTGTAGCTGAAACAGAAAATATGGTAAGTATTCCACATGAAATGTTATCCTGAGGCAGATGAGTGGCAAATTTATCTCTCTCAAATCCCATATCTATGTTCTGCTTATTGATCTTCACTGTTCCAATTTACTGGTGATAAATCACTCTATATCCAGCCACCTATTTATATTGTATTCAGTTCTATGCTTAAGAACTTTTCATCCTGTTGCACAGAAGCCTCTTCATAAAGAAGTGTTGCCATGAAAGTATAGCAAAATTATTCTATTATATATTTGGTTGGATTTACATTTCCAGTTACTTAAAATGAATATCTTTTTCTCCTGGTTTAATTAGAGCACATAACACAGGACCACTAGTTACCTTACAATGAAATTCATCTCAGTTTGATCACTCTGATTTGAGGATGATTTATCCTAATTCCAGATTGCTGTATGCCTTCAAAATAAATGTAGAACCAAATATAGAATGGAGTCATGATCAGACTTGGAGAGTCTATAAAAACATTTTCAAAAAAGATTTTTCAGAGGGCTGGAGTGGTCAGATGTAGCCTGATAATTCTGCTTTATCTCTGAGATGAATAAAGCTAACTCAAAAACTCTGACGCAATCTAATCTTTTGATGTTTCTTAACTCCACAGAAAATGGAATCTTTCCAGAGGGAGGTCCAAAGAAACTCTAGAAAGAATTTGGAAGAGCTTTGAAAATGATAGCCACCTGGTTGTGAAGCAGCAGGCTGCTACTAGAGAAAGTGCTGCAAAGCTAATAATAGCCTGGAAATAATGGCTAGCTAGCTTATGCTTTCAGAATATCTGGCTGAGTGTATCCCCTTCATCCAACAGCTAAGTATTTCAGCTCAGAGACCACCTGTGTAAATCATCCTTTTCAAGAATGTGAGGTATAGAGGAATGCCATGTAATATGTGTTCTTCACATAAATAGTCATAACTACCATATTGTTAGCTGACTGACTTCTGACAGACAACATATAAAATCATATTATTATTGTTTAAAAAAAAGAATGCTATATATACAGAAAATTACTCCTCTCTTTTCTTTAAAAGATAGAGAGCTATAAAGCTTATAAAATGACAGTTTGACTGAGTATACTTATAAAATTATATGCTTTACATTGAATGTCTGCTCTGGTGATACTTGGGCTCAAACAGGACACAGACATATGGGAAGACTTATTTAAAAATTCAAAGCTTTATGCTGGTGCTGAATAATTCAATCTTTGATACATTACTCATATGAAATAGGTTACTGCTAGATGTTATTCCATGGAGTGGCTCAGCCTCAGAGAGACCTGAAGGTATGGGTACGCTATGTAATGTTAAAACTTTGGAGACAGAGATCACTCCTAATATAGGACATATGTCTATATAATACAGACATCATTAGGTCTTATCTGTCTATTAAGAAATATTGACAAATATTCTGAAAGAATAGAGCTGCTTACATTTTTAATTAGTCCTATTTACCATAAAACTTGCTTGGTTTCTTTATGCATTGCTCAGCTGTATCATAGAGCCCAACATACCTTTAATATCCGTGCATGTTACTTTGGCCAAGTAGTAACATAATTAAATACAAAGAAAAATCCAGAGTAAAAGATACAAATGGATTTGGCTTTACTGGGCATCCTTATAGTGCATTGTGTCAATTCATTTCTCTGGTTTCACTGACATTTCCCATTCTGTATTTGAAGACATGGGAGTACCTGGCCTGTCACTCTCTCAAGGGCAGTGTTTGATAACAGAAGTAGTGGAAGGCTAATTGAGGAAGCTCAAGCCAGTCAGTGATATGCAAGCATTCTTTTGGACTGCATTGTCACCCCTAATATGTGCTTTGGGCTGTGCTATGAAGATGATGCCTCAGTTTATGTGACATCAGGTGATAAGGTGACATCAGATGATGAGTTAGCAGAAATGAACCTCTCTTACCAGGTCCTAATCAGAGTCCCACCCCGATTTCATCTCTAGTCAACAGGGAGGAATGAGAGAACAATATTTAACAATCTCAACCTATACAAGCATTACAGTGTTACATTACCCAAGTGCTTAGAATGACAGGCAATGTACTTATAAACCTGAGCTAGAAGTCTTGACTTCAACATCTTTGTTCTCCTACTATGTAAATAGAGTCACAAGTTATGGTTCAGGTAAGAAATCCAAAATTTTCTGTTTGTTACTGTAATATAAATTGGAAAAGCTGCTCTATGTTGAATACTTGAAAACTAAGTAAGTATTTTTATAAATTTAAGCCATGAGGAGAAAATGTTTCCTGATATGACTGCTCAATACTGAGAAAATATGAACAGACTAGCAGAGATTGTAAAATGTTTAAAAATAACTGAATAAGTGGATAAGGAATAGAAGAGATCTAAAGGGGAGAAAAAGTGACTACAAGGGTCAAAAAAGAGGAGTTTGTGACCTAGAGAGTACAAGAAAGAGGAGTAAGAACTATGTTTCTAACAGAGGTCATATTGAAAAAGCACTCTGCTATAATTTCAAACCAAGGTATTTGATACCTAAACCTAAATGTCAACATTGAAAGCTGTAATCTGATTTCAAAAGCAACATAGACCTTCCTGGTCCAAGTTGCTGTAACACTGCAGACACCCACCCATGTAGTCTTGGATTCTGTAAATTAGGATGGGATAATCACACTGCTTTTTTCAGTGCTTAAATTCACTTCTTTATTCATCTATCTGGAAACAACAGGTCCTCCATTGTGGTACAGTATCAATCGTAATAAAAATGTTGTATTCTATTCTACAGTTTCTATTCATAACTAAAATGCTGGTATTATAAATAGTAACTGTTCAACATATTTATTTTTTCATAGTTTACTGGTTTTCCCTGTAACTGAGTTATGCTTTTGTTTTCCTTTAATTGGAGAAAAGAAGGTGGTCAATATAAAATATTTTTTGTCATACAAATATACAGTGAATGTTTGAGGTGGAGCAAATGGAATGCATTATTTGTGTTCCTCTTGGACTCTGAAATTCCCACTGATGGATTTTGCTGTCACTTCCAAATGGCTTCCAGATTTGCCTTGCATTAGGCAATGCTGTGTCATAACCAGTACTCTCTAACCAAGTGATACTTTTGAGATCTACATCCAAATATTTGAAACTTCTGGCCCTTTAAATCCAATTAGTGAAAATCATCTCTCTTGGATATAAATGTGTGAGAGATTTGGTGGACTTCAGTAAGAACAGAAATGTGTTTCAGATGTGTTGCAGTCAGACTTCACAGGAACTCAAGATGACTTCCATTGTTCACAGGTCATGGGGCATCTTAACTCTTGTACATGAGGTATAGAATCAGCTGTTCATCATCTTGATGTTAGAGGCCTACTTAAAATGTATGTGTGTGCATACACAGATAAAGAGAGATGTGTATACATGCAGCTCTCTAACTAGTTGTTCTGTGTGATTTTGGCAAGTAAATAGATCCGTATGTTTGAAAGGAAATATAAGTGTGTAATGCAACTTGACCACTTGATTGAAAGCTGACTACTTGGAACATCAGCACAAATATTGCTTAATTAACTTAAAAAGGCCTCATACCTCCAAATGCTTTATTCTGTCTTTTAAAATGCAAAATATGCAGACCTCATTTTACAATAGTTAATCTGTAAATATAAGGCAGAACTTTCAGAGATATGAAATACCCATGGAAACCTTCACTATTGATTTAATATAGTTAAAAAAAGGGTCAGCGTAAGGATCACTAATCTTGTTTTCCAGTAAAAGAAGGAAATATATTTAAACACTGTACAAATGCTCCAGTAGGAACAAGGCATAACTGTTTTAAGAAATTTTTGATGATTTCTTCAGTCTGAAATGTGAGACAAAATATTTATTGACATTTCACCAAACTGAACTTATGTTTGCTACACATGCATTCTCTGTATTTACAAATAGCAATAGTTTACAGAAGTATAAGACAGACATAAGTGTCAGGAAGTCAGACAGGAATGAAAATGCAAATAATCCTAGGAAGAAGCATTAGGATTAAGCAGCTGTAACGACAACATTATTTGTCTTGTTCCACTTGGATCCTTAATCACAACAAAACACTTTTTTTCATCTTTCATTGTTATTGCATGCAGACATATATATGCAACAGTTAAGTAGTGCAAAAGTAGCACAGAGGCTGTTTCCTACCAGTATTAATTTTTAACTATAAATAACAAAGAATATAAAATAATGTGCAAGTAAAAATAGAAAACATCTTTATTTGGATTTCCATGGAAAAAAATAATCAAAGTTGCATGTATATGCTTTACAGTATATCTTCAATGTCTTCTCTTTCTTGGAGAAGTGACTTATCTGTAGCAAAATTTTTTATCAGCTAGGGATGTACCATGGCAACAAAAGCTTGAAAGAAACACTTCTGGACTTCAGTGAAGCTTTTGATATGCTGTCACCTGGGAAATCACGTAGATGGAATAACATGGGGGCCAGGAGGAGAAATATAATGTGATTTATGAGCTGTTTGGAGAGCAGATGATGATGTATATGGAGAGGAATGTACCAAACTGGAGAAGTTCCTTAAAGATCTGTGTGGGAGGGTCCAAAAAAGTAATAAAATGATGCACTGATGAAATTGCCTGGGGGAAAAAATAAACTGGAAGGCATTATTAGGATATTATACATGAAAAAAGGAATTATTTTATTTAGTGTAATTATAGTAATAAAAGTAAGTTTAGCAACACCAGTTATTGGTGCACATTCGAAATTTAATCACAAGCTCTTCAACTGTACAACCAGCAGTTCCACAAACTGGAGCTTCTAATCATCACAGAATCACTAGGTTTGAACAGACCATTGAGTCCAACCATTCCTATCAACCACTAAACCATGCCCCTTAGCACCTTATCCCCCCATCTTTTAAATGATTTGATTTAAATTTAATCCTTAGACATTTAATCATTTGATAATAATCAGATTATCTGAATAAGTAAGGTCCAACACAAAAGAACCATAGAAACATTTGGTTGGAAAAGACTTTTGAGATCAAGTCCAGCTGCATCTGTCTACCACTACAACATAACCCTGAACACCTCATCTATCCATCTTTTAAACACCTCTGGGGATGATGAGAGTCTGTGCCTGTTCTCGCAATCTATTCTACTCTTGTAAGACCACACGTGGTGTATTGTGTCCAGTTCTGGAATCCTCATTATAAGAAGGATATGGAACTGCTGGAATGGGTTCAGAGGAGACCTACAAAGACGATCAGAGGAATGGAGCACCACTGCTATGAGGAAAAGCTGAGACAGTTGGAGTTGTTTGGCCTGGAGAAAAGAAGGCTACAGGGAGACTCTATAGCAGCCTTCTAGTACCTAAATGGGACTAAGAGCTGGAGAGGGACTTTTTAAAAGGCCACGTAGTGATAGAACAAGAGGAATAGCTTTAAGTTGGAAGGGAGATAATTTAGGAAGAAATTCGTTATGTATGGAGTGGTGATGCACTGGCACAGGTTGCCCAGAAAAGTTGTTGCTGCCCCATTCTTGGAGGTGTCCAAGGCCAGATTGGATGGAGGCTTGGGCAGCTTGAGCTAGTGGAATGTGTCCCTGCCCATGGCAGGGGAATTGGAATTAGATGATCTTTTAGGTCCCTTCCAACTGAAACCATTCTACAATTCTATGACACACAGGTGCATATGATGTTGCCAATGTTCAAAGCAATTCTGCAGATCATTTTCTGAATGGCTGTTGAGGATCTCTGTCATTTTTTACTTCCACATCTTCTACTGGCAAAAACTTACTGTTCACTATAGCACACTGACATTTTCCAACCAAGGGTAAAAAATGTCTTTATTTGAACACAAGTCCACCCACACTGAATGAAGCAATCAAGTTGAACCTCGTCTTACTGTGACAGGTTTGAACATATTCTATACCCATCTCTTTGTCTCTTCCCTCCCACTGTTAGTTCCTAAGCTGTAGGGTTAGTTTTTTGTCAGATCTCATAAGTTTTTGCACCCTGGATGGTTGGGAGTGGTGAGTGTGCATGAATAAACCCACTGTAACCTTACTGTGTGTCAGATTATCTGTCTTGCGTAGATGCCTGGAACTAAAGCTGTCAGTGTTCAAACCACTGTTATGTTACCTGAAATACTGCGTGTAATTCTGGAAAAGTGAAGTCAGATTAGAGTGGGGAGGAGTTGCAGTATCTAACACAAGTTGCAGAAGTACTAGCAGCTAACATGGAGTCATAGCTCCATAAAAAGCTGATACTTAGGGCACAACAGAGCAGAGTAGCCTTACCAGCTCCATCCTGGGAGTTGTACAGTGCCCCAGCACAGCAGTGTGCACTTCCTAATTAGCTCAACCTCTCTGCAGGTGTATTCACTTGCAGAAATTCAAAAGTAGTATTGAAGTTCAGGGTCAGTGTTGGTACATGAACAAAGAAAGATGAAACTGGAGGTAAATAATTCTGGGCTGGAAATGAGAAAACTGATTTTAACCATGAGAAATGACATCTGAAGTTCTGAGGAATAATCTCACCACCAGCAGCTGAGAGATTGAACACTGTATGCTGTTTAAATATCAATTTAGTATATTCGTGGAAAAGAATATCTTCAATATTTTTCTGCAGAGTAGCGGTTTGGATCAAAGGCTGCAGGTCCTTTCCCAGTCATCTTGTATTGAAGGTTATTTGTTGTTTCCTAGGTACCATTGTCATGCTTTCAGGTTTCTTTCATGCAAGCGGATGGAGTTGTGTACAGTTTTTGACTAAACTAGTTACAAAGGTGTTCTGTGCACACCTTAGCATCCACGCAATGGGACTGTTAATGCAGGTTGCCTAAGTAGATACAGCATTATATTCCTGCCTTGTTGTATATCTCTCTGGTATTTGCTTTCAATATAAAGAAAAAGCAACACCGTGTCTTTTCTACTGTCTTCCTGTAGGCAACAAGGATATGGGTTTGTTGAGTTTTTTATTTTAGTGATGAAAAACATGTAATATACATTTTTGTATGTAAAACTAGGACTATGCTGCATGGAAGACTTCACAGTCCAGTGTTTCTAGCTGAGTGTTAGTTCTCATGTAGTATTTGACAGTATGAAATAGTCAAATCCAGACACAGGATATGTGTCTGACCATGTAAAAAAGATATAAATGTGACGCTCAAGCTTAGTCTTTAAATGGCAGTGGAAAGTCAAGATGTCATTAAGTAGCACATTAACTATCTGTATTTAGCCTCAAAAATTAGTTCTGATAGATTCTTAGGGTGAGATTTAAGGACATTATGTAGATTTCCCAAGGATTTCCCAATTTCACAATTGCTCTAGAAGGGGTTCTATCAAAACTCAACTTATTTCCTCTACTGTATGGAACATTTTTTTTGAATTCTAGTGTAGGTACAGAGCAATCAGCGAGTGAACTTCGTGTCCTGTCAGACACTGTCTGTGTCCTGCTGCTCCTCAAAGACATTCAGCTCGAGTCAATGTTTTATGTAATGAAGGTTAAATAAAAATAGGAGTTTCCTACTGTATTAATATTAATTAATGTCTTGATGTTGCATTAAAACTGTGACACTTTGAGTAACACATTCATTTCAGTTGTTTTCTGTTGTATTTACGGTTAACATTGCTTATCTGCTGGTGCAGTGCTCTCTCACCTTTCAGGATTGATTCAATTGTGCCTATTAAACATCCCTTGATACAGTTTGGTGTGCCATAAAGGCCCTTCAAACTGAATTTGATGTACTTGAAAATAATCTCAATTCCTTCAACTCCTTTGTGTGCAATTTGAGGAAACAATGATATCTGTTAAAAATTTAGAGGAGAAAAGCAGTGGATTTACAATCCCTGAGAGGAGGTTGTAAACTCTTAGTGGGATACTTATAAAAGGACTTTATCACATTTGAAAAGCAGAAGTAGTGGAAAACAACCTTCAGAACTGTAACCTTCAGGGTTGTTTCTTCTCCTTGAGGAAACTAGTTCTGTGTAACTTGTATTTTTTTCTTTGCAAGAAAGTTAGTTTTTGTCTTTTTTGTTTCACTTCTTGAAATTATTTCAAATGTGTTGGTGGTTCAGTAGAACAAATTAATAGCTTTGTAAATAGGAATCCTGACTCTGCACTGACCAGTGTTCAGTGATATCAAGTTTTTGATAAGATATATATAGAGAACTAGGAAGACTTAACAGCATTTGAATCTTTCAAAGTTCTAGGCTAGGGTAGTTCAATGTGTGTAGCTTCAGCTGAGTGTGTCATGGCCGAAAGACAAGGTAATTACACTGCATATCCTGCTGTAAGAGAAGTTAATTGTCACTCTCAATCTAGTTTTTCTAGTCTTGCTTCCACATTACAAAAAGTGAAAATTTTGCGCTTCCCAGATTTTTGGTGACATTAGAAATAAAACCAAACAGGAGAGTAACATGAAGATCAAGCGATCCATTGATGTAGCTTCATTAAGCTGTAAGTGCCGGTAATGAAGCCCAAATCAAGTAAGAGAGAGGTAGTTGTATTTATAGGATGTAGAGGGAACTGCTAAGAGTACAATTCATACAAAATAGATTCATAAGAAGGAAAGAAATACCAGTCATGTACCAGCCTCTTTCTGAACATTTGCGGCCATTACTCTCCCTGTTATCTAGGTCTGTTAAGCACTCACTTTTAAGTGTTTCTCTCATCACTGTTATGAAGTATTTTATGCTTTGCTCCTGAAAGATATCAGAACAATATCTGACAGATTATCTTTGAAAATAATGCTGAGGATAATCAGGTGTAATTGCAATTCCTCCCTGTTACAATATTAAACAAGAGAGGAAAATTGTTGTAGCTTCAAAAACAGTTAGCACTTGTATAACTTCCTGTGGTCCCGGCTTACAAATCGAAAAGCACCCTTTAAAAAATAAATAAGTAAGTAAACAGATCCTTTAACTATGATATAAAATGGTTGTAAATAACCTGGTAGCTTTTTAAATTTATTAACTGAACAAAAAAAGAATGCAAATATTTTCCAGTAACAATTTAAGCAACATTTTGCTTACCACCACACGGACAAGTAGTAAAGGCTGTCTGCATAGATAGCTCACAGTCTGCATGGTAGAGCCTCATTAAATCATTTAACTAAATCAGTTAACGTGGTAACTTAAAGGATTCTCATTAATACCTGTCTATCCTATTTAGGGAGAATCCTGAGATTTGAGAATGTTATGCATGAGCCAGAGAAGTATTGTACTTAGACCAGTAATTAAAATATCTCTTCAGTTCGAATGTTGTAATATTGAAATTCCAGCTGTGTGAAAGTCTTATATCAGTTTGTATCTCAGGCTTGAAAGAGGTGAAAAATTTTATGTTCAAAAAATAATAGGCTTTCCCTAAGGAAGCCATTAAGCATCTTGCTTCTCTATGGTTTTCCCTAGTGTTTCAGTTCTTTATAATCTTCAGTTCTGTAAATGCTAATACTGTCTATTAGTTTAATTTGTGCCAGACAAATGGTGATATTTTATAAAGCAAAGCCATTCAAATATTACTGAAGGTATAACATCTTGCAAATACTTGAAGTTAAAGTCCCATCCTTTACCTGAAATGAAGCATCCTTTATTGATCCTGACCACCATTTATGTTTGTCGGTCAGCTCTTATTACAAATATAATATATATATATGAGCAAAGAAAATGAAATATTTGAACATCAGTAAATGTCTTGTGATTTACATTGCAATAAACCTGTTGATATGGAGGATTTACTGTCTTAGATTTATGAATTAGCAATTAATTTTCAAGAGAATTGACTCCTTTTTTAACTTTGAATTTTGTCTAAGGATTTTTTAATTATTTTTCTGTATGCCTCAACCAGCGTTTTGTTGCTTTCTAATTCTGTATGATCTGTGACCATGTTTGTGCAGTTCTTCTTTATTCACAAATTAAGATGATGTTCTAGATTTATGAAAATGAGACAATTGTGAATTGTCCAATAGAAATATATTCAAACTACTTTAATTATTTTTTTTAATAATTACTTAATAATCTTTCTTGAAGTCTCAAAACTGAAGTCTTAAGGGGGGCTTTAATAAATATAAATATACTTTCACAGAACTCTTAAACTTATTAACACTTCCAAATTATCAGCCTTCCAAGAATGGATTAAGTACTGCTAGTAGATAGATATGTTTGGGTGTGTGCAGGAGTGTTTCTGACAGAAGTACAACTTGCCCTCACCAGTCTAAAGTTTTTAGATAGGTACAGGTACGATAATAACAATTAGAAACACATTTTGAGTAGTGAGATCCATCCTGAGAACTGGTAAATGTAAATTTATGCAGCTACTGTTGCATTGTCTGATGTGTGGCACTGTCTGAAGAATTATAGACATGTGACTCAAGTGAGACTCCTGCTTTCTGCCAAGTAAAAGCATCTACGTCGAAGAAAAGCTGTCTATAAACATCAGATTTTATTTGATTTTGACAATGAACTAATGTGAGACCTTCCAAACTACAAATGTTGTCCTTCTGCAGTAAGAGGTTTAGAGGTACAATGTTCTTATTCAGATGGAAGAAATAGTTGACTTCTAGGAAGCAATGGTCAATCTTTAGGGCAGGTCAAATGGTGTGGAAAGATAATATTTCTCTACTGGCAATGTAGTGGTATAGTTTAGTTCACTTTAGCTGTTCTAAGCCCTGGGCTGGCCTTGCCTATTCTTGTATGCACGCAAAGCTGACTCAGAGGAAAATATATCCCCTACTTTCTTCATCTGCAGCATCTTCGGCAGCAAGAATACTGTACTATTTGCATAATATAATTTTTAATCAACTCAGAGATTTTACTGTTATAGGAATCTCTAGACAGATACATTTAGCTTTTATGTTTATAAACGTTACTTAAAATAAAAACAGCTTTTGTAATCATCACTTTTTTATCTAGTGAAAGCCGTTATCTTACTTTTAGGCAAGATGTTACTGATTTTAAGATCAGTTTTACCAAAGATACAAGATAGATATTAATTTTCTTCTCTGAATTAGCATGAGTAATTCCATGCTACTGAATTTATGCAACAGCTGTGTAAAGCACAGTCTTCCAGAGAGTACTGATTGGTGCACATTAAAATGCCTTACAGAGTAAACTGGAGAAATAATGATAACCATTAGTGCTAACAGGTATCATTCCTATTAAGTTGTATTTCACTATGGAAGAATTATCATGTAGAAAATCTGAGAATAAAATTAGTAGGTAGTGTGCATTTACCTTTTTAGACAGAATCATTGGCCTTTTTGCCAGCTATTTTGCTTTTGTTGTATGATACAGAGAGGTTCTGTACTAAGGTAAAATGTATTATTGTGTTTTCAAGTATCCCTCTTGAGAAAACCAGATGCAGCTTGACGCATATTTTCGTACTTGAAACATGATCATACAAAGTAAACAATTCTACTGGTATACCTGCAACACTTAGAATTGCCACAAATAACTCCTGTTTATGCTAAACTTAATCTTCCATTCCACACATATCTTATACATAAAGCAGAGTTGTTTTGTTTGTAAAGATGCCTGAAACTCAACATAAATGTACTGTGAAAATTATTATCACAGGTAACTGGTAAAAAATAGCCCCCGCAATTCCATATATTTATAAATATATCTTCTATTTTCAGTATATAAAAGAAATTACTTTTTGGCAGATCATTTCAACCAGTCCACACTCTCTAGCTCTATTTATTTGAAATGGACTCAAAGAAAGACCTGGACCTGGGCACCTAGCCTTCAGTGATGGTAGGGATCTGAATCATGTAAATGGTCTTTAGCTTAGCTATAAAGTTAATCAAGGAAAGTCTAGGATCCGAGTTCATTATCACAGAATCACAGAACAACCAGGTTGGAAGGGACCCATCGGATCTTCTAGTCCAACCATTCCTATTTAACACTATACCAAGTCCCTCAAGACCTCATCCACCCGTGTCTTAAACACCTCCAGGGAAGCTGACTCAACCACCTCCCTGGACAGCCTATTCCAATGCCCAATGAACCTCTGCGTGAAAAACCTCCTCCTAATCTCCAGCCTAAATCTACCCTGGCGGAGCTTGAGGCCATTCCCTCTCGTCTCGTATAATTCCCTTCAATTATAATTTGGAGATACTTGAAAGCAACAAGCTTTATATTGTGTCTTTAACTTATGACACCTAAACTTTATTTTCTTTTAATTAAAGATCTGGATCTTTCACATAAGTAGCTTGTAACCATTATATAAAAATAGTGTGTGAATATCTTTCTGTGATAAGTCTGATCTGGAAATAAATGTCATGATGTATTCCCCTAACCACAGTATATCCCACATTTAAATAAGATAAGACTAAATAGCCATATTTGAACAGTCAAAGACACAAAGGCAAGTAGATATTCCATACTGGAAAACAATCAAAATACCCACACATGTTTTCACTTTTTTTTTTACATCAAATGTTGAACTAATTATAACCTATAGGACTTTTGTTTGCATTCCCTTTATATGTAATAAGTACTGGCAAATTTCTCAGGAGAAATGTAGCTTCCCTGGAATAATGATTCTGGTGAATTAACATTCTGGTGAAAGGATATGGTTTTCCTTAGCTGCTTTATTTATATTATGTTTTCACACCTGGTTGAAGGTACAATCAGGGAGGATGTTCAGCAGCTGTGACCAATAAGAATGCACTGGGTCCTAGATACCACAGTGTCCCTGTGCTGATAGGCCTTTCTCATCTCATTGATGAAGTGACTGTCATAGCATCTGAGAGAGTCTGCAATAGTTAGGGTCTTTTCTATCAAAAATATTTGAAGTTACAGGGTATAGCTTCTTTATTTTTGACCTTTAGTATGTGTGTTCTTTATCTTTACAGACCAGTAAAGGAATAGCAGTGAACAAGAATTAGACTCTCCTCTTTCCTCAGAAACAATAAGGTTCTATTCACAAAGACCCAAATTGTGTTCTTGTTTTCATAACCCTGAGAAATGTAGACTTTTTCTTCCTTACCATGAGATTCCTTGATATACTTCATATATATCTTACTATACTTTATGGTATAGCTTATCCTTTGTGGGTTATTCTGGTTTGGACTGAACTTCAGTCTTCTCAGCTGTCCAGAGTTATTCTCTTCTGTCTCCTTGTCTTTAGTGTCTTCCAGTGTGAACTGTCAACTGTTCTGACTTGTGCTTAGTTATTCTAAATGGTTTGTCTTTTTTTCATTCAGTTTTCATCACTATTTTGTTATGTTCCTCCAGGGAACACCTGATTCTGAGAGCACAGTGCTTTGCATATGAATTAGAATATTCTGTTCTGTATGAATTTTTGCAATGTATGTATTACATCAGGGTCTCAGCACCTCCCAGTAGTCATTAAGTAATCAGATCTGTCACGCATTATTTGCTTCCCTTATCCTGTCCTTAGACTTACAGTGGAGTATTTATCTCTGGCATGGTTTTCTGTTGCTATTATTTTGATCATGAGATGTATTTACTTTTGGTACGAAGAAAGAGACGAAAGAATTGTATTTTGCACTGTAGCAGAAGTGCTGAGTTCTTAGTTACCAGAGATATTCATCCCAAAGCCAATTCCCAAATAAATAGGAGTTGCCTAGATTTTACAAATGTAGATCTGTGGATTCTTTTAGTAAAAATCTAATGATTCCTATTACTACTGATATTTGACTACTCACGGAGCACTTTTAACCATGAAATTCACAGTATTTTACTGATGAATCTTGAGGAAAAAAAATGCTTACTTGCTATTTAGCAATGTGTCTAAAAATGTTTCTTGGAATGTCATATCTAATTTCTGTTATAATGTAGTCAACAATACTGCTCAGAAAGAGGAATAAGATTTATTTCTTAATACTTATGTATTTTTTCTTAACTTCTCTAATAAATTTACTACTGATTATTTTTTGTAAATGTAATTACATGTGCAAGTTACAGTTTACTTGCTTTTTGTCATCTTCAGATGTACTGTATTGGCTTCATTGCCGTCATATATGTAAGTGTGGCAGTACTGTCTAAATGTGGAATACCTATAATGAAAACACAGATGAATATTAGAAACAATTTTTTTCCCCCATGAAAACGACACATTACTTATTTACAGATTTTTGAGGTAAAATATTATGAGGGAACTAATGCGTTCATAGTGCTCAGAAAATTGAGTCAGAATTTGTTATCTTATAAGGACCGTTGATTTTATCGCCTCTCTCCATCCCATGAATAGTGAACACTGAGGCTCTTCCTGCTCAGAAAGGCTTATTACTGTTAGATTGGCTTCTAAACCAAGCTAATACAGGTTACAGAGTGTAGTAAATTGGCAGCTGCTCTAACTGATGAAAAAAATAATTGCAGTGTGAGAAATTCTAAACTATTTTTTTTCCTTAGCAGAAAATAGGTATTATCAAATCCAGAGAAAGCTATGTTAAAGTAACCTTGAATTTTTACCTTAAAGCCAAAAACAACTGGAATTTTCAGTCATGGTAATGGCTATATCTGAGCAATTGCATAATGAGATTCCAACACCTGAAGAAGTTTCTTGTATATCCTCCACCCAATTCAAAAGTACTATTTTTTTCCAGGAGAAAAAATAGTATAGCAAAGACTTTTTTCAGACCCCGTCAGAATGGTGTCCTTGAGATCTTTCTAATGCTTTCATGTGGGTTAGACTGGTAAGGCTGTGTATCTGAAATTGTAATGTAATGTTTAACTTTAGGAATTCAGAATCAGGTTATTGTAGTTTCATAAAAAGTAACAAGGAGATCTCAGCATTAATTATGAGTATAGTTGGTAAATTTAAAAAATCAGGTTATTTTAATTACTTTTCTCAAATTCTCATGTGTAGACAAGAAAATATATCAATTGCTAGTTAAATAAGATATGTTATAGTAAAAAATACGAGGAGGCAGTGAATTAATTCATACTGCTTTCTGTCATGATGATGAGTGGCTAATGGTGGGAAATTAAATGTGAATAGGGTCAGAAATGGTTAAGCAAATATATGGTGAACAGTTAGAAGACCTAATGTAATCTGAGAAGCAAACTTCCTTGACTTCTTTCATCTCTGATTTTCAGTGACCCAATATGAATTGTAAATGGGTAGATGATTGCTAGGCAGCAAAATCTTGTTGAGTGGTCTTTGCCAATTTCAGCAATAATGTCTTTAAAAATTGCTGCAGATCATTTTACTACAATCTTCAGTATAATATCCTTTCTACAAGACATACCATTTTACTCTAGCAGAAGGAATACTTTCAGAAACTGAAGTAAACATCTGATGCAGCTTAAGGATACACCCTGAAGCAGAACATAATATTTGCATAAGAAATGACTGACTTATCACATAAATTTTCCTGTGTAATTTGCTAGCTTGCCTCCGAGGGGCATGTAAACCTGAAAGAGAGAGAAGTGAAATGTAAAAGAGGTATTTCTGCTTCAAAAGAGTATCTTATCTGAACAGTTAGTATGTTGTATCCTGTATCCTGATGGGAAAGACTTTGTCTCTCTGGAATACACTTCAAATTTTGTAGACAACTGGTGTGATGACTTAGTTAATATATTAAAGATGTATCCCTTGTATATTATGCTGCAAAAGTATGGTATCTTATATGTCCTAATGCTTCTTAGAAACTGAATTGCAACATCAAGGTTATTGAAGATGACAGAAGTATTTCTGTATAACTGGATTTCTAGGAACTGGTATTGGTTTAGCAGAATAATATATCCCATTTTAAAGTAATGTAACAAAGAAGCTATTTTTAAAAGCAGGAGGAAGGGATATACATGAGGTGAAAATGTGAATTAACTACATGCAATCATCAAATCATTCAAGTTGTATACAGTAAAAGATTGGAGAAAAATGGTGACTGGGTGGTGTTGAGTATTCACATAAATAGATTACTTGGAGCTGAAAATACAGTTCTAAATACCAGCACTGAGAGAAAAGTGTAAAAGGAATGTGCTGGAAGAGTGTGATACCAAGCATCACTGCTTTAAATATTTATTTTTATATATGTTACTGGTTGTTGATCAGGAAAATTGGAAAGTAGCTTTCTACTCACTGTATTTTATTAATCACAAGGGGATTTTGAGAGGAACATAGTTATACACAGTTGGTGAATTATGAATGTGATTCCTCTCCTGCATTTGACAAATAGAGGGTGTTGTATGTGTAAGCCAATGTCTATTTAAAATCACTAAAGAAGGACATTAAGTCCAGTGGGCAGCAGATTAGATTCTTACTCATTGACCATCAGAGATTTATCATTGATTCTCATTTGCTTCTCTCAGTCAATAAACTACACACAGCACTATCTGAACTATTACTCTTCGTTGAGGTCAAGTGTCTTCCACATGTCAACTAGTTCGTGACACAAATGGCTGAGAGGTGTTTTCTGGAGAAAGGTAGTGATCATCTGAGATTTAATTTAAGGAACCTTGAGGTTACAAAACACAAAGAAGGATTTATTTAGGAATTAATTTGTAAATTAATACTTATCAAATTCAGTGAAGCAAAACCAGGTTGCACCACTGGTCCATTCCCCTGTAGATTGTGCATATTTCTTCACATTTATCCAAACCATTGAAAGCCAGGAAGATGCTATTTCTGTAGGATTACCTGTAGTCTTACACATATGCAACTGTCAGCATCTATCTTGTGGTTATAATCTATTTGTAAGAGGCAGATTGTTTTTTCTCCTTACTTGGCATTTGTGCAGAATTCAATACACGAATGCTTAGACTGTGTGAATCACTCAACATGCTTCCAGTGACCTCAGTGGAGTCACTGGGTTTAGCTCAACAACACAGAAACTAGAATGTTACTCTTGAACTATCTTCAAAATAAGTCTTTGTGACTTATTGAAGTCTGGATTTGTAAAGTTGTTGCGCCCAAAGCACAGAGCTAAATAAAAAGAGGTTCTGTTGAATAACTGGAAAGAGTGTTTGTGGCCAGGCTTTTGAGAGCCATGCTGTGTTGGTAGCTGCTGGAATCCATACTTTGCATATCTAACAACAGCAGCATTTTCTGTCAATGCCAGTGCTGTTGTAGTCAGTCATAATTCATGGAAATATAAAACCTTAGTAATGCCAATGCAATGCATTGTACAAGCATATTCCAAACATCTGGAAAGTTCTGTGACAGAGGACAGCCAACTCTGACTCCTTTTATAGCAAGCATTTGATCATTTGCATGTCATAATGTTTTTCACTCGACCGTAGTTCTATAAGAATGTATAATATTTTTTTGCTATTAGTTTGGCCATGAAATCTCATTGCTGCCAACATATCACCAAGAAAGTGGGGGAGAAAGCACCTGGGGGTGGTAAAGGAGCACTCAGGTGCAAGCTACTCCAGTTAACAGGCAATTGGGAACAAACAATGTTCCCTCTAAGAGGGCTGAAGGCTTGGCAACTCAGTTGAAGTGCATTTATACCAATGCATGCAGCATGGGGAATAAGAAGGAAGAGCTGGAAGCTGTCATAAGGCAAGGAACTTATGATGTTGTTGCCATCACGGAACCATGGTGGGATGACTCATACAACTGGAGTACAGGTATGGTGGGGTATAAACTCTTCAGGACAGGAAGTGTAGAAGAGGAGGTGGAGTAGCCATTTTGGTAATGGAGGACTTGGACACCATTGAGATGAATTGTGGTGATGAGCAGATTGAGTGCCTGTGGGTTAAAATCAGAGGAGCCCATAATAAGGTAAATTTTTGATGGGAGTCTGTTACAGGCCACCCAGCCAAGGAGAAGCAGCTGATGAGCTCTTCTATAACCAGCTGGGGTTAATCTCCAAGTCAATACCTCTTGTTCTTGTGGGAGACTTCAGTCTTCTGCTGGAAGTACAATACAGCAGAAAGGAAGCAGTCTAGGAGGTTCCTGGAGTGTGTGGAAGACAACTTCCTTGCACAGCTGGTGAATGAACCAACAAGCGAAGGTGCCCTCCAGGACTTGCTGTTTGTGAACAGAGAAGGCCTTGTGGAGAATGTGGCAGTAGGAGGATGCCTAGGACTAAGTGATCATGAGATGATAGGGTTTTCTGTTCTAGGTGAAGTGAAAAGGGTGGTTAGCAGGACAGTAGCACTAAATTACCAGAAGGCAGACTTTGAACTCTTCAGAAGGCTGGTTGGCAAAGTCTCCTGGGAGACTGTACTTAAGGGCAAGGGAGTCCTTGACGGTTGGGAGCTCTTGAAAAAGGAGATCCTAGCAGCTAAGGAGAAAACCATCCCCCTGTTCCAGAAAAAAAGCTAGCAGGTGAAAAAATCAGCTTGGTTGAACAGAGAGATCTTGAGTGATATCAAGAAGAAGAGGAATATTTATGGGCTCCGGAAGAGGGGACAGTCCTCTTGGGTGGACTACAGGAGGGAAATGAGATTGTGTAGATAAAAAATCGGAGGGGTTAAGGCTCAACTAGAAGTCAGATTGGCTAAGTCCGTGAAAGATAACAAAAAATCTTTCTATAAATATATAAATAATAAAAGGAGAACTAGGGAGAACATACAGTCCCTATTGTACACAAAAGAACAACAGTGACAGGATGAGAAGGCTGAGGTACTTAATGCATTCTTTGCCTCAGTCTTTAATTGTAAAGAAAGTTGTTCCCTCTGTGTACAAACCCAGAAACTAGAGGAGCAATACGAGGCTCCCATGGTCCAAGAGGAGGTGGTCAGAGCCTTGCTAGCCCAACTAGACACCCACAAGTTTGTGGGGCCAGATGGGATTCACCCTAGGGTACTGAGGGAAGTTTTTCACAGAAAGGGTCATTGGGCATTGGAGCAGGCTACCCAGGCATGTGGTTGATTCACCTTCCCTGGAGGTGTTTAAAGCACAGGTGGATGATGTGCTAAGTGGCATGGTTTAGCATTTGATAAGAACAGTTGGACTGCATGATCCGGTGGGTATCTTCACAGAATCACAGAACAACCAGGTTGGAAGGGACCCATCGGATCTTCTAGTCCAACTATTCCTATCTAACACTAAACCAAGTCCCTCAATACCTCATCCACCCGTGTCTTAAACACCTCCAGGGAAGGTGACTCAACCACCTCCCTGGGCAGCCTGTTCCAATGCCCAATGACCCTCTGTGTGAAAAACCTCCTCCTAATCTCCAGCCTAAATCTACCCTAGTGGAGCTTGAGACCATTCCCTCTCGTCCTGTCCCCTGTCACTTGGGAGAAGAGGCCAGCTCCCTCCTCTCTACAACCTCCCTTCAGGTACTTGTAGAGAGTAATGAGGTCTCCTCTCAGCCTCCTCTTCTCCAGGCTAAACAACCCCAGTTCTCTCAGCCGCTCCTCATAGGGTCTGTTCTCCAGCCCCTTCACCAGCCTCGTCGCTCTTCTCTGGACTTGCTCCAGAGCCTTAACATCCTTCTTGTGGTGAGGGGCCCACAACTGAACACAGGATTCAAGGAGCGGCCTCACCAGTGCTGAGTACAGAGGGAGAATCACCTCCCTGGACCTGCTGGTCACACCGTTTCTGATACAAGCCAGGATGCCATTGGCCTTCTTGGCCACCTGGGCACACTGCTGGCTCATGTTCAGTCAACTGTCGACCAACACCCCCAGGTGCCTCTCCTCCTGGCAGTTTTCCAGCCAGGCTTCTCCCAGTCTGCAGTTCTGCATAGGGTTGTTGTGCCCCAAGTGCAGGACCCAGCATTTGGCCGTGTTAAACCTCATGCCGTTGGACACTGCCCAGCGGTCCAGCCTGTTTATGTCCCTGTGCAGAGCCTCCCTACCCTCCAGCAGATCCACACTTGCACACAGCTTTGTGTCATCTGCAAACTTGCCAAGGGTACCCTCAATGCCTTCATCCAGGTCATTGATGAAGACATTGAACAGGACTGGACCTAGCACTGAGCCCTGGGGAACACCACTTGTCACTGGCCTCCAGCTGGACTTAACACCATTTACCACCACTCTCTAGGCCCGGCCATGCAGTCAGTTTTCTACCCAGGAGAGTGTGCGTCTGTCCAGGCCAGAGGCTGACAGTTTCTGTAGCAGAATGCTGTGAGAAACTGTGTCAAAGGCTTTACTGAAGTCCAGAAAGACCACATCCACAACCTTTCCCTCATCCAGCAGCTGAGTCACTTTGTCATAGAAGGCGATCAGGTTGGTTTGGCAGGACCTGCCTCTGGTAAACCCATGTTGACTGGGCCTGATCACCCGGTTCTCTTGTAAGTGCTTCATGATAGCACTCAAGATCACCTGTTCCATGACTTTCCCTGGCACTGAGGTCAGACTGACTGGCCTGTAGTTCCCCGGATCCTCCCTGCTACCCTTCTTGTAAATGGGAACTACATCAGCCAGTCTCCAGTCCAGAGGTACCTCCCCAGTCTTCCAGGACTGCTGGAAGATGATGGAAAGGGGTTTGGCCAATACATCCGCCAGCTCCCTCAAAACCCTAGGATGTATCCCATCTGGCCCCATGGACTTGTGGGTGTCCAGTTGGCCAAGCAGGGCTCTGACCACCTCCTCTTGCACTATGGGAGCCTCGTATTGCTCCTCCGTTTCCGGGGTATCTACACCAAGGGAACAACTTTCTTTACAGTTAAAGACTGAGGCAAAGAAGGCATTAAGTACCTCAACCTTCCAACCTGGTTCTTCTATGATTCTATTTTAGGAGGCAAAATGACCAACCAAATGACTAAGAACAGACTCTATGTAATTAAATGAGTGATTAAATTGAGCAATGCCATTACCAAAGTAAGTATGAAGTTTGGCAGGGGCGGGTGGACAGGGTGCTGAGGGACATGGTTTAGTGGTTGGTGGGGATGATTGTACTCGATGATCTGGTGAGTCTTTCCCAACCTGGTAATTCTGTGATTCTATGATTCTAAAATGCAGAGCACCTGGGCTCTATTGGAGACTCCTCCCTCCCCAGGGGTTTCTGCTTTGCCCTCTCCAAGGAATCCCTTTTTCTTCCTGGCAAAGACCAACAACCTCTAGCTGTGCCCAACTGGGCTATGGTCAAGTGATGCATCTCCTGGCATTACTGCTGCCCTGGCATCACTGGTGAGTCCCGGTGGCACACCCTGCATCCTTCAGGAGTGTGGTGGACTGGGGAAGAAAGGCTGGGGGGCCTGGCGGCCACCCAGCCAGGTAGGTAGGGATGACTGGGAGGGTTGGTGGCTGCCCAATTATCACCTCTCAGAGGGGCTGAACCCCTCTATGTGCCCTTGGGCTGTGTGGAGTATCGCTCTGGGGTGGGTGATGGTCAGTGGGGGGACAGAAGCCCTTTGGATTGGGGCTCCTTGCTTGGCGAACTGGGTGTCCCCATTGTGTGCTGAGGGATGTGGTTTGGTGATTGATGGGAATGGTTGGACTCGGTGATCACGTGAGTCTTTTCCAGCCTGGTTAATCTATGATTCTATGAATCAGGTGAAGGTTAAGAAATACTGTACTGATTAACAAGCACAATTATATAAGGCACATATTCATGTTTTGGGGATATTTAAGTGAAATAGCAGTTTGGTGTTGCAGATAGCAGTTGACATATCAGTCTTGGTCTCGTGATAAAGAGGAGTATCTGAAAAATCTGAAGCAGTAGTGTAATTCATATTAAGGTTGACAATATAGTTTGAATGTAGGTGAAACTCAGTATGAAACAGGAATTTTGTTGTTCCAGGCAGAATATGCAAGCAGGGATTACAGAGCTAGAGTTGTAAAGATCACTCTGGTGTCACTACAAAATATACTTCATAACATCAAAGCAGAACTTATATCTGGCTTCATGTCAAAGGCTGCTTGGTTTGCTTTGTTACAGAAGCTTCTTTCTCTTTCCCTTCACCACGTGAGGTGGTGACATTGCTCATCTGCGAGATGGATCTAATATCTTGTAGAACAGTGTTTTCATGCATTAGGACAATCCTCCATTTGCCTGTTGTGAACAAGCTGTCTAGTTTGCAACATCTGGGCAATGTAAAGAACCAGCTAATGAAAAAAAATCTTGTTGTCTGAATACCTGCCTGCATATTTCTCTCACAAATGCTAACATAAAGGCAGATTTTGTAAAGTATTTTGCTGCCTAACATGCACGTGGATAGACAGAGGGGCCTTTGAGTATACCTAGGCACAAACTCCCATTGAAGCTTTGATAGAAATAAGCTTTCCATTGTCATCTATCATTAATTCCTTCAAAGTAAGTAATAAAGCCAAAGAGGGACCTTAAATAATGTCACAAAGGGAAGCTCGTTTTCTCACAGTACAGTGCTGTGAACCAAGCCGTTATTGGCATAGGTATAAGTTTTCTCCATTGGCTGTTTAATCCTGAAGGAATGTTTTAATATTGACTGTTCATCTTTTCAACATCTGCTTCTTTCAGTTTTTTCTCATCATCTCTTTTTTGCTTTCATCCTTTTGCCATGAAAGGATTATTGTAGGTGAAAATCTTTTAAGCGCATCCCATTCAGATTCAGTTGAAACTTTCAGAAGCCTTTAAGTCTTTGCTTAAAGCCTTTAAATTATTGCCAGTGCTATACTGATCACTGCTAGAGACCAGGTGTATGATAAAAACTATGTGCTGGGGAAAGAATTCATAAGGCCAGGGTGAAGCCAGCAGGGATGGTGCAGATCATAAACCCATTTCCTTCTGTAAGTGTAGTGATTGAACTACAAATCCCTTCCATTCAAGGTGGCTGAAATGGGAAAATAAATATATTTTTCTCTCAGAACTATGTTGAGCACTTGCACTGACTTTACCTGTAGCTATGGTATTCAGCAATCCAGTCCCTACAATTCACTGTATTCACCCTTCAGGGAGAATAATATTGAGTTCTGATGTGCTACCTGAGCCAGTAAAGGTTTCTTCATGTTAATGAAAGTACTCTGAAAAGTGATGAATGTTGGCTCACAGACTCTCTGCATTCAAATATTCATGTAAAACTACTCAAAATTTTTAGGTGTGAAAACTACTTTGTCTGTGTGTGATCTCCTATGGATACAAAAAGTTCTCCCTCGGGATATTTCAATATTTTTATTATAAATAGAGAAATACTGATCATAAGTAAACTAAAGGTGTAACCATCTTTTATCCTTTGTATTTCAACATTGGATTCATATGAGTTTGGCATAGGTTACTAAACTTCAGCTACTATGGTATATGGTGTCTAGATTATTTCTTTGCTATGTCCCCTTAATAAATATAAACCAAAACGTGAGCATTATTACACTGGTTTCTTCTTTTGGGGATTAAATTATTTTCAGCCAGTAGTTGCTCTGAGCATTTAATACTCAATGTTTGATACCAGAATGGAATTATGATTGTAACTTTCACCTAAACAAAATGGATTTTATTTTATTCTGGCTTGGTTATCTTCCTGTCTTGGTTTACTGTGATTTTGCTGCTTGAGCTGAAAAAGCAAGGAAATTAGTTGGCCCTGTAAAGGTGGTAGGAATAAAGGGATCTACTTATGTAAATTTACTAATGCAAATTTATTTAGACTTTGCAGACAACAAAGTAGGAAATTTACCTATGTTGTTGAAAGCATTGATCAAGTATGTAAGTGAAGTTCTACAGGAAGACAGTGGTTTTGGGCAAAGCTCTGTTTTATCACTTCACTATACAAAGAGTAACATTCTTCCTAAAGTGTAGTTTCTTCTCCAGAGCTGCAAAGAAGAGTGTGGGTAGTTCATTCTAGCTATCAACATACCATCATGCTTCATATCTTGTGAATTTATTCATTTGTGGTTTCCTCTGCATTACAAATTGGTTTGAAATTTTCACGACACTTTGAGGAAATTAGGAAATAAACTTTTTCCAATCCTATGAATAATCTTTGCAGACTAGTCAAATTCCTTATGCATGTTCTTGCACATGTTTTAAATAAATATTTTTTTCAGTAGAATATTTGTATCTTTCCCAGTCAAAGAAAAATGTCTATCCAAGATCTTTTCTTGTGCTTGCATTATTTCAATACATATCAATATTCTCCACAGATTATTGACTATGAATATTTTCCTAGGCAGACATGCATTAATTCACTGATACTCGTTAGTGCAGAAATAACCTTCTTTCTACTAAAAATTAAGCCAGAAATCTTCCTTGCTTAGTGTCACTGGAAGATTGAGCTGATTAATTGAAATGTGCTTAACAGAACATCTGCCCTTAACAACTGGCAAAGGGATGCCATCTTCATACAGAAAGTACAGCTGGGTATGCTAATGCCATCTACTCCACTGGCCAATAACAATTTTGTAATCTCAATGTTTTTATGTACCTACATTATGGTCACTATCCTGACTGAACAGGTTAAGAGGTTCTTGTTACACCTGAAATCAGTTAAAAACTCTCTGCTTTTCTCCTACTCATCTGCACTTTCCATGCAGGTGAAGCTGCCTATGAATAGGTGCATTATCATGAAAGTAAAGGCTTTTTCTGATAGAGATCTTTTTTTAAAAATGCGGAATTTTAGAAAACTAAGAGTGGAAGAAAACTCTAGAGTGAGAGTCCCTTTTACATATTGTAAACTGATTTTTGCCTGTTTTACAGTAGTCTTATGGAGTTGGCCCATGATTGTCCTACAATCCACTATAGATAATCCAGGTAATTCTTATTGTCCACCTTATTATCTAGAAAGGTCCATTGTAGCTAAGAATGGCAGAAAGAGTTCCAGTATCTGGATGTAATATAATAAGAAAATAAGAATATCTGGATCACGTGCAGAGATATCTGGGATATAATGTAGTCAGCTCACTCTCTACTTTATAGGAGGAGGATTTCAAAGTTCAGCCCTTTCATGCAGGAAAAGATAGGAACAAGTCATATACACTATCTAATTATCAGCAAATGAAACTGCAGCCTATGTAAAGGTAAGCCCCTCTAATAAGCTTCAGAAAAGACTTTTACACCACCTTTGATGTTAATTTTCATATGTCCTTCAAGCCCACCTGTTATTCTTTTGATATTCATGCACATTGTGGCAATGATAGCAGTATGGAACTGCTTTATCACTAAGCATATTTTACTTGAAATTTCATTCTGTTCATGGCTGGAAAAACAGTGTATTTATTCTTGTATGGACATCAGGAGGATCTATATTAACAAGGAGAGCTTTATAAAGTGTTGCCACAGATATTTGTTTAGGATATGTGGGGGAAAAAAACTTTGTTGTCATCCTGGTAGCCTAGCGCAAGAAAAGTGTTTTTTGTCCCATCTATTTTGTATCTGAGTATTTCACTCTCAGACCATTTAAAAAGTAATGGAGTTCTGCCACGCACCTGGTATTCAAAATTTTGCTTAGCATAAGTAAAAGAAGTCCATTGCTTCCAGTTTTTGTGAAGTGGATCTGAAGTTGTGCCAGCTGGAACATACAGTTATAAAATTGGACTTTTCAAATAGAGAGAAGACGAATACTCTGAAGAACTTGGAGCCATTGCCTCTGGTTTCTACATACAATATATTAAGACATATACCCAAATGACAAGTTAATAAACATTCATTTTATGTTTGTTGCTACTATTTTTCAATGTTTTCAATAACAAGTCTGAAAACATGAACTCTGTGGCCTTTTCACCTTTATCACTGTTGCAATGGTCCCTTGTTAACCTGAGCAGAGAATGCAAGGGGTAGTTTAGTCCTAGTAGAATATCCAACCAAAAATTGATGTGAGTCAAGTGTTAGGCAGCAATCACTGTATTTACAGTTGAAAATCTCCAGACAAATTTATAGGTGATTGATCATCTTTTTGAAGATGATGCATGGAACTGACTCCTGATTTTTGGAAAAATCTAGTATCATTTTTGTCCATATCTTATTGTAAGATCTTTTCCATTTCTAGTTATTTGTGTCAGAGTATACTCTGATGTTTTTTTATAGAACATAGAGAAAAAGAATTTGTCTGTCAAATTTGCTGATTCAGCGTCATTCTTAAGGATACCTTTTTTCTTTGAAATTAGTGAAAGTTTCCCATTACTGGCTTTGTAGGATAATATACCCTTATCTGGTACACTAAAGCCAGTATGTAATGAAAATGCCTCATATGTACTTTAAGCTAAATTTAGCTCTGTGAACATCTCTGTTGCAATGCAGGAACTTCTGGGGTACATGACACAATCAGCATGCATCCCTAGGAATGTAGCCTTGTAGGAGGACATTGCATAGGATGGTTGTTTGATAGCAATTCCCACTCCTATCTGAATATTTTCTTCCCAAATTTGGTAAGCCAGGGGCAAGGAGCATTGTCGGTCTTAGTGTAAGTGCTGCTTTGACTCCGTTCTGTTCTGCCCAAGAGATGTGAGGCTGTTTGAGAAATTATCCTCACTGTTTTGTCTCCTCTTGAGCAGCATTAAGTTTGACTTGAATCACTTTCTCAGATGCAGATGATACTGTCATTAATAACATGACACTTGAAACTCATTGTGCCATTACATCAGCAATGTACATGCATAAAGTAAGTGTGACGGTAAAGTGTTTATGCTTTAGAATGCAAAAGGATCTAAAGCTTGCCAGTATGTTAGTATTTGTGGACTCCATAAGCTAGCTTTTGTTGAATTATAATTATATTTTGTTCCTTTTCTTCTGAATATCATACACACTTATGCCACATTAATTCTAGACTAGACTGATAGTCATTGTTCTCTATGCTGGCTTTCCTTAAAATTTTATTTTCTGGTACGTGAGTAGCATCATATTTTTTTTGATGAGGGACAGGAGTCAGGCCATTCATATTAGTACCCTGTATAAACACAGTAATATAGCCATGCAAATATAGTCATTACAGGACTCTTCTACAGCGGAATTTTATTTTTACTCTAAACAGCTTCACACACTTTGGCAGTAATCTTTTTTCCATACAACAGGATGTACAGAGGTGCACCTCTGCTCATGTCTAGCATTACCCACTCTGTGCAAGAGCATACAATTTTCTTGTCAATGCAACTATCATTGTTATCTAACAAAATCCTCTTTCGAGAGCTCTCTGAGATCTAAGAGTAACTTGCAGTAACCCATGCTTGTTGTAATCTGTGATTAATACCACGTGTCATGTAAATCAATGTCCTATTTTACAACAAACTCTGATTTCACATACTGTCTTAAGCTTATACTGAAACCCAAAATCTGATTATTATAATTTAGTAAATTGGTGGCCAGGTGACAACAACAATGGAGCATAAAAAAATTGCTGCATGAAATTCTAAGATTAAAATATATTTGTTCAGATGAGCACAAAATAATTCAAAGAATCCTAGAGAGCTGGACGAATTAGTCTGAAATAGCCAAAAAAAAAAAAAATTCTTTGCTTTGATATGCCAGAAATGTGATTTAGTGTAGTTTTTATTATATTTATGATCAGGCTATTGAGTTTGGGGAGGGCGTTTTCATAGGAAGTCCTTCAGTAGCACTGAACACTGGATATACTTAATTGTTTCTTTGAACCCCTTGTAACTCAAAGGCTTGAAATTTTCCACATAAACCACAACAAAGATCAGAGTCAACATACAATCTTCATGACATCAGAGGCAGTATTTGGGACAGAAAGTCAAATTCAGTTATGAGTTTGTTACACTATAGTATAATTTAAAAACTACAGTAGTTTCTTACCTGGGGTGCTTGTATAATGATTAAAATTTCAGAAATTTCAGTATTTTATGAAAAGACTGCCTGCCAAGGTGTGTTCGATGACATATTTAGAAATGTCACTGGGTTTGGCAGTCAAAATTAAAGACATGGTGAGATTTACATCTTATAATAAAAAGCAGTTGTTCATAAATATGCATGATCTCTGTAGTTCTACCTCCAGCCTTCAGGTGTCAGTGAAATATTTGAGCTCTATAGGACAGACATTTTAAACTTTTGTATTTTTATTTGCTACAGATTTTTTTTAATTATAATGGCCACATTATAGCAGAGTGGATGACAACATTCCTGGTACTGAGGGCATTTCTGACTTCTATGCCTAATCTATTTTGCTGCCCTGATTTGGCCTGAAAACAGCAAACAGTTACTATGAAGTATAATCTCACAAATTCCTGGAACTAGCAATACATGTTGTATGCTGCTGGAAAGTGTGAAAACCATGCTTTGCAGTGATAATAGCTATTTGTTTATTTTTAATTTCCTGGTTCGTGAAGTGCAGCTCTCACTCTTGTATAATTCAGACTGTGCTTCTGCCTACTTGCTATGGCCTGTGATCATCCAGATTTCCAACCGTCTGGTCCTGTATTGAATGAAAACTCAAGGGGAAATATTTCAAAAGTACCAATGCAGCTAGATGGCTGTCATTCCTATCTTTGATTTTTTACTTTCTTTGGACTTACAATTTTCTACCTAGAAAAACAAGATGATACCACATTTTCTAAAAAAAGAAATAGATTGATTCCTTACAAGAGCCTTCCATTCTTAATTGATGTCCAGGTTAAGACTAATCTCATATTCATACAGACCAAGATCCAATCTTTTTCAGTTAATCTGACTTTCTATTAGCTCCTAAGAGTAAAACAGTAACATGCTAATTTCTTTTGGCTTCATGACCAAATATGAGTATTTCTCCAGGCTCATTCTTTGCTGTTCGTCTAATAGCTGTTTTAAGGTTTATGAGAAAAAGTGAAAGCTACCACAGGGATAATCTCAAAGATGGCAAGCAGCTTTTGCCAAATGGTTCGCAGCAGCCCTGCAATTTTCTTATTGCTTTATTTCTCAGAAGGGAAGCACTCTTTTCTCAAGATTTTGCCGTAAAAATTGTGAAACTAAAAAAAAAGAAATATATTTCTGTTTTAAAGGTCTGATTTTAACATGAAAATTATTTGCATTGTAAATGTTTTCTTGGCAATTTACTTGTCATGAATGTCTATTGTATTGGAAACCTCTATGGGGAATTAAATATATTATTCTGCATGTACTCAGGAATTTATAAAAAGACACAATGACAATAACAATAGAAATATTATGACTAGCTATAAGCCCCCATGCACAGAGACTGGTTTCAGCTCAACTGTGACTTTCTAAGGTCTGAATTTAAACCAGTCCTCCTAACAGGGATTAGGTAAACACTATTGTACTTTCATAATGAGGAGAGCACCAAACCAAATATAAATATTGCATGGTATTGACAGAACACATCCAGAGCTAATGCACACAAAATAATGCAAAAAATAACACATAAGGCTCAAAACACAGTTATGTGTGTGCCAGCCTTATTCTGAGTGCAAAGCTCGGTGTTGTTGCTGAAAACATAGGCCAAGAAGCGTTGCTGTGGCCCAGGCTCAGCTCCATTTAAAAGCCTACAGCCAGAGAGGAACCCTTGATAAGCCCTTCCTAGTTTTTGCAGGAAAATGTGTCTAAGGGGCAGTGGATTTTGTGGAAAATCTGAAAGAACCTGATTTTTACATTTTTGAAAAAGTGAGCCTGAATTCAGCCTTCAGCTGCTCTGATCAGTCAGTATTTGCAGTAGCACAGGGAAAGTGCAACAGGCTTTGAAGTGGAAGAGAGTTTTTTCCAAGCACTAACAGGACTGAGCTGCAAACAATTTGATTTATATTGGCGAAAACTCTCCAAACAGTTTCTTTTATGGCAGTCTGTATTTTAGCAAATCTTGATTTTTTTTTTTTTCCTTTTAAAAATTATTAGCTTGTTGATTTTATTTAAACGCAGTTGCCCTGTGGTCAGATGCAGTGCAGGTGGTGGACGTGTGTGTACAACAAGAGTGTGCTGGTTTCTGTTGTACCTCCTTTAACAAATGCTAAAATTTGGGGTTTCATTCTTTCTATAGCATTGGGAGCATTCATGGATTTGGTAGAAAGCAAAGGAATACAAATGGAGTTCAAAGTGAAATTATTACACTATTACTTGATTAGAATCGCTTGGGATTTTTGCAGAAATAAATTGCTGGAAGTTGTCAGTTGACTAAAATTAATCATTTTTCTCCAGAATACAGTCTACTTGGAAGTCTATTTGAAGAAATTATTTGTAATTAATAAAAATACACAATTTTGATGTTTCCTGTATGGAGTGTACTAAGAGGTTTAAGTTTAAAATTAAGCTTTCAGTTAGTCAGTGGTTTTGATGTTTGTGTCTGTTCAAGGTTTTTGAACTGGGGATTTCCTCTTTCAATGTGAAAACATCTATGGATAGAAAACCTTTACCTGTTAGGCCTTATTTGTTGTGCATTGTTGGACAGGAGAATTTAATTAAAGAACAACCATGTGAGATATTCCTTCTCCAACCATTTAATGCCACCCAAACAGTGGAAGAAAGCTGTGGTTATCAAAACACTAGTAATGAGAGGATTAAGATATGACCACAATTGTTCTAGAAATCCTTGACAGAGCCAATAACATACCCCAAAATATTGCTGATATGTCAGAGTTCTCGCGTCATCTCTGGTGGGTAGTTGTTCTCAGTGGGTGATTGGTGGAATATGATGCTTTAATGTGGAATATCATGCTTTAATATGAATATTCGCAGTGGTGAACTTCTTGGAAAGTTTTTTCTGGTGCATGCATAGTAGCTCCCAGAGTCAGGAGAGTACAACCCTGCCTGCCTCTGTGCTGGGGCTGGAGTTAGTGCCAGGCTTGGGTAGCATAACTTTGCTGTGAGGGCAGTTGCCGAGCTCATGCTCTGCTGGCTGCTGCCCTGCTGGCAACACAGGAGTGAGTGAAAGGCTTGAGCTGCACTCAGCAGCTCTGCTAAGGCTACCTTGGAGAATGGGGTATCCTCCAGTGCCAGAAGAGTCACCAAGCAGCCTACTCTCAAACAGAAAAGAACTAGCTGAGCATTTAGCTGGCGCTGGAGTCATGCTCTGTCACAGATTTGAATTTTATTCACTGACAGTGAGGCTGTAATACGATTTACTCTATCTTCAGCCTTTGGACAGCAGCACTTGCTGGGGAGGTGTGAGCAGCCCTCTGAATGCAAGTGAGCTGTGCAGCTTCCCTGCACTTCTGTATGACTGCTGATGGGTTTGTTGTATCTATGCTGGGTGTGGTCTGAATAAAAGCAGTAAAACCAACAGACCCGTGACTGTTCATGGTGATGTGGGATCATAACTGCATTTTTTTATAAAGCCTAAATATATGATGGATTCTGTTATTAATAGAATTACCATGAAAATCTTTAGCTAACTTAATGATACAGCACAATTTCACTGCAGCTCCCACAGACTTCAAGAACTGCTGTTTTGCTGTCAAAATTAGTGCAGGACCACTTTCTAATTAATTTTTCCACTTGACAGCTGAAGCCACTGTTCACCCTCTTTCTCGTAATGTTCTGTTATTGCACTTAGAGCCTCAAAACAGAGGCAGAAAAATATCTGCCCAGTTACATAACATTCAGAAGGCCTTTTCAGCCCCTATATATTTGGCAACTATGAAACAACTGACCTGGCAGCTGGCCTACTCCATACTAATCTGCTGAATTGGACTTGAGTGAAACAGTACATAATTCTAATAAACCACACAAACTTTGTTCTGGTGAAGGCTCTTCCCAGTAAAGAGGAGATACGCAGTGCCATGCAGTGGGCTCATGCCTAAGCCTCACAGAGGTGGCCCAAATCAAATCATATCTCCAGAAGTTCCTGCTCCCTAGATACCAATATTAAAATAATCTATTTCTAAAGATAAATTTTTCCCACACCTCAGAAGTCAAGTATATCAAATGCTTCAAGAAAGAAAAAATAGTAGATGTAAGGATGATTTCAGAAATTTCCGTGTGTGTAGAGGAAACCCAGGGCTGTTAGCATATTTTTTTACCTTTTTGACAGTAAGTAAATGTTCTGTGGCAGACAAACATGCAGTAAATAATATTTTATGTTGTACTGTAGCCGTACTGATTACTATCTATACAAGACTGGCAGATTATCAAAAGACACACATTTTCAATGTTTCTGAATGTGACTTGAAAGCAGCTTGACTTCTGTAATCATAAAACTGACAAGTGTAATCTGCATATGTGGACCAGATGATGTCTCTTTTCATAACAGTATGGTGTTGTACAACCAGTCCAGTGAGATCAAAATGTACTGAGAGGCAAAGAGAATTTTCTATCTCGTCTAAATATTGATTACAAACCAGTTAGCTCCTTCTCTTTTCTAGCCTACTAGATTACTGTTTAAAATAGAAGTAAGCACTGCTGACAAGTGTTTCTTTTCTGTTCTGTACATTTTAGCAAGCTGGAACCTGATTCTATTTTCATTTATCTTAGGTTAATCCCTACTGGAGGAGTGCTACTGAACATAAAAGCAATGATAGCTTATTGCAGGCATATAAATATCTTTGTTCATGTGCACACATTTTTATGCTTTAAAGATATCTAACTGATCTATACTGTACACGTGAGTAAGATTTTGTTTTCTCCCTCTTTCCACACCAGTACTGTCACACAGAAATACATAAACCAGGTGTAAGCATATCCTTCAAAAACACCTCCATTTTTCAATTGCTGTTCCTGCCTACTAGAAATGATGTGCATGATTTCTAGCTCAGTTGAAAACTGGGAATAATTCATGATGCTATTATCTTTATTTATGGAAAGGTAGTACATCCAGGTAGAAATTATCATTCAAGAACTGAGTACATGATGAGAAACAAAACCAAATATGCCAACATAACTAAAATCAGCTGTATTTTTGAGCTATTTTCTTTCACAAGGATAGTACATTCGCGTACATGTACATACTTACCACACTGAAGGAAGTAGTTGCAAGTAGGTAAAAGTAAATGTAAACAGTTTGACTCCACTGCAGATGTCAAGGACTTCACCATCAGTGTCAAAATATATTGTTGTGGCTACTGCTCCCTGGTTTGATGGAAAGTTTTTCTGTCTCTGTCATAGACAAAATTTTCTTATTTATTAAAGAAGAGGGGGAAAGAAGTACAAAGCTGGAAAATTAATTATTGTGCTGAAAACACACTTACTACTATACAAAACCCAAGTATAGCAAACTGACAACCCCAAAGGAAAGCCATGAACTACAGTAGTATGGGGTAAATTAGAGTAAAATACAGGATTGCACATATCTCAGAATCACAGAATCACCAGGTCGGAAGAGACCTACCTTGTCCAACTGTCCCTTAAACACCTCCAGGGAAGGTGACTCAATCACCATCCTGGGCAACCTGTTCCAGTACCCAGTAATGCTTTCTGTGATTTTTTTCCTAATGTCTCCATGGAAATGAACACTCAATTAAAAAAAAAAAAAAATGAGAGTAGTCCTTGGTTCTGATATTTTGGTTTCAGACATTTGGACTGTTACATGTTAATCTGAGCACTTTAGTCTGCATTTGGTGAAAAATTTCATTAGGTAATCATCTATAATGCTTACAAATCAAGCAAAATTTCAAAGATGAAAGTACAGCTTTTCATGGGTTGCTTTTGTCTAAATGTTCTCAGCTATAATGTACGGCCCATGAATCAAAGAGAATAATTTCACTAGAAGTAGGGAAAAGACTTGGAGAAGCATACGTCTGTTACTTAAGAGGTAGCAAATAATGGATGGTATGGAAAATGCTGAATATTTAATGCTGTTTTGCTGCTGACTTACAGAATGCTTTAATGAAACTAGATGTTTAATAGTGTTAAAACTAGAAAAAAAAAAAAAGATTAGGAGGATATTCCAAAGGTAAGGAAAGAATAGATTTCAGCATAATTTTACGGAAATCAGAGGTATTAAGGTCAAAAAAAAGAATCCCAACTTGCTACAAAGCTCTTGGGGAAACTAGCCAATCATATCAAGCTATTACATAACAGCATTGCAGGCACTAGAAGACTTATTAAGTTATGGGAAAACACTAGCATGATACCAGATAGGATAAGTCTAGTCTAATTTGCAAGCAAAATTAATGGTGGGAAGCCATAGATAGGATATATGTTGATACTGCCCCAAATCTATCAAAATTAAGCTGACAAGTCAAAAATAAAGTAGGTACATTCAGCTATCATTCCCAAACAATAGTTCAAAAAGATGCCTTTCCTTTTTGTCATCATCGTACTGTAGCCCAGATGTCATATATTGGTCAGTAGGATAAGGAAGCAATGCATATTTTAGAGTTACTTTTCTCTTGCTGGCAAGTGATAATGCTCAAAGCAACAGCACCATAGCTTATGTTCAGTGCAGCACTGACTCCCAGGACACAGAGCAGCTGTCAACTGATTTTGCAGGCTCAGAATACATTCTCTCATATTTCACTCCAACTCCCTGAGTCAGGGATCTCAGCCATGTCTGAGGTGCCATGGGCAAAGCTTGCAGAGAGGAGCAGGCTCTCCCAGTTATACCTGATCTACAGTGTGGTGGTAAGGGGGGGATTCATTCTGGTGTATTTTTGTGCTAGTGCGTTTATAACACAAAACTTAACAGTTCAGCTTCTTGTCTGTCACAGTTTAAGTTACTGGTTTGTTAGACAGTACCTCTATCATCCCTTGCCTCCCTTATGGCTTCACAACACCAATGTGGTTGCTAAAATAGTGTAGCTGCCTTAGAGCCTGATTACTGTGTCTACATATAGATGTTGGAACTTCGCAGAGTAGCATTCCAGGGTGATGTTTGTTTATGTGCAAAGATGCAAACAGGGATGAAGAGAGGGCAGTCTGTTCTCAGCAGGAAGTTTCAGGCAGGAACTTGATAACGTTGTCTGTTGATATCCAAACTAGAGACCAAATTTAGGATTCTGTCACTGTCTCTGTGACACATCCCTAGTGTCACAGGCTGGTTGCACAAGCTTCTGTAGCTATAGGAATGAAGCCTGTCACAGAGAAAAGCCTAATCTCCATAGTGGATACCTAGGGAAGGGCTTATTTGGATCATTACTGGAAAATTTCTCTGCTACTATTGCTGAAAACAATTCAGTGAAATAAATACAATGCTTTTCAGAGAGAAAAATATAGAGTGCACTAAGACATTCAGTGTACCAATTTTCAGCATGCTTTCTGCATAACTAGCATTCTTTTAGAGAAAATGACTAGAAGGCACGTTTAGAAATTTTTTTTGCTTGGTGCTTTTCAGTATACAAAGCTGAGAGCACCACACTAGCACAGATTTTAAAGAGCAACTGCTATTTATGCTGGCACAACAAAACCTCCTGAAGTGAACTTTTCTTTAAGCTTCTCAGTTTAAACCTCAACTACACATTGTCACTGTGATTTACCTGTGGATGCTGCACATTAGCTTAGTCAGGAATGCTGTATGTAGCCTTTGCTCAAAGTCAAGTTAAAATCTACCATGAAAAACTCTAAGCAGTTCAATGTGTTATCATTCCATAGGTGTTAGAATACATGTGTATGCTGATCTGTACTTTGAATAAATTTTGTATTATTAAATGATCAGGGTTTGAAATAAATGATTGGATATGCCTTGTGAGAAAACGTGTGATGAATAAAAAGATGACAGATACTTTGTTTCGTGCCGAGACCTGGAGCAGATTTATCTTGTTTAAAAAATTACTATAGTGATGATTAGGTAATAACTTGAAATTTCATTTTCAATTAAAAGGGAGATTTGCTCAGACAAGACTTTCCTGGAATGTTTAAAATCTTTTCAAGCACAGTGCTGCATTTTGAGCTTTCTACCCGCTTCTCCTTTTATCTGTATAAAGTTGCATTTGTACATGTGAACAGCTCACTGTTAGCAAAATCTTATGACAAATGTTCCCTGCTAGAAAGGGACAGCACTGATTTCCCCATGGCCAGCTTTTAAACTATAAAATCATTCCACTCGCTTGACCTGTGACTTGAAAAGAAGACTTAGGAATGGATCTGAAATCCTTACGAGTGCTGTTAAGTAACATATATGTGGCAGAAAAGACAGTAGCACCCACTCAAAACCTGCACCGGTTTTAAGGATGTATTTCTTGTGGAGCCTCAGCATACTGTATAAATAATATACACATTAATTTATCTCCTCCCTCTGAGGGAAATGATACCCTTTAACTGAAAAAAGAAAGATAACCTTTTTTAAACTTAGAAAGCAGAAGCTGAGGAGACCTGAACCTCCTGCCTCCTTCTGGACTGGAAAGTGTTTCCAACTTTTTTTTTTTTTTGTAACATTCATTACTTGTCTGAACATTCTTACAGTTAAGTATATTGCTGAAAAAGTGTGGGTCTTGTGCTGTACTTGTACAGGGGAACTTTAAGGTACCCAACTGCTTTACAATGCCTGTTTGCTGCTGAAGTAATGTTAGGCACATTTCCTACTCCTGGCAAGCTTACCCAGTGGTTCCAAGACATAGGTATATTTACTCTCCAAACACAAAGAAAAGGCAACTTCAGACAAAATAAGCAGTGAAAACTTCTGTTTTGAAAAGACTTCTTGAAAAATATTGTAGCTTGATTAAAAGCCAGCCTTTCTTGTAGCTTTCTGCAAAATTAACATTCTGTTAAAGAAAACAAACTGAGGTCACCTCTATAAACCTTGGATTACTTTGGGTGTGGGCCTTTCCATGACTTCACCTGCTTTGGAATCGGACCAGTGTAGTTCATTAAAGAAAGATTAATGTTATAGAGGGTAGATATCTTTGAGTTTAGCATTACGCCAGCAAAGATGTGGCATTTCCACTGCTGTGCTGCTGGCCCAGCCCCTGAAGTGCACACCTCATGGAGTTGTGCTTTCTACTCTACAGCATAATATGCATAATATTATGAAAATTTGCCTAGTGAAATAGGGACACTAGTGAAAGAAAGCATGTGTGCCTGACAAGCGGTCCAAGCTGTATTCTTGAAAGTAACGTTAAAACTCCTATCTGCAATTGTCCTTAAAATCACAGCATCAAAGCTCATCCTCTTACTTACTAAGAGTAGATATTTTGTGAAAAACACAAATTGATTCACTCCATATTAGTAATTTTCAAAAGACCTCAACTTTTCCCATAAAGGCAAATCTTATACCTTATCCACTTAGACTGTTGTGATACTTACTTTCCCATATGCTGGTAGCCGCTCATTTATCTTGCACTAGAGATAGTCTTCTTAGCTGACCTGTGGTGTGACTTTAACTGAATAGAATGCAAAACAGGAGCTGATAAAGAACATTTTTACATTGGAAGGTCATAAATATTGAACAGATTCTCTATCATGCTTGTAAAGAAGGGTCTCGTGCCTCTTTTGGTTTTGCAGTCAGTCTTTGAAAAGAGGGAGTACTGGGGTATATGTAGAATACTTCTTCACACTTCTAAAGGAGAACAAGACCCACTGCTGGAATTTTAATAATAAATACAAACAGTCTGATATTCAAAAATCTACATTAATGCAGCGCTAGTACTGTAACATCAAGCTCTCGAAAATCAGAATATTTTAGAAGGTTGGGCTGTTGTAAGTGTAATGTGGCTAAGCTGCATATCCCATATTACATATGGCATATTTTAATGGTAAGAATGTATTAAAACTTACATTATAAAAGCCACTTTCTTGTTCAATATGAGAAGCTTATGTTAATGAAGGCTGAGAGACAAAGTCACATTTGAAGGTGATCTGTTCAGTGGTTAGGAATTTTCATACCTTAGTTTCACATCTCATTTTTTAGACATTAGGTTTTTCATTTAAATAATCATTAAATGTGCTGGCTGAAACAATCAGTACTCTACTCAGAGTTAATCCTTTTGCTATTTAAATAACATCAGGAACTCTGAAGAAGTGATATTTCCTGTTTTTCTAAACGAAGATAGATATCTAGGTCTTACATATTTTTTTAAAACAAACATACTTGGAGATTTTTGAGAGTAGCAGCCAACTTTGTGATGCTCACCTGTAACCTTTCTAGTCAGGGTGTACTGGGAAATACAGATGGCTGAAGAATGTTTCAAACTTTTTTTTTGAGACCAACACTGAAAATTCTACATCAAATTCATTTTATGAGAGACATAGGAGTGGATTTTTTTTTTTGATGTCATGCTTTGTTTCATGGGTACTTCAGTATTATCAGTTTATGATTTTTAAAACATATGAGGTATTTTTGCTTCTTTAAGTTTAGAAATCCCTAAAGAAGTATTACTAGGCATTTCAGTTTAATTCTAGAGCCTTTTTTTAGGGGAGTTGCATTATACGTTTCCTAATCTTTCCATGGTCTTTAAGAGAAGTAATACACTATGGTGGTTAACCTTGACACCTGATTGTAGGAACCTCAGATCAGTTAGAGTCTTCAGACTGATTCAGCATGGCCTTGCACTCTGGCTCCAGTGGAAGGAAGCCAGCTGGGAAAATTCAGAGGTGGTGGAGACCTGACTGAGTATAGACATTTCATCCCCATGTATCTACTGTGTTGCCACCAGTCCTAGCCCTCTGGAGACTTCCCTTGAGCCGACAAAGCAGGAAGACTACAATGGGGAATGAAACATCACTGCCCCACATCTCACCCTCAGGCTCTATGATTTGTGATCTTCCCTAGGTCACTTAAACCATTCTTTTTATCTGTAAATATAACTTGTATCTCCTTAGGAGGCTTAATTTAGCCTGACTTTAAAGATACAATCTGTCTCAACTACTACTTACTGTGTTACCAGCACATTTAGATTTTACACTTTTAGCTTTCACATTTTACACTTGTACAGTGTACAAGTTACCTGACACAGGTAAAGTTTTTAAATAGAAGCCCTTGTTTCCCTTGCCAAGTTAAGCTCCAGCTACTCTTTGGGCTTCCTGACTCCATCCTATACAACTGGGCAGTGTCTCTGCATTCTTTTTCAGGTTCTCTGTCCCTGCTTGTGCTGCCTGTGCAGTTCCCTCTTGTTCTTGAGTTTGACCAACAGGTCTTGACTCAGCCACGCTGGTCTCTTCCCTTCCCTGCCTGATTTCCTTCACCTGGGGACTGAGTGCTCTTGTGCTTTATGGAAAGCATCCTTAAATATTTGCCAGCTCTGTTCTGCTCCCTTTTTCCCATGTACCTCAACCCAGGGTGGCCTACTGACTAACTCCTTGAAGAGTTGGAAGTCTGTTTTCCTAAAACTTAGGATCTTGACTATACACCTTGCTTGCCCGATATCCCTCAGGACCTTGAACTCTACCAGGGATGATCACTGGAGCCCAGGCTGCCTCCAATTTTGATGTCACTGATGAGTTCACTTGTATTAGTGACCATCAGGTCCAGTGTTGTATCCCCTCCAGTGGGGGTCTCTATTAGCTGGGTTAAGAAGTTATCTTCAATGCACTCTAGGAGTTTCTTGGATTGTCCACATTTCCAGCATGTGTCAGAGTGAAGTCCCCAAGTAGAATGAGAGCTTCTGACTGCAAAACTTCTGTTAGCTGGGGTTAGCTTCATTGATAGTCTCTCTGTGATCAGGTGACCTGTGGTATACAGCAGCCACAAGGTTCCTGTTGGTTCCTTAGTCTTTTATTCTGACCCACAAGCTTTCAATCTGTTCATGGCTACTCTTCAGCAACAGCTCTTCACGTTCTATCCCTTTCCTGAGATAGAGGGCAACGCTTCCACCTCTCCTCCCCTCTCTGTCCCCTCTGAACAGCCTGTAGCCATCAATAGCAACACCTCAGTCATGCAATTCATCCCACCAGGTTTCAGTACTGGCAACCAGATAACATGATCTTAACAGGCACTGTTATCTGGAGATTACTGTAATAACATATCTGGCCCAAATCCAACAACAAATAGTCCTATTCTCTGCTTCTGTGTACTTTGCTGCTGGCTACAGTTAAAATTAAGCATGTTTCATTCAAAAAATATTAGTATCTAGATACCAACTATTCATCTACTCAAAGACACGAAAGCTTATTCTCTTCAACATAATGACTCTGTTAAGCGAACAGGAACAAAAATAGCTCTGTAGTGTGGGAATAAAGAGAGTTTCCATAAATTGAAGAACAGAACAGGGATGACTGTTACACTTTCATGAACAAAACTGGTGATTCCTTTGATAAGCAGCATCACAAAACCAAGCTGGATATAATTAAAATGTGTTTTGACTTCATGTAATTGTGAAGACAGTGTAAATCCTTGGAGCTATATCCATCAAAATAAAAGGACTCTTAATTAATAAATTAAAAGCTTAGCTAATCCAGTGAATGTTCCTGCAGACTACTTGAGGCTACTTTGCAACACTGGAGAATGCTAAGTAGAAACAACAGTGACCCTTATGGACATAAATACTCTTTTTCCACATATCTCTTAATAAATAGTTTTTTAAATAATCTTTGGATTGTTAAATTCTTGCTCTCTGCTACACAGGATGCTAGCTAGTCACCTCCACATTGTTGTAAAGATGAACAGACTGGGAATAACACCTAGACGTCTTCACTGCTCCATGCTGACAGGGCAGAAGCAGGCTGTATTGATCGTTGCATCCAACTAGTAATAAGAATGTACACTCAACCTTGTACTGCTTTACATCAAAGCAATATAAGTCAAGCTTTCCTTTTGCACAGGCCTGCATTCATTTCTCCACCTGTCAATATGTCCTGATAGAGCTTTTAGACACTTATCAATATTTAACTGCACTCCTATTGACTCAGCAATTACACAGTAATTGATTTAAGATTGATTATCACCATGTTAACATTTTAATGGTCAAAGACTAATACAGCTAACTGAATGTGAAATTATATTAGGCTTTTATTACCTTTGTGCATGCACATTACTGTCACCAGATTTTACATTTCACTTAATGTTGTATTGTTCTTCAAAAATAGTTAAAATATTAAGCCCTATTTTCACAGTACAGCATTTTTATTAGAACCAAAACATTCAAATGGACCCCTTCAGAATATCTTGTTACTGGTTAAAATATATGAAAAGGGTGTGTACTGGTAAATAATGAATTAATCCACTGTGCCAAACATAAGAGGCAGTTAGCTAAAGATAAGACAATAAAGTTATTTTATCAACTGCAGTGTTGCATCCAAGAACTAGGTTTGATGAATGATGCTTTTCATGAATCATTTTCATTGATTTCTTGCATGGAGAGACCTGAGGTATAGTCAGAGCCAAGACAAGTTTGAGGTCTGCCAGCTGTGGTGGTTATAAATATTAGCAAAGAAAAATATCCCATAAATAAAACCAAGAACATAAAAAGATGGAATCTTTTTCCAGTACAACAGTGGTTAACTCAATCCTATTGATTTTGGTAACTGTTCAGAGTTCTTGGTGAGTGAGATGGAGTCAGAAGTTGTGTGTGATCCATTACATACCAGAGCAGTGGAATTTGAGGGCAAGATCGCATGCAGTCAGGACAGGTTTGGGATTTTACATATTAGATAGGAAATGAAATTACAAATAAAGAGTTACTTACATTCAGCTTGTATAAGACAAAAAGTTGTCATAAAATACAGATTTGGGCTAATTCAATAAGAATGGGATCTGATTCAAATACAACCTGGCGATCTTGCCCACCTTTATAAAAAGGACAGTAATACCTCATCTTTACTTGAGCCACATGACAAAATGTCACTCTTATCAAATAATCTGAGAGCTTGCATGAGTGTGGGAAACCTTGAAAGGCAACACAAAGCTTTCTCAAATTGTCTGGGAGAATTATTCCTGAAGATTTAATAGATCTACTTTTTAACAAGGTACTGGTTGAATCACTCTAGAAAGGTCTTCAAACTTAGACTGTGATTTGTCAAAAAATACCCATAAAACATAGAACCAAGTATGTAAGAGCAGAAGGCATATTTTAAACATACAGTTTATTCAAACATCCTTGTTATTACTAATATAATAATTCAGATCAGTAGTTTTTTTCCAGTGAAAAGCCCATGCAAATTCTGAATGTACGGGAAAAAAATAGATCCTCCTCTACAAATAATGATCACTATTGAGAAGCTGATTTTGAAACAAAGTTCATTTCTGTCTTGCACCTGCTGCACATAGTAGATGAGCATAAAACATCCAGAAAACACTTCTGCTCTGACCTTAGTGCAATTTTTATTTACTTTTCACTCTTTGTGTATGACTAAATTAGGTCTAGTCCCTGGAAGTGGACCGTTTGACTCCTCTCATTTACTGAAACTGAGTTAGGACAGTTGGGGAAAAAATTAAAAAAAAAAAAAAAAAAAAAGAAAATCTATCCAGGGGTTTCTATGTTAAGGCTTCCCACATGTTCAGTCAGTTTAGATAAAGAATTATGCTTTTGGATAGTTATGAGCATAAGGAGGGTAGATGTTGTACCATAACTAATTTTCAGGGGTTTTTTTTTCCAGTTTTTAAAAGAAGTGTGCAGTAGGCATAGAGCAGAACTACACATATTGGGTGTAAAAGTTGATTTTTACTCAGACTACTGATGCTGAAATGAATAAAACATTTTAAAATGACAAACCAGTCCATGTGTCTACAGTTCATTTCAGCACTTCATAATTTATTTAAAAATCTTATCCATAGGTAGAAATTATTGAATTTCATATTAAATATTTCATTTTAATTAAAGCTCAACAGCAGAGGAAAAAACCAAACACACACATCCTCTCAAAAAGCCTGAAACCACAGAATTGTAACACAAGTCTTAAAATCTCCTTTTCTAACTGTCCTGCTTGAGACTCTGAGGAGCCAAACTTTTAGAGCCATCGAATGTCATAGTTTTATTGGAAAGTTGCAGAGGCTGCAGCTGCCCTTACCTCCTCAGTTGTATCCAAGATAGCTCAAAACTCATATCTGGGATAACTTGTCCCTGGGGAAAATGTTAAGTTCTGGATCCTTGAATTCTGCATGCATCCATAGGCTGTTTTCTTCTCTCTTAACTGACACAGCAGGCCTCAAGGGATGCACTTCGTTTATTTATTTCTTTATTTGTTTTCTTGTTTGTGTCCAGTGAGCTTTGAGTGAAATTTAGGTATGGGTGTGCTCTTCATGGTTGCTGATCAGAACCAAAATGAAGCATACTGAGCTGCCATAGTTCTCATGGTCTTCAAGATGCGTCCTGTGGCATCTCTGACATTTACAAACTGCAGGCAGTGATGCTATCAAATCTTGGATCTACCTCCTATTCTCATGTTGTTTATTTCCATCTTTCTGTGCATCCTAGGCGGTGCCCTAAATGGACTCTATGATGGTGATAATACTTCCCTTTCACAGAGGATTTTAACAAGGTCAATGTTTGAACAGCTTTGAAATCTGTGACATATGATATGTCTCTTATTGCTCTTACAAGCCTGCATGTTATATTTTCTTTTTTTAAATATCAGTGCTCTTTTTATATTTAGCTTCCCTAGAACAACTCTGTAAATTAAAAAATTCTTTTAAATATAAATTTAACACTGCAGCAAGGTTATCTATTCAAGCTGGTCAAAAGAAATGTGAACCTGTAGCTAAAAGAATGCCTAAACCAGATTGAATCTTATATATAAAACTCATGATAATGTGGCTGCAGAACCGCCAACATTTAAAAAGCCAGAAAGTGAAAGCAGAAAGCAGTAAGGGCGATACTGAAAAGAAGTAAGAACTTTGACAGTGACTCTTCTACTCTGGCTGTGTCTTTCTTAGACCTATCTTAAAAAAAAAAAAAAAAAAAAAAAAAAAAAAAAAAAAAAAAACATAGACTGTAATTTATTATGTGCCAACATTCCTTGGCTCTCAATGTATTCCAAACCAAATTCCTCTACTTCAGCATAACAGATGATCCAGCAACAGCTGATTTGTATGACAAATTACACTGTTATAGCCAGTCTTGTAATTAGGATGGAAGTTAGAAGTTCCTAAACCACAATTAGGAAAAAAAAACTGCAAAAAGATTAATTGCAGTCTATTAAAATTCTAAATTCGTCGTCACTGAAAATTTTCTTCATTTTATGCCAGAGTGGAAGAAGTCTAACACATTTGTGAAATGAATCCAAAATGCACTAATATGCCATGACGACCTCATTCAAACTTGAGGGCCCAAATGTATTATAAAGCATAATTACTCTAGAGCTAAAAATCTTAACTAAGGCTTTGAGGGCTATGTCTGTGAAGCACAAATTAAAATTGCCATGGTTCATGTATGAATGGAGAACTTAATCAAGTAGAAACCATAAAAGCAAGGCCTTCTTAAATTGACCCAAGTATCAAAACAAAAAGTATTATTAGAATGCCCACATTTTGAATGGATTTAAAGGCCTCCAACATAGTGAAAATTTCCATATGTTTTAAATTATGTATTAAAATTTCTTTCACATTGGCCAGCAATTGCCACAATAGAATTTCTTTTCTTGTTTTTTGCTTTAAACATAATTATGCATGTAAACATGCCGTATTTGGATAGAGTATTATGATCCTGTGCATGTCTTTCTGTTAGGGTTATTAATCTAATTTAAGTTCATTTGAATCGTAGAATGCAAAAGATTTTTTTGTAATATATTGTCAGTTACTGAGGTGTCGTAGAAGGGGTGATGGTCTTTCTTCATTAGTCTTTTTTTCAGGAGAGCAGTGTAACTTCTGAGAATACCGCTCAGGGCTATTTAAATCAGTATATCATCTTTCTGTTAAAGGTAATCACAGAAGTCTTCTTTCAAAAAGTAACCTGATGAAGACAAGTGGGGTCAAATCTGACGAAGAGTAATGATTCTTCACTGCTGAGAAACTCACGTAGTAATGAAATGTTCAGATTAAAGCAGAAGTTCTGTACTGAGCTTTGGGAAACTATTATTTTCATAATACAAGTGAAAAACCTCCTGCCCTTCTTGTCTGACTGCACCATTTTAAAAAAAAAAAAAAAGGAAACAGAAAATCCCTGGCACTAGCATTTCATTACTTTTCTATAATATCTATAGCTTAATTTATCCTGAAATGATTATAGCTTGATGATCAGCTAATTAGGAACATTCATCATAATTTTCCTTGGCTGTTTGCAAAATGTTACATCTGGGTAATTTACTGCGAGTTACTTCATGAATGCCTGCTTAAAACAACACACACACACAAACACATGCGCATACACACTATAAGCAGAAGGAACATCTCTTTTCATGAAGCATTATTAACAACACTCTGAAACTGCTTATAGGAACAAACTGAAATCACAGGAAATGCATAATGGAAAGTGCAAATGTGCAAAACCATGTTATCTTTGTTACTGTGTAAATTGTTCTATCTGTCAATAGCCATTTGCTCTACATTATTCCCTGATGGGATGGATGGCTGCTGATGCATTTCCTTTTATTTCATATGCATAAAATTATGCCATGAGTCATTTTTACAAAGTTAAATTTACTGTTAGTGTTTGCCATATGTGACTCACGACCAAATGGGCCTTATATGCACTTAAGAAATCAGTGGAAGGCATTAAATGTTCTGAAATTGTTAGAATGGCTTTGTTATTTGTTTCAGGGAAGATGCTGCTCAGTCATCTAGTAATTACAACAAACATTTTTGCCATGAAATTGCTGAAAAGTAGATGTTCCTTTGCTGTTGCAGAGGGAGTGACTCACAACCACGTTAATATCACAGAAAGCAGTTTGATATTTAGTTTTTATAGCTGGACACATTCATTAGGGATTACTGTTTCTTTCCTTCTAACATTGGTCCTTCTCCCTTTATGCTGGGTTGGATTTTGTTTCTCTGCCTATTTTCTCTGATGTCCTGAATCCCTTCTCCACCACTCTCTAGACAATAATCCACAGTGTACCTATTCTTCCTTTAGAAGAAAACCAACATAAATAGTTATTGTTCCCCTAAAATTACAGAAATGTATTGCTCTCATTCCCTTTCCATCTACCCTCGTAAGCTCTTGTTTTCCCACCACAAGACTGCAGTTGCCCAGGAGATGGCCTCTGGACATAAGTCTCCTTGTTAAACTGATGGAGACTGGAGATGCAGAAAGGCAAAAAACAGGGAGGGTGACAATGTCATAAGGAAGTAAGTGAAAATTGAGGGAAGAAAGAGAAAGGAGGAACAAAAGAGGAGACAGAAGGTTAGCAGGCAAAAGCTGATAAAGAACAGAGGGCCCAAAATTTGAAAGAGATGGTGATGAAAGAACTGGAGAAAAAAGGTCAAGAAGACAACCAAGAAAAATAACCTATGCATAAGGTAAAAGTCATGGATGTATGGTAAATTAACCCTCTGAGATGCCATAATGTTAACCAAAGTTTATCTAGACAGCTCTTCAAATTGACAGATAGAAGATAAAGCTGCAGCACACTTCCTAACAGGATATTTATTATAGCAATGCACAGGATAATTTTGTGCATTTAGCAAACTAATGCTCTAATTTCCCTTCTAAAATTGTCTCCCACCTCAATAGCTTCATCTGTATTCCTGATACAATCTTGTTCCTATTAGCAATGTTTTTTTCTAATATGGCTTCAGAAAGCGGTATTGGATTGTTGTTTTCTTTCCTGTATGCTCATGTAAACCTGGAAGGGTACCGCTGAAGTCCTTGCAGTTCAACAGGTGTGAAATTTGTTGAACTGAGAGATGAATCCAATCCTATCTGTGGTTCTGGAAAACAAGTTTTGTTCTATGGCAATGGCCCAGAGCATTTATAATAAATAAAGCATCATTACAGCAAGTAGTAAAACTAGAAAGCTATTAAATTTTCTGATTGGGAAGGGAACCTCAGTTAGGATTTGATGTATTTATCTGAAGGAAATGAAAGAGAATTTTAGTTTCTTCAACTCCCTTGTCTTTGACAGGCAAAACTGTAAAATTCCTTAAGAAAATCAGCAAGTATGGTCTCTTGCAGTGGATAGGGAAAGTTGCAGTATCAGGTATATGCTACCCTGGAGCTGGATGAAGAAGATGAATGAGGCAAAACTATGCTTTCTATTATCTCAATCTGCGCATAAGTTTCACTTACGTGGCAATCAACCTCAGGATTCAGTAAGAGGGGTTCAAACTAAAAACTAGTGGGAATCCTCATAAAGGGTTATATGACGTAGTGTATTTGCTGTTACATTTTCTGTTTCCAATGAAGAGGCTTTTAGCTAGCATAAACTTGTACAATAACATGTATTTTTATGTGTCGTAATTACATGAAATGATGATGGCAATTAAAAAGGCAACACACAGAAAACAAAAGTGAAATTACATGAATAATAGTTCTAAGATTTTGCATAATCAAAATACATATTCTATTGACAAGCCAAAATTTTTACAAAACTTACAGTTTAAACATAGTCATTTATACAGTCAATGCCACATGATACACTGAAAATCTAAGAAGCTTGTTAAAACATGTTGAGATGCAACTTCAAAATAAATTACAGTCACTGTTTATTGGCAGTATTAATACAGATATGCCTGTAAATAAAAGAGGAACTCTACAGCAGGGAATTTTTTTATGCTATGGATACCAAACAAGGTGCAAGTACTACAAGTTTAAACAAAATAAACAAATAAAGATATGCAAATAAAATAATATGACTCAAAGAAGATAGAAAGGAAAATCAAATATGTATATTTTCCACACAAAGTTCATTGTTAAGTAAATCTGATTTTTGTATATATATTAAAAAAATTAATGAAATTTGGGGGTTGCAAAATGAGAATTTGATTTTCAGACAATAAAGAAGATAAAGAAGCAGATATATGGGAAATTGAGCTGATAAACACAGGCTTAAAGGACTTGTGAACGTTCTAAATCTTCTGATTCTTGAAATTTTGCTGCTCTGTGACTGCCATTCATAACTTTGTCTGTCTTGTCTATTCCAGAATAACTGACAAAACTATAAACTTAAATGATAATGTCAATGTCAAAACATTATGTTAATCAGGGATCTGGACCCAAAGCTAAAATGAGAATTGGAAGGTTTGTTAGGAACAGATTTCAGATTTTCATTTCTCTTTCAGACAGCATCTAAAGGAATTGCTGTTGGGAATGATATTCAACAGACCACTCTGCCTTGAAGAGGCCATAACCAAACTAGGCAAGATTCATGTTGATTTACTACTGTCTTCTGGCTCCACTGGAGTAGCAGATATAAATTTATTTTGTATGGTTGTCTGAAAATTAAGTGGAAAAAAAAAAAACAGGTACTGGTTTCCTCCAAAGGCTAGTAAGAAACAAAATATTTTTCCAAGCAAATTTGAAAGGCTCCTTCTGTCAACACTGCTCACTGCTCTTCCATTCAAGGCTCCCTGTATTTATACTCCCCTCTTGCATTGTCCAAACACATTCCAGTGAAGTGAGACAGATTCAAGGGAAATAAAAGTAATATGTTTTCTGTTCTATTTGAAGAGTAACTTTTTCATGAGAAACTGTTGACCAGAGTAGTTTAAAGCGGTTCTTTGCATTTGAACAGCAAAAAATGCAGTAGATGATAAACAGTGGAGAATAACTTCTTTCCAGACCCATATAAATGTTGTCTTGGAAAAGTCACTTGATTCAAAAACTATTCTGTCTTTGAGTGTTTTCCTGTGGTAATCAAATAGACTTTCGGTAGGCTTCTAAAGTTATGCTTTATTGTAAATGTTTTAGTGTTTATACAGGAAACAACTCCACACAATAAAATAACTCAATGTCCATATGTTTACCTGGTGTTTGCCTTACTTCCCTAATGTTTATGACGAATAGTGCCTTTACTAATGCAGTGCTTATTTCCTTCAAGGATTTGTAGACTTCAGCATGAATCTATGAGTTTCTGCTTAGTTAATCTGTAAATGAATATCCTACTTTTAAACATTTCTAAAAAGTCAAATACATTATTTTCATTCTTGCACCTGGCAGTGATTGTAATGTTCTCAGCGTGACCCTGTAAGAACTATAGAAATACATTGAGAACGTTATGATATTACTAAGAATACCACACAGAATTAGATATATTTTGCCTACTTTTAAGCTTAGTGCTTTGCTGCCCAGTGATCAGGTCCCTTGTAGCCTGAGCAGAGGCAGAGAAAGGTATTCCTGGTATGAAGGGACAGAAACCAAAGGAGAGACGCCTCCATCCAGAACACTGAGGAAGGACCAGTGAGTACTAGAAAATAGAGAAGACTGTCATGATTTGCTCCAAAAAGAATTAATACTTCAAGTCTGTATGAGGTAATTATGAACCTTTTAGTGGAACTGATTAGTAAATGAAACTGAGATAGTCTCAAATGAGGCTAATGATAATAGTTCTGCCCCCTTTCTTTAGCCCTTAATACTAGGTTAGGGCATTCAGTGGACCTTCTTCCAACAGACTGGATTTAGTATTATATTTCCCATTATATTCCCTTGAACACAATATATAAACAGCTGCTCTGTTCCTAAATCCTTAGGGAATCTAACACTTGGAGTCAAGTGCAGCTAGAGCATGAATATATAAATCATCTAAGAATAGACTTTAATTCTCTAGAAGAAAAAAATAGACATTCTTTAATTACTTTTGCTTGCTTTTCTTCACTTTACATTTGTTACAACGGTGAATCACAGATATGATAATGTTATCTTCCTTAGAAAATGATTGTCATAGTCATAGAAGCAGGGATATAGCTGTTCTTTTGAAATTCTCTCTTTAGGATAGAGGAAAAAAAGTCAGACTGACTTAGAACTTGTCAGTTTTGGTGTGTTTCATTTTTATTTCTAAGGGGAATTCTTGTTAAATTGTAGGGTCAAATACAAGAACCAAAAACCTGTGACTACAATTTGAGAGCTAAAAGTAGAAGACAAATGTCTGAAAATGGCAGGAAAAGAGAGACAGAGGGACCTTAAAAATGCAAAATATTTGCTAAAAAATTGATAACTGTGCATCAAAAAATATCTCACTCAAGCATGCACAGGTGTGTCTCTGTGTAGACTGTTATATACAATTGTTATAAGTAAAACAGATGTCATAATGACTGAATTAATAAGTGGAGGATTAATGTTATGTATATTGAATCTGGTGTAAAAATGTGGCTTCTAGTTTGAGACATGAAGCACAAGCTTTCCAGGACAGCAAATGCTCTTTATACGTGTCTATTCAGGACCTGGCTGGTGGGTTATTGGATTGGTATTAACTGAAATGCATGAATAACAACAGTAAAAACAGCCAAGATATAACAGAGAAGTTAGCTGAACATCTAGAACAAAACAAAAGCAGCATAGGGTAACGTGTTGACCATCATGTGACCATTACCATTATGAAAGCAAAATATAGCAGAAGTACACTAAGCAATTCATCAGCAGCTGTTGCCTAATAACTTCCCAGCACAATACAGCTTTGATAATAAGCTTTGATTTCTTTGCCTGTTGGGTTGACAGCCCAAGTGTCCCGTCCACAGGGGGCATCCAAGTTCCTGCTGCAAGATACAGAAGCTCTTGCTCTAACTGCACCATGGTGCTCAGCTCTGATTTTCCTTAATTTCAAAATACTTTTTCCAGAAATTTTATTTTTATAAAATGGAAAATGGCAGAAAAGTTTGGATATGGAGCTGAGCTTGGTGAATTGCTAGTTCCCAATTTGCGACTTCAAAACACTTTTTTTTTCACAATAATCTAGGACATAGTTTTTCAGAAAGAGGCAAAGAGTTTGTAACTTTGTCTAGGATATTAATACAGTTGCTTTCTATAGCTGCTTGCATTTAAAATCAATTCATTTTCTAAAAAGCTACAATATGCTTCAATATATTTTTTTTAGATATGATATTTTAAAACTCAAATACTCCTTTTCTGCAGAGTAGTGCAGAATTCACTGTGTAAGAATCTGCCAATTTCTCTTCACGTTTGATCTTTGCTTCCTTGATCATTTCCGTAATCTCTATCACTTTAGCTGTCTATGCCTCCACTTGTAGCATTAACCTTGATACTTTGTAATAGATGTCTCACATGGCCTTTGCTCTTTCCTGTTCTCTCCCTTAATTTCCTTGGTTACCCACACTAGTGGTTTTCTTCTTTTATAACCTATTTATTTCCCAGTAATATGTTCTTTCCTTGGACTCCCATTTAATTAAATCTGTACTGTCAACTTGAAAATCACATTTCCTCTGAAAATGTTGTGTCTTCTCTTGTTATAAGAAGCCCTTGAGATGACTCCAGTTAAAAGGCAAAGAAGATTGGGTCTGGGGAGAATAGGGTTGCCTTTTTTTCATTTTGCTTAACTTGTGTAACATTTCAGCATTATTTGAGTGTCTGATATTTCTGGTATCTGAGAGGATTCTGCCACTGGCTGTTTGCAGAAAGAGGAGAGAAATGACCCTTCCATCCTCCCTTCATTTCCCCTGTGGCCTTTAAGGAACATGTGATTTGAGATCTAGTCAGTACTGAATTAATTAAACTGTATTACAAGGCTGTTTTGAAGGAAAATTAGACTCAAGACCTCTTGCTCCCCCAGTTGTTAGGGAAGGACCGGGATGTGTGGGGGTAATTCTGCAATGTTTTTATTACAGTTTTGATGATTTCTGAAGATATAACTGCTTCTGTTTGTTCTTTGTTTTTCCCTGCTCTGCAGTTCTGTACTAATCACGGAACAAATACAGCTCTCTCAAATAAACCAAGTGTTGTATAAAAAGTTCTTTTTGTTTCTAAGTATCCTCCATTTAGAGAGAAATTGCTCCTGATGCACTGAAGCTATGTATTATGGGATTATATCTACTTCGAAAATTTCTAATTTTGAAGCCTCATCCAAGACGGGTTTATAATAGAACTATCATCTCTAACTCACTTCAGCAATGCACTTATAATCACCTCATACAAAATGTGTTTGATACTTTAAACCCACTTGAAAATATACAATGAAAATGGTAGCAATATTTTCATGCTTCCTATAAACCTGAGGCTTTAAAATTAATTTTTATTTTTAATTAAAAACTATTCCTGAAATCTATCATGCAGATCAAAATTAATAGTTTTCTAGACATTTTATTCTGCATTTAACTGAGAAATTTTTTTTAACAGAATGGAAGAAAAAACGCTGCCTATTGGAAATGTGAATACAGGCAACCCACATGTTAAAGAAATACACCTTACTTGCTTATAACCAAAGCTCCTCAAGGTGAACTCTGCTTCTTCACAGCTACCACCAGCAGTTTCCTTTTATTTTGAGTATTTTTATCAGTTCTGCTGTTGTGGAAACTGCTCTTGTGCCATAAGCAAGAAACCCACAAGCTCCCGAGGAGAAACTGCTGGGAAAAGGTATACTACAGCATTCCCTGTGACAATGTGCCCTGAAGGATGCTTACTTCATGTAGGCAACTCCCTTACATGCAAAATATACTTCCAATGACAAATTTGTGGTCATTTCCACTGGACAGTACTTGTTGCAGTTTTATTTTGGAAATTTGGTAGTGTGTAATTCCAAAGGCACTTTTCACGACGTGAAGTAATCCCTCTGCAGTCTTCCATAGTGTCCCCGTATCTAGTACTAAATCTTTGTGAGACAAGTACTATGACTGAACTAAAGTTTCACTGACTGCAACAAATAGGGAATTTGGGCACTAGGTAGAAGGGAAAAGATGAAATTTTCTTCCATAAGATAAATGGAAACATTGGATAATAACATGTTTAGGAAAAGCAAGTAAATTTTATTTCCTTATAGAAGAATTCATAAAAGTATCATATTTTAACACATTATTCTTTTATGCATAGATATTGGACATCTTCCTTTCTGATTAAAATGAAAGATATTCAATTAGCTTAGATTAACTATTTGGAGAAACAGAGTAAAGTTTTTTCAAACCCTAGAAGGTGCCATGGTAATTTAAGAGATTATTGAAGGGAATGTCAGAATTGGGAAATATGTCTTTCTACACTCTAAAAGTTCATAAAATCTTATTGTAAAGACAGAAAAAAAACCAAAAAAACTTTATTCCTGAGGAAATTTCAGAGCACTCTACTGTCCTCCATGGTCCTGACATTACTTGACTTTCTGCAACTTCTTGGAAAGGACCAAATGTTTTGTTACCTGTTCCAAAATCTCTGGGACAGACCTTTGGTACTGGTATTTCGTTAGACTAATGTGGAATGATATACTCAGATACTCAGATGTATGGTAGCTGTGAACTGAAACAGCTGGTGTAGATAAGGAATAAGTTATTTATCCCTTTAATGGAATGACTATCTGAACAAACAGCATACCATTTCTTTAATAATGCTCATAACGTATTTTATTGAATATTCATCCCTTTCTGGATGCCCAAACAGCAGTCAAAAGCACTTTTTCCATCTTTAGTTGCCAAAGAGCTTCTGCCTTTTCCATCAGTGTCCCTCAGAATGATTATCCATGGCTTTTTGTTTTCAGGTTGTCTTACAGTGAGCATTTTGTAAGGTTCATTTTCAATTTTCAGTTCAGCAGCATTGTAGGCACAGAGCATATTATCATGTTAAATATTATGCACTGTTTCTGTATGCAATGCAGGTTCCTGGTTTCAGTCTCTTCTTTGGATTTTTCATATCTGCCTCTCTTGTCATGCTCTGCCCTTGTAACTGAGATGAGCTGAGGCATTTGAGATAACCCTCTGCAGGTATATTGGCAGCTGGAAGCAAAACAGTCTCATAGGCAAGGTATAATTCACCATTTTCTTTCACTCTTGATCCTTGAATTTTATTGACCTACAGAATACATAGCTTAGTCTATTAGAGATACTTTTTAGTTGCTTTCACGGTGCACATGGAGGAATAATAAGTTATGAAGGCAGTACTATGATTTTGCCTTCAGTCAAATTAAATGAGATTTAAATCAGGGGAAACTTCACAATTAAAAATGACTTGCACAAGGGTCAGTTTTGTCTAAGAACACTAATATGATTTTCCTTTTTGATTAATCTGATTCTCCTTTCACACACCATATGAATAAAAAGTAACTTCAGTGAACTTATTGGATCTTCACAATCGCTAAAAAGGACATTTTCTGACTTATGTACCTCAGCATTTTTAACACTAATCAGTGAAAAATAGATGCATATGCACATACAATGGCATGCTTCAGTCTTTTCTTTGTTATGATAAAGTAAGAAGTAGAAATAATATGCTAGTTATTACCTTAATGTGTAAGATGTAATAAAGTAAAACAGAGCTTCCTCCTCCTTCGTTTTGCAGGAAAATTAATTTTTTTCTATTCCTTTACATGAATTTCCATGATGATAATTTAGGTTAAATAGAATTCTCAGTTTTTCTACACAAAGTTATGACATGGACAATTCCTTGTAAATCTCATTATCTTAATAAAATCCCATTACAATATGTTAGGGGGAAAAGAAACCCCAACATTTACATGCAGTCTGCCTTAGTGATTGGCATCTTTATGGTATCTTGGTGCTTTTCATGCTTCCATATGAGAATTGAATTAAATGACCTGGAAGTTCAGAGTAAATGTTTAAGCTTGATTAGTCCTTGAAAAGCAATAAGATGGAGAAGATGTTGCAGTACTTGCTAGTCAAGCTATTCAGACATTGAATTACAGACACTTTCAGGGCCATATCCCACCCTTATATAATTTACAGAAGCATATTATATCCCTGACCCTCAAAACCTCCTGTACAACTGCTTCTATGTTTAATAAAAACAACTAGATCATCTACTTTGACAAGCCAAAACTGGAAGCAAAATTTTAAAGCCCAAGGCAAGCTATTAAATGTCATTTGCTCAGTATTGCAAGTTCTCATTTCCTTCTGCAGCTGAAGGTGTTTCAACACTGGATGATGCTTGCAACGTGTATGCAATGCGTGCACTAACTTCAAACTTTTGTTCTGTTCAGAAGAGGTTAATGGTCTTTGAAATCGTCAGAATTAAAAACTCACCTTGAAATGGGTTATTTCTCTCTGAGTTTCCTTGTTACCCTTTCCATACCCTCTGATTTTGTAGAATTTAGTCAGTGTTCTGGAAGAGCCAGATAAAACGATCGTTAGAGCCTGTATTTGAACTCTGTTACTATATTGAGCACGGTGTCTACACTGCAAGCTCATACTGATACAGCTGTGCTACAAGTGTGCATAGTGGATGTGAAGTAGGCTGATAAAAGCATTTTTTTCTGTTGATGTAGATATGCCATTTCATTGAAACGCATGAAGTAAATGGTCAAATACCATTCTTTTGTTCGGATACCTCCTTATCAAAACTCAGATAATTACAAGTGGTCCCTGCTGGAGACGACTTTACAGAGTTGGATCTCCTAACTTGTTAGTTCATTCAATAAACTGCTTAGCTGAGGTTCTAGGTATTTCATGTTACAGAAAGAAAGAATACAAAAATAGGATGACCTGAAGGGCAACATTATTAGTGTACACAAAGAAGATGTCAGAACAGGTAACTTAGTAGTTACAGTAAGGTTTTTAAGAGATTCTCTTAATAATTTAAAAGTAGACGAGTACTGATTTATCAGTTGAGACTAAGATGTGAAAATGAAGAATAAGACTTCTAGGCTAACTTATTATATTGTGCTATCTTATATCAATCACAAGTATCATTTTTCTGATAGCTGATGTAGATGGAAATTGGCAGCACAATTATACTTTAATATAAGCTATTACAGACAACCAGTTCCAAAAATTCTGGAAAGTACAGTTTGCTTCCTGTGGGAGAATATTTATACTATAAATAATCTTTTGTAGACAAAAATTTCCCAAGCACTATATCTCATAGATAAATTATAAAAATGTGAACTGGATTACAGCAAAATAATGTTTCATTAAACTGTGGTGGTCTATGATCTTCAACTTTGAATTTATTGCAACCTCATTCATAGACAGCTCATTATTTAAATTCCATCATGACTAGTTCAGATACCTACTTTATCTTGAAAAAGTGCCAGAAAATAGAATTGTATCAGGGAATCTTAACACTGCTAGTGATGCATAGGTTACTGGGGTCCTTCATCTCAAAAGCTTCCAAGATAGAAGTAATCCTTTAATCTGTTGTGCGTGTCTCAAGGCACTCTTTTTTAATGCCATACTACAATTTCATCCGCTTTTTCATACTTTTCTGAATCTCCTTGCTAAATCTCTTCTGTGTTTATTAGGTGGTAGAGATGTCCCTTCAACCTTACTGACAGCAGAGGCTTTGGTGAAGTATTTTTATGTATAAAGAAGATGATTTCCCAGGGTATACAAGAGTTCAATACTCATGGCAAGGAAAAGATCTTGAACCCTATGTTGGTTGACTGATGGGACAGACCACTGAAAGGAAAAGTAAGATATACATAAAATGGGGTAGGATGGTAAAATGGAAATATGCCTTGCATCAAAGATATTCTTTTACATCTGGGAGCTGATTGCTCATTCAAGATTCTGAATTTAATGAAATTCAATGAAATTTATTTACTAGCTTCTACCTAATGGTGTTTTTTATTTATATTTTATTATCTTACTTTCACAGTAACAACACTACTTATCTCACACCACAGAATGGCAGATAGTGATGAGTAACTCTGCATACATCACTCTACGCGGCCAAGGAGCAACTGATGAATCTTTATTGTATTCAACAAGCTATGCAATTTCTAGCCCAGTGCCAGTGAGACTGAGATGCTTTCATCATCATATACTATCCTAATGATGATACCATATATGTGATAGTAAAGGTAGGTATTGCATCACTTTGGTAAAATTACAGTTTGGGGTATAACTTTAACTGTGAATAATTGTGTCATAATCTGCATTTGGGCTACAATTCTGTACTGCCTTCTGAATCCCATATACATGAGCAGAGTAAGTGTATAAATGCTACCAAACAAGGTTACTACATAGTACTGAACAGAAGAAATGCTAAATATAACTGGTGAACTATTTTCACACAATTAGTTCAATCACTGCCTTTGTTTGAATCCTGACTTGTGGACCCTTCAAAACCATTAAACTTGTGAATCCTTTTCCTAGTACCTGCTGTAATTGTGCTTGGAAGCCCTCCTGGGAGAAAAAGCTAGTGCAAGATGAGCCTTTCCTGCTAACAGTGAGCTCACTACATGGATCCCAAGCACTGCTGTCTGGACAAAGGTACAACAGTATCATTTTTTACTTGCACTGCCTTTGTATTGGAATGGACTAGCAGCACCTTTATGTAAATTACTTTATAAAAGTAGCTCTAGAAGTTCCTCCTAGCTGAGGCTTTCATCTGTTTTATGGTTTTTTTCTCTAGGGTATTGAAGGAGCTGGCGGATGTACTGGCCAAACCCCTTTCCATCTTCTTCCAGCAGTCCTGGAAGACTGGGGAGGTTCCACTGGACTGAAGGCTGGTTGATGTAGTGCCCATCTACAAGAAGGGTCACAGGGAGGACCCGGGGAACTACAGGCAAGTCAGTCTGACCTCAGTGCCAGGTAAAGTCATGGAACAGGTGATCTTGAGTGCTACCGTGAAGCACATGCAAGAGAACCGGGTGATCAGGCCCAGCCAACATGAATTCACAAAAAGAAGGTCTTGCCAAACTAACCTGATCTCCTTCTATGACAAAGTGACTCACCTGCTGGATGAGGGAAAGGTTGTGGATGTGGTCTTCCTGGACTTCAGCAAAGCCTTTGAAACAGTTTCTCACAGCATTTGCTACAGAAACTGTCAGCCTCTGGCCTGGACAGGTGCACACACTCCTGGGTGCAAAACTGGTTGACTGGCTGGGCCCAAAGAGTGGTAGTAAATGATGTTAAATCAAGCTGGAGGCCAGTGACAAGTGGGGTTCTGCAGGGCTCAGTGTTGGGTCCAGCCCTGTTCAATGTCTTCATCAGTGACCTGGATGAAGACATTGAGTGCACCCTTAGCAAGTTTGCAGATGACACTAAGCTGGGTGGAAGTGTGGATCTGCTGGAGGGTAGGGAGGCTCTGCAAAGGGATCTGAACGGGTTGGACCGCTGGGCTGAGACCAATGGGATGAGGTTTAACACAGCCAAATGCTGAGTCCTGCACTTGGGGCACAATAACCCTATGCAGAGCTACAGACTAGGAGAAGTCTGTCTAGAAAGCTGCCAGGAGGAGAAGGACCTGGGGGTGTTTGTTGACAGGAACTGAACATGAGCCAGCAGTGTGCCCAGGTGGCCAAGAAGGTCAATGGCATCCTGGCTTGTATCAGAAATGGTGTGACCAGCAGGTTCAGGGAGGTGATTTTCCCTCTGTACTCCACACTGGTGAGATTGTTCTTTGAATCCTGTGTTCAATTCTGGGCCCCTCACCATAAGAAGGAGGTTGAGGCTCTGGAGCAAGTCCAGAGAAGCTGGTGAAGGGTCTGGAGAACAAGCCTTATGAGGAACGGCTGAGAGAGCTGGGGTTGTTTAGCCTCAAGAAGAGGAGGTTGAGAGGAAACCTCATTGCTCTCTATAACTACCTGAAGGGAGGTTGTAGAGAGGAGGGAGTTGGCCTCTTCTCCCAAGTGACAGGGGACAGGACAAGAGGGAATGGCCTCAAGCTCCTCCAGGAGAGGTTTAGGCTAGAGATCAGGAGGAGTTTTTCACGGAAAGGGTCATTGGGCATTGGAATAGGCTACCCAGGGAGGTGGTTGATTCACCTTCCCTGGAGTTGTTTAAGGCACGGGTGGATGAGGTCCTGAGGGACATTGTTTAGTGTCTGATAGGAATGGTTGGACTCGATGATCCAGTGGGTCTTTTCCAACCTGGTGTTTCTATGATTTCAAAGTTTTCCAGGAACTCTTTCTTCTAACTCTATTTAAAAAAAAATGTCTATTTTGGTTTTGATAGGACAAAATTTTGTTGAGTTAACTTCCATATCCTTTCACTTTGAATGTTATTTTAAATCTATTCTGACAGAGATATCATCAAATATCCTCATGATTTCCTTAACAATGTATTCTTTCTTGCTATAATGCTAATTAAATATCTGGTGAAAGCAATGGACAAGCAATAATGGGCAAATTCCACCTAGCCTGAGACTATTTCTCTTATCTTCAGCCTGACCCCAAATATGTGGCTTTAAAGTGCCATAGCAGTAAAACTGCAAGATCAAGTAGAAAGTTTAAACTAGTTATTAATATCTCTTATTACCATGTAATGTGAAGAGGAAATTATAGCAGATAAAGTAATACAATAAGTATGACTTGTACGAATCAGGATGCTTTGCTTAATTTAAAAAGTTTCAAAAACTAGGAAATGTTCAGTACAGATTCACTCATTGAAAATAGTTCATAAAAATATATCAAAGGGACAGTATTGGAATAATATGTATATAAGATCTGAAATTTTTGTAAGTGATTTTATCTGAAAAGTCCTGTACAACTTTTTATTTGCAGAAAATTAGAAAATCACACTTTGTTAATGTGATTTAAATATTGTCTTATTATCTCCTGTGAGGAAGGTCAGCACAGCATTCTCACGCTTTTGTTGCAGTTTGAATTATTATAGTTTCCTATCAATCTCTTGTCTCCTTCCTGTTTTCTAAGTTAGCATTTATCCTGAAATTTAAGAACTCACATATGTACAATTTATTCAACCACATGTATTTTCTAAAAAACTAGTTTATATCTTAATGAAAATTAGATAGAAAAATTCTGTCTACATTGAAAATTCAGGGAGTCGAGACTGTCTTGTGAGCAAACCACTAATTGGATGGAGTATTCTATATCTGACTGCAATTTCTAGTGCCATCACCAGTGATTTTGTGTCATCCCAAACATAGGCTTAGATTTTTTTTTTTTTAGGGAATTAGATGCATGAATAATTTGGAGAGTCCTGGATCTCAAAACCTACATTCCTTATCCATCTTATCTGTAAACTGATGCTGTTGCTCATCCTGCTTTCTACATAAAGATGTAAACCCAAAGTTTATAAGTCTTCTAAGTAGTGTGATGCTGGGTCATAAGGATAATGCCTGTTCTCCTGAAACTATTACTGATTGATACTTTAGCCCACAGCGGAATTAAACATTCTTTAAATCAAGATCAGAATGGTGAGACCACACAGGTATGCAGAGAGATAGTTGTGCAATAATTATCTGTGGTTTTGTCTCACTTCATAAAATGAAAAACAATATAATACTTTCTCAAATACTCTCTACTTTTGACTAAGTATTATTTTACTGGCTTAACCATGAAATAGGATGTTTTTCTTCCCTTCTGCCCTTTCCTCTCACTTTAATTTCATATGCAACATTATTTTAATTATAGTAGCAATTTTCCAATACAGACACAAAATTGTTTTTATTCTGGAGCTATATAAAAATCATCATCGATAGAGAAATATTTTAATCATCTGTAAATTAAAATGTAAGTTCTTCTTTCTCCCTTATGAAAAGAATGAGATCAAGAAGGGTTTCCTACATTGACACACCACATATGGAAATAATGCATGTTTTAAAGGGAAAAAAATAAAACTCAGACTTTTCAGTTTGCTGTAGCTTTGAAACAATCAGTCTAATTCAAAAAAGCTCAAATTACCAATGGATCATTCTGTATGTCATCTGTCATTGGCTTTTTTTTAGGGAGTAAGGGAGTAGGACCTACCTCCCACCCCCAAATCAGTTAGGAGAAAACTCTCACTATTTTATGCCTCCAAGTCATTTTTACAAAGGAATAAATGTATTTGTCATTTGCATCTATTTCACCTTGTCACAATTAGAAATTTAATACACAGGCAGGTTAAGAGCAATACCCCCAGAAAATATTTTCTAATGTTTTCCATGCAGGAGTTCTCTTTTTACATGAGTATTTGCTAAGAACGTTTAAGTTAAATTTTAGTCCTGTCTACTGGATGAGGGAAAGACTGTGGATGTGGTCTTCCTGGACTTCAGCAAAGTCTTTGAAACAGTTTCTCACAGCATTCTGCTACAGAAACTGTCAGCCTCTGGCCTGGACAGGTTAACGCTCTACTAGGTGGAAAACCAGTTGTATGGCCAGGCCCAGAGAGTGGTGGGAAATGGAATTAACTCCAGTTGGAGGCCAATGACAAGTGGGGTTCCCCAGGACTCAGTGCTGGGTCCAGCACTGTTCAATGTCTTCATCAATGACCTGGATGAAGGCATTGAGTGCTCCCTTAGCAAGTTTGCAGATGACACTAAGCTGGGTGGAAGTGTGGATCTGCTGGAGGGTAGGGAGGCTTGCAAAGGGATCTGAAAAGGCTGAATCAATGGCCTGAGGCTAATGGGATGAGGTTTAAGAAGGCCACATGCTGGGTCCTGCACTTGGGGCACAACAACCCTATGCAGAGCTACAGACTAGGGGAAGTCTGACTGGAAAGCTGCCAGGAGGAGAAGGACCTGGGGGGTGTTTGTTGACAGGAACTGAACATGAGCCAGCAGTGTGCCCAGGTGACCAAGAAGGCCAATGGGTTCTTGACTTGTATAGAAACAGTGTGACCAGCAGGTCCAGGGAGGTTATTCTCCCCCTATACTCAGCACTGGTGAGACCGCTCCTTGAATCCCATGTTCAGTTCTGGGCCCCTCACCACAAGAAAGAGATTGAGGCTCTGAAGCGAGTCCGGAGAAGAGCAATGAAGCTGGTGAAGGGTCTGGAGAACAGGCCTTATGAGGAACGGTTGAGAGAGCTAGGGGTGTTTAGTCTGGAGGATGCTGAGGGGAGACCTTATTGCTCTATATAACTACCTGAAAGGAGGTTGTGGAGAGGAGGGAGCTGGGCTCTTCTCCCAAGTGACAGGGGACAGGACGAGAGGGAATGGCCTCAAGCTCCACAAGGGGAGATCAGAAAAAAAAATTTCATAGAAAGGGTCATTGGGCACTGGAACAGGCTACCCAGGGAGGTGGTTGAGTCCCCATCCCTTAAGGTATTTAAAACACAGGTCAATGAGGTGGTCAGGGACATAGTTTAGTGGTTGATAGGAATGGTTAGTCTTGGTGATCCTGGAGGTCTTTTCCAAGCTAGTGATTCTGTGATTCTGTGAAATGATGAACAAAAATGAAGTAGAGTTAACACAATTATATTTTGTATTACTTGAGGTTAGCCAGTGGGAAAATTGGCTCTCTTGCTCTATACTGTTTTGTATTTAGAGGTATCAGCACAATATTCTCAAAGATCTCTATGGCATATAGCTTTTATTTAACAGAAAATGCATCGGATTGCTGATATTCTATTCCGTGATTCTATTCTGTGATTGTATGAGAGGTGACATGTTCATTAGCAATTAGTCTTCTGAGGTGCTCAGCAGTTTCAAAGTTCACTGACAGCAGAAGATTAGATCTGGGCCCAAAAAAACCAAAGTATTTTGTGTTGGAGCTGCCTACTGTGAGTTCTCAGTAACTTTGGAAGATGGGAAGTATTGGATGGCAGGAGAAAGAAAGATTGTTCTCAATAGCAAAGACCATTGATTTTGAGACACTGGACTAATGAGATACTAATACATCTGCAGGAGAACTAAGGTGATTTTATGATTAGCAGAAGGTATTCTGAGGGCTGGCTCAATCTATGCTAATGTCCAGTGTGTTGGTTTCTGGCACTGGCTGAAAAAAACAGCAATCCATGGAAAACAGTTGAGGTTATAGTAATGGTGGTAATTATATTTGATGAGGAACACAACAATGGATGCAACCATCAATCTCAGAGTCATTTTGCAATGTGTACAGGCCTCCATAGCAGAGAAAATGTATGTAAACTCACTGGCTTGTGACACATGGGAGCATAGGAGATGGGATCTGCTTTCTCCCTTGAACTCTGTGACAAAGTATAACTTCAACTGCTCTGAAACTCAGGGACTTTTTCTCATCATAACTGCAAAGGTATATACTGATGTAAATCCATTTGGCTTGATTCCATCCTCTTATTGACCTGAATGAAAGTACGCTGCATTCAAGTAACTTACCTCAGGATGAAAATGCCAAGTTAAATCATAGTCATGTCTCTGGTCCAATATTACTGTTCCTTTTTCTCATTTTTGATTTTGGATACTTAAAAAGAGAGGAAATTGGACTGCCTTCCCACTGTGTTGCATCTTACATAGTCAAATGGACTTGTGCAGAGGTAATGCACAAACTTCCAACAAATTATCACTTTTGGCTTGGAAAATATCTCCTTGTGGGCATTTCAGGATTCATACCTAACTGGCAAAAAATATTTTTCCCTCATCTGCAGTAGAAATTCTGCAATGCAGCCCTTTAGCCTAGGATAAAAATCTCCTGTGCAGAAGGAAATGAAACAAGATTTTTTTTCACTCAGTTTCATTTGAGGAACCCCCACTACTTTGCATCACATAAGTCCTATTGACCCACTCTGAGGGTCCCTGAGGTCTTTTTACATTACTACTCACAAAGACTGTAGCTCCATCCTGAGCCATGCTGCATTTCATCCTAGGTGGTGAATTATTTTGCCTTCTTTGCTCTGTGGTGTATTTTATAGGAGGAGTAATATGAAATATGATTGGGTAATGAGACTATTACCTGTGGCTACCTTAGCAGTCCAGCTATATTATTATTAATGAGACTTTGTGCCTGAAGATCCTACATCAGAAATAAAATAGTGATATGTCAGGCAGGAAAAAAGACTTATTCCTGGTTTATTCTAGTAAGAATAAGCAAAAACAAAGAAGGGAAAAAAACGTAACTTCAAACTAGTAATTTTCATTTAAATCTGCCTGAGTATGATATCATTTAAAGAGAGTGTGGATTTCTATTCATTCAGCATAGTTCACAGGTCAAATACAGCTGTTTACACATTTGACTGTAGCAGTTCTGCTCAACTCTTGCCCATGCATTGTCCTTTAAAGAAAAAAATGTATCTGGTAGCAGTCTTTTTTAACAACAAAACTCTCCTTGATCTGTCATTGCAGGTGTGGTTGAGAAAAGACTTTATTGAGTGTTGTGAAAAGACCTCTGTGTCCCTCACAAGATATAGGCAGTGCTTGTGCAATTCCTCTGCATGTTTCAAAATATATTAAACATTAAATAAATGGAAAATTTTAATGCTAACTGTCATACCATTTTTCCCAGGCAGAAAAAAAATAAAGAGCAATTTAAATTAATACGTTATTGTCTCTGTTGGTGAGACTTCATTAACAAATGCTGATATAATATAGATCATATGTTTCCAGTGAAAGAATGAAGTGTGTGTGACAGCTGTCTGTTAACAGATAATTTAAGCTGACTCCAGAAAACAATCAGATTCTGACTTCTATAGATACATTCCTTTACAGACAGTTTTGTCTGCATTTTCATAGCTGGCAATGGTCGCTTAAGTGGAGAAATGCAGCTCACAGCATGACAGGATTATTTTGTTTATCTTTCTTAAAGCTTTTCCCCAAGTATTCTATCAATATGAGGTCATTTGTAGGAGACAACTCAAATAAACTTAATATAAATCCTAGGGTTTGGAGCTGTGATTTGAAGTCGCATGGTATTCCACAGTCACGTGGAAAGGTACTTACTAGAACTGGCTTTATTCATTCTTTCATTCTATTGTCCCCTAAATCTAAGACTCAATAGGAATAATGTTTTCCTGTAGCTGCCCTGGCAAATATGGCTTTTATTACAGGAGATTCACACAGCTTTCAAATCCAATTAGACTCATGCTATCTTGCTGTGGTATACATTAAAATTTAGCAAATATATCTTACGGAATGACTTGCTTCTTCTTCCATAGAATTTATTATTTTTATTAAAGGTTACTTCAGCCTGAGGTTTTTGTTCTGTTTTGTTTTATTTTGTTTTCTTGCAGTGGTTTCTTTTAGGAAAGGGAAAATGTGGAAACACAGAAAATACGTTCAGAGACGGTGCCTGTATGGCACAATATGTTCCATCTGAGGTAACAGGGTTGACCTGCTGGTTAGTAAAAGATAAAACTATTTCCAGGGCCCTGAACTAACTGGCAAAAGACCATATAAGGCAAGTGGTTTTTTTTTCTGTGTAACCTTTTTACAAAACCAAAACAAACCAAAAAGGAACACCAACCCTAATTTAGCTATCCTACATATGCGTGTCTCATTAAGTAAATGAAGCCACTGTCCCCAAAGATACTTTGTGATGAGATTTCATCAAGAAAAAAGATTTACTAAGATTCTACTTAGTAAGAGAGACCCTAGCAAAACCATAGATCATTATAGCCAGAGTTGGACCTGACAGTTTTGTGCTGATTGATCAATGGTTTATTTTGTTAGGTGTAAGAACTTTTCATCTACCACATCAGAATATGAACTAACCTACTAAATATTTTATTCTGTGCAAATTTAAGTATTACAGGCTTTAATTCTTCTTTATCAAGAGTCTTTATTGAAAATAAAATAGGCACCACTCAGCAGAACAGGAGGAGAGAGGTGTAGTATTTAAAGCACAAATAATCAGAGCATGTGATTCTATCAAAATTTATTATTAAAGTATGCTTTGTAAAAATATGTCATGCCTTTAAAAGTGTTTTACCTTGCTGAAGTTTTCTAGCCTAGGGCACCGAAGTTTTGGATCTTCAAGTCTTGCCAAGACAGTGCTGGGAAGTGAAATGGGCTCTATGGGGCAGCATAAAGCCACATCCTGCTCTAGTAAGTCTGGTCAATTGGCCTGCAAACTGTCCCAGGGCATAGCCAGAACAGGAGAGGTCTGCACCTCTCTAGTGCTACCTCTGTAGATCCCTTCCTCAAGAACTAGGATGCCTTTTCTAGTCATCTTAGGGAAACTCAGACCTTTACAGAACAAAAGAGCTCTGAGATATGGTGCTCAGTGATTCCAGGAGGGCTGGCAAGCCCTGTGTCTGCAGGGACAGATCCTTTCATCTGGCAGCTCTGGGATTTATGACCCTACTGTTACGTTTGCCTCTGCTCTTCCATGTGCCAAGCATGAGCACCATATGCCTGAGGATTGTACTTGACTGCTTTGCTTTTCAGATCTCAGTCTGCAAAATGAATTCCTACCAGTTCTGAGAAAGACCAAAGGTGTTTGCTTTAACAATTTATTGGGCTTTTATACTTATAATAAAGCTTTCTGGATGGCATAGTGGTTTCACTTTGTTTATCTATTATAAGCTATTTTCACTCCTATGTTTTCGTAGTTTAATTCATTTTAACTTGTGTTGTTGTGAGATTCTTACATTGAGACCATCCTGTTTACTCATGTGCTTAATTCGTCCCTGCAGCAGCTATCTGAAAACCTTGCCTAGCTATAACTGTCTCACAGGAGCAGGCTGCATACACTGTTGTTCACAAACATTTTGTGTTATGTTCGCTTTGTTGAATGATCTGGTATCACACTGTACAGGAAGTCTTTCTGCCATTTATGTTATGATTTTATTTTATTTTTTCAGAACATGGAGTATAAACTGAAAGTGTGGGGTTGGGATTGTGTTTTGCTTTTCTGCCTTGTTACCCTGTGGTGCTGTGGTTTGTATTACAGCTTGGCCAGGTCTTCATCCAGACTATTTAATTTCAAAGAGAATGTACCTGGAAATAATCGCCCTTTCCTCCTCTATGATACCTGTGCTTTCTTGTCAGTGACTCACTCAGACACTGTTCCTTTTCTGAATGTGTAATTTTAATAGAAAAACCAAAGGTAGTGAATCTACTTTAATCACTAAGTGTATTGAAAACCATGGCTTGAATCCAATAGAAATAAAATGAGTGCTTGTCCCCAAAATGCTTTTGAAACTCCAGCATAAATACGGGTAAGTTTTAAGGGCAAGATTGCAACTGTGGTATCAGGAAAAAGAAAATCCTTTCACACCCTGAGGAAGGAGCTAGTTTGCATCTCATTTCTAGAGGTAGGACAATATCAGAGAGCGTCCCTGCTTACACGGTCTACTAGGTGTGTGGGTGGGCAGATAAGAATATGCAGGAGAAGACTGCAACCATATTTTCTTCCCCCTCACTCATAAGTAGTCTTTGGTTCTAGTTTGGTAGATTAATAAGTTACTGTTCTCTTTTGCTCAGGGATGGATACACAGTCAAAATCAATGTTCTGTCAGAAATTATGTGAACAAATTGTTTTTTAAGTCATCAATTCAACAGCGACACTTGTTCCAGCTGAACTAGTGATACTTCATCTAACTGTTTTCCAGTTATTCTTTACGCTTTATTTACATCAGCAACTCTCTAGAGCCAATGGAAGCAATCTCTACTAAGGGATTATTTTCCTCTTCCAGGTTGGAAAAGCGTATTTAAAGCTCTAGGCTGTAAGAAAGGTGCAAGAACCAGCAGGGCATGTGCAGCCAGGCTCCTTGATTTGCACAGGGTAGTCCCTCTGGGAGCAAGGCACTCGGTGTGAAACACTCCTTCCTGAGTTATTGCCATGAAGAAGAGTGATCTGAGCCACATATATTAGAGTTGAAAAGACCTCTGGAGTCATCTACTCCAGCTTCTGCGAATAGTGTAAGTTGACGTGAACCTCAGGGATGAACATTTGCCTTGAAATCTGTGACTCGTCCTTTCATATTGCCTCAATTTCTCTCCTTTTGTACTACTGAATCTACATTTTTACCCTTGATAATTTTGAGCTATTACTATACTTCTACCTGCTTTCCCCGTGCCACCAAGAGTCCTCCCACATCACGCTCCACCTTCTTCTTTTTATTAATTCTTCCTATGTACTCACAGCCTGCAATCATGTCATCTTACCTCTAGACAGGGCAAATTCAGCAGCTGTTTTTCCTGCCTGACTACTCATAATACCATAGTTGCTGTCTTCTGAACTCTGAGGATTTTTGTGTGTGTGTGTGTGTTTTCTGGCTGCTCTAGTTGAGTCTTCTTTTTTCTTCAAAACCACCACAATTTCCTAGCGGGGAATGCTTAGAGCAGTGTCGATATAGCCTTACCAGTGAGGACTGTGTAAAACACTATTTCAATTCCATGTACAATACCTTTTTTAATGTAGCCACAAGGACAGTAATCAATAGGATTGTAGAAAAAGAATGGATTTTACAGAAGTCAAAGGAAATTCAGTAGGAACTGTAGAAATTAATTAAATATTAATTAGGACAGAAAGTCATTAGTAGAACGATATGCTGTATTCCTAATAGTCCAAAGACAGATATCCATGTGCAGATCTATATTTATTTTTCCTTTTTTTTTTTTGAAAGAAAACTTAAAAGGGACGCATAAATTTTAGTTAAAGTCCTTGTTTCCTTGTGTTCTCTGCAAAACTCTTTGAGCCAATCTCCCTTACTGATTATCAGCCCACCTTGAGTGCTCACAGGGTTAGTTTACAGGACACACAACATGTGCCACCATGCAGCACAATATCCAGAATGCCGCTGCCTGCTGTCTGGTCTATGCATCTCATTTCAAATCACAGCATTTACTGAATGCAGGGGAAAGAGCTCAGCATAAAGGCAAGTTCTGATCTGAAAGAATCAGTACCGATTTTGATTTGGAGTTAAGAGCATGTTGGTAGTAATACTGTGAAAAGGAACATACAGCCTATCTGTTTCAAAATTGCTTTTAAATTGAAGGGGTGGAAGGGTGGCTTATTATATTATGTATATATTATATGTTTGATGGCTTTCATTTTAATTGCAAATAATTTTACATAATGCAGATTCAAGATTATTTGAAATACATACACGGTACCTCATCATATTTTTCTCTCAACACATTGCGAAATAATAATGGGGGAGAAATATATTTGCTTAAAAACATAAAACTTTAATTAAGGCTATTAATGAAGTATCTTTCTTCAGAATATTATCCAATATTGCCACCTTCAGGTCAAAGTTTATTTAAGCATTTAAGGACATTTCTTCCAGAATCTTACAATTTTCCATGTTCATGATTTTTAAAACAATTCTAGTTTTTTTTTTATTCTCAGAGTTGGGAAGCAGAGAGCAGGCAGTGGTGGTGTTGGGAATTTGTGGAAATTAAACTCCTTGATCTTAAGGAAACAGAGAGGAAGAAAACACCACAGTTAATACACTGAATTCATATAGTGTGTGATTTGCTTTCATAAAAAACGTCAGAGATCTAAAATTACACTTGTTCTTCCTCAACAGTTTATTTTTCTGTTGCCTTGTCTCTTGCAAAACTTCTCCCAAACTTTCTCCTTTTCCTCCTCCTTCTACTCAGGAAAGATAAAGGTGATTTGTGAAGTGAATAGATTCAGTATGGATATTATTTAGATCAAAGTTAAAGCTGAATTTACAAGAGAAAATTACTAAATTAAGGAGAGACAATGAATTCTGCTGGAAAAGAAAGGAAATTTATGTAATAGTAGTTAAACTGTGATCTTAATCTAAAGCAAAAGCATCAAAGCTATTTGTTTGTACCTAACATTTGAGTTTCTTTTTAAGGCTTCCATGAAAAAATTGATAAATAAAAGTAACCTTTTGAGACAGGCACTCAAATTAAATAACATTCACTGTGTTCATGGTCTTGCCTCTGTTGGTTTCTTCCAGTGCTAAGTAAAGAGATTGGTCCATGGCTGAGAGCTATTGATTTGCTAATGATGGAATCCCATTTCTTGGGTATACATAGGCAAATCCTTTTGAAATATAGCATTACATGAATACTGCCTTCCACCCAGAAAAAAGTAACATGCTGTTCAGTAACAGCAGTAGCAAACACTTTCTTTGGACAGAGGCACAATGCTTCACTTCCCACTTAAATTGTTTTGCACTGTTGCACTAAAGAGCTGGCACATTATTCCCCACAGGTGGTTGCATTTCAGCAGCTGGGTGAAGCAAGTCTCTATTTCATCTTTCATCTGGAGTGAGTGCTAAACATAACATAGGGCTCCTCTATTTCCACAGGCTGTTAACCTTCCAAAACCTGTGCCTCTGAGGCTAAACTTAGCAGTACTTCAACTTTGATTACGAGAAACATCTCTATTCAAAACCACATTAAGTGAGAGTGAATTAAGTCCCCTTGCAACATATGGTAAGTATATGCCAGAGCTTACTGGGGGCTTAAACAGCTTTCTGAACTTAGTCCTTCTCAAGTGGTAAGTTTAAGTAAAACCTCTTTGTCTGTTTTTTAATAACAAGAGGATGGCAATAAACCATGTAACATTATGAATCTCTGTCTACAAAAGCATATTAAAATATAGCACCTTATCAATAGTAATTTCATAGGATTTACAAAGCACAGCAGAAGTTCAGAGGAACTGAAAGCTGACATCTCCAAAAGAAGGTCTGCAAAGACTTATTGACATCCTTGACATAAAAAACTAGCTTTCTTCTGGGTAAATATCCTCATCCAACTGACAACTGAACCACCTAAACTTTAAGTTTTCTGTAGCTGAAGGTAATATTTTCTTAATAGGGCAGATGGAAAGAGTTCCTCTCAATAAGCAACTAGGCTGGTTGTTTGACCACAGGCACTTCACAAAATTCAGGTGTGAATACAATCCCAAGTGAACTTGGAGGAAGAAGCTTTATCAAGGAAAGGGAGGTATGTATAAATGTTACGGCTAGACTAAACAAGACATTGTATATACTATGTCTATAAAGTATGGTTTAAAATTTGCAAAGAAAGGTAATAGCTAAGAATTCACTACCTCATTCTCATTCCTTCCATTGTTTAGAAGATGTGGTTGAAGATGAGATAAGAATTTCTTCTGCATTTATAAGAATTATAACAAAATATGAAGCGCTGTAGAGGTGGGTGCTTAGTCAGAAATACATTCTACAGTGGAAAGAGGAAATAAAAAATAAATTAGATACTAAAGAGAGGAAAGACCATGGAACAGTAATTCAGCAGTCAGTTTCTGGCAAAGGGAGCTTAGCAGTCCAAACAACAGATTTTGTAATATTTAATCTGGAGGATCTGTGGAATTATGCATAGGAAGAGATGTCTTCGCTATTTTCTCAAATTAAATTGATTGAGGTCTGTGCATTATATTACATGGATTTATTCTGATTAGATCTAAAGCCAAATGTCTTTCTTTCCAAGGGAGATTCGGAAACTCAAGAAATTTCTTCTTAACATTTTTTTTTTCAATGTCAGGGGACACTGCAGCATTGTTCCTGTATCCAAGGTAGCTCAGCAACTGGCATGTTAGGCTGCTGCCTTGTACTTGAAAAGCTGCTGAGGTTCAGCGTGGCTGCATGGAGGCACCTATAATACACTCATCCTAGTAGTACTGGAACACTGTGTAATCTCTAAAGGGCATGAGGGTGAATGACATATATAAATGTAGAATGTTATTACTGTATACTCTACTTAATTGGGACATACTGAATAGGGATAACTACTTTACTGTGTCTGTCACTGTGGAAACTGATGACAGTGTGTAGTAATAACTGCTAGTTAATCAAGATAGTATTGGCATATGTTCTGCTTAAGAGGTCTGATTTAGGTACTGGTAAATAAAGTGCTGTTTAACCGGGTGACAAATAGGTGTGAAATCCTGAAATGTTTTTTAAATATGCACATTGCCACATAAAGAGGCATATTTTTGTAGATCCTCATGTGGCTCAGTCAAGGGTGGCTGAGTTCAGTGGCACTGGCTGAATCTGTCGGCTTCACACCAAATGCCTTTTGATTGTGGCACTGACAAACTCATTGGCAGCAGTAATTATTGCTTGGAATTTCTGCAGCTCATAAAAGGTAAGTGTGTGCAATGCACTGCATCAGCAGATGCACACCGAATACCATGTCACACCACCCAGTTACAGGCCTGGCCATTCCAAACCAACCCAATGTGTTTGGTGCATCTTCTTCCCAGGTTTCCCCAGCAGAACTCATCAGAACATTTTGAGTGCATAGGGAGCATGTAGCTCTCTTCAACAAGCAGTCTTACGTTTAACTACTTACCTGCCAGTTTCAAGCATGCTTAGCCCCGTATAGTGTGAATTTTGTAAATCTCTGAACCATGGTTCAGTGAGGTACAAAGCAGGAGTTCTTTTAAATTAAATGGCAGTCTGTGGAAGAACTAATTCCATTTTTAGTGTTGAGAGGCACTGTGTTTTGATGGACTTGGCACATGTGGAAGTGCTACCTCTTTACCTTCTCAGCCTTAAATCATTCACTTAATGCTAATATAACAGCACATGAGTCCATGCCTTCTTCTGTAAGAATGTTGATCTTATCTAACCCAACAAATCACATATGCTCTTTTCAGAAGAAACACAGTCTTTGATTTCTTTGTTAGAAACATAATCATGCTAGTAAATGCTGCAAATCATTGTAATCTTCATAATGGGGCAAAAAAATGAAAAACCTACAGCTGCTCCATAATGCTTTATAGCTTTGCTAGGTAAAGACCTTGGGCTGTTTTATTTTACCATGGAACCAAAGAGAATTTACCATTTCTCCTGCATGGAGAAACCCTGAATACTGATAAGTCATTTCTGAGTAAAGATTTGTGAAATTATCATGAAACCAGGGGATTTTTAGGCTGGACATGAGGAAAAAAAAATTCACAGAAAGGGTCATTGGGCACTGGAACAGGCTGCCCAGGGAGGGGGGTTGAGTCACCTTCCCTGGAGGTGTTTAAGGCACGGATGGATGAGGCACTGAGGGACATGGTTTAGTGTTTGACAGGAATGGTTGTACTTGATGATCTGGTGGGTCTTTTCCAACTTGGTTATTCTATGATCTCAGAAATTATTTAAGCACTCCTTTCAAAATTAGTATTGGATACCAGAAGTATTGTTTGCCATAGAAGAGATTCTTTTAAATTCCCTGTTCAATGGATCTGGCAACCACTGGAAGCTGTATCATATTATAGCTTCTTGAAATATACATTGCAAAATTAAAATAATTTGAAGTGGCTTCTGCTTCTGAGTTCACAGAGTTTCCATCAATGTTCAGGGTTCCTATGCTTTTCTTTTCATGCTGTCAGCAGTTTGTGAACTCTAGGATACTTGGTGTATACTTGGTATTCTTCTTATCCTGAAAGACATAATAAAAGCTGAGCAAACTCTATGATATCATATTCTTCAGCTCTAACTTGGGTTATAAAATGGTTTGTCAATAAGCTGTGATGTCTTGTATAATATATGTGATGTATTTCTTGACACTGCTTCAGCTGCTGAAGTCATGTACAGGTTTAGTCTCATCTAGCTTAAACTCTCTGGAAACCAAAGCACCTTGTTTAAACTGGTTTAGTAAGTGCTCCCTTTTCTGCATGCAGATCTGTAAATAGGCTGTTTAGTGGAGTTCCAGGACAAGGTGAGATGTGAGTCTCTTTGTGGAGATGGTTTTCTCTCTTTTTCCACAAAAAAGTACTTTATGTGGCACATGTAGCCTAAACATTACCTCTTCCCTCTCTGAAACTCATTCTCTGTGTTCCTTACATTAAACTCCTGTAACTCTTTGCATATTTTCTATTGTTTGAATTTAAGCAGAATAGAGCATTGCTTGTGGTTTCTCTTTGGAGTTTGTTTTATGACCATCGTACTATTGAATGTATTTTCTGTTCTTTATATTGCCTACCTATTTCACAATTAATTGAAGATGAGGCTTTGGACGTCTGTCTCCAGTGGTCTGTACCCCTTTCTCCTGAGTGAACAAGGTTATTTGATTAGTTCAATGCAGAGACTCTGTGTGGAGCCAGCTGACTGCTTTCTGTGAGACCAAGAAAGATTCAGAAGTACCTGCTCAAGGAGATTTGTAGCAGAGCTCATAAGAAAGCTATAAAGGTATTTCAGATGTAAATATTCTATTCACAGTTGCAGCTGTGTAATCTAGAGAAGCAGCTACTGATTTAGAGATGTGAAAACAAAATGTAGCCTTATTAACTTAGCTGTTCTTGAGATGCGAGAATGTCAATTAGGAATATTTTGGCCCTGGATAATTAGACAACAAGCTTCTTGTTAACTACTAGTAGGAATTATTTCTTTGTATGGTCTTAATTTATTGTATTTCAAAGAAAAGGTGAATCAGACTTGTGACTAGTTTTATTCTCTGTAAGCCCTTTCAAGTCATAAGATGAAGTAAAATTATGGCCAAGTCTAACAATGGACACAGATGAAGATTTTCTCTCTGCCAGGAAACTCTGCCAGAGTAGTATGGAAAGGTTTCCTTCCACTAATAGTTCAGGAAAAAAAAGTAAAGTTGAAAAATAGAACAGAAAATAAAGGCAAACTTATAGTCTGTACTAGGCAAAAAGAGACCATTTCAGATCTTCACAATTTGCTTGAAAATATCTTTTCTTCTCTCATCACCTTTCATTACCCCTGCTAGCAGCTTATGTTAAAATATTTACCGAGGCTGTTGCTTAAAACCACAGCAGTCAAACTGGGGTGAATTTGCAACAGGATTCTTGTAATTTGTGCCCAGGGACTAGAAAGAACTACACATCATTATGCTGTGGCATATGTAACAGTCAGGGTACATGGTGAAACAAAAAGGAAAATAAAGCAAACCACTCTTGGACATGCCTGAGAATTGACACAATAGTTTTCTCTGAAGCAATTCTGTCACTTTGTGAAAATGTATGCTTGGACCTTTTAAAAACTTTCTATTATATACTCAATAGACCGTAACAGCTCTGAAGCTTACTGCAGTGTTTATACAATAGAACAGCTCTTTATTTTTGGTCTATCGTGCAAATGTATATTTGAGTGATTCTAAAAGGGCATATTTTACTCAATGGACTATAGTGGCTCCTCTGGAGCCCGTTATGTTGCACAGTACTTTGTAGTACGTTGCAGTATCAATGTTAACACAGTCATACCCATCTGTATGGTGTGCTCTTCCAGTATTTTCTAAGGACTGATTTCCTTCCCACCTTCTGAGGTGACTTCACAGAAAGGGAGACTGCTTCAAGCAGCATCCCATTTTGCCAAGCTTCTGTCTTTTTTTCTAGAGAGACCTGCCTCCAGGAGACGAGTAGATCAGTGGGAATTAATGTCATTGCCCAAATGTTACTGGAGGATCCTATGGTTAAACTAACGTGAAAAAAACGCAACTTCTCCCAATCTCCTGGTAGCTCCTGCATGTTTCCTCGGAAGTCTTAGTGGAGTTGGTGTACTTGTGGATGTCTTGTTATCTTAATCACATGGAATTTATTGCCCTTTTTAAATAATGCGGACACTTGGCTTTCTCTTGCATTGATTCTTGTCAGCATCACCCTGCTTTACAATTCTAGTGACCCAAAAGGGAAGGTGAAGCAGCAGTTTTGGAGTGTCCTGTGAAAGCCTGAGATGCAAGAGCTTACTTCTCAAACCATAAATATCTCTCCAGGTTGTGTGAGGGAGGAGTTCATCCATAAACAGCCACCCAATACTACGATGGTTTTCACCTATGCCTGGCTTTCCCGCAGAACTGCAAAACTTGAGCTTGGTTGAGGATACTATATGAGGCAGGAAACCACCTTTTCAGTTAAAAGTTGGACCAGAATCTCAGTTAGTGCATGTTAGCTATGTGACTGAGTATTTTATATTGTCATCTCTGCTCCTTCCCTTATTTTAGTGAAACAAAATTGATTAATTATTGGATATTTTGATTTTCTGCATTTTTTTTCCTCAGCTCTTTCAAAGCTGCTGGTATTGCTGAGGCTTTAATACGAGTAAGAGGGGAATTGCATATGCAAATTTCACTCCCTTAATTAAAATCAGGAGTACTTGATTACACTGCTAAGCCCCAGAGCTGCAAATATGTAAACAAAGGTTGCATACTCAGGAAGGAATATTGAGCCCTAAGCCATGTTGTTGTGATAGACTCTTAGTCTGCTGTTAATATGAAACCCAGTGCAAAATTAAATTCCTTATTTCTGGATTCCAGTGCACACTGTTCCAGGTGCATACTTTGTGGTTACTTAGTTTAGGCTTGGGATTGTTTTGTTTTCATTCTTTATTTGCTCCTTTTTCTTTCTGGTTGGTAGGAATAATGCAATTAAAATCAGATGCAGCTTGAAGAATATGATGGGGTATCTAGAAAAAGTGATTGACTGGAAAAAAAAAAGTCATGGGCTTTTATTTGTGTTCTTTATTTGTTCTTCGGTATATGACCTTAGTCCTTCAAAATCCAGAGAATGCTGCTCTTCTGCTGCCTGTCTCCAGAAGTCATGAGAAATTTCACTAGTGGATCCGAGAGTATGAGTAGTGGGAGATTTTTTCTTGAGGTAACCAACTTTCTTAAAATACTTGTTCCTGTTCTTGCACAGTAGTCATTAGCCTCCCTCAGCTATGCTGATCCAACTGTCTTTGATGAATTGGATTGTTCAGATAATCTGGTCACAAGAAAAACAAACAAACAAACAAAAACAAAAACAAAAAAACCCACAGAAGAACATCCTAGCAGTGTCCATTTTCTCTAAAACAGCTAATTTCAATTATCTAATTCATAGCACAGTTCCACAAAGAGTGCTATCATAACGAAAAGCCCTGGTGTGACCCAGGGTTAAAAAATGCCTGAGAGGGATAAACTGAAGAACAAAAAATTCTTAGACTAGATTTACCAGTATAATGAGAACACTTTGCAGGTGGACCCTCTGGTAAAGACAGTAGCATTACATTTCCATTTTCATAACTCTTTCTAAGCGTAAAACAGTGTGGTAGTACAGATCTCCTTTCCTTGCAAGCATGTGTCTTATTGAGCTGTCAAGTTCCCTTTTTTGATCCGTCAGTTACCTTCTAGTCTTAACAAATAAGAGCAATCCTGGAACAGATATGGGAATTTAAAGGCCACAGCTACTTATACTTGTGTGGCTCCCACAAACCCTAGGGGCTTCTTTAAGATGCCATGTATATGGTGCAAAGTAGGCATGATACCATTCCATGCTGGTTTACTACACTTGCTTCACAAGGCAAAACTTACTATACACGGCATTAGTAGAGAATAAGATTGTTGTTTTAATTAAACAGCTCTGAGATTTGTGAAGACTATGGTATGATTGTGTCTTGTTCACATCTTTAAAAAAGAATAATGCAGGGACTTGGATTTTCAGCTTATTTTTTCTGAGGTCTTTTCTGCTTAATGTCTGATTATCTATGGGCTTCTGCTGATGTGAAAGATGTAGCAAAAATCAGCATCTGCACAGATAATGGCCCAGAAATAACAAAGGCTGATGCAAATGTATTACATATGCAGTCTGTAAATTCCACTGACTCGTTTCACTTCAAACCCACTCTCCATACACAGCCTCTAATCAATTAGGAGTAGCTAACTATAAAAGAAAATTGCCACAAACTACACTGGTCCGATGAAAACAGAGCTGGCAGGACCTAAATTCAAGACAGATGACACCTACCCTAGTGTCTGTCAGAGTATAGCCTTGGGTGAGATTTATTGCCATTAAGAATGACAGTTTTGATCAAAACCCATAGAATCAAACTACATATTATCTAACTCTGCCTGCTGATTTTAAGATAAATATGCAAATTCCTCTACTCTGATCTGTGACATAGAGACTTCATGTGATCAGGAAAATGGATCTCTGCATTGTGTTTTAATTTTACATAGTACTTAATTCACGGTCAAAGTAGTACCTAAACTAGATTATTAACAGAAAGCAGTGCAATTTCCTAAAGATGAACCAGAACCCAAACACAAAGGGCAAGTTTCTGTTATCAAGATAAACTATCTTCTTTTGTCAGTTCCAGCACACAACGCATTAACATTAATGACAGCTTTAGCCACACGCATGTATATCTCTCATTAACACTAATGGGCAATACATGCATATAGATTTCTGGTTAATACTGATGGGAATTACATATACGTGCAACACTCATTAGCATTAATGAGAGTTCTCCTGTGGCTATCTAATGATCATTAATAGGAGTTACACGCATGTGTGTTTCCCATTAACATTTATGGCATGTGCATCTCTCATTAATATTGATGGAAAATACAGGAAGCCATATCCCTCATTAATATTAGTAGGTGATGCACACACTGCAAGGAGACAGCTAGTCCTACCATACCCTCAATGAGGAAATTTGAGCCATTTTTAATTCTATTCTAAAGCAACTTCAGTTTCTTCTGTCTTTTGGTGAATTGCTCGAGGTCTCCTTGACCTTGGATTGTTTTCCTTCCTACATGAATGAACTATTTCTGAAAAAGCCTAAACATTCTTTTCTATGGTACCAGACAGCATGTCAACTCTGCATTTGTTTTTAAGCAAACGTATTTCTGAATTACTGTTATTTCAGAGAAAGGGCTGTATATGCATTCAGTGGCATAGGGTTGGAACAAGCCAGCCACTGAGTTATTACTTACAGGCACACAGAATTTATTATAAGTTCTTTTGATCATAACTCTGTTTTACATCATGTACAATAATGCAGTATTGTGTTAAACTCTGACATGGTTCCTGATGAATGCAATAGGGACTAAAGGTCATACCTTTTCTTTGGAGTAAAAAAGGTATGTATTTACTACTGTACTGAGCTTTTTATCCTTCCAGTTACAAAGAGATTAAACTTCAACACCCCTTTCAAAAATGTGTTCCTATACCTGCCAAATGGTTTCCATGGGCTTTCTACAAGTCTGTATTTTAGGTTACCTTCTGAACATCTGCTGTTGATGTGCATAGTGTTAGTGCAGAGCTCAGGGATCCATATGGTGGGGCAGCTGAGAGGTCTGGTCTTAGAAAGAACTTCCCTTTCTCTCCTTCAAGGGGTATCACTGCTTGGGTGGATGCTGAAGAACCAAGAACTTGTAGCTCAGCAGCAGAGTTGTGATCTCCATGTGGTGTGGACAGGGCCAAGGAAGAACACTGATCTCCTTATCAGGTCACATATATGGAGAGAGGAGAAGGTGATTGCATAAAACTCTAGACTGTCAATCAAGTGATTTGAAAGCAGTTGTTACCATCATATCCTGTTGTACGGTAAATTCTCTTTTTCTGTACTTTGGTATACCTACCACCTTGTACACAGGAACTATAACCTAAAACAGGATCTCTAGATGCACTGCAATGGTTTAAACAACAGTTAATACTAACAATAATAGCCACATCAAATATGTGCTATTTAAAACAAAACCAATATGTTTATATTTAAAAGTGCCCTTTGGTAAGATAGTCTTATTGCTTTTCTCATTACTGTACAGAATTAGAATACTTATTGTCCATGCAAATTTGTTACAAAAAAAACCTGACTTTTTGCAAATAACACATAAAAATCGAAGAATTGCATTTGGCAAATACAACTGTACTGTATTAGATTCCCTAAGGCTGTGGGAGGTACATATTGCACCTTCCTGTGCCAGAGAGTTCACTGCTGTTTGAGAAGGCTTCAGCACGGGGAACAACAGGCTGTATCACTGAGGTGACTGCTCCATTTCAGGACCTTTCTGGAGGATGGACAGGGGAGTGAGAGCATGAGAGCAGTTTTAACTCCCACAAAAGCTGTGCAGACAAACTGCCTCACATGAGCTTTTTCCACTTGCCCTAGCTCTGCCCTTTTGGTATCTTATGCTGAGCACTCCTTTGTTGCATATTGGTTCCTTGTCATTACAGTGGTGTAAGAGATGTTGTCACTGCTTTTATTACCAGCAGATGCTTCATTGCTGGGCTCCCTGACCCCAGCAGGATCTGTGGGGTTCCTATATATAATCGACATCAATTCACATGAAAATTGACAATGAATCCATATACATCAGCCATAAATGCATTAAACTCTTCATAAGTACAAACATACAGACTCAGACGTATGCTTGCATGCACACACATTTACCCACACTCATACGCACCCATCCTGGAAATTCTAATAGAGGAAAGGTGGTTCTAGTGCTAAAGGATGACAGATGTCAGAAGGCATCAAGGAAAATCACAACAATATTATTCTGTCTGGCTACAATGGCGTTAAAGATTCTAATCTGTAGCTACAGCTTTCACTTATAATTCAGAACTCAGCTGCTAAACAAACTAAATAATTTATCAAGTACAATATGTTCTAAGTCTGCAGCTTGCAAAAGCTGCAGCCATACCTTTGTTTCAGAGAGTCATCAAATGATGGAAATGTCAAGCTCTTCCTTAAAGTGCATCTTCCTCAATTCCCTTGGTAGATAGCACGGATTTTTTTTCTAAAGATATTTTATTGTTTTTCTTCTTTTCATCAGGGTGGGGTTGCCATGACAATAAAGTAGGATGCCTTCCTGGATTTCACCTTTGCTGTCTTGCTTCATATGATTCTCTCTCCTCAGAGCAAACATGGTGGATGCAATGCACATACAGATGTCTGATTTCAGATTTCTTTCTCAAGTGTGCTTGGCAGCTGCTCTCCTGAGACAGGCAAAGCAGCACTTCACAAACAGCACTTCACATTCATCCTCCCCCTCTCTAATGGCCACCATCGTGTCTCTCTTGCTTTGTGAGCTCTCTTTGAAGATGGACAAAGATTTTCATGAAAGACTTGCTACCAGAATAAACAGAAACTTTTTTTAAGCATTACAATTAAGGAAATTACTAAATCAGTTCTTTTAAGTTTCTTGAGGTCAGATGGAAAAATATGCTGCAACAGAAGTTGGAAACAGCTATTTCACATCTTAGCAATATGTGCAGATCTAAGCTAGGTACTGAATTTCAAAGGCCAGGTTTAGGTTGTGATGCTGTCATCATGACTGAACTGGGTCTCTTCCTTCTACTCTGTCAATGTTTATTGCTATCCCAGTTTTCTCTATTAGACTTCTAGGACTTCTCCAAGACAAAAAAGAAAAAAGGCACAATCAAATCACCCATCTGGATGAAGAGTTTTCATAGAATCCTAGAATCACTTGGCTGGAAAAGACACCTTAGATCATTAAGTCCAACCATTCCTAACTGCCACTAAACCACGTTCCTGACATCTTGTCTATCCATCTTTGAAATAACTCCGGGGACGGGGACTCAACCACCAACCTGGGCAGCCTGATGACCCTTTCCGTGAAAATTTTTTTCATATATTTTATATATCTTTATATATATATATTTATATATCTTTCCCACATCTTTCAAAAATAGTGGTAGCATCTCAGAAATCCAATTGGAAAGTATGGTAAATGCAAACTTAAGACATAGATCTTCTGTTTGAATCTGAAGAACAGCTCTTTTCTCCTTGTAGAGTACCGTTACTGGAAATACTTGATATTTAAATTTCTGATATACCATCAGAATTTAAAACTCCATATCCCAGTAGTATACATCACAAAAGAAATTGAAAAAGAATATACATGGCATTTTTTTATGTGATGTGGAATTTTTTCCCTTTAGTATTTGGATTTCCCTTTTCAGTTTATCCAGTAAAGTAAAATAGTGATGTATTACATAAATTCCTGTGGATTAACCTTGATGACTTTCTTTGCTGCTTTTCAATACTCATATTGTAATGGTCATACTTAGAAAGTTTTTCATTATTTCCAGTTCAAGGTCTTGTCCTCTGTTTTCCTTCTGTCTTACTCACTAGAGTTGCATTATGTTTCCCACTGATTTTACTAACATTGCCTTGACAGAACATAGGTGTCATTTTAAAATATCATTACAATATTTGTTCTTCTGACTACATTGGTCTCTGACTGACAGTCTCACTTTTTCTCTTGAACAGATTCTATTGGTAGAATTATTTGTCAAACATTATAACACCCAAGAGATATGAGTAGTGTCTAGCTTTACCATTTAGTTAATGCCATAGAAAACTTACAATCTGGAAGGAAGACAAAAAACAGAGGGGAAGAAGGCTGAAATAAAGACTACATGACTTTACATGCTAAGCAGCAATCTTAGCACTATGTTGTTTATCTCTTACATTTTGGGTATTACAATAAAAGAGAGAAGGGGAATCTCCAGAGCTATTAGGTGGTTGCGTAGCTGTTCCTTCAGGAGCTCTTTCATAGGATGTGGTGGGGCAAAGAGCATGAAGTTATTTGAAAATCTTGCAGTTAGCAAAAGATGTTGGCTTCCCAGAAGAATGAGTGGTAGCAATTGATTTCTTAATACAGTCATCACTCAGAAGACTGAAGTAACTCTTCTGTGATGTGAGAAAATTTAGTGCACATTATTTTGCTGAACTGCAACTTTTGTTTTCAGCCTGGTAGTAATGACCTGCAAATACAGGTTCACAGCTGCGCTTGTGACAATTACCCTGTGTTTTACAAGACAGACTGTTTACTCTTTCTGCTCAAAACTAATACTTCTGAGCATGATATGTCACAACTACAGAGGGCAATATCATGATTGCAGAGCAAGCTGTGTTTTGGCTGCTTCTCTCCAGGTTGCTTCTCAGGGCAGAGGTCAAGAAACTTGCCAGTTGTTTGGACAGCAGCAGACAATCCCATGCCTTTTAAACCAGACTTCAGCCTTATTTACTATGCATGAGGCCCAGCTTCACCTGGTTCCAGTAAGCTTTTTCTCAGTCTAGTTGTGACAGTGTCTTATCATAAGTGACCTTAAAGCAGATTTTGCAAAAGAAACAGTATCCATCCCGTCTCCTGAAACATGCAGTATGTGTAGATCCCTTGTCACGGAAAAATGAGCTGCAACTGCTGACTTGCTGCTATTTGGAAAATGCACCAAACCCCAGGCAGCAGGTGAAAAGAAGAAAATCAGAATGTTTTTAAAGGGAGATTTGTTGCTTAATATTTTTATCAAGAGAATTTCAAAGTATTTTGTGTGAGTATTACTGTTATCCCCAGGTTATACACAGTGGGACTGAGATATGTACAGATCATTTACTTGCTCAAATTCATGTGAGAGTTCAGTGATGAAATCAGGAACTGGACTCCCCACCTTGTCTTTCTATTACAGATTTTAACTGTTGCACGTCCCCATGTCATTTTGGTTTCTGGTATTTATGATTCCAACTCAGCAGCATTCCTTGCTATTTAATTCAATGACAATATGCGCAACTTTGGCAGGGGAGGAGAAAGGGTATACTTTTGGGGCAGACCAAGTGTGTTGTTTATAGTCTAAAATGCATTTAGTACGAAAATTTGATGGCTTTTGAAAATACCCCCCTGGACTTTTTGCAGAGCCTGCCAAGAACACTGACAATTGGCAGAAGTAATTTTTGTGACAGACACAAAAAGGCTGACCATGTGATTTGATATAGCCCTACCCCAATTCTCTAAAAATAAAAATGGAAATTCCACCTGAATTAAGACGTACCCAAACTGAAAACACAGCTTATTATTTATAGTATTTACTCTGAATTAGAAGATAATTTAGCTTTTATGTTATATTACATTATTAGGAGCATCTAATACTACTTGATAAACAACTTTTATGGGACCAAGGACACATCTGACTGAACTGAGGTGCTGAAGCATATGAAGATCATGTGAGCTCTATCTGTAGTACACTCAAATGGGAAAACTCTTAAGTCAAATACCATGTCATTTGTCATACGCATAGTAACTACAAAGTTTCCAAGATCACATTACAACAGAGCTTCAGTCAGGTACTGTTACATTCCCCTAACTCTGTATTAAAAAAAAAAAAAAGAAAAGAAAAGAAAAAGATAGCTGCCTCAAGTTGCCTAATTCTGCCGGAAAAATCAACATCTGCAGCTAAAGATGGTTCCTAACTGGTGCTAAGAGAAAAAAAATTCTCAGAGGCTTCACTGCTGCAGAATAAAGCCAATGAAATGCAGCAGTGCAACTGCAGTAAGGATAGATTACATTAAAGTTACAAGTATGTACATTAATATATTTATGAAAAGTATTGTAGTCTTTCAAAAAGTCTTGTAAGCCACATGGTAAAATATATTAGATTTTTCATATTTTATACTTAAATAACTATAACAACAAGGTAATGGATGATTTCCAAATGTAATATCTCTATTTGTTAATATAGTAATGTTGCCTAAAACTGTCATCTGAAGAGTGGATTCCTTTAAGCCTTATATGCATGCATTGTATATTTATTTAGCCACAATGTAAAGAGGAGCATTAGCAACTAGGATAAGGGAATGACTCTTTCTAAGACAATAAATGCCCAGTCAACCTTTAATTCACTTTCTCACCCTTCAGCTGAGATGCCCAGTAAGTCTGTTAATTGGTAGTGGTCACTCATGAAAGGAGCAGCAGCAGCCTGTGAAGCAGAGCAAGACCTGTGACCTACTCCTTCCAGCAGCTACATACAGGTGCCTGTTTAGGAGGCTCTTTCTACTGGCCTGTGCTAGAGTCAAGTTACTATCCTAAAAGAAAAAGCTTGCAAAAGGGCCAAGGCAAACTTTAAATGTGTTTATTTTATGGCTCTTTAGCAGAGTGCAGGCAGAGATGTGCAAGATACTGAACCCAGGAGATCACTGCTCTTCAAACAGACAGTGAATATCTGACCTATAATTGAAGATAGGTCATAGTATCTTATTTCTTATGGGTATTGTAGTACCCACAGGTAGTCAGAAAGTCAGAGGAGTTGTCGTATTAACACAATTCATATGCTGATGAACCAGAGCTGTTTGTGTTGCTGGATGAGGACTATTTCAGTACACATTACCCTGTTATTCTTCAGCTGTGTGATGTCTTTAATGCTAACCACTGTCTTTATTTCACTGAGTAATTCCCTGAAAAGAGTTGTAATATTAATACTCTTGAATAGTTTAGAAATTTGCTGATACATACTTGAAAATGCTTTCATTCCCTTGCCAAACAGAATCAATGAGCAAATATCTGTTGCTTGGAAAATTATTCAGATAAATTAAACAGTATCTGTATGCATTTGTTACTGCAACTACTTCAAACATTCCAGGTCTAAATATTCTTGTTTTCAGAAATTTGATGCAACATGGATTAGGACAAGCAAGAAAAATAACTTCCTTTCTGATTAAGAGCATAACACTAGGAAGGGCAGGTCAGACATCGATTTCAATGCTCATCTTTGACAAGTTCAATGTGAATATAACACTGGATTTAAGTTTGTATCATCACAACAGACATGGAGAAATGTCAGTGAGGACTGTAACTTCAGTCAAACATCTCAAAGCAAACTCAGACAAACTTTAGTGACAAAGATTTTGCATTAGTGCAAATGCCACTAGTTATAAAATAGTAAGGGGAAAGTAGACATGCTGAAATCTCAGTAGATTGAATCAATTTTTTTTCCATGAGGCATTAGCAAGGTTTTAAATAGCTGCAACCTGCACATTAAAAATGCCCATGTGTATAATACATGAATAAGGGCACCTTGACTGAATACATTATGGAAGAAAACTGTCATCTTTACCCCCTTCACAATCATACTTTTTCTTGCTTATGTGAATAGACAAGAATAGTAAGAAGCACTTATCAGAAGGTGAATTAAAGATTGAATCAACCCTGCCTTTAAAATATGAACATCCCTCCACCAGTTCATTTCTTTCTACTTCTTTCTCAAATCAGACCACTTTTTCACAGCTCTTTATTTAGATACAAAGTCTGGTAAATGATTATGTTTTATCCACAGATTGACTGGGGATTTTTTTTGTGATTCATTCACCTGCTGCTCCAGCAAAGACATAGTTCCATCTTCATTTATATACCTAAGAGAAAATTCAGATGCAGAAGAAAATGTGTACTACCAAAAGGAGGCTGCTGCATCTGCCGTGTTTGATATATATGAAGTATGGCAAAAATCTCTCTGCAGCAGTTTGTCTTTGTATTTAGGATGAGAGGATATAATAATGCACTTGCAGGGCAGGATTGACTCATGGAATATTTCAACAAGATACCTAGATTTAAGGCTATGCTGTTCAGTAAAATATATATATTTATTTTGACAAGCCATATATTCCTGGCCTATGAGCCCATTTCAAGAAACAGAGACACAAATTTTTTGAATCAAAGTAGTTTGACTTTTCCCCCTTAGGTACTGATTCCCTATGTAACTATTATTTTGCAGCACTCTGTAGAAAGGCTGGCAATTCAGCTTTTTAATCATAGAATCACTAGGTTGGAAGAGACCCATCGGATCATTGAGTACAACCACCCCTATCAAACACTAAACCATGTCCCTCAGGACCTCATCTACCCATCCCTTAAACACCTCCAGGGAAGGGGAATCAACCACCTCCCTGGAAGGACCACTATGTTCCCACTCAGCCCCATCAGGGACCCTGATCATCCCCTCAGGGACGCCATCCACCCCTCTCAGTCCTTCAGGGATCCCAATGTCCCTTTCAGTCCCTTTGGGGAACCCTCAACCCCATCAGGGACTTCCATCTCCCGTTTCAGCCCATCAGGGACCACAGCCACCCCTCTCAGCCCATCAGGGACACCAGTCTCTCCCTTCAGCTTCTTTGGGGACTGTAATCTACCCTCTCAACCCATTGCAGGACAAAGATAGAACAAACATACACTACTAAGCAATAAGAGCTCTTGAAACAGGATCTCACAAGACTGTTTTAAAAAAGGATATAAAGCATTGCGTATCAGTCTACTGTACAGCAGATTTCCATTCTATGTAGCAAAGTAGAAACTACAACAACAAAAAAAAACCCCTGACATTCACTTCCTTCATTCGTCTTAAATATCATCAAGTGTTGCGGGCCTGGCCGGAGCATTGTCACTGTTGCCTGTATACAAGAAGGTTCCGTGAGAGGCCAAGGTCAGAACGACCTTGTACGTGATAACAAGTAAGAAAACAAGGCAATGAAGTCAAGGATCCTGAGACCGGACGTCTGGAGCCATGGAAGAATGCGCGGGTGAAATGACAAGATGTTCATCATGTATCTGGCCAATAATAAAAGACCAAGTGTATTTTAAGAAACATGTAACCAATCCGATATTTTTCTTAGTCACATCCGGGACACCTGGTGTAAATTAAGGTAGCCCGGCAAATAAAGTAGACATTGTTATACTCTCCATGAGATTTTTCTTTGTCTCACTTCTGTCCTTTCGCTTAACCTCGGCAATCAAGAAAGTTCCCAGCTTAGGAACATGGTAGGAAAAGATCAATGAAGCCACAGACTTTAAAGAAGCCAAGAAAGGACATACCTCCAATCCTGGTGAATAAGGTGGCCTTCTAGGCTACAAACCTAGCCACAGGCCCAAGGGCCAAATCAACCACCTGCTTCATCAGCAGGAGGAGAGTGAGGAATGAAACTGTCTTCTCAGATTAGTACAAATCCTGCAGGAAGCACAGGGAGATAGAAGCAGATCAGAGAAAAATGTGGCAAGTTTTCTGGTACAGGTGACTCTTGTCTGTGACACTGGGTTTTAGCTCTCAAGTGAGTGGAACAATATATAGCTCCAACTGATGAAGCATATGAATTGCTGTTACCAGTGAGAGCTTGTTAAGAAAATGAAGTGCATGTCTACACTTTTGTTTTATATTCCATGGAAATCAAAACCATTTTAGGCCCTGTATGCAGGCCTTTGCAGATATCCAAGTTGTATTTTTTCCATCTGATTCATGTTTCTGTGAGTAATTTATAACACTAGCATATGCAGACAGATTTTTTAGGCTATTTATGATGCTCCTTTGAATACACTTCAGCCCTCCTTCCTAACAGGGACTGAACACACAAGGAAAAATCTTTCTTCCGGATAATGCTTTACAATGATAGAAATTACTATGATGTTTAGAACATGGAAATCCCTTCCTATTGTAACTAGAAACACTTTCTAAGTAGCAGCAGGCTCTTACGTCTGTTTCCTCATTTCATTATAATAAAGGAAATCTAGTTTGCCCCCTCTTGTGTGACCTTGAGAAATTATGTAATCTTGGCAACCCTAAGGTTTCACATGGCCTTGAAGTTGAAAAAAAGTCCCAGGCTTCAGACAGTGGCAGGGTGGACTGCCTCAGCTTTCCAGGTTGTGCTGTGCTCTGTGCTGGAGCAGTAGCTGGTGAGGAAGATTGAGTGACAGAGACCATTAGCAACCCTGTGAAACAACACTCTGGCAATCTACCTTGTAGTTGGGAACAAGAATCAGTACTGCAGGCAAAAAGGAAAGATACAAGATCACTATAGTAGCAGAGCTACTGTGTTTGCGTAAAGAAAAAGTAAAATTGACAAACAAAGACATTGGCAATTAAAGGACATGGGGTTTATTGTTACCTCCAGCAGAGGTTTCACTGTCCTTGTGTTGTGCACCATGCTATTACACTAAGCATGTGAAATTAAATTTCATTTCTTCTCCGGGACTATTTTAAAGCTGCTCCCATCAACACACGCTTCTTACTTGAAAAGGCCTGCCAAATTGTGAGGATAAGAAAACAAAGTGATCAATTCCTGTTTAAAATGATCAGATAATAGTTAGCAAAACCATCTTTTATGGCTGCGTTTTCAAACCCCTACCGAGATAAAAGTGGTGTGTGTGTTAGAAAACATCTGAAACCTCTAAGATACAGCCCTTTTGTGGGACGGCTGGAATGGTCTTTTCAGGACTTTTTCTTTATTTTGATAATTTTTAGAAATATAGATTAGAACACATCAAAAAAAAAAGGGCTCAGACACCGTAAGAGGAAAGCATGAAACAATATTTAAATGATACGTGACTTTATTCTTGCCTGAAGGCATGCTGAATTCATAAAGAGTCCCCCAGGATATTTCACAGAGTGGTGGTACACAGCCTGCTTCCCTGACAGGTCATTACTGCATATCATGCTGAGATCTGTTGCGCAGTATGCTGGTAGATGCTTTACCTGCCTCAGTCTCAGTGTAGCCCCTGTAAACATAAGTCAAGGACTCTACCTGTGGAATCTCAAATGTCCTGGCAGACCCCAGACAAAAAATGATTGAATTGCACTACAGGATGGAACTGTCAAAAAAAGGTCATCTTGAATTCAGAAGGCTTATGGACAGGTTCCTTGCTAAACTCAAGTGGATGGTAGTGTGGAGTTGGTTTATTGAAGTCCTCCTTTCTGATCTCATGTGAAATAGCAGGCTGAGTGACTAAAAGCAATTCATTAAGAAGAGGGAGAGAGCAGAAAAGCAAATACAGGATAGGAGGGCTAAATGTAAAAATGCACTATAGAGATGAATTAGGGTGGATGAAACTGTGAGGAAAAAAATAATTCATTAGTGGGATATGTGTAAGTCATACTTCACAGCTAGCAGAAGAATTGCCTTTTTGTGCTTCATGATGTTTCTCAGATGAGAAGATCTGTGGTAGGTATGAGAGTTTTTCATGGCCATTTTGAAACCCAGGCTGACTCATCCAGACCTGTGGGAGGTGTTAGTGGCACACAAGAGAGAATAAATCCCCTGCCTTTCCCCTCCTGCCCCAAACCGTCTTCCTCTGGCAAGGAATTACTATCTGATCCTGACCCACATTCTGCCCAGTCAAGTAGCAAAGCAGTAGCAAATAAAAAACACAAGAACTTGTAGATTGGGTGGAGTTTGATGATCCAAATACTTTCTTAACTTTAGGTATTTGGAAATTTGCATTGCTTGTGCAACCTGTTAGTAACTAAAAGCTTTTTAATAGCAGCTGATGCTTATACAGATTTTGAGAGCAAAACAGTCAGCTTTCCTGTTCGAAACCTAGTACAGCTTTGGAAGATTTAGGGATACATGGATAATGGGAAATATGATTTTGGTACTCTTCAATAAAATGTTCAGCCTCTGGTGTTCTCCAGTGCTCAGTGATGTGGCCAGTTTTGTTTATTATCTTTGTCAGTGATCAGGACGAGGAGATTGAGTGCTTGCTGAGTAGGTTTGCAGATGACTCCAAGTTGTGCAGAAGTGTCAATCTGCTTGAGGGTAGAGCAGCTCTACAGAGGGGTCTGGATAGGCTGGAGGGATGGGTGGACAAAGACCAACTCTATGAAATTCAACGATGCTAACTGTTGCATCTTGCACTTGGATCATGGCAACCTGGTGCAATGTGTAGGGGGAGTGGGAGGGACAATGACTGGAAAGCTGCTTGGCAGAAAAGCCCCTGGGGGCATTAGTTGACAGATAGATAAACAGGAGTCAGCAGCGTGTCCAGGTGGCCAAGAAGGCCAACAGCATCCTGGCTTGTATCAGAAATACTGTGGTCAGCAGGAATAATGATGTGATTTTCTCCCTGTACTCAGTGCTGCTAAGGATGCACCTCAAATTGTGCGTTCAGTTTTGGGCCCCTCAGTACAAGAAGGACATTGAGGTGCTGGAGCATGTCCGGAGAAGGGCAATGAAGCTGACGAAGGTGTTGGAGCACAGGTGTTATGAGGAACAGCTGAGGGAACCGGGGTTATTTAGTCTGGAGAAAAGGAAGCTGAGGGGAGACTTTGTCACTTTCCACAACTACCAGAAAGGAGATTGTGGTGAGGTGGATACTGGTCTCTACTCCCAAGTAACAAGTGATAGGACAAGTAGAAATGGCCTCACATTGGGCCAGGGTAGGTTTAGATTGGATATTAGGAAAAATGTCTTCACTGAAAGGCTTGACAAGAAAAGAGCAGGCTTTCCAGGGAAGTGGTTGGGTTACTATCCCTGTAGTTATTTAAAAGATGTAGAGAAGTGGTACTTAGGGCCATGGTTTAATGGTGGCCTCATCAATGTTAGATTTATGGCTGAATTTGATGACTTTAAAGACCTTTTCAAACCTAAATAATCTTATGATTCTGGAGGTAGGCAAAATTTAAAAAAAAATCATACATCTTTTTTATTTAGCTTTGTTTGATTTTAGATTCAGAATCTGCAAAATTAAATTAGTCTTCTGGCAATATTATTACCCTTCTAAAACTAAAATACCAGTTAGCAGTATTATCAGATACATTCTTGTCGTATTGCTATTCGATGAGAAAAAAACTCAGCAGCTTTTATGCTAGATTAACAGAATTTTACTTTTGACAAGGTAAAATAATTTCTCAAATCCACTTTTCTGACCAATTGGATGTTGAATCACTTACTTCTTGAAATATGGTAAGAAAAAAAATCTGGTTAACATTAGAATAGGTAATATAATGTGATCTTATTGTTCTTATCTGAATTACCTTTTCTTATTATAGTAAAATAGAAAAATGTGTGGATAAATAAATGGTGCTTCAGTATTAGCTACCAGATTTGAGGAAGTTCAGCTGAGGATAAAAAATAGCTAAAGATTTCTTTGTAGTTGTTAGTTATATACCTTGTGAAATCTTCACCTCTGTATATCTTCTTTCTTCCTTTCTTTCTTTTTTTTCCTCAGCAATAGCCTCAGTCAGTTTATTGATCTGTTTTACCCCAGATTTTTAAATTGTAAAAATAGTTGTGACTCCTGATTTGACCAGGTACTATCCCCTTGACAGTATTTGTATGCTTGAATCACAGCTACCTGTTACGCTTGCAAAAGTCCTTAGGTTGTGAAGGCTCTACTAGATCATTGGATGGGAGTATTAGAAACCAAGGCTTTCTTACTTTGGTTCTTTTCTACACATAAGTATACATCAGAGGCTTTATGTAAGCTTTAATAAGAGTTTCTTTTTTGAGTGCTAATGTTTTTAAGCATCATATTAACATGTTAATATGATGAATAGATGACAGAAGGTATGGAGGGAAATGATCTATCAATGTGGATTAAGGAACAAGTGAAAGGTTCAATGCACTTATTACATGATGACATGGCTAATCAGTTCCTGGTCATTCTCTGTTTGATCTGCATTACTGAGTTAAATCTTGCTCCTTTGTGGGTACAGAAGGCTCCTTTGCAGTGCAACCAGCCTATTTTTCTACAGAAAGTCGGAAAATAGTGCATGTCTACATGGCGATGCATGGTCAGCAGATGCTAGATTCCTTGTCTTGCTCATATGGTGATACTGACCAGTAACATAATTTCAGCAAATAGATGAAGAATGAATCATTTTAAAATAGAGAAAAAATTAATGTTATGCACACAAAACGTGACCAGGCAAGTAAATCATAGAATCAAAAATAGTTTGAGTTGGAAGGGACCTTAAAGATCATCTAGTTCCAACACCTCTACAATCATGTCATGTCATGGTAAGGAATAATGCTTCTCTGCCTCAGCTGCCCCATCTGTAAAAGGAGTCAGTCCATGAAGTTTCTTGGCATTTAAAAGTATTTATAAACACTCTAGAAATCATGATTTTTTTTTTTCAGGAGACTATTACTAATTAAATAAACTGTCCTAGTTAGGACACTTTCCTTCATGCTCATTTGCTTTTGTAGCACCCCATTGTTTCTAATTACCATATTTCATTATTCTCTTATCCCCTTATCTTAAATTTCTCTCCCAACATGGTGACAGTTAGGCTACCACCCTTGGTCAGTGTTCAGTTTGTCATATAATTCTCATAAATGCTCCTCATCAGTCAAATTGTTCTGGTGCTTAAATATATTACTTTTATTTTCCCCCTGAGTTTGATATTGCACCATCTACCATTGCTCTTTGTTTATAGTTTTTCAATCAGTTTTAAATCCATGAGACAATGCTAATCTCTGAACCAAATGAGATTACTTTTTCCAGTATGATCTCTGAGGTATTGCATCTGATGTCTACTGACGCAGGATAAAAGATTGAAAATTGCTCTTTGTTACAAAGTTGTAACCCCCACTTTAGTCACCGTAGTTTTCAGCAAATACGTCTAGGATCATAATTTCACTCATTGCTGTTCATTGCTCATGTTTCCACTGTCAGTTGCTTACTTTTTAAAAAAGAAAGAAACCAAAAAAACAACCAGAAAACAAACAACCCTCACTTCCATTATTTTCCTAGGGATTGTAATGTGATTTACCAGATGATAATTTCCACGATTACTCTTTATTCATCTCCTAAAGTTCAGTGTCATCCAGCCATCTGGTGTCTCATTAGTTCTGCAAAAGCCCTAGTCTACAAAGAAAAAAAATTACTCACATGGCTAATTTTAAGTACGTGAATCTTCATGATGAAAATGAGACTGCTTGTATTTTTTGAGCCAGGCATATAGATAACTCTTGCAGGACCAGGCCATCAAATACTTTCAAAGATTTCTTTGCCTAATTGCATGAAGTAATTAACATGCATGCTGCAATGTAATTAACACTGACGTGCTAATAGGTCCATATTAAGGTTTTCCATGCTCTTCCTCAGCAGTATTTTATTAATCACCCAAGCATTAGGTATTTGACAATAGGAGGTGCAGTGTAAATCAGTATGAACCTGAAGCATGTTGGTGGACACATGCTTTCAGGACATTCAGTATCAGATGCAAAGCCTTCATAATTTCTTAATTAGCCATTTTGCTTTCTGTATCACCCATGGTGCTAGAGACCCACGTACCAGCACAGTCAGTCTAGAATCAGCATGATCAACTTTTTTGTTTTCTTCCCTAAATTGCAGGTTTTCTTTCTCAAACCACTTTTTCTCACCAATATGCCTATAAAGCCACATCTTATTTGTTTTGAATTCTGCAACCAGGATTAGGTTTTTTTCTGTTAAGAAAGGTGTTCCTGCAAAGGAGCAGCTCTTTTCCATACCCCCTTTCTGACTATATCTGAGAAACACCTTTCAATTTGTTAACACAGTGCTCAGTAAAAACATCTACCCTATACCAGTTTTAGAGTGTCAATACTAAGGTGTGAACCACTTTGTGAAAGGCACCTTGTTATCACTATATATTATAAATATCCTTTGAACACCCACACTTTGAACTTGCGACTTATCAGTCTGCCAAATCAAATTCCCCTCTGCTAATTATGAAATACTGATCTTGCTGATTACCACCGTAACAATATCATCTAGTTAGGAAGAGAATACTGCTTCTCCTGGCAAACAGCTATGTCTTGTGTTTCATTCCTTTCTGCTGCTTAGCTTATTAAACCCATTTGCACTCAGATATAACCAGTTTTCCATGTATCTCTGATAAATCATAAATGTTCCATTTTAGGCTCCTGAATTCAGACTGAGTGATGTGGAATATAGAGGATGGATATTGATTGCTATCTTTAACTAACATACCCCAGCTCAGAAATGCATTTAGCAGTGCATTTTATTAACTCAAATAGGAGATTATATATTTTTATTTCCTTAAGTATTGATCAACGAAACAAAAAGGAATCATGTCTGTTTTCTTAGGAATTGTAGTAAGTATACAAGTAAATTTCCTGATGTCCAGCAAATGTCTTAGCTACAACACTGTTCCTCCCTGAGAACATAAGGTTTCTAAGCTAGTCATTAACTGCTGGAAAACTTGAACCAGAAAAGGCAGAAGCAAATTCACCTACCTACCTTTAACTTATTTGACCAGCAGGGAGTAGTTCGGGGTTTATATTTTTTATTTGATATGTGCATTTTGATATAGGAATAGGCACTTCACCAGCCTAAGAAGAGAAACATCCCGAAGACAACTCACCCAGGAGAAACAGAGGGACTGGCCAAACTCTGGAGTTAACTCTATGTACAAACATAAAAAACTCAACAAATACTACTTCCTCTAAAAGAAAACCAAACCATGACATATTCCTAATGGGCTCCTTCAAATGAAGAGTTTTGAATTCCCATGTTATTTAATCATGCGTCAGATGAGAAGTTATTAATGATAAGCACGGTCTAAATACCAGTGTTAAATCTATTATACAGAGCTGGCAGTTATATATAAGCTGCAAAAATAAATGCTAGAATGAATGACTTCCCCACAGGTCAGAAAAGTATTTGCATACAAACACCCCTACAAAAAAAGAAAGTTACTTTTAGACAGATTAAAAGCAATGTGAATTCATTTCAGGCTTAGCATAAGAGTCCTGATGGACCAGTGTGCTCTCCGGGATAAAAAAAAAAAAAAAAGTAACATCTTGGAAAGAAGAGGTTTCAGTGAAGCAAAACCATATTAGGATCATTTAATTCAAAAATCTCCATGTAATTTCCTTTTATTTAAACCATTATTAAGAAATATCCCTCAGCTTATCACCTGTGAAGCATAAGCTACCTTCGGTATTAACTTTGACACATACACAGGACTTGGAGGATTATATTAATTTAGGTGATAGGACCTGTTAGTGAGCATTTGATTGCCCTCAGTGCAGAAGGATTTACTATTATTATTGATTTGTTGGCAAATATATTGGGTGGAAATCCCCTGTTATTGCTGGTAGCTAAGGATTCCAAATTTCATTGGATTTGTAAGCAATTTTCCTCCGTGTTTAAACTTGTGATCACTTATAAGAAAAGAGCCTGAGAACAAGGTGAAAAATAAATGCATATTTTATTTCAGGAAAGCTACCTTGTTTTACTTTGTTCCTGGTTGTTGATTGCATTAATCTGGCTTTTGTCATGGTTACTTTTCCAACAGGCAGTGAACAGGGAAAACATTGCTGCAGAAGCCAGCAAGAAAGGAACCACTAGCTCTAACATGCAAAAGGTCATAGGGGCATATTTTCTCTATTCACCTTTTAGTTGCCAAAAATAAATATGTGAGGCAATGTGACTCCTTTTATAGTACTGTTTCCCTCCTAAATAATTTTCCTCATTCCTTCAAGCAGGAGTTAGTGAAAACCAAGAATACAACAGATTGAACCCTTGCCATCCCGATCCCTGGGGACAAAGCCGTGGGTATCCAGGCAACTCCTCCCCACTCACGTCATACCAGGCAGGCCTGGGGCATGACAGAAGGCAGGACACAGCCAGGGAGCAGGTCCAGGCATTCTTTGAGCGTGTGCTGGTGAGAGCAAGCTTCTGGCTTCCCCATTCCTATGCTCTGCCTTGGTCTGTGCTCCAGCAATCAATATATTCTTAGTCCTTGTTACCAGGTCCCCAGGAGAGGTAAAATGATTTACCTTTATCTATTCTTTGCCAGAGGGCAATCCGTCTGTCACTACACACTGAAATTTCTGGTAGAATACCATAGAAGTGTCACAAATTATGGATGCAGAATTGCACCTCTAGGACACAAAAGGTCTCCTCTTAAGCTTTTCTTTAAAACTATTCATAAAACTTGATCAGAATTAACAACAACAACAAAAAAAGGGGAGTTTAATTAAACCCATATTGGGAAATGTCTAAAGAAATAAAGGGCTTCATTATGTTCTCTTATTATATCCTACAATATTCATCCAATTAAGGTTAGCACTCAAGTTATTTTTAAGATGTGGCATGAATAAGATAACCTAAGATATCATATGATTGCTCCAGCTGAGACATAATAGTTGAAAGTAATTTTTCGAATAAAAATAACAGTGAACAGTGCTATTAATTCATGGTAATGATGCTGCTGGGAGAAGTATATGACTTCCACTGCTGAATAATCAACAAAGGTAAATTAGCTTTAAGCAACAGAATGTGTGTGTACATCTATGTGAGTATAAATGACCTTGAGAGTAAGGAATTCAGAAAAACAAATTAAATGCAGTCTTAAATATCACAAGAATGTTTTTTAATTATGTATTTTGAATTTTAGTCCATGTGAATTCAAGATTGCAAAGCAAAATTAATTGTCTCTTCTTACATATTTTAACTAAAATAAGCAGATGCATGCTTCTACCTGAAACCTTTCCAAATTTCAGCTTTATCACATGAAGAAATATGGTTCCTGCCACATTTCACTTTTAGTTCTAACTCAATAAAATCAAAACCAAAGCATTAAATTTAATAAATCTTCAGGTTCTTATTCTTTGTCTCTCAGTCTTCACTGTCTCTTTCAAGTGGGCTAGATTTAAAGAGAGCATTTATCTCCATTGTAGACACTTTTGATCAGCCTATTCAAGCTGATTTTAAACATTCAGCTTCTTAACATAGATAAATACAGCTAAAAAAATAATTTCCTACTAACTTAATTTCTTTTTATTTCTTACTCTTCCTGCCTTCCAGAAGGTACATATTTTCCTGAAACTATTTGATTTTCACTTCCAGTACATTTCTGCTATTTAATTGGGTGGGTACAACTTGCACTTTTACTTGTTTACTTAAATACTCATAGAATCATAGAATTGTTAGAGTTGGAAGGGACCTTAATGATCATCTAGTTCCAACCCTCCTGCCATGGGCAGGGACATCTTACTAGACCAGGCTGCCCCAGGCCCATTCAACCTGCCTTTAAACACCTCCAGGGATGGGACAGCCACAACTTCCCTTGGCAACCCAGGCCAAAGTCTCACCACTCTCATGGTGAATAAATTCTTCCTAATGTCTAGTCTAAATCTGCCCCTCTCCAGTTTATACCCTCTCCCCCTTGTCCTGTCACCACAAACCTTTATGAATAGTCCCCTTCCAGCTTTCTTGTAGGCTCCTTTCAGGTACTGAAAGGTCACTATAAGATCTCCTCAGAGCCTTCTCTTCTCCAAGCTGAACAAGCCCAACTCTCTCAGCCTGTTCTCACATGGAAGGTGTTCCAGTTCTCGGATCTTCTTTTTAGCACTCCTCTGGACCCATTCCAACAGCTCCATATCCTTCTTATGTCGAGGATTCCAGAACTGGACACAATACTCCAGATGAGGTCTCACAAGAGAAGAATAGAGGGGCAGAATCCCCTCCCTCGTCCTGCTGGCCTTGCTTCTTTTGATGCAGCCCAGGATATAGTTGGCCTTCTGGGCTGCGAGTGCATGCTGCCAGCTCATGTTGAGCTTCTCATCAATCAGCACCTCCAAGACCTTCTCCACAGGGCAGCTCCCCCATCATGCACTGAAAACGGGAATTGCTCCGACTGAGGTGTAGGACCTTGCACTTGGCCTTGTTATATCTCATGAGGTTCTCACAGACCCACTTCTCCAGCCTGTCCAGGAACCTCTGGATGACATCCAGTCCTTCTGGTGTGGCAACTACATCACTCAGCTTTGTGTCATCTGCAAACTTGCTGAGGGTACATTTGATTTTGTTGTGTGTATCATTGATGAAGATATTAAACAGCTTTGGTCCCAGTATGGACCCCTGAGGGACACCACTAGTCATGGATCTCCATCTGGACTTTAAGCTATTGACCATTACTAGCTAAAGCTAGATAAAATAGGTCATGGGCATATTGAAATCATGAGCTTTATTTTCACTTGACAGGAAACAGTAGTTCTCCAGCTGTTTATGATCTGTTCTGTGTATGAATAGATATAAATTGGGTATTTCTGTATATAATCTCAGAGCTGCTATTGTTAAATGATTATACTGGAATGGTGTACAAGCATTATTGGCAGCAATGTTTATGCAGAATTTAGGATAGTTTAGTAGCAGTGGTACGTGCATCAAGGGACACGTGGATTCCATAATGTTTTCAGCCTGAAAGTGAGTATTTGAATTATGATAAATGTATGAGGCATAATTAGAAGCATAATTAGAAGCAAACTGGAGATGGATGACCATTCTAACCATGAATGTTTTTAAGAAACTGAAACCTTAGAGACATAGCAGTGTAAAAGATACTAATGTACTACAACATCTCAGGCATCTCAGTCTTGCAGGCAACACTAAAAAAAAAAAACTCAACAAGCTACTGTGTTTTAAGTTTTAAAAGCTTTAATGCACCCTTGTGTTGTGTCAGAGTCTGTTTCCTCCTGTATAAAAACCACCATGAGCATGTTCCCATGCTTCCCAGACAAACTGGCTGACCATGCTGCATTGTCCTTTCACCTGCTCATCTCGTGTTCCATCCTCTCACAGGTGACTGTTGTCGGGAAGGACTTAGAGGGAGCAAACCAAACACATTTTGTTAACTAAGACATCACTAAAAGTTCGTTTCTGTTCATAGAAACTTCCTAAAGGAAACATGTCTTACCTCTTCATTCCAGTCAGGCTACAAATAAATTTGGGACATTTAATGAGAACAGAAGAAGAGAGGAAAAAGGACAAGGGAGAGTGAAAAGATGAAGGTTTTAAAGCTTTCTGTATACAGAAGGCATATCTGGAAGTAAATGGACTTGATTTAGCCATACCTTGGACACATGAAGAAAATGTATATAGAAGTATTAGCCCTGCCAACAATTTTCCAGCCCTTCAAAACAGTACAAAATTCACGGAATTCTGGAAACCAGTGGACATATAGAGGTAAAATGTAAAAACTTCTACCTTTTCTTTAAGTATGTTTATATGCCTGGCAGAGATTTTTATTTAAATATATAGACTTTAGTTATATGGACTTACATATAAAGATACAAATTTATATGTAGTATGTATACAGGTAGAGATTTAGATGCAAAGATATATTTTTAGATGTAGGCTAGATATTTAGTATTTCATTAAAGATTCAATCAATTATATAGGAATGTTAGTTGAGGTCTTTTGGAAAATGACACATTTTATGTGTTTCAGAATGAAAACACAAAGGAGAGCTCCTGATCTATTTCAGCATTTTTTCTGAAAAATTACATATATTATAAATACATAACTGAAGAAAGTAATATGTCAATAACACAGAAAGACTTGCCTTTTATTAAAATTTTGGAACTTTTTAATAATTAATTTTGTGAATTAAATTCCATTTTGAATAGCAATGTCTTTGAAAGCATAAATTCCACTGCAGAACAGATATTCTAGTTCAGCTATAACTTTCTGTTTGTGAACATAATCATATTTTCAAACTGATATAGCAATGGAAATAATGAATATGTAGAGGTTTATTTAGAAACCAGATGTTGACAGTTAGGTTTCTAGTAGCCTGGATGGGATTTTCAGTGTCAAAATGATTTGGGGAGATCCAAGATATCTAATATCTAAGAGAACGAAGTGCTAGTCCCAAATTTTTGGGAGATTCAGTGTTCTTACTTTACCATAGCTTAGAAAATTGAATCATCTAAATTTATGTTTGCATTTTCAAGTGTGCAAAGCACCTTAGCATCATTACTAACTCAATTATTGCCTAGAAAATTTACTTTTTTTTGCATCTCCCTTATGTAGCCAGATGAATTAATATCTTTCATGTTAACAAGCTGACACAGAGCTGCATTGAATGCAATATTTAGCATCTTGAGCAAATATTTGGCACAGATTTTTTTTTTCCATAACTATCATTCTACCAAGTAGTGCTCCTTGCTTCAGCAATAGCAATAGCAAAAGTAATCATCATCATCATGCAACTTAGGAAAATGGAAAATATTTCATCCTTTGCCACAGATAATTAGAAGGGAATGTGCAGTGACCTAGACTACTTCCAAATCCATAAGGAAACTACTTTGTAAGTTCTGAACTCCTAATTTGCTCTGCCTGGCATAATTAATACATACCCTATAGCAGACAATATCCACCAATGTATTCAACACTAAGTGATCTTAGCTTGTGAATTCCTCATTCATTTCAAACTACTACAGTACATGAGAGTTCAAATATTGTATGTGATGACGTAAGCACGATTTTATTGTGCCTTCCACATAACAGATGAATGAAAATCTCTGCCATGCAAATTGTTTCCTGGAATGGCAAATGAGTTTGTGACCTAGTTACTAAGTAGAGACGATCACCGCAGTATTGATAATATATGCTGTTCTGAAGCTACGATAATTAAGGAGCATACTGCTTTGGGCATACAGTCAAAATTTCAGGGACTGATTAAAATTGGTGGATCTTTCTATTATTTTTTTAATTCCTTGACAATACCACATATAGCCATGCTAAAAATATTATGATTCAGAGTGCTTTACTTGTGTTTTGTCACAAAGTCTACTTGATTAATTTTAATTACTTCTCTCTCTGTAAAAAGTCAGAACTAAAAAAGCCAGATTCTGTCTACACTCATCTAAAGGGATAGTTAAATATTGAGCTAAAAGGAATCAATGTCTCAAGATACACTTGCCTTTGATTTCGCTGTCTTCTTCTTCAGTTTAAAATGTGTGCCATTTTACTAGGAGAGTGATTTAAGCATGAGAACAACTTTAGAAACTATGCTGGTCTGTTTATAGTTAGCTGTCCCAGAAAAGACAGAAATTTGGGAAAACGCGTTTGCACAGAAGTTATTTATCAAAAGCTGGAAGAGGAAGTTCCTTTACTTTTCTTAATAATGAGCAGATAATTAATGCTTGACAAGTTCTTTGATTCACAGACCCTACTTGGCTCAAGAAATATTCATAAAGAGAGAATTTTCCGCAGATTTATTCAATATCCAAATGTGTTCTCCAAATATTTTTTAAATTGTTTCCTCTTCAATGTGATCTCCACTTCATGTTGTTTGGTTTAGTTGTGAGCTACCAAACAGTACTTTGTATTTTTTACCCCACTTGCTCACTCATTAGGTAATCCTGCACAAATTTCCCACTAGAGCACTGAAAAGGGCTTTCAGCAAGAAACACCAGGAAAAGGTATCAGCCAACTATCAGTTAGAAACAAGGACAGAAGGATTGCAAACATCAGCTAGAGAAATTCATTCACAAACACTTCTGAACAATTATTTCATTAGCAACCTTGTTGTAATCTTACCCAATTACAACACGCATTAGCATAAAGCTTCAGCTATTTGCAGACTATGTTCAACACTTAATGTTGTATGTGAAAACAAATGCTCAGTTTTCAGCTCTGCAAACAAATGAGGGATATCCTGCGATGTTTTATGTCCTGTTCTTATAAAGAAAGAGTAAGTAAGAAAAGGTGATTGTATCAGTAAAGGAACTTTTTACAATGGGAGTCAGTAGGCAGTACAGTATTGAACCGCACAGTAGATTTCTAGGACACTTCACACTACAGTGAGAAGAATGGACTTCTGATAAACAGATATTGTCTACTAAAGTCTAGGGAGTGTTTTTGCGGATGGTCTTTATAATCTTCCAGTTAAAAGAAAGAACCTGGTTCAGGTTAGCATAGAAACATCTGCTTACAACCAGTTGAGATGAGCAAGAAGGAAATGCACGTATATGTGTTCTCATCTCAATCCTATCAGGGGGGTCACATTAACACTTTGTATTTAGCAAATTAAAGGCACAAGATTTTAAGCCTGTCTGAGGATATGCCCTGACAGGAAATTTTGGTCATTTAGATAGGATGGTATTCTTCCTTCCATAGTTTTTTGCAACACAGCTTATTGCATATTGCCATATTTTGCAATACTTTGCAATGGGAAATATTCCATCTTCCCATAGCATATGCATGACTTAGACAGACTATTACAGTGTTTATCATCAGACTGGCCTTCCCAGAGAGACCCGTGTGCTGCCTCTCAGGAAAAAAAAAAAAAGGTCCAAAAACCTACAACAAATTGGTTATCACGGGACCAGATTAACTGCTGATTGTGTAGGGGTTGGAATTTCTTCTGTTTATCTGGCTTCTGGTAGCTGGCAGAGGGGAGGAGCAGGACTTCAGGTTTTTTTTTTTCATTTTTGCTCTCTGCTTTTCTGTTAAAGATAAGATGAACTGGATTGAAGTGCTTGTGACTTGACTGTCTTGACAGAGCAGAATAATGTTTCACAATTTGGCACAAATCTTGGAAAATATGATAAGTTTTGCAAATGGCACCTTTGCCCAAGTTTGAGACAACATTATACACCTTGTAATGGTCCTCACGTCAGAGCAACGTTTCACCAATATTGCATTGTTGATTTAGTTGCTGTCATTGAAACATGGTAGGAAGCCTTTAACAAATGTATTTAGTAATATTTTAAAAAATCCTTTCTAACAGACGGTCTTGTATACTTATGCCATTATTTACTATATCTGCTTTTTACTTAAGGTCCAGTTCTACCAATTTAACCCAATATTAATTTCCCTCTATAATTTAGTCTTAAATTCTTCATAGAATTATGGAGTCATAAAGGTAGACTGTCCTTGATACTTTAATAGGATCCAAGTTATATTACTTCTATGAGCTTTCATTTTATTATAGGCAATATTACTGCAGTACAGTAAGTTACTGAAAGGCTTACCTCTTCATTTATTTATTTCTGATGCAGAAAGTGAATTGCTAATCTGATGGTAATAGGGTTTCAATAGCTACCAGAATACAAAGTTCATATTACTTACGAGTGCCAAGAGTGGACATATATTTTATCTGCTAGGGGACTACCAGGGCTTTCCAAATTTTATATATAAGTGATGCTTTTATTCAGTTATTAAGGCCTTAAATCTTCATCACTGTTTGGAACTATTTTTTAAATATACTGTCAAGCTGAGATGTAGCAGAAGTGGTAATGTGCTTGTGTTTCCTTATTTCTCTGCTTTGTTTTTTATGGCACTGTGTGAAATAAAACATTTGGAGAAATTTCATACAAGCTAAACACCTGAGACTCTAAGGTTCTTGTTAGGCTGGCTTGAAATATCCTTTATGAGGCTTTATCCAAAGTGAATTGGTGTTGACAATTGCCTAGTTACAATGAGGAAACGTAACATGTTTCAGCTGTGTCCCAGGAAGACCCATGGCTGAGGCAGTGACCCAGAGACTTCTGATGGACTATTGATATGAAGGAAATGTGCAAGTCAGACATGAGAGCCCTTAAGACCTAGACAACTGAAGGGAAAACAATATTTTCCCTAAATTCAGGCAATTATGTACTTTTAGACAATGGTTTGCAACTTCCTGCATAAACAGAGATGTGATACCACAGATTTGGGTGATCAGTTTTAGCATCCAACCTGACACTTGGATATTCTAAGTTTGTCTGAGTCCTGTTTGGCTGATAAGAGATGCAAAATTTTCAGCCCTCCTACATCATAGATCATATATTGGTTGGTGGAAAAATAGCATTGGGTAACATTTTTTGTATTTTAATACAGAAATTACAGGTGTGAATCTATAAGAACCAAGCTACAAGAACAATTATAAATGGTGAAACTAAAAGCCTGTTTTTCAAATTGTCTTATATACCTATGAAATAACAGAGTCAAAAACTTGTTCACATAAATGGTTTTTGATTTACAAAAACACTGCAGAATCTTCAAAACAAATTGTCCTCGATTACATGCTTATCTAACATATGGGATGGGGTTAACATATACAGACTTCAGTGATATGCAGTTTAGCTACACTTTTTGAAACAAAAGTACACCTCAGAAGAAACTAGAAGAAACAGGTATTATTAATGGTTGTTTTTATAATTCTAAAGCAGTTTCAATCTCATTTTTACTTGGACAAATACTTATATGGGGTTGAAAGTGTTTTTCTATAGAGATAGGCAACAAAATTTGGTTTGTGTGCTCATTTGGAGTTCTGAGACAAACATTTTGGGACTTGAGCTGAGAAAGTCTTCCTAAGAAAATAAAATTTTAATAGTGACCTAACATATGCCTTCAACCATATGAGCTTTGTTGGCTTATAAAATATCTATGAGGGTTTGTTTTGATTATGTAGGCAGCATTTCCTCAAGCTTCTGACACACAACAATACAGACAAATGCAGGGATATTACACCGTCATTCCATAAACGAAATATTGTCAGTCACATGTATTCTGTAGGAAACAACGCTGTACTGGCAGTCTATATCTTCTCCAATACTTATAAACCAAAAGGTCTAATCTTGAGGAAAAAAAAATAGATAACCTTTTTTCTTACTCAAGTGGATTGCCTTTTTCCTCATCTTTCATCTGTTTAAGTAAATACTACCAACAAATATTTTGTAAGTCCAATGTCCATGTTTAACAAAAGCTAGAAAGAGCTTAGAGATCTCATCTGGTATAGAACAGGAACAAATTAGTGTAGTGATTAATGTGAATTTCTGTAATTAAAACTTTCTCCTGAAAGTAGATAATATTTATTTTACAGAAAGAAGAGTAAGAGGACTCTAATATTAAATCTCTTACATAATTTAAACCTACTAAACATACTTAAAGCTATTTCCCTTAGTATAAATATTAAGGGACTAAATTTGGGGTTTATTACATCGAGCAGTAACACTACCTTAGTAGCTTTCTCTATTTCCATAAAGTTTCTAGCTCAGTTATTAAGGTTCAGCTTAAAAATGTCAATGCTCTTGAGAACCATTCTGCTAAATGTAAGCTTCCACTCTTCTGAATCAGAAATTCAGCTAAATACTTATAAAAGAAAAGTAGCTCCTGAACTGCTCTATCTAGAGTGTTCTCTGGACAATGCACTTTGCAAATGTGCATTAAACTTTTGAAGCTGGCAAATCTTTGTAGGGCTTTTCAGTCTAAGTATTGGGTGTTCATAGAGCAAGATAATCTGCTCACTTATTCATGTCTTTTACTCTTCTGGTCAAGTTTCCAACGTCAAGTTGAGGAATTAAATTTACAGTGGCATATTTTCTTTGTAATTTAACATATCAGCTTATTGAATCATTTACTGTGCAAAGATGTCAAAATTATGAGATAACTCTCTATTGCGAAAAAAACAGAAAATTTCTGCCTTCATCGAGTGCACTCATGTTAGAGCTTGGGTTGATCCCAGTTTTGCCTATTTTTAATTCTCCTTTGTGAGTTTTGAAAATTTGTCTCTTCTACTGTGGATTTCCTAGTTTTATTAAAAGAAAGGCTATAAAACCAGAGAAAGATATATAAAAATATACATAAGGGTAAATGAGAGGGAAAATTACAGTGAAGTCCATAGAGCACCTTAATTTACCCCAAGAATGGATTCTGTACAGGTAGCACAGTGGGAGAAGCTGATAGAGTGAGTGGGAAGAATAATAACTGAGAACTGTTCTCACATGTATGTTTATATATATATGTATATATATATATATATGATATATAGAATATAAGTTATAAACTTAATATTTAAGTTTTTATAGGGTTGAAATTAGGTATGGTATCCTACTGAACAACTGACCATAAGCTCCTGCTCGTTATCAGTTATGGTTCCTCTTCTTTCTAGGTCCAGCAGTTTTTATATCATTGGGTGTGGAGGAAGACACATGCACACACAGAGAGAACAACACACCAAAACACTACTGTTAAAAATAGTTAAAATACTCTGGAGTAGAAGGACATAGGCTAGGGTAGGGAGATATTGCAAGTATTGCAATGCCAAGAAATTCAAATAGAGTGATTTTAATAGAGCTGATTTTGCAGCAGAATGGTGACCCTGTATTTATATTGAATGCAGCCAGAGCAGCACATTTGACTGGAGCCTTGTACATAGCATTGCATTTTTTGTTGAGAATACTTTCAAATATTCATTCATCTCTGAAAATCAGAAAATAGATTTGAGTATCAGGGGAAAGAGTACAAAGCCTTGCACAGCTTTTGCAGTCTCATAGAAAAGATGAAAAAAGGGTCTACCAGAGAATTCCAGAGATGTAAAATGAGATCAAGCCAGGTTTTATTAAAGAGATTGGGAGAAACAAATCTGCAGAAACATGTCCAGAAACCATCTTTTAGCAGATAAAATTTCAACCATAAAATGCTTGCTATGAACAGTTCCAGTCCTTGTTGATTGTTGTCTTCAAGAACTTTCAGTGTCTTAGGACTATTGGGTTTGGACTGTTAGGTTTTGTCTAGATAGAGTTACAGCAAAATAAACAAAGATCCGATACTGTAGTACAGTGGACGTTTATATATTAATTTCCTTTATACTCTTTATATGGGTAAAAAGCACAAGGTAATCAATTCCACTTTCAATACTAGCCCATAAGAAATAGCTGTTGCATGTTGAATGCATATAATATACTCTAAGTTCCTTTGTGTAACCTAGACAGTCTTGTGGTCTTTGTGTTATTCTGATTTTTCCTTAGGTGCTATGAAGCAGCAAACAGTGATGTATTTTAGTAACTCAACTCCCCCTGTCAGCCATTACAGCAGAAAACCTCTATTTAGGTTTTAGATGGCTTGTTTCGTATTTGCTTCTTGCTACATTATCCATTCTCCACATTTGTACATCTTTTTCACTGTAGGGTAGTCAGAGCAGATTATGGGTTGTCATGGTTCCCACAAGCACAATTTGCAAAGGACAGTTCTTCCCAAAACAGCACTACGGCATTAAGCAATGGGTACATTCTGAAATCACTTTCAGAAAGATGCCTTACTTGAAACCTTCTTTGAATATTGATTTTTCAAATAGACCAAAGCTTAGAGCTTTTTTCTTCTCAAGTATCTCTGAGTTGGCCTCTTCTCCCAAGTGACAGAGAACAGGACAAGAGAAAATGGCCTCAAGCTGCACCAGGGAAGGTTCAAACTAGATATCAGAAAGAAATTTTTCACAGAAACAGTCTCAGGCACTGGAACAGGCTGCCCAGGAAGGTGGTTAAGTCACCGTTCCCAGAGATGTTTAAAAGACAGATGAAGTGCTAAGGAAGGTTATTTAGGTGCAGATAGGAATGGTTGGACTCAGTGATCCAAGAAGTCTTTTCCAATCTAGTGGTTCTATGATTCTATGAGTTCCATGTCACCTGAAGAGCAAGCACATAAAGGAACACGCACAAATATACACCCATCCATTTTTCAGCCAATGTGTTGGGACCTCCTGAGGATGAAAGACAATCTAAAGCAAAGATAATCTGATCTTTTTTCTGTTCCCTCCTATTCCACTCTGTGTTTTCTCTTCAAGGTCAAGTGTCTTCTACCACCTCTCAAAACAAACACAAAGATAAAACCCATGCTTCTTGCATCTGTGGCAGTATAGTTGTTATTTAATAGCAAATGAAAACAGTAAGGAAAAAAGATGATTGCTGTAGTGAGGATCCTTTAACATGCAAATATTGTGGAGGAATGATCTGGATTATATTTAAGGTAGGACAAAGAAACATAAATGCTAGAAATCTTTGTCCTTAGAGACATAAATCAGTTACTGTTGTACTCAACTTAGTTTCTCACTTCTTAAGAAATTATCCCATGATTTTCCCTTAAAACCTTTTCTTGCACTTTCTATAGAATCTGGTTACTTCCAAAGATGGGATATTAAACAAGATATGTGGTGTTTCTGCTCTGGCACAGCAGATCTAGTGCTCAAATTCAAGGTGACTTACGGAACAGCTGTTGTCCTTTGGTCCTGTAGCCAGTTCCCTCTGTCATCCTCTGGTAAGGTATGGCAGAGTGACAAGTCACCTAGATGTATTTAATATGAAATGAAATACGTTGCTTTTTGTTGCTTCTGTTTATTAATTTTTTATTTTAATGGCATGTCATCTTAAAATATATGCCTGAAAATACTTTTGAACTAGGGGGCACATTAGTCTACAGGTCACTTTATTATTTATTTATGATTTCTTCCCATACTGCCATGCTACAAGAACTGCAGCAAAGAGATTTTGATTTTTCAGGGGAGCTCTGTAATGTCACAGTGCAAAGTGAAAAAAGTAATCAATAATATCAGATACTATTATCTTCTTTGGTGTGTTTCCTACTGTTTTTTGGAAGATATATACATGGGCTGGCCTACAGTGTGTTTCCATATTTGCACAGGAAAGAGATAAAAGTTCTGATAAATGCTTTCCTATTCTGACCTTTCAAATCTCCACTGATTCAGTGGATCCTTTCACATCCTGACCTGTAGTTGTGGAGTTGGCAGTCTTAGGTTTACAATTGGACTTGACAATCCTTAAAGGTGTTTTCAAACATAAACAATCTGTGATTCTGTGATAATGGAATGTTGGTCTTAAGCATCAAGGCAATGCAATTGTTCATATACTTGATATGAAGGGCTTGATGTTCTCAACCTGTTGCATACGTGTCCCTTACTCCTGTTCTACTGCATAAGAGTTGAGAATTTGAGTTGAAAGTTAGCTGACAACTCTTCGCCTAATCACATATAAAGGCAGAATTCCCCATAGGACCTGCAAACTTGTAACTAGGTGTGAGTGTCTGACTCAGAAGTTACATTAGATCAATGTAAAGGTTTTGCTTTCATGAAGAGTAGATATTAATGGCTACTGATGATAATCCTGCCTAAAAAACACACCTGAACTGTATGTCCATAATGCCTGAATGTTTAGATAAGTAGCAAGTAGAAAATGTGGATGTAGCTGCCATTTTATATTAACTCCTTGAAAAGAATTGTAATTGTCTCACTCCAAAAGTGAGACAGTGTGAGTCAGGTAAGAGAGAGATGGGACCTGCAGAAATAAGTAAAGTGAGTTCCCTCCTGTTACTTATTTTGAAATTAGCTACATGAAACACAGTATTTCATTGACTAATAAGATTTTCCTTTAAACAGTTTGGTTTAAAACATGTTCTTAAGAGTTGCTGTTTTCTGGAAATTCTGTAAGACTTTTCCATGAGAATTGAGCTTAGTTCCAGTAGAAATGGGCACACTTAGGGCTAAGAACTGCAGTCTTATGTTAATGTCAATAGCAGCTCTCTATGAGCATCCAAAGACAGACTTATTTTCCTCAGGGTATGTTCTGCTTTGATGTTCCTAGAGTTTGTAACCCTTTAAAGTTAATGGGAGTTATATGCAGTAGTGTGCATCACAGAAAAAGATATACCCTGCAGTTAAATATAATAACATTGTCTTCACAGACCAGTACTGGGCACTGTGTTCACTTTGCTGAAAAATGTAACCTGAATGAGGCTCTGAACTAGTCATTTGTGCAGTTATTTGCATCTGTCAGTGTAAACAGAAATAGATATATTGGGTTTGTCATAGCAATTGGTAGACCAACAACAAGTTCTTACTGCAGCATGACAAAACTTTAGGATGGCAAACCAGCAATTTTGCAGCCTGCAACTTGCAGCTCCCTAGCAGAGTCCAGTTAGATGAGGACTAAAACAGGAAGTGTTTACCTGCTGAAAGTGATTTCCCTCATGATTGTGGAGGCACATCTATGTATATGACTCCTCTTGCCATTATACAGTGTGCAGACATGACTAGATTTTCTATTTTTGTATTGTTATATATGTCCTTGGAATAGAATTTCTTTATCATTTTCCATCTTTTTTTTAGCACTGCATATGCATACATGTGTATGTTTATGCACAGTTCTCGATGAGTTCATATGCCTTTGACAAACCTCTTTGCCTAGCTGTGAGACCATCTGGTTCTTACTCTCATTACATGCGAAGCTCACCACCAATCTTCTTCAAGCTGCTCCTACAAAGGCACGGTTTGGTGTGACTCCTTGCTTTGTTATAAGAGACAATATCAATAACTACTTCACAACATAACCAGGCAGTGCTCCAGAAATGGGAATGCAATACTTGCCCTTGAGTACATAATATCATCTTATCTGCTTGCTCTGAATGACACCTTTTAGATGCAACATGTTTCGTATTGAAGCAGGGCTACAGCAGCTTTCTGCATCTGCTCTCTCAGTTGCCTGAAAGTGGTTGTAATTAATAATGTGATAGCTAATCAACAAAAATAGCTGCCAGACACTATTTAATGGCCTCAAATTTCTCTTCTCCTGAAACTGAGGACATGAAAGAGAAAATGAGTGTGCAATATGTTCATTATTATCCTTTATGTGTTTTGTATTGAAATCCAGCAATGATGTTCTGCCACAGTCTAAGCCACAATATTTAACAAGAACCTGTTTGACACTACTTATTAAAAGGAGAACTTGAACAAAGCCTGAGGATACCACTAACTTGTGATTATCTTCCTTGAAAACATCCATCTTACACCGTATTTGTAAACAAATGGTATGCATGCTATCTGCTATGAATGATCAGAACATTATTGTTGTAGCTGAGGGAGCTTTATATTTTAACCAGTATTGCCATCTTGTGGTTATGATAAGTTTTGTCATTCTGTTACTTTTTGCAACACACTTTTTCTTTGTTGTATTATCAAGAATTCCTGAAAGTGGCACATGCAACAGAATTGGTATTGCCCCAGTTGCACAACATTCTCAGTTAAAAAAATAAAGCCTGTATCTGAATGTCATAAACTATTTCATCAGTCTTTCAACAAGATAATTTATCTCCTTCCACTGAAAGTTTTTTAGTAGAAGGATGACCACAAGACACCTGATTTTAAGAGTAGCCTTATTAATTATTACCCAATTTTGAGATGGTGTCTCTCCCAGACACATATCCTTCAGCAAGTTTCTGAATATTTCATCCATGGCTCCTGGACCACTGATAGTCCATAAGGTAATTCACAAGATCATCCAGCGTCAAAAAGGAGACCTCTCCTTTCCTAGGAGTACTTTTATTTCAGACATTATTAATAAGGGCTCAAAGTAATGTTCTGAATTCACAATAGCAGAAGTCTAATTTTACTTTTTTGTCCTCAAGAAAAGCATTGTTTTTCTGTGTTTGCACTGTGTTAGTATTAAGGGGCCATGCTCTGATTCACTTGTGAACAATGTTAATCAGTAATAATGTACCATTGCCACCAGGCTCAGAGGACACCCTATCAGAGTTCAAAATGTGTAGTCCACTTGGCAATGGACAGAAACACTCACTGCTTCTAAGAATGAATGCAATTAGTTTCTTGCTCTGAAGGACTGAGGTTACAATACCTTTGTCTGTTATGGGGGCAAGAAAGGCCTTGTCAGATAAGTTGCTGAGCACCTGAAGTTACATGGTCCTACTCTAAAAAAAAAAGGTTGTAGCTTCTGCTGGAGCTTAAGAGACCAGCAGGATTCTTTCTTTCCTCTCTTTTCTATGAAAAACATCAGGCTTCTTATTCTCTCCTGAAAGTCTTTTAACAAGTTTAATATCACACTCTTATATTCTTGGTAATAAATCTTTTGGTGACCCCAAGAGAGTGTCACTCCTCATGTTCAGAGCCAGTGCCTTCTATATATCTGAAGCCAAGGTCGTGTAAACATATGATGGTTTCCCTGGGGCTTTGCTCTTTCCCACACGTCTTGGAATTGTTCTGCCTGGTATAAAATCAATACTTTTAAATAGTCTGAATCTGAGGTCCTGTAGAAATCTGATAAGTACTGAGTAGGTACCCACCTATGTAAAACATGATACAGTGTTCATTAACTCATGAACTTGCCATATTTTTTTCAGGGCATTATTTCAGTCTGAGCCTACAATGATTTCCTCTTTTGCAGGCAAATTCCAAGGACATCACATCATTACAGAGGGAAATTTATTAATAAGGAGCTTTTCTTGATAAACCAAGGATTCCCCACAATCTCTCCCCATATTAAAGCTTATCAAAAGCTGTACCTGTTTGTGCTTTTGATGAATCAATATCTTCTGAAAAATCCCTATAGCCTTAGAAATTAGGCAATCATTGATGTACAGTATTATGTATGAAGACATATGTATCTTTGGCATCTATGCACCTCACAAGATTATGCTCTAAATATCTAATCTGAATATTTTCTCTTGTCAATAAAAGACAACACATCCCCTATTTCCCTTCTAAGTACCAGGAGTCTACAATAAGTGCTGCCATACGGTGGTGACTTCTCAGGCTGTACTACAAATCCTACATCGTACTGATAGTCAGGTTACTTTCACCATGTTGATTTTTGGTAGTCTGGCCCAGGTTGAAGTATTTTTTTTAACTTTCCTGATGATGAATCTCAAAATATTCATTTGTGGAAGTAATATCTTCAGAGTGGAAAGTCCCAGAATTAGCAGCCTTCTAATGGAAGTAAAGTAAATGCCAACAGCAGGATCTGAATTTACACAGGAGTATCAGGGCTGAGTGGTAATATTTACTGCCATCCATTTTTTGAGCTCAAACAGGTGGCACTGCTAGAGGACCTACACTACTTAGTTTCTTTTTTAATTCCTAAGATGAGCAGCCTATTCTGAAATTACCATTTTGATTGGTAAGAAACTTTCTCTCTGCAATGAATATAAAGCAAATATATGAAAATTAATTGAGATTTTTAACCATCTTTATGTAATTCATTAGGCAGAAAAAAGATATATCATTCTTTTACTGTAGTGATACTAGTTATCAGGATTCAGGTTTCAGAACATACCATACATGGTATACTGCACTTCCGTTACACCTAGAACCAGATTGGAGAGATAAAAGATGAGGATCACACTTATTTATGCTTGAATGTAGTGAACATCTGCCAAAATCTATCTAGTTATTTTAATTCTCTGTTTCCATAAAATTGACCATCTGCTCTGTCATCAGCAAAGACCTTCTTCTAAAAGCTAAATCAAAGGATCACCTGTCTTGTGCACCTTGTTCTCATTTAACATAAACAAAAATTTTAATGATATCCATCTGTAGGTATGATGGTGACCTGAAGCAAATACATACTCACTGTGTCAAAATTGGCAGCTGGAATTGTAGGATGCAGAATGACAATGAAAGTCTTTAGATTCTACCAGTAACTGAGAGGCATGAAAATAGGCACTCTGAATAATTACAATACAGAATCTTCAGACCTCTATAAAAGCCAGTGACACAGAAATTAAAATACATATATTTTCCTCTAGATGATTTTAAGGTCTGCAATAGAACTATTGAACTTGTATTCTCTTTATATTTCAGGGTACACATTTAATACACATAAAGACTCTATCACAGTACAAGCATAAAATCTAAAGCAATAATCATAGAACCATAAAATAACCAGGTTGGAAGAGACTCACCAGATCATTCAGTCCAACCGTTCCTATCAAACACTAAACCATGCCCCTTAGCACCTCATCCACCCATGCCTTAAACACCTCCAGGGAAAGTGACTCAACCACCTCCCTGGGCAGCCTGTTCCAGTGCTCAATGACCCTTTCTGTGAAAATTTTTTCCTAATGTCCAGCCTAAATCTCCCCTGGTGGAGCTTGAGGCCATTCTCTCATAGTACAACAAATTGCCAAATTAGTGTTTAATATGAGAAACTGAGTTTCGTAATATTCTGACTTTGTTTAATATAACTGCTCAAACTACCAAGTAGTACATTCTATTTTCTGCACTTTTCTTTTTTCCCTCCCTATCAAAATGAGAGAAAATAAGAGGTAGATGTTAGAACCTTAACATGACTTTAGTGCTCACAAACAGAAAGGGTAAATGTTAAAGAAAAGGATATTATCACATCATTTGAGTAAGTCAATGGTTTTTTATACTGCTTGCATAGCCATCACTGGCTTGGAGAATTATGTTGTTCGTTTAAACAAGTAGAAAGTGGAAGCTTTGCAGGACCATAAAGGCTTTGATAAACTCCTAGCTTTTCATAGGAGGAAATCTGCCAGAACCGGTAATTATTAGGGACTGACCCCCTTAGCTGAGGCTAAGAAGGAACTGTCCTAGCAGCAAACTCAATGTGCTACTGCAGCCCAGCCCAGCTGAACCTGGGCCTCCAGACTGCTGTCAACACGTACAGTGTTTTGTTACTATTGTGAAAACCTGAAGTTTTCCCTAATTGAGGCTACAGAATAAAATACATTGTTGATGCTAAGCACTTAGTAAAAAAACCAGCATTTATACTATCTGCTTATTTGCAATTCACTTGAAATGTTTCATCTAGCATTGGAGTGATCTTGTTTCTTTGTGCCAAGTATAGTACTATCAGCAAAAATTACATGACTTCATCAGTCTCTCTCAATACCAATTAGTGTTTATTTTTCCAGAACAGTCCAATTTCTATTGTGAAACTATTACATTATAAGTACTTGTATTATCCTGATGATCATGATCCAGCTTGTCTAATTAGGCACATCAGCATGTCTATATAAGCCTGCTCTTTTGTAGGCAGTCTTGTCAATCTTTTTTTTTTGTTAAAGACTCATTACCCTCACTGAAATACCAGATTCTGTTCCAAGAAGCAGTCTGAAATCAGGCCTTATGTCTGAATTACACATGATCTTTCTGAAACATTTTTAATTAAACTATCATAGGATTGCATTCAAGAAGTAGAGATTATTTAATATAAAAAAAATTCTAGGTATGCTTTACTACATGCAAATTTAGGTTGTAGATTAGTAGAGGCAGCAGACTAAAGCATGATACTTGATGAAAGAAAATATGGTTTCTCTCATATGAATTTACCATGTCTCTTTCAAAATACTCCTCACTGTAGCATACTCACTGTGCCCACCCCCAGGACAGTATATCATGGTTGCATAGGGTCCATCCTGCAGAACCTGCCCAGGGCAGGCAGGGCAGGGCTGGCCAGGGAAGCAGCTGCAGCCACCACCACAGCTCAGCATGGCCAGGCAGGTCCTTGATAAGGTGGCCAGTCTGTGGCCAAGGCAGAGTCGGCCAGTTAGGGTGAGGCCCATTGAGGCGAGGGGCCAAGCTGGAAGCATGGCTGGGATGCAACTCATGCAGGGAGTGAACTTCAGGGCATCTCCACCTGCCTCAGAACAGAGTCCTCCATGGGCTGCAGCATGGATATCTCCTTCACCATAGTCCTCTTTGTGGGCTGCAGAAGAATCTCTGCTCTGGCACCTGGAGCATCTCCTCTTCCTCCTTCTCTTTCCACAATCTTGATGGTCACAGGGCTATTCCCCAGAGGTGTTGTGGGTTTTTTTTTTTAAATCCTCTTCCTCTTCATGTACAGCATTCTGTCCTTTCTGACATACACTCTCACAGAGGCACCACCAGTCTTCACTGAGGGGATCGGCTGTGCCTTGCGGAGAGGCTGTTGTGGAACCAGGTGGAACTGGCAGCAACCATCACAGAGCAGCTCTGTGAGGCAACCTCTGCAGTCTCCTGCTGCCAACACTTCATCACAGGCACCCAACAGAGTCCTTTTAAGTCATATACCCTAAAATACACGCTCTAAGGCACTGCTACCCTGTTGATGGTAACAACACTGGTGTTTTAATACCTAGTTTTGCCAGGTTGTGGTACCGACTGGCCTCAGACACCAAAGGATAACAGGTCCAATACTTAGCTTTAAACAGTCTCAGGCCTTCCACACTTTCAAACACAGAGTAGGAATGACTGCTTGATAAGGCATGGGAAATAAATACAGATGTTACCTGTCAGTAGCAGCTGCTGCAGGGGCAGTTATTCACATGAAATGCCACAGACCTCGTCCAAAGCAAGTGAAGGCAGAAATCCTACATGATTTTTTCAGGTAGTGTTTAATAATCTGTTTTCATCTTAAGTTTTGTAGAGATTGGAGCCAGGGCCAGGTGACGAAGAAGAGGTGGTTCCTGGTGTACGAGGTCCACGTGCACTCCCTGTGGCCCAAGCTCTGTCACAGCAGCAGGGGTTTCCCCAGGGCTCAGCCTGTCCTCAGTCTCTCAACGAGTCACCATAGTTAACTACTCAGATGGATAATACTGGGGAAAACTAGCCTATGGTATGTAACATATACTTGATAAATTTTTTTCTCCATACGGAATGGCTTGGTTGAATATATCAGATGTTCATATAGATGACATTAGCATACTCTCTCTGAAGAAAGCACTTTCCTCTGCACTAAAATTGTCCAGGTAATGGTAAAAAGTAATTTTGAAGGTTGATATTAAGTATAATTGAATGCATTCAGGGCACAACAGCAAATCTTTTGAAGCTGCCATAAACCATGCAAACCTACTTCCTCAGTGACAGCTTGTTCAGCATAAAAATGGAATTTGAAGACCCTAAGCTATTTATTTCAATTCAGTGAGATACTCAGCAAAGCTTTCAATTCTGTTACATTCTGTAGAAATGCAATATCTCTTCAATGTATAGATGATGTTATCTGTATTGTAAATATAGATACAACACTGTTTTTCTGTATATGTGTGTGTATATTCTATATTCACACATCAGTACTGAGAGTAGACAAATGAAATACTTTCAGAATCAGAGAGCAGCAGAACTGGGGTTTTATACATTCTCTATCTGTGATTTAACGCATGCTGTTTCTAAAGTAAATAGCAGCATAGTTTAAAATAGTGGTGACCATGACCTCAATGGTAGTACAGATGGTTTCTCTAGTATCTCTACCTATTTGTTTTAGAGAATTTGTTTCTACATATTAAAAGTACAGGAATTCCTCAGTATTGCTGATGCAACCATTTGTGGAGCTCTGTGCTATGGCTCCAAGGTAAAAGAAAGCAAAAGATGTCATGAATGTAGAAAGTATTATTTTTCTCTTTATATGTGTTCTAGCATTGAGAAAATTCAGTTCACGTTTGAGATAGTGTAGATTGGAAATCCCATGTGGATTTAATTTCATGTAATCACTATCATTATAGCATAATGTTGAACAAAATAGTTTTCTAACAACATGACACAAGGAAATTTGAGGTCTGATGGGTTGGGCTTTTGAGTGAAGAATGCCTATTGTTTGTCAAGAATGCCTATTGTTTGTCAAGAATGATAGAAAAATGTAGAGAACCATAGACCTAAGAGGTGTTACCACGGTGCTCTGCAGAAGAATGTTCCTAAAAGACCAAAATAATTTTAATTTACAGCAGTGCTTTTTTAAAAATGCTTTTTTAAAAAATGCTTTTTTAACAGCTGAACAATATAATTGAGAGACTGCAAACACTAATTTGTGGTCCCTTTACTCACACATAAACTGAATTCTTAGGAATTTCTTGCAGACAAAAATTTTGCCTACCTAAATTCTAAAACATAATTGTAAAATAATCCATTTATTAATTATCCATTTTCAAGTGGGTGAAGATGCCAATAATATGGTTTTATTTTTAATCAGAAGACAGTTTTTTGGTAACTGAAGAATTGAACTATAGATTTGCTTGAAATTTTTTCATTAGATTTATTTTAAATCTGACTTGAAAACATACACTTTATTTGCACAACAGTTAAAGCATAAAAAGACAATGTTTTGAAGTATTGTTAAGAACATGGGAACAAGAACAGGAGGTTATATATATATACAGAGTCAAACAAGCAGTCAAAAAGCAGTAAAGTCATAAGAATAGACCATTATGATAAAATAACTGCCTTATCCTCAGAAGATGGATTTCTTGACATTGAGCTGATGTTTGTTTTTTATTGCTGTCTTCAGTCTTTGGATTGCAATTTTATCGATCACTAAGATCAACTTACTGAACATTTGTTCCCTAAAAATGCAGTATATTTTGCTGAAATGGATACAGCTATTATCTTGCCATTGAGGATGTAAAATATTTTGTTACTCCATTTGAAAACAGACTACTCGCAACTGAAAACTTTCTATCAAATATCTTCTCTTCTACAAATTGCATGAGAGCAGTGGGCTCAGTATAAGAAAAGAAAATTAATACAATAATATTAACTTAGTTTCTCAGCTGCTGATAGGAACCACTGTTGGGGAGAAACAAGATATTAATTAAGGTGATAAAAGAGTAATGAATTATAATACAAAAATGTAAATTTTACCTTACTGATAAAAAGAAATCTTCCCATGAAGTCCATTAGGAGGTAGAGTAGCCTTTCAAAAGAAGTAGCTTAAGCATCCACAAAGCTATGTTCAAAGTAGACCAGATAAACCCCTTAAGAGGTAAGTGAAGAAGATCATCTTTTAATTATAATTTCCCAATGGTTTTATCCAACTTTTTGATCTCTAAATGTTGGATAAATTTCACACACAGCATTTGATTGTGAAGATCAAATGAACAGAAAGCTACCTGGAACTCTAGGAGGTGAATATTTTTCTGAAGTCAGCAAACATGCAAAAAGCTACTGTATTGTATCCAAGACAAGTGAGAAGATAGTGATAGTAATTCAGGGTTGGATTACATATTGTTTCCTTCTTATAGAAAAGGACAGCTCTCCACAGAGTTACATCACTTCTCCTGCATGTATATAAGCTGCAGACTTGTTCAGACAAACCTTCTACAACCTCATATGAGGTGAGAACAATGATTTGACTGGTTGTACAATGAGTTAATGATACTCACATAGTGCTACAAGGGACTAGCAGTAGAGACAATACATGGCTCTCCTCATGAGTAAGGGTAGAAGGCATTATCCTATTATCAGGAAAGTGATTTTTTTTTCTTCTGGTTTTGCTTATGTAGGGACTTCTTATGCAGAACTTCAATGTTCATGTCCATTAACAGGCAAGAGAGTACTTATTTAGAGGTCACAACTTAATTTATAATATTGAGACTGGCAATGAATATGGCAGCTATTACATGTAAAAGATGGCTAATTTAAAATATCTGTAGAAGTAGATACTAAAATTGATTCCAAAGGAAATTAGAAAACTAGATCCAAATCCACTTCTCAAATCTTTCTGCTACATTTCTGTCCTGTATCATCTATCTCCTATCAAGAATTTTTAATGTCATATTCCTCTCACATAGCATACAATCCTAGCACCAAAATGTGACAGGTTTTCTGTCAGGACAAGGTCATTTCTTTCATTTTCATTGAGTAAACAGACAATTTGGTACAGGTTAGAGCATAATAAAGTTCAATCACTGCTGTTCTTGGATATAATTTCCCAGTTAAAGCATTAAAGTCCTATATGCAATACATAAACAAGGTGCTTGCTGATTCACTTGCTTTATTCCGATCTTTTTTGTTGTTTCGGTCATCTGAGATTCCTACCCATGGATACACAGTTTGGTGCTCTAGACAAGTCATCCAGAAGGAGTCTGTTGATTCTTTCTTTGTGTTCTATCTTGTTATCTATAATCTGTGTTTATTCATCTTGTCAACATGCTATCTGTCAATACTGGTATTCATTCTAGCTTACCACCTATCTGATTGTTCTGCCATGCTGTCTGCTCACCACTGACTCCTGTGTCCAGTCACTGTCATCGCTCTGTGTATCAGCTGCCCATCACTTACTTCCCTCTGTAGTAAGGGGTAGATTCAAGGTGTATTTTTATGAAGGAAGAAGTGTGCCCACAACACAGATTGAGAAAGATTTCCCCTTACTTGTTATTAGCCATTATTGCTTTACTTACTTCTACACCTCATTATCTCTCCCAAGAAAGTAATTTATGTTGCAGTGAGATTAGTTCATGGAAATACACACTCGCTCTATGTCAATATTGATCCCTCTATGATCTCACTGCAGCATCACAGTAAGATATTGTCCTGCCATTTTCTACCAGACCATGGAAATCACATACATTTGAAATACAGTCAAAGTGGTGGTTAAAAATGCTGAAAAGCAGATGAGTAAAAGACAACTGGAGAGGTATTCAGATGCCTGTAGAGAGGGATGATATACGTTTGTGAAGCTACCATGATTTCCAAGAAAAATCTATTTAGGAAAATACTATTCTTGCAATTGTTTTGCTTTGTGGGAAGGATTAGTATGTCTGCAGACCAAAGCTGCTGCTACATCTTTTAAGCTTTTAACAGTGAACTGTCACTCCATGATTTCTTAACAATGCTTGTTTACCTCACTTTTCTTGTTAAGCAAGATTATAAAAGAGGATTTTTTTTTTCCCATTCACTTTGAGCTTCTCTCCAGGAAAGAAGACAGAAGAAAAACAAGAAAAAACCAAGAAAACTGGGAGGAAAAAAAAAAAAAAAAAAAAAAAAGATCAAACTGACTCCCTTGGCACTGTCAGTTTGGCTGGCTAAATGTTCTTTTCCTCTTCTTTTTGTGGTTGCTAAAGATTCAGTCAGTAGCTCTAGATAATGGATAATGGTATAAAACCCAGTTTATTTTAGATACAGATGAATTCCAATACTTAAAATATACCACAAGGTCCTGTAAAATGATGAATCAAAATCTTAGTGACTGCCTCTCACACATGTTATAAGGGAACGGCTCAGGAGTAATGTCAATGTAAATTAGGCCAATATCTGGATGTTCACTATGGTAAACATAATGAGTTCCCCATAGTTATTTTGGCCAAATTCTAAAGGTTAACTTATACTTACTACAACATAATCCTTTCATTTTTTCTGAGGGGAAAATAAAAAGAAAAAATCCTTGGAATAATAAAGAAGAATAATGCCATTAATTAAGCTGGCTATGTCTCAGTCACGGTGGCTGGATAATGCCATCTAATTCTTAGCTTGGGACCAAAGAAGATAGATAATGGAATTTCATTTGCTGACACATTTGGTATTTCCATTTTCGATTCAAAAGTGCTATAGAATCTCTCATACTTTACTGCATTCCTACAGGTGTAAGTCATTTTCTTAATCATACATTAAATGCTCTGTCTGCTAATCCCAGAGGGCCTGATGTGCCAACTGGGTAAAAACCTAAGCGCTTTTGCTTTGACCCTGATAACTGGAGATAAGTCACTGCTATCATCTCAAACAATATCACTGGAATATTTATGACCAAGACTTTTGTATTAAATATCATCTGAAAGTCAATGTAATTAGTAGCGTTTTTTTCTAGTCACGTTGTTTCTTGCCACTGTTCTGATTTAACATTAAGGCAAAGTGAAAACTGCCATGGCATAAAAACATTTGCAAAGGAAATATCTGTGTATTGTTCAGAATATATGGTGCAGTGAGACTAATAGACTAAGACTGTTAAAAACACAGATTGAAGATAAAAGAAACAAGCACATAATCAGCAATGAAAAAGTTAGTTTTATGTGTTGGGATGTTTTTCTTTAAAAGAAAACATTTGTTTCTTTTTAAATCAAAGTGGTAACTTGAATAACATTTTCACACTTTCTATTAAAAAGACAGTAGACTGCTAGCTTACCTTTACAGAACGCTTTCTTCTGTTAGTAAAACAACAGTGATTCAGGGAAATAATAAGCTGACACAGGGACACACAGAGTTGAACAAAAGTTTCCATTTTTGTTGCATTGCACTGAGAAAACAAATTGCCCTGAATAATTCAGTAAACTTTACTTTCTGGTCCACTCAAAGAACTCCTTTTTTCTAATATCTCTCTTCATTTCACCCTGTCTGGATTAAAACCACTAAAAGGGCAAATCATCTCATGATGTATCAGACCCATCATTTGTCTTTTCTGACTGGGTGGCTGTGGAGGTGTTTCCTGCCTGGATGTGTCATATATATATAACTTAAGTATCCATGAGCAGTTGCACATACAGTTAGCCATTCACTTTATTGTGCATCACTTGCATTACATTCTGATAACTATTATGCTGAAAGCTACAAATAGAGACAGAACTATTATGAGAAATGAAAGAAAAGAAAAAGAGAAACAGAAAAAGGAAAAGGAAAGAAAAAAATAAAAGAAAAAGAAAATTAAAAAGGAAAATATACCAAAAAAGCGCAAACTTACTGTCTTTACATATTCAGCGATTAATTAGACTGAGATGATTGTTTTTTCAGATTAGCTCGCTGGTTTAGCTCCTTTAATATCTTCTCAGTGCCTCCTACTTATTGGCCATAACAGTTGTGCTCTGAGAGGGAATCCTCTTACGTTGCATAGCAAATGAGTTCCAAATTACCTTCTTAAAACTGAAAAATTAGTGCAAAAGAAATTTAACTACAAAGGTGATGATTTCATTGTGATTTACAGAAGATTAAAGTCATCATCAGAAAACTCTTATTCAGTCTTTTAAAGCCTGAGCTTTCACACTACTTTGATTACAACAATCAATTTTTATGTGCAGAATTCTAGATATGGATAAAATTAGTAATAAAAAGTTATGCAAGAAACTTTGTTCAATGCAGAGTGTAACAAATAAAGCTATGAAATACATATCATTTGTAATGAATAATGTTTGTGAATTTTATGGCTTTAATTACAATATATTTTTTGAATGAACTGCCCATTTCCACCTCTGAGATTCTGCCATGGTCAAATAGCTACCGAAACTGAAGACCTCTTTGTTAAAGATAACAAGTGACATTTTTCAGTGACTTTTACTTCAAGAATGCAACATTTGGTTCAAAGTAGGTGAAAATTTTGACAGGATATATTTTTCAAGAGCTCATAATTTTCTTGCTTTTGGGTGACTATTTATGCAGAAGGATAATAAAATGCCACACCATCCTTTTAGCAGGTCTTCTGGTCAGTCTCACTTTGGGTGGTAGCTGAGGCCTCTAAGATGTTAAGTTTGCTGGTCTTGTTAGTTTTGCATTTCTCAGCTACAAAAAAAAAAAAAAAAGAAAGAAACAGGAAACACGCTTTTTCAATTCCATGAGTATAAGCAGTGCCAAAAAATTTGTTAAATCTCTGATTCTGTAAATGCATGCCAAGTTTGTAAATTTGTTCATAATTTTTATTTATCCATCAAACAATAAACCATGTCCCTCAGGACCTCATCCACCCGTGCCTTAAACACCTCCAGGTATGGTCAAAACAAATGAACATAAAAAGAAAGTGTCATTTATTGCTATGATTCATCTTTTTATTCTCTTTCTCTGCTTTAATTGAGAGAAGTGCAAGTGAACAACAGGTGTTTTATACATACAAAACTGACAATGTCCCCTTGTCTTTCTCATGTCATTACAAGTCAAACGTCTCATCTTGAAATTTATTTAGAAAGCAAAGGATATTTCTTTCTTTATTATCCAATTAAACACAAGTACAATTAATTAATGAGAAAATTATAAATTATTCCTCATTTATTTCGCAAGTGTTAACTGCTCATGATCTACCATCAGCCCCAAAACTTTCTTCATGTAGAAATGACAGAAGTTAAGATGGTCAGTCAGAGGATCACAGTAAAGTTTACAACAAAAATTGGTAGTCTTAAACTTTCTCTGTAAATCCATTTCACCACTGTCTCTAAATTTTCTCTATATCATTGCCAGTAATAGATACTTATAGACCACCTGGGTGAATTAAGGATTTTTTCTCATTCCTACACTGCAAATTAGTTATCCCTTCATTGATCCTCCTTCTGTTCCAGACTACTTCCCTTAAATGCCTCCATATGTTGTATGGCACAAAACAAACCATGCTTGAACAACATGTCGATATGTACAAAATTCAACTTACTTTGCATTATGATACCTATGAAATGGAGCTATTCCAAATCATACCATTATATGTTCACATTGCTTGAAAAAGGTAGTTACAGTACAGTGGTTACAGTCTCATTCCACTCTTGCTCCAGCACAGTGTAAAGAAAATATCGAGCTTGTTTTTTATTTAAAGGTTCCACCAAGACTCCCCATTGGTAGCTAAGTTAGTTTACTATTTGGTGTATCATAAATGCAAAAGCTTCCACAAAATCATAATTACTCTGAGGATTGTCCTCCTTATGCAAGAGGCCATTAGATTTCTGTAAAAAAATCAAATTGCTCAAACAGTGGAGGCGAAAATACCCCTCATTTAGGCTGCAACATTTCGTACCGGTTTCCAAAGTAAATAAGAAGAGCATTCCCTCTTCATGGCTGCCTGAACATAATACAGTTCCTTTGAGCTCTCAAAAAGCACAAAAGAAGAGACAACTAAGACTGAAACAATACTTGACATGTGACAGAAGAAGAAGAAAAGCAGGAAAAGCAAAACTGTGGCAAAAGTGTGGGGAAAACAAAACTTTGCATAATGAATACAAAATTCTAATTCTTACAATTCAGGAAATCTGTTAGACATCCTGTTGTACCCTAGCAAATGCCTTAAACTTGATAAATTTCCTAACTGAATTTCACATTTTCATTTTCACTGGCATACAAAATCAAGCCCTTAATGACATCAATTTACATATAAAGGATTAGCAAAAGAAATGACAAAAAATTCCTAATTCCTTCTTGGAACTTAAAGATCAACAGTAAAGCTGACTGTAACTCTACATTTCATGACTGAGTTGAAAGACTTGGTGTTGTGCTGGATGACACTGCTGCTTTCTTCATATTTCTTGAACTACATAATAAGAATCATAGAATAGTTAGGGTTGGAAGGGACATTAAATATCATCTAGCTCCAACTTCCTGCCATGGGCAGGGACATCCTACTAGATCAGGCTGCCCAAGGCCCATGCAACCTGGCCTTGAACATTTTCAGGGATGAGGCAGCCACAACTTCCCTGGGAAACTTAATCCAGTGCCTCATCAGTTTTATGGTGAAGAAATTCTTCCTAATGTCTAGTCTAAATCTGCCCCTCTCAAGTTTACATCCACTCCCCCTTGTCCTATCACCACAAGGCTTTATAATAACTCCTCTCCAGCTTTCTTGTAGGTTGCTATAAGATCTCCTCAGAGCCTTCTCTTCTCCAGGCTGAACAAACCCTCTCTTCTTCAGACTGAACAAGCCCAATAAGGCAATATGCCAAAAAACTTGAAATAAAATGCAAATAATCCACAAAGTCTGCATACACATCTGGTACATTCAAAGCAAAGAACATCTGGCCCACAATGTTTTATTTAACCTAAGGAAGGTCTCTCTCAATTTCTTTTTCTCTATGCTATATTTAGTTCCACTGTTAAATACAGAACCATTCAAATCTACATCAGGCAAAAACACTAACTGTGCTCCAACATAAATGAAAAGTGGCTCCACATATGTTCTTAGGCACAGACATATCCTTCTCCCTGTTCAGCACTTCCTGTTTATTTATGGACACCTCAGATCAATGTGTGTCATTTCAATCACTTGCAACAATCGCTGGAGGGTCTGGGAATGTATTTGTAATTTTAAGAGTAGTCAGACTATTACATTCAGGATCAGAAAATGTCTAAATAACATAGCATAGAATCACATGTGTTATGAGGGATGCATGCCTTAAACAAACAAGGGTACAATAACTCAGAGAGTGTAGGCAGTGCAAAACTATTTCACAGGATCAGGAGGGGTCATTGACCTGATCATGGGGTCTAATGACACCACATTTTCAAGGGTTATTCAAATCCTGCTGGGTAGGTCTCCCAGTCTTTGACATCACTTCAGTGAGCAGATCCTGGGGCTCCCTTTTGACCTCAGCAAGTCAGTGCTGCCTAGAGTGAGCAAGGGAGACAGACCGTACAGCCAGACTATGGGCTAGGAACACTCCCTGGCCCCTTCCTCCCACCCCACAACTATTTTGTCAGATATTCCAAGTCCATGGGCACATTGAGAGCCTACATCTGCCCCAGCAACCACACACTCTCTCCCTAATCACAGAAGAGAAACAGCTCTTAAAAGCACACCTTGACTTCAAAAATAAAAAAATCCAAGTGTTCCTCTTCCATTTGACCCTCCAGATTGGGTCACAGCAAGTACTTCTGGCAAAGCAGACATTCTGACACAAAGCAAGGGCTCCACACTTACCTTTGCCTCAGTACTTTCTCACTGCTGACAATGAAATTGGGAAAGCCACAAAATCCATGTTCCATCTGCACAATTCTCTGAGATGTTACAGAATAAGTGAGCCTCATGAGTCCAGCATATGCTGTGCTTCAGTCATTGTCATGACATCTATGCAATGCTCAGATCTAGAGTGCTTTTTGGACACTTTTGGAACAGCCACAGTCAACATTCCTTTGCAGCAAGAAATGGGAGTGAACAATGGAAGATCTCTTTTTGGATTTGTACAAGAACAAGTTGACTGTTAACCAGGCAACCTACTGACTCGACTGATGTCACAGGCTGGAATAATTGATTGGCATGGTTCAGCTTCCTCTGCTGACCCAGCCCCAGCTTTCGTTTATCACAAGAATTGGATAAACTCTCTGTGTGTGTCTAGGCAACACTTGTAGCTGACTGCCCACAATGCAGCTGCTCTGGGATACAGAAGTGTGTCCGTGTATCAGCCTTGGAAATACTGCATTTTACCTTATCCAGGTATTTGTTTGGGGTTTTTCTTGGTATACTTTTTTTCCCATGTTTCTGTGCTGTGGGAAATGGAGCACTGCATTGCCTTAAAATCCACCACTGCATTGCCACTAGCTATGAAGCGATAAAGTTACAGTCCAGTTTATTAAGAGAAAAGCATTACTTTTCAATCTGATTGTCATTTATTATTCACTAGATACAGAGAATCAGTCATGCTCAAATACCAAGGAATCACATATGGGGAAAATAGTAATGCACAGACCAAATGGGAAGAGACACTTCTTGAGTTATAACTTGGCATCAACATGAATTGCAACAAATGGATCTTCATCATTGTTACTAATTTCAAAATTAGCCATTCCATACTCAGAAACATACACCTGCTTTCCAGTACATTTGTCACCTTCCTTTTGTCCAGAAATAACATCACAGTAGGTACCAGCAGGCAGTCCAGTATTCAAGTAGATGTTCATATGCCTACAGGAAAATAAGTGAACTGTACTTACACATTGTTTTAAAAGAGATATTTCAAACTGTATAGGATTGCTGAACCTGATGTTGCTCTCTCAATTTGAAGGGCAAGGCATAGTGTCACCTTTCTGATCGTATACCTTCTTTGCTCCCTGCATCCCCATTTAGGATCCCTAGACTTGACATGCAACTGAATGACTCTGCCTCAGGCTGTAGTTATCACTGTCATCAGAAGACAATATTGCCCTTCCCATCAGGATTGCTGATGAGGGATATTATGCTTCTCTCTGGGAACATGAGATCTCCCACTGACTTACCAGTCATCATTATTGAAAACGATGAAGCCTTTATTACCACGGCCAAAAGCGACTTGATTGTTGCCATTGTCCCACCAGTTGGAGAAAGGCTGACCATCCACCACATTACGGAAGATAACCATGTTCCTGAAAATGCAAGCAACTGCTGTCACTGGGGCTGCAACAGCTCTAAGGACACAAGGAACATGAGCAAAACCAACTGCTTTTACTTATTTTTTCTCCACAGTGTCCTACCTTATTTGACGCCAGCGATGCTCACAAACCCAGTCATTGCCACACGTAGTGTCTTCATTGATTGTAACAGGTTTCGTTGATCCATCCGCGTTACTTGGTGGCCCAACCCAGTCATTGACATCCTGTAAATAAGAAGACACATTTTAAACTCATTTTAAACTCCTTACTGAAAATGGTAGAGAGCCTCTTTGCAGAGAAGCTAGATGGAGCATCACATTCCTACCTGCCAGATCCAACATGGGACTAAGAAATCACTTAACAAATTGAAGTGCACAGGGCTGCTTCTCTGGCCCTCTGCTGATCCTTATTCACCATGAATGTATCTTCTGCAGTACAAGCTTACCTGCCCATTTACAAAATATCTTGGCCAGCGAAAACTTGACATCACACGGGTGAACCCATACGGATGAGCAAGCATGAAACCAACTGCCATTTTATAAAGCCTGTTTGTTAGACAAAAGAAGTAATGAGGCAAACGGAAAGAGAAACCATGCCAGAGAACAGATAGACAAACAAGCAAAGGAAGAAGCAGCATCCAAACAAGAGCAATCCCTTACCTGGCATCCCAGAACGTTAGAATGGAAGCTCCACCAGCCCCGTGGCCTCGCTGGTTGTCATGATTATCCACAAAGACCAGGGCTCTGTCAGAAGGCACAAAGCCCCAGCCTTCTCCCCAGTTCCTAGACAAAACCACAGAGACTTGAAACCACCCTGACAATTGTTGCACACAGTTTATCCCAGACAAGTCACAGCATCTTCATCCTTACTTTAAGTAGGCCATCTTCTCTCCATTCCACTTGCGGATCACTGTCCCCAGTTTTGCACCATATTTGAATTCTGTTACTCGCCCGTTTCCAAAGTAGTCACTGCCTTGGATTGGCTCTCCACCCAAGTCAATTACCTGGTACACAAAGAAGAAATTGTGCTTCTGTTCTTATCTTAAAGAGACAACAATGCAGTTTACAGTCCTCAACAGTAGCATGTTTTACTTTAGAGAAAAAATATTCAAATATGTTTACTTCTGCTGTGTAGTTCAACTCAAAGTTGGTATAATACATGATGGACAGATGTGAAAACTTCATTGACAAAATAAAAGGTAAAGCTGAATATCAAGCTGCTGTGGAAGCATTTTTAAAAATAGATCTCCTGTGTGCATAGCTGCTCCAAAGAAATGGCCAGCTCTTTCTGTGGTAAAGTTGGATGAAGCTGTGTTACTTACATTCCACTAAAGGTGAAAGATAAAAGAGATAACAAAGACAAGCATAAAGGACAAAAGGTGGAGATTACCTCCTGGAAAATGAAAGGTTTTGTTCCTGGAGAAAACCATTTGGTATTTAGATCGTTCAGCTTGTCCAGAAATGCTCTTATGTCTCCAGGCCACATATGCTTGGCAGCATCAAGTCGGAAGCCTGCTACACCAATATCAATGAGATAGTTCAAGTATTCGGCAACTTTTGAGCGTACATAGTCCTTCTCCAGGGCCAGGTCAAGAAGGCTAACCAAGCGGCAGTCCCGGACCCGTGTAGTGAAGAAAGAAAAAAAAGTTTTCAGGTTCCATTCTGTCAGCTTGTAAACTTTTCAATGAAATGCTTGCATGCTTTGAGGCATAAAATCTATTCTTTTAAATATCTCATTTACTTAGAAGAGTTCACACAAAGATATAGATAAATTTACTACACAGCTCAGTACTCAATTTCAGACAGATGTTGAAGGATGTCACCTGCCTGTACAGATGTCATCACAACTGAGGATGAGAAACAGCACGGTGCTTTATTGCATAATGGCCAAAGGAAAAGCAGTAACCTTGAGAAAGAACTGCCACATATTCAATCTACAAAAAAGAGTAAGTTGCTCAGCCAGGGTGCTACCTTGCACTGCTGTCAGTTTTCCAAAGGGGCTCCTTATCAAGACCAGTTGAGTTTACAAGCTTAAGGAAAGAGCTCACCATCTGAGCTGTATACATTGGGCTCAGTTTAGGAGCAAACTCCTGCATGTGCCAACATGAAACATGTAGGGAGGGTTCTTGATTTTTAAGTACTTAGAATATTTTGCACCTCAAACACCTTTTCTGTGCTGTGTTCACTACTTCATTCACTTGCCAGATGATTAAGCACAGGTTTTGTCAAACTTCTGTCAGGGAAAGTTACCTGATATGTATCACCATAATTTTCAATTTCTCCACTTCCAGATCGACATTTGCCATCATTAAAATCCCAGCCAGAGTATGGCACAGCTGGAAAATCTCTTTTTCCAGCATCAAAATAGCTTCCACAGGTAGAATGTGTGCCTGAGCCACCCGCAGCTCCACACATGTGGTTGACAACAGCATCCACATAAATACGAACCTGGAAAAGCAGTAAGCATTTTTCAGTTTGTTTGTAATGATAGTGAGTGATAGACAGAAGTTTACCACATCCCTATTAAACTGATCTTCTTTTCCCCCTTCAGTTTATTTTCAATTTATGCCTCCGTGGAGGACAGCAGTAGTAACTTCCCTCAGCTGAAACAGCACTTCTTGCTATAGCAGATTCAGATTTTCAAGGGACTTACTCCAACATTGTTGCATCTTGTCACCATGTCTCTAAATTCATCTTCATTTCCTGATCGAGTGCAGAGCTTGTAGCTGATGGGCTGGTATCTTTCCCACCAGGGTCTGTTTGGGTTAGTAATGACAATATTTTCATTTGGAGGTGAAACCTGCAGATGAAATTATATACTTTGATAAGAAATCAGTTGGCTTTATTTCAAAGTTTTAAGGGCAAAATCTGTGCTCAGCACCTCTGCTTAGAGGCAGGCTATTGCCCAGCCCAGTCACTCTCTCCCAGCTTAAGCTCACGTCTACAAGATGTCTGTCCTGCAGACTGGCAAGGAATAATTTTTCTTTTGTTCCTGTGCCGAGATCTAGCATGGGCCTGCTTTCAAAGATACATGCGTGGCTAAAATAACAGGAATTATTTTTACCTGTAATAATGCAATCTTTAGAAAAGCCAAAACTCAATGATTATGCACTTCCCTCAGAACAAAGCAAAGAGGAAAACATAGTTATGCGGGGGGAGTGTTTCAGAGGAAAGCATGCCTCTTGTAAATGGTCTGTTATAAATACAATATTATTCATTGTTCCTGCAGGATCTAGGGTTGTATCTAACAGTAGTTATTGCTTCCATTCCCCTCTTTCCACCATCAAAGGTACTTGGTGGTGGCTGTCTCTGATCCAGGTATTTTGATTTATTAATTGAATGCTACAATACCATTTTCCTAACTACTCACAGGAACCAACTTACCTGAACTCCTCCAAATCCATTAGGAGCTAAATAGCGTTCACACTCAAGAGCAATATCCTCCCAGCGCCATTCAAAGAGATGTACAATAGATGTCCTCCCAGAGACTGTATTAGGGTTGTACTGTGCCCAGCAAAACCCTACAGCTGCGAGTAGGAGGAGGATTTGCATGATGCCTTCAGTATACGGCTGTGGTCTCTCCACTGGCAATTTATATTCTTGCAAATGACAAAGTTCCTATTGCAGCTGTCAAATTTCACGCAGATCAATGCTATTGGTCATATTTGCCTAGCTAGCTCGATATCATTCTTCTGTTTTGTCTTTTTGTGGACTGCCCAACAGCTGAAGATAAAATACCTTTTCACAATGATTATACATCATCAAAAACCAAGCAGTCTGTGAGCAATGCACTCAAATGCAGAATTGTACTCTTTCCAACCATGTAACCAAAGACAGATTATCAAAAACATAACACACAGACCCTCAAAAGTGGTCTCTGGAAGGCAAAAAGAGTAGAAGACAACTGGAAATCTAACAGTTCAGGGAGACTGGATGTGTTTGCCAGCTTTCAGGGTAGCTTAGCTCAGGATTTGTCCAAGCTCAAACCAGGATACCTGATCAGCCACTTTCAGTGAACGACAGATATATCAAACAACATGTTGTCGGTCCTCACCAGGTGACCCACATTGGTAACTAGAAGTAGATAGGAATGGTTGGACTCGATGATCCGATGGGTCTCTTCCAACCTGGTTGTTCTATGATTCTATGATCCCTTTTCTGAAGTTTTTCTGGTATCATTGCCTAGTCCCTGCAAGGAACCATTATCAGTTTTCTCCACACAGTGTTGCTCTACCTAACTGATAGTGGTCAGAACTGCAAGAGTTTTCCACTCCAACAGAGACTCTACATAAAGTTTCATCTCACTTTCAATGACTGATGTTTCACCTAAATCAAGGAAGGAAACCTGAAATCAGGTGTGAAGTGACACTGCATATAAGTTCTAGCTGCCAGACATAAAACTGAATTGGAAAGCTAGAGCTGTTGCCCAAGTACCTTCTGGTTTTTCCTACAATTTCCTTCTCCAAAAAAAACATCTTGACTTTTGATCCTGACATTATATCAGTTTTTTATTTGCACCTCATATAAGATCAAGGTCTCCACAACAAGCTCCATGAATAAGATTGAGTCATGTCAATGATAAAACTACACTCTTGAGAGACTATGAAGACCAGAAAATCCCTAACATTTGATGAATAGTTGGGAGAAAAAAAATCCACTAAATGGCACATCACTCCAAGAAAAAAAGAAACTTCAGTGCATTTTATACCTCAACTGCATCTATCATGTTCCTTCTGAAACTAGTCATGCCATTGAATATGTCACATACACGCTCCTCTTTCCCAGAATTCGTCTTCAAGGACAAAACACAGAAGCAGTTCGATTTGCCCACCTGTTCATTTTCACATTACAGACCTTATCAAAGGTCTCTTTTTCCACTACAACAACTTAATAGTAAATTGCTGTGAATGACCTTGCCTTCTGGCTAACAGCAAGTAACCAACAAGACAATTGCACCTTGTGATTATCAATTCAAGGAGCACAGAAACCTCCTCTCCATCATTCCTTAGTTTTACTGTGAGCAACCAAATGTGCCTGAAGTTAATTTTTACATCACCTTTCCCTGTAGGTTTCTATTAATGTGAGAGTGTGACTTTGTATAAGGTCCAATTTCCAACAACGTGTGTTTTCCACTGAAATCCACTGCTGTCAGCCAAGAAGAGTGAGGACACATCCTTGATAGCCCAGTGCAATGGATGGCCGACCTACTGGCAATGGGAAAAGGAGCCCTCATGAGAGAGGCTATTCAGCAGCTAAAGCTGAACAGACTGCAGTGTTTTAGCAGGCTGAGGAAATGCATGAAGGCAGAAGAGTAGGTGACCATCCCGCACTGATGATTTATGAGTCTTTCTGAAGTACAACCCCAAGTAGATAGTTGTAGTGATGATGGCTGGATACCAACTGCCCATCAAAGCTGCTCTGTCACTACCACTCCTCAAGTAGACAGAAGGGAGAAAATAAAACAAAAAGTTCATAAGTTGAGATAAAGACAAGGAGTGAACACTCAACGATTACTGTCACAAGCAAAACAGCTGGGGAAATCAGCTTAATTCATTACCAATCAAATCACAGTATGATAATGAGAAATAAAACCAAACCCTGAAACACTTTCCCCACACCCCTCCCTTCTTCATGGGCTCATCTTTACTCTCAAATTCTCTACCTTCTTCTCCCCAGCAGCGCAGGAGAACAGAAAATGTGTGTTGCAGCCAGTTCATCACACATTGTTTCTGCTGCCCCATCCTTGCCAGGAGGTAGACTCATACTCTCTCTGCTCCAGCACGGGGTTCATCCCATGGGAAACATTCCTCCATGAACTTCTCCAATGTTAGTCCTTTCTACAAGCTGCAGTTCTTCACAAACTTCTCCAGCATGATTTTTTTCTATGGAGTGCAGTCCGTCAAGAACAGACTGTTCCACAATGGGTTCCACACGAGGTCACAAGTCCTGCCAGAAAACCTGCTCCAGCATGGGCTCCTCTCTCTCCACAGGTCCATAGGTTCTGTCAGGAGCCTGCTCCAGTGTGGGCTTCCCACAGGATCATAGCTTCCTTCAGGAACATGCACTTGCTCTGGTGTGGGGTTCTCTCTGGGCTGCAGGTAGGCATCTGCTCTACCATCAACTGCCAGGGACTGCAGTGGAACATCTTGCCTCACCGTGGCCTTCACCATGGGTTTCACGGAATCTCTGCTTCAGTGAGCAGAGATTCTGCTTCTTCTGCCTCCTCCCCCTCATTCTTAATTGACCTTGGACTCTGTAGAGATGCTTCTTTCATGTATTCTCATTCCTCTCTTTGTCTGCAGTTGCTGTGTGCAGATTTTATTACTCCTCCTTCTTAAGTATGTTACCACAGAGGTGCTACCACCATTGTGATTAGCTCCAACTTGACCAGCAGCGTGTCCATCTCAGAGACAGTTGCCATTTGCTGTGTTGGACATAAGGGAAGTATCTGGCCACTTCTCACAGAAACTGCACCTGTAGCCCCTCCTGCTACCAAACCCTTGCCCTGCAAACCTAATACATTCTGCTCCTTGCCTCTGTGAATTTAAGAATCATCATTAAAAAATCTATATTTATCACACAGAGTTCACAAACTTCAATCTCATCAACAAAAAAACAATTCACATCAAAATCCAAATAACATCACAACACCGAATGAAAGTAGACAATTTACACACAATCCACCCCTCATCCCTTCACCACAATTACAGCATCAGAAATTCCCCATGGCCATTCTGCTTTTCACTCTCCAGCTGTGTTTAGCATGTGTTTTGCCTGTTACTTCTCCTAGTGACTGTCCTTATCTTGCATTCTTCATGACCCACATTGGGGACCAAAAAAGGACTGTGGTGCGTTGACCCTGGCTGGACACCAGATACCCACCAAGCTGTTGTCATTCCCCTCCTCAGCAGAATGGGTGGTGGGAGTTGGGGAAAACTGAGATGAAAAAAACTTTGTGGGTCAAGATAAAGGCAGCTTAGTAAAGGAAAAGCAACAGCTGCATCCAGAAGTAAGAGAGAACAAAAGATTTATTCTCTACTTCCCATCAAGTGATGTCCACCTACTTTCAGGGAAGCAGAGTTTCAGTACACATAGTAGTTGCTCTGGAAGACAGACATCATAATAAGGAATATCACCCACAACCAGCCCTCAACCCTCTGCCCCTTCTCTTAGCTTTTATTGCAGAGCAGATGTCATACAGCACAGCATATCCCTTTGGTCAGGTTGGGTCAGATGTCCTGGTTCTATCTCCTCTAGAGATCTTGCCCACCCCCAGCCTACTGGAGGGGAGCCTGCTAGAGAGACAGTCAAGACACTGTGTATGTACTACTTAGGGGCAGCCAAAACACTGATGTGTTATCAACACTTTCCTAGCTACCTTTTTTTCAAAGCACAGCACTATGAGACCTGGAATAGGAAAATTAACTCCATCTCAGCTGTTGACCCAGCCCCAGGTTTTGTTTGTCACAAGAGTTGGATAAACTCTCTGTGTGTGTCTAGGCAACACTTGTAGCTGACTGCCCACAATGCAGCTGCTCTGGAATACAGAAGCGTGTCCATGTATCAGCCTTGGAAATACTGCATTTTACCTTATCCAGATGTTAGTTTGGGGGTTTTGTGGTATATATTTTTTCCCCCATGTTTCTGTGCTGTGGGAAATGGAGCACTGTATCGCCTTAAAATCCACCACTGCATTGCCACTAGCTATGATGTGATAAAGTTACAGTCCAATTTATTAAGAGAAAGGCATTACTTTTCAATCTGATCACCATTTATTATTCACTTGATACAGAGAATCAGTCATGCTCAAATACCAAGGAATCACATATGGGGGAAACAGTAGTGCACAGACCAAAATAAGAAACATATTTTCTCCTGAGTTATAACTTGGCATCAATTGGGATTGCACTGTGCTTCAGCACAAAGATGTCTTCTCTTGATATTTGGACATGCTGTTAATTTCCGGATCAGCTTCCCACAGAGAGAATTACTTTTCTACTTATTCATAGAGCAGCACAATTTAAAATTAAGTAAATTCAATTTTCTCTTTTAATTTTTTGTTAGAACTTAAACTGAACAAAGCTCACTTTCAAAGGCAGACAGGCATATACCATCTCTTCCTAGCACCAGTAGCTCTTGTCTTTGTATAGCAGCGTTTCATTAATATAAGCTAATACACTGTATTCTATCATGGTTCATTCAGTGCTGAAGAGTGAAGACAATGAGACTATCTTAGATGCTATTAGCAAAAAATACAGTAGAGAAGAAACAACATGTGCACAACAGATGTGGTTATAATTTAGCATTAACATGAATTGCAATGAATGGGTCTTCATCCTTGTTACTGATGAGGAAATTAGCCTTGCCATCAGCAGCAACATGAACTTCAACTGCTGTACAGTCATCACCTTTCTTCTGCCCAGAAATGATATCGCAGTAAGTGCCAGGTGGCAGGCCAGTCTGCAGAGTTACATTCAAAGACCTTTGGAGAGGATTGAAATGCAATAAGCGTTACTTGGATTCTCAATTGCTTTGCAATTCATGTTAGAGACCTTCTCAGATGTTAGGTAACTCTGGAGTTATTCTGCAGCACTACTTTGGACACTCCAGAATCCATTCTCCCACAAAATAAAAATACTGTAGGACTACTGAGTGAGGAGCCTAGAAAAACACCAAAGGTTCATGGTGCACGTAGGCACCATAAGGCTAGCCAACACACAGTAGTTAAAATATTTATGTGAGCTCTTCTACTTTATGGGCATTTAAGGGAAGTTGGTTCTAATCACACAGAAACATACTGCTTTACAATTAAGAAAAACAATTACACAAATAAATTAATTAATATAATAATAATTGCGCATTTAACAGTAATGACAGGAAGCTTGGGTGTTCGCACTCTCCAGGAACTTTGAGATTTCCTCTCCAGGAGTTCAAGTTTCACTCTAGTGCAATTTTCATTTTTCCCCACCAAACTCCAGTGGGCTTTTTTAGGTTATCCCATTACAAGTTCTTGCAAATGTCTCTGTTAGTAACCTGTTTTTTAATGAGCTTAAACATACTTGAGAAATGCCAGATTCCACACAGATACTGTATTCCTGACATCATGGTACCCTAGAAGTACATAACAAAATAGCTTAAAAATCTCTCAGCCCTAACAGAATTCCTCTCAAGCCATAGCAGGATGTCCAAAAGGTGCTGCTTGTTATGGGAAGCACACTAGACTGGAAGACAGAGTTAACTGAGAACTCAACAACTTCATCCTTGAAACTGCACATTACCCCAACATACTTCTAATTATTATAGACAGGACACATTCCTGTTCTCTTCAATCATCTCACTCTTGCATACAACACTGCAATGCAGCTTTTACAACTGGAACTTGGAAAGTGGGATGTGGGGCTCGTGTGGAACTGGCTGTGGCAAGATATCGCCAGAAGGAATATATTTTTTGATAGGAATGGTTGGACTCAATGATCCGGTGGGTCTCTTCCAACCTGGTGATTCTATGATTCTATGATATTTCTGAGTCCTTGAATTCCTTGTAAGGAATCTGAATTGTAAGTTCAGATGTTGCTAGTGGATCATGCGCTTCAGTGATATAGCTAACTCTAAGAAATAGGAAATTGCAAAACTAGAGTACAAGGCCTAATGACAGGCACTGAAGACTGCTCTTTGTACAGTGGAGAATGCCAAGTTTAAACTGTCAAAAAGCAAGACAGAAGTCGCATTTTTGGAAAAGATCATTTGGAGATTGCAACACCTTAAAAGTTTTCCCTGCTAACTAAAAGAATTACAATGTATTCCTCTCTTACTTACCAGTCATCATTATTGAAAACGATGAAGCCTTTATTACCACGGCCAAAAGCGACTTGATTGTTGCCATTGTCCCACCAGTTGGAGAAAGGCTGACCATCCACCACATTACGGAAGATAACCATGTTCCTGAAAATGCAAGCAACTGCTGTCACTGGGGCTGCAACAGCTCTAAGGACACAAGGAACATGAGCAAAACCAACTGCTTTTACTTATTTTTTTCTCCACAGTGTCCTACCTTATTTGACGCCAGCGATGCTCACAAACCCAGTCATTGCCACACGTAGTGTCTTCATTGATTGTAACAGGTTTCGTTGATCCATCCGCGTTACTTGGTGGCCCAACCCAGTCATTGACATCCTGTAAATAAGAAGACACATTTTAAACTCGTTTTAAACTCCTTACTGAAAATGGTAGAGAGCCTCTTTATAGAGAAGCTAGATGGAGCATCACATTCCTACCTGCCAGATCCAACATGGGACTAAGAAATCACTTAACAAATTGAAGTGCACAGGGCTGCTTCTCTGGCCCTCTGCTGATCCTTATTCACCATGAATGTATCTTCTGCAGTACAAGCTTACCTGCCCATTTACAAAATATCTTGGCCAGCGAAAACTTGACATCACACGGGTGAACCCATACGGATGAGCAAGCATGAAACCAACTGCCATTTTATAAAGCCTGTTTGTTAGACAAAAGAAGTAATGAAGCAAACAGAAAGAGAAACCATGCCAGAGAACAGATAGACAAACAAGCAAAGGAAGAAGCAGCATCCAGACAAGAGCAATCCCTTACCTGGCATCCCAGAACGTTAGAATGGAAGCTCCACCAGCCCCGTGGCCTCGCTGGTTGTCATGATTATCCACAAAGACCAGGGCTCTGTCAGAAGGCACAAAGCCCCAGCCTTCTCCCCAGTTCCTAGACAAAACCACAGAGACTTGAAACCACCCTGACAATTGTTGCACACAGTTTATCCCAGACAAGTCACAGCTTCTTCATCCTTACTTTAAGTAGGCCATCTTCTCTCCATTCCACTTGCGGATCACTGTCCCCAGTTTTGCACCATATTTGAATTCTGTTACTCGCCCGTTTCCAAAGTAGTCACTGCCTTGGATTGGCTCTCCACCCAAGTCAATTACCTGGTACAGGAAAGATAGAGCATTCCTTACTACTTAAAGAACTCAAAAAAGTAAAAGGCGCTGCCTTAGACATTATTTTAAGCAAGAGCCACTGCTTTAACTAAGTACATTATTTGGTTTACTTGCAAAACTGTGTTTAAAGCTATTTTCTTCATTTTATTTCAGCCTAGCTGTGAACTTGTTTTCCACCTTCATCCTAAATCTCCTTACCATGATCGACCACTACTGCAAAATTAAGGGTTGGGCCATGCCTACATCATATTTAGCCTCGTAATGAATGCCTCTGCTTCCAGCACATGGTTAACCTCATTTCACCATGCAGCTAAAGAATATTTCACCGTTTGCGCTAGACCTTGCAGGCAACATGCTAATTTAATAAAACATGCGTAGCAAGTCTAGCTTCCGCTGACTGAAGCCAACAATTATCTACTTCTTAGGTCTTGTTAGGATTTGCTATTCAAACGTAAAACACAAACACAGAATGTCAAGCAACAGTGGTTATGCCACCAGAAAACAAAGGTTTAAATGAAGTTTACAATTGGGATCTTCTGTTGCAACTTATCACCCAGAAATTAAAATTCAGGGAGGTAAAGATCTCTTTTTTAAACCAATAGAATTTTTACACTAACTTTGATATAGTAAATTTCATCCTAGGTGTGATTTCCAGGTTGCCTAGTTTCAGAAAGTCCAAAACAACCAGGGCATTTTGCATGTAAATTACCATTTGTGGGTAGATTAGAACTTTGTAAATTATGGCTATTAAATATAAATGACAATTTCTATAGATCCTGAGTCTGAAAGCTGCTTGGGCCCAGAGTCAAGCAAAGCATTACTTCTAGAGAGGGACTGAGTCTATACCATGACTTATAAAAATATATTTGTGAAGTACAGTTGAATTACCTCCTGGTAAATGAAAGGTTTAGTTCCTGCAGAAAACCAAGTAGTATTTAGATCTTTCAGCTTCTCTAAAATTGCCTTCACATCCTTGGGCCACATATGCTTGGCAGCATCAATCCGGAAGCCTGCTACGCCAATATCAATGAGGTTGTTCATGTACTCAGCAACTTTCGAGCGTACATAGTCCTTCTCCAGGGCCAGATCAAGTAGGCTAACCAAGCGGCAGTCTCGGACCTATATAAAAATTCTGAAATGAAATATATTTCACCTAATAAACTAACTGTAGTGTTCTGCACATATTTTGAATTTTGTTACCTACTTTACAATGCCAAATAAAGCCTTTACTAGCCACTGTTCACCATGCATATCTTTGCCTTGGACAGTCAAGTCCACAGAAGTAGCATTAAGAAGTCTGCATTCACCCAGCTTGCACAGCTGTAGATGCTGAAGGACTGTAAAAGTCTCAAGCCATTAAATATATATTCAGCATTTTAATGCAAATATAAGTAAAAAATTATATTTACTCCAATGTGCTCTGTATTGAGGAATAGATTCATTATTGTTTCAAGTGCACTAATTTCTTCTTTGATGTAGGAAAGATTTCTAGAAATTCTATTTCTAAATATTTTAAAAATCCTGAGTTGTTAGAAACTTATGGAACATTAAATTATTGTTTTCTGTTCCCTTTTTGCCTTTATTTCCTGTAAATACAAAATTACATGGATTGATTTTCACTAAAAGAATAGTTCAAACATGCACCAAATATACTAAAATGCTTCTCTAAATAACTCTTACAGTGAGTTTTCACAGCCAGGCACACCTGCCTGAAGAGAACAAGGTGCATCAGCCTATGCTGCAAACTGTCCTAAAGAATTGGCTATAAACACACTTCTCTAGAAATGATCAAGAATTCAGGGACTTTTAAAGCCTCCTCTCCTTCTGGCATTTCTGTAAAACTCCTCTCCCCTCAATTTAGATCCAGGAAAGATCAAATGCATTTGAAAGGCATAAGTTACTATTCAAGAGAGACAGGTATTTGTCCTTATAAAAATAATTTTTAAGTCTTGACCTTGTAATATAAGGGAACAGACAGGCTCCTAGGAAGAGAAATCTCTAAATAGAAGTTTCATTTTCAAGATTTTAGCATTACTGTTTTAGTTCATGAAATTCTAATCTCTATCTTCTGATAGAGAAAACTTCCAAATTACAATAAAAGGCAAATAACTCTTACTTTAAAAAAAAAAAAAAAAAAAAAAAAAAAAAACAACAGAAAATACCCAATGAAGATAAACCCTAAGTAGGTTTTATGAGCTTCAAAACTTTCTTTGTAAAATACCTAGGCATACTTGTCTAAATCTGAAGTTAAACCATTAGTTCAAGTAGTCCTTTAAGAAGTGATAGTCCTGATAGTAATGCCAACCTCTACTATCAATCTGGATGAGTGTTCTTGTTTTGTTTTTAAAAAATATCTGGCATTAAAGAGAACCAAAGAAACCGCACCCCAGAAAAAGATGTACGTGAAAGATACATTTATAGTTCTAAGCTTACCTGAGGTATATCATGATAATTCTCAATATCTCCACTTCTAGAATTACATTTATGATCATTAAAGTCCCAACTAGAATATGGCACAGCTGGAAAATCTTCAGTCTTTGCATTGAAATAACTTCCACAGGTAGCATGATTGCCAGCACCAGCATTAGCTCCGCACATATGGTTGATTACTGCATCCACATAAATATGTACCTAGAGGATTGTATCAACATTTCAATTTGAGAAAGCCACTTTCCATTCTCTCTTTCTTTTATGTCCTGCCCTACCTCCCTATTTCTTGTTGCTTCCCCTAACATTTTATTTAAAATATTTTCATAACACACCCCAATGGTGATACAACATGCATATCAACAGAGAGGCAGTTAACATCACATCTATTTTTAAAAAGGGTATATAGGAGAATCCTGGGAACTACTGACCTGTCAACCTCACCTCTGTGCCTGGGAAGACGATGGAAGAAACTGTTCTAGAAGCTATGCTAAGGTACATGGAGGACAGGGAGGTGATTTGAGACAGCCAGCACGGCTTCATCAAGGGCAAGACGTGTCTGACCAATCTAGTGTCTTTCTGCAATGGACCAACTACATGACTGGACAAGGGAAGAGCTATCTGGACTTCTGTATGGCCTTTGGCACAGTCTCCTACAGCATCCATTGGAGAAACAGGGTTTTGATGGGTAGACTGTTCAGTGGATGAGGAACTGGTTGGATGGTTACATCCAGAAGGTAGGTCAATAGCTTAATGTCCTGATTGAGATTAGTGACAAATGGCGTCCCTCAGGGTTCCATACTGAGACCAATATTAAATATCTTCATCAACGACACAGATAGCAAGATCAAGCGCACACTCTGCAAGCTCACACATGACACAAAAGTGAGTGGTGCAGTTGACATGCCTCAGGAATGGGATGCCATCCAGAGGGATCTGGATGAGCTTGAGAAGTGGGTCCATGTGAACCTTGTGAAGTTCAACAAGACCAAGTGCAAGGTGCTGCACCTGGATTGGGACAACCCTGGGTATCAATACAGGCTGGGAGATGAAGGGATTGAGAGCAGTCCTACAGAGGGCTTGGGGGTGCCGGTGGGTGAAAAGCTGGACATGAGCCAGCAATGTGCACTTGCAGCCCAGAAGGCCAAGTGTATCCTGAGCTGCATCAAAAGAAGTGCGGCCAGCAGGTTGAGGAGGGTGATTCTGCCTCTCTGTTCTCATGTGAGCCCACCTGGAATACTGTGGCCAGCTGTGGAGCCCTCAGTACAGGAAAGACATGGACTTGCTGGAGAGGGGACCCACAAAAATGATCAGATGGAGGGAATACTTCTCTTATGAGGAAAAGTTAAGAGGGTTGGGGTTGTTCAGCCTGGAGAACAGAAGGCTGCATGGAGACTAGCTGTGGCCTTTCAGTACCTAAATGGGGCCTAACAAAAAGATCGGGACAAGCTTTTTAGCAGAGCCTGTTGCAATAGGACAAGTGGTAATGGTTTTAAACTAAAAGTGTGTATATTTAGATTAGATATAAGGAAGAAATTTATTGTGATGAAGGTGGTGAAACACTGGAATAGGTTGCCTAGAGAGGTGGTTGATGCTCCATCTCTGGAAACACTCAAGATCTGTTTGGATGCAGCTCTAAGCAACCTGATCTAGTCAGAGATATCCATGCACGTTGAAGGGAGGTTGGACTAGATGACCTTTATAGCTCCCTTCCAGCCTGAACCATTCTATGATTCTACGAAAGACAAAAGAATATCTTCACTACCGTGCTACCATGTCTTCCCTTCTAAATTAACAGTTGTTTATTTCCTTACAATGTTAACACCAGAAAGTACAAAGTACTTACTCCAACATTGTTGCACCTAGTCACCATGTCTCTAAATTCAGTTTCGTTTCCAGATCGTGTGCACAGCTTGTAGCTGACAGGCTGGTACCTTTCCCACCATGGCATTGCAGGGTCAGTAATAATAACATTCTCATTTGGGGGTGAAATCTGTGAATAAAATGGTGTATCTTGGTAACAGGATATTGTTAATGGTTTATTTGTTTGCCCAGCATTGTTAAAGAAAGAACATAAAAATAGAAAATCAGGTCCCTTTAATGGAAGATCCTCACATTACCTAACCTGTGTAGATCCTCGCTATCCTCTGTTTATACTGGAAATAAAAGACATAGGCCAACAACTTCAGCACGTAGAAACATACTATAGGAACGATGACTATGGACATAGTATCCTAATTATCTTCATTAATGTAGGCCTTGGAGATCAATGAAGGGTCTGAAATCTGAGGGACTATCAGCAGTGATAGCCCTGAATCAGGAAGGAACTGACTGCAGAAAAACTGACATAACATTCTTCCCTTAAAATCATTTTAGATAAAAGCACTCTTGATGCGAGGTGTCATAGTTTTCAGATAAGTTACACTTCTTCCTTTTATAGACTCTTTCCAGGCAACAAACGTTTGCTGCTGCCTCCATGTCTCTGGGCAAAACCACCTGATCCCATCATTTCTTATGAAGATCCTTTGGCTGTATGATACACAGCTGCCATGTCTTTGTGACCGGCATAGCAAGTCTGCATCTGAAAAAATTTCTTTCTGAGACTCAATCACAGCACAGAATAAAAGGATAATCAAGACTGTAGTCCAATAAATCAGTTTAAAATCAATCAGGTCCGCATGCCTGAAAAGAAAGTTACACAGAAAAGGTTTGTTATTTGAAAGTTATAGGAAAGTTCTCACTCAGGCCACCTTGCACACTCATGGGTGACAAGAGACAGGCAAACTCCTCCCACCAAGTTTTCCTGAGCAATCTGACAAAACAACTGGAATAGTTTAAGAGATGACTGTTCTCCAGCCACTCTACCCCACCCATCTGATGCTAATGGTTCCACAGGAACACACGCGTGTTGTTCAGATGGCATGGATTCACATCAACACACCTCCCGCAGAAACTCTGTTTAGTTCATTTCTGCCTGCTCACCCCAGGTTCTTGCAAAGAATGGCCTCTTAAGAACTTACTTGGACATTAGGCTTTACAGAGAAACTTACCAGTTTGTGTGAACACAATTAGCAGGCTTTCATATTTAAAACCTTCAGCACTTTGGTATTCACTCTGTGAGACCTTTTTTTTCAGTCATAGTTTCATTTTATGCTTATCCAGCTCTTAAGAGCTTCCTTTGTCTTAAAGACTATCAAGCAGATAAACATACGTTACTCTTTTCAGCAGTAAAAAAAAAAGATTTGCCAGTTATATGCAATTCTAATTTATCTAAATGTAATACCACAGAGTGCAAAACAGGCACTTTGGAGCAATGAAATAAATTCACATTTACATGATGATGGCTGAAGAATACATTTGTCATCATTTACTACTTTCCTTACAAATATCTGTCTTTCTCAGTACCTGTTCTTTGGTGAACAAAACATTTTCTCAGAAAAACAAATTACCACCTATGTAGCAATTTTACAACCTACAGATGGGAACAGACCTACCTGAACTCCTCCAAATCCATTAGGAGCTAAATAGCGTTCACATTCAAGAGCAATATCTTCCCAGCGCCATTCAAAGAGGTGCACAATAGATGTCCTCCCAGAAAGAGTATTAGGGTTGTACTGTGCCCAGCAAACCCCTATAATTAACAGAAGAAAACAGATACCCATCTTGCACTGTGTGATCAGTTGCAGTCTTCTTACTGCCTATTTATGTACCTGCAAGAGGGTAAAGTACACATTACACAATACACATTTAAAAGTAAATGCCAATCTCTGGCATCACATTTATTTAACTTCACTTGATTGCCATTTTGTTGGCGAACTGGATTCTATCTAAGCTATATCAACTCCCCATACTAATGGTAACTTTGTCTCTTAAAATTCAGACATTGTCTAATGCAGGCGGTCTCTAGCATCCAAAAGTTGCAATTTTATTAGTATAAAGCCCAAAAGATTGAGGAGAATGTATATATAGACTGAAAAAAACATTTCACTTCTCATTTTAATGTATAATATTTTACATTCCCATCTAACCTTGAAAGGCATCTGTTTCAAAAAATATATTAATATGACTTGTCCATACTCAGACAAGGCCTTGGGGAATCAGCATGTTTCTTACTGTGAGTGGCCACAAAACCCCAGATATTTTGAAGGTCTAACTTATGTAAGCATGTTGTTTGTGATATACATAACATCTATCATTCAAACAATAGCCCTAACCTTGGAAGATCTCTCAGATGCAGAAGAGCCTAAACTGACTCAAGTCCAGAAATGCTCAATGTTTAATCTCTGTACACCTGTACTACTAATTTGGATATACTCTTCTTGCAGACTGCAGAGCACAATCACATGCAGAGCCTGAAGTGCTTGTGAAGCTCCATAACCAAGCAATCTCCATCTAGGCATTCAGGTAGACAGTTCTGTAAAATGCACTGAAGGAGCTCCCTAGAGGAGAAAAAAGCTGCACTACCCTCTGGTAAGAAAAGCCAAGAACTTCACTTCTATCAAGGTTTATATTGCACTATTTAGGAACTCATTTTGCACTCTTCAAGAAGCCAGAAGCTGATTTAGAGAGCCTGAGATACAAAGAAATCCTACAAGGAAATTTTTTTGCAAACAAAAGGTTGGAACACTACTTCCCTGTAATAACAAAACACAGAATGTTGATACTTACCTGTAAGCATCTATTCTTTGTAAAAAGCTATCTTAACACAGAAACAAGGTAGAGCAAAGAGGGATCATAAGGAACACAAAAGACTTCAGTGAATGTTTAAGAAAGAACACAAGGGCCTTCAGGCTTGCTGCATGGAAAAACCCGCACCCTTCCCTGATTCAATACACATTTGGGAATGCACTACTGAAAACACCAGCCTGCTGTGGTACAGATACCAAACAAAAGTTTATATAAAATCTTATGTAATTCCTACAAAACTATCCCTCATTTTTATCTCAATGAAAGGACGATCCACACCTCAGCACAGATGCAGCCTTTGGAGGAAATTAAATCACAAAACATGTCAGTTTACAAAGCACAGAACCTGTGTGTCCCAAAGCCTGTTGTTATCAGCTGTCACTGTACTTGCCAGGCAGCCAGAGTTACTTAGAATGAATTACTTGATAAGTCTAACTTGTATTTCTGCTTGTAAGCAAAATAATTGTGATGAAATTATTTACTTGTAGATCCTCAGCAAAGTATACATACAAATTTCAGCCATAAGCAGGTGTTCTTTGTGCTTCCATTCTTATGAAATAACGTTGCTTTGCCCTGACAGGAGGAATACACATTAAGAGAAAACAAGCTAGGAAAGTTCGATCTCCTCTGATGAGAGAAGACATTTATCAGATTGGCAATTTTTACTTAGAGCAGTAAGCACATAAAGCAGAGTAATATATTTTGACTCAACCAACTCCAAGACTTATTGTCTGAAGCCTTGATGCAGCTTTTTATTTCTTTGAAACAGGTTTACGGCTGCTCTAGCTTCAGTACAAGAAATAAAAGAATGCAGATGCTGGCAACCCAATGCACTGTGAAGGCTCTGGCTTCAAAACGCTTGTAAAAGTTGGAAAAAAACCCCAAACACGGGTGTGGGAACTTTTTACAGAGTAGAAGGCCTTGAAACAGAGTACTGAAAGATAAAGGCCAATTCGGTGAGGAGAAAAGACAGCCTTCTGATAAACAGCTGGAAGAAATACAAGAAGATGGTTCAGTGGGAAGGACTACCATCTGAAAGAAAAACAATTACATAGAAATATCAACATAGTTCATTTTAGTGTAACTTGGTTTCTTAGCATGTGTGGTAGTTCAGCCAATAGTATGTTAGTAATAGGTTTATGGACAGTTACCTTTAGGCAATAATACACCACAGATACCCTCATGGGCACCCAGTTATGTAACTAAAAAGGATATATAAAGAAACAGCTAAGCTCAATAAAATGTCTTCGATCAATCAGATAGAGGTCCGTGTGATCAATCCCCTCACACGGGAAGCTTATATTCCTTTAGGGAAGAAAGAGGAACTCAGCTGATCACAATAAAGAATACGGGAGAGCATTGTTTCTGAGGAACCCTATTAGAGCCTTGGACAAGGAGAGCTCGGGTTAGGTTGCCTTCTGCCGGGACACAGTAAGAAACTCAGCCGCCGTCTCCAAAACACCGGCGGAAGCGTCCGTTTGGACCAGGTCAGCCGAAGCCTCGCGCCTTACAGGCTGTTACAGGCAGTGAAGCTGCCTCCGGGGCCGCCCCCGCTGCTCCCTCCGCCGCGCAGCCCTTGCCGGGGGCGGCTCCCCCGAGCGGCACAGCGGGCAAGGCACTTCCCGCAAGGAAGCGGCGGGACGCGAGGCGCAGGCCGCGAGGCGACCCCGAGGCCCCTGCCCGGCCCCTTCCGCTGCGGCGGAGCAGGGCGCCAGCGGCTTGGCCGTGCAGGCCGTTAGGTCGATGCGGGATGGGATGGGATGGCAGCCTGGGAGATGCGTTCCCGGGGTCTGAAAGGAAAGCTGCCCGCTCCCCCCCGCCGCCCGCAGCGGTTTTGTCCTTGAGGACGGCACCGCCTCGCTGCTATCCCGCCTCGCTGCTTTGACAGTTCCCTCGGCCGGCTGCTTTCTGCACTTATGGCAGTATTGATCCCAGCATTACCTGGAGCACTGTGTCGAGTGCTGGAGTCCTCGGCACAAGGAGGAGATTTGATCTGTTAAAAGTCCAGAGGAGGCCACGAAGATGATCCGAGGGCTGGAGCACCTCCCACTGGAGGACACGCTGAGAGCTGGGGTTATTCAGCCTGGAGAAGGCTCCGGGAGACCTTACAGCAGCCTTCCAGTACTAAGTGGGGTACAGGAAAGCTTTTTATCAGGGAGTGCAGGGATAGGACGAGGGGGAATGGTCTTAAGCCAAAAGGGGGAAAATTTCCATTTTTTTTTTTTTTTTTTTTTTAAACTAAGAGTGGTGAGGTGCTGGCAGAGGTTGCTCAGAGAAATTGTGGCTGCCCCATCCTAGGAGGTGTTCAAGGCAAGGTTGGATGGGGCTTTGAGCCACCTAATCCACTGTAAGGTGTCCCTGCCCATGGCAAGGAGGGCTGGAACTGGATGAGCTTTACAGTCCTTTCCAACCCCAACCACTCTACAATCCTGTGATTTTAACAGCTTGGTTCTGTACTTGTAACTCAGTGTTTACATTAGGAGATACTGCATGTTCCCTCTCTTACACACCTTTTCATGTGCAATAAACCGAAGTCCCAAAGCTTTGTGAAGTGTCTTGATCCAGGTGCAGACTTAAAATGCAGTAGCACAAGGAAGGGTTACACTTCTTTAAGGGCTACAGTGAATTAACTAGTATTCTCTACTTTAATGGAGCTACACAGGGGCTTTGCCATTCCAGATAATAAACGGAGCCTGTCATCATCAGAATAACATTTCTTTTCTCTGGGAACCATCAAAACCACAGCTAGAGTGAATACCAGTCTGTATATAACATAAAAGGATGTCATGCCAGAAGCTGCTTGCTAGGCTGGAGTAACAGACTCAGGTAGGGGCTGTAGGACTCAAGTGTTTGTCTTAGAGCAGCAACATAAAATACTTAAGGTAACCCAAGTATTTACAATGAAAATGTGTTCTCTTCACTCTGTAGCAAGTGGGAACATATGTTTAAGGAAACAAATGGAAGTAGTTGGAAATGTTAGGAAACAGTAATGGAAAAGTGACTCTCAATTTGAAATTAGGTCTGCTCTTGAGCTGTCAACTTCCAAGAATAAAGGGATAACAAAGATGCAAACTCTGTATTCATATGAAATGTCCCAAGTGAATTTTCCAAGTTAGTATTGTCATAATTTAGCTAGAAATCATGCTGCACTTTGCAGATGACATTATTTTTATGTTCTCAAACTCCAACTTTCTTTGCACTACCATATAGTGAAGTCCCTAAAATTCAAAGTTTTTGAGGAAAATACCCTCAAAAGACCGGAACTGAAGATGATCCTTATACATCAAAACCACAATGGGGACAGGGGAGAAATGTACATGCTTTTTAAAACTCCATCTCTTATAGCTAATTAGAATGATCGTCTGAATATGATTTTCAAAGAAAATTCTGGCAGGGTCCACAGCTCACACTTACATTTAGAAAGTAAATTTAATTTAGCTTCTGCTGTCACAAACCCTATGTTACATTAAGGAGCCAATGAAATTCATGACTGTTAAATTATCTGAATCAGCCTCACCTTGAAAATGATGATAATATGAGTGTATTCAAATGTTTAACTAAATAAGAAATGTTGCTGTGTCTATAAGCCATTAGCCAATAGAGAAAAATCAAGAAATTAGCTTGCATTCACTGCTGCTTTGTGATCTCAGAAGCAAGTCCTAATGATTTGTTTAAAAAAAAAATCTTTTGATCTGAAATTTCAGATTAAACAGGACATTCTGAGGAAAAGAAACAACCACCAACCAACCCAGCAGAAACAGCCATAAGAAAACCCATTTGATTTAAAAGAATTAAAGTTTTGCCTTCTGACCTTAAAAAGTTCAACTGTATAGAAAAGTTTACTTGACAGATTATCAATATAGAATAGTGAGGAATGTGTTTCGTATGTTTCATTTGTTCCTTAATAATATAACTGCACCAAGAACACAGCTGAGCTTTATCTATAATGGAATGGCCACAAACCACTGCAATTATTATTTTAGCCACTTCTTTCTCTCCTCTAAGCATCATAAACCCTTCAGTTCTCATAAAGCCTCCTCTCTCAGTGTGTTTTTCCTCGTCTACTATTCCAAACAGAGATAAGATAAACTAACAGCCACACAGTCCACAGGGGAACACAGCAAATGGGCTAACAATCCCAGTAAAAGCATTTTAAAATAATATGCTAAACCAGTGCATACTGCAGAAACAGCAAGACACACTTATTTTGATCCAGCAGTCAGTACTAGTGATTTACAGTATTTGCAGCTGGCAAGGTGACAAAACTGAAGTCTTTACACCAGCCCATCAACACACTACAAGCTATGAATTACAACCTAAGGGAATCATTTTCTTCTTAAATTCATTGGACCCTCTTGCCAAGTACATGCCTTTGCAATGTTTCCCAGGCAGTTTCAGAAATTTATGCTCATCTTCCTAGTATGGAACAAATCTCCACAGCACTGATTTTTATTAAACACACAAAGACCACACCCACAATGTTTTAACACTGTTTTAACTAATACTTGACTTCAGTCTCATTAGTGATATTTTTCAAGATGCAGATGAACAATGAATGTTAATTACTGAGGAAAAAGCACAGCTTAGTCTCCAAAATGAGAAAAAGATATACACTAAAATGAGATTATCCTTAAATTTTATCCTTTACCTGGAAACACCAATAGCTATAAAATCACACTCAAGGAGGGAAGAAGTCACTCTGGTGCTTATGGATATATACTCTGAATCATCTAGAACATGCTACACAATTACAATTGGATTGTTTACCTTTTCAAAGAAAAAAATTCTTTCCCACTCCCTAACCCCACAACAAAATTAAAGGCAAAACGAAGAGAAATGAAATAATTTATTAGAGATTTATAGTGACATGCTTTTATCAGATAAATTTTTCAACAGTTTAAAGATATCTGGAATCTTTCACTTTAGAAATGCTACTACGCACAGTTCAAGAGTCCTGATGATTACACTGCTTCTTCCCCCAGCTTGATAATAGTTGAAAGAGATGGAGCACGAGGGACCTAGAACATCACAAAGGCACATTAAAAATAAGAACAAGAAAATAGTAGCTTTATGCTTGCTTTTGACAACTAAATTGAAAGATGCTTAGTATTTAGAAAAGTGCCAAATTAATTTTATATTACAGTAAGTTTAACAATAATGTAAAATGAAACCCAAAATAAAAATATAAGTTACTGCCAACAACACTACCTCAGTGCAGAGAACAATCTTAAAAAAAAAAAAGGAATCAACACAAAGGTAGCAGTAATTAACAGTGGATTAATAATTCAATTCCAAATACTTCATTGAGCAATAATATTAGATTTTCTTCTCTACTGAAAAAAGAAAAAAGTAAAGAATGTACAAACTAAGTCAACTACAGATTGTTTCTCATATACCAGGACAACAGTAATTATAAATACTCTAAAATACTCATCAATCCTTTAATAATATTAATATTATTAAGGATTCCTCTGCAACATATTTCACCCAACATCTTATTATTACTATCTCCATTTAAAGAAAACATCTTCAGCGTGACCTCGGCATAGCCCCAGGCATATCAGTGGAATACTTGTAGCTCACACAAGCTAAGGAACTGGACCACAAATTAGCAAGTTATATGACCTTTGCAGAAGAAGATGAAGCCCACCTTTTAAGACTAAGAGTCTTGACTGTGTCTATTCACACAACAGACGATTGATTTTTCATTTTTTTTCCCCTGAAAAAGTGCACTTTGCTTTTAAAATTCCCAGATTGGTTCACACTCTACAACATGTAAACTCCTCCCCACACCTACTCTATACCAAAACCTAGATGCAGTTGAGTGCTACAGAAAACATTGCACAAAAAAAGGATACAACAAAAAGGATACACTCTGCATGACAGTATTACTGCAGTATTTACGCAGGAATGTTTCTGAAGAAGAACAGCAGAATGTGGTTTAATTTTACTTGGTTCTCAGTATTGCATACACATTCATTTATGCTACCTATAAAAAGCAAATATGCCTCTCTGATAAAATATACAGTTCTAACCCTTTATGAGATTTAATGAGGGCTGATGAACGAACGAACACTAAACTCCATATTCAGAATTAAACACATTTTTTGATAATTACTTGAACTAATAGGACAACACCAGTTTTTGCTGTCTCATTAATTGTCCTTCAAGTCCTTGCCATTTTGCAGATTCAAAACCCAATCATGTTTCCATTCAATACAGGCTTTCAAGTCACTTCTTCCCTATGAAGAAGCTGCAGAGCTCTCAACATCAGTTTATTCTCACAACCTTTCTCCCCAGCAGTTGTATTTTAGCCACTGAAAAAACAGTCACCCCAAGTACTACCTGAAATTTTTGCCAGTCTATCAAGAAAAAGACATTCTAGCTAGCAAGAAATCACATAGTACTTTTATAATCCACACATTTTTCCCTACAAAGATAACACCTTTGTACAGAAAATACTAAAAAATAATGAAAATATTTGCAATAACAGTAATGAATTTAACACAGCTTCTACCTGTTTGAAAATAATCAGAAGTTTAAGTTACGGCAATTGAGTTGTTTAAAAAAAACCCAAAAAAACGAAAAACAACATTGCAATGCAGGATACAGGTCAAATTTGAAGTCCCGCAAGTGTTCCTATAAACTTGTTTATATGCATATTTATGTTTCAAATGAGATTCTGACACTGTTCTTCCTTACACACTCAGATTTCTAATCATGGAATTCTGCATCATAAATCACCATCCATCAGAATATTCCAGCAGGAACAAGAAGACAGAGCCATGCAGAAACAGGGTTCAGTTTCATCATTAGTTGGGAAGTGAAATATGTGTTTTTAATTAAATCTCATGGATCCCAAGAATTAGTTTGTCTATGGTGCATTCTGTGATCTTTATGTATAAACGGTGAAGGTAAGGAAGAAGTTCTGCCTGCAACACATTAAACTAATGCACCAGTGTAACATGTAAGACTTTCCAGGTGCACGAACACATCTTACAAAAGCACATATTTGCTGACTCTAGACAGAGCTGACCACCAACATGATTAATAAAAATTAATTGGAAAGACATGGAATTCCTGAAATAATAAAAGTGTTCAGCCTTCATTTATAAGGCTCTCCACAATAGCTAAAATACTTTGAGTTTTATTCATTTGATTAAAAAAAACTCCAAACTTAGTAACTTTCTTACTAGACATTGGATAAAATAATATAAATACGAGGTTTCTTTCTAACGAGGAAGCAGTAATAAACAAGACTGAAACACTCCCATAAATCCTTGTCCCTAATATTATATCTTAGCCAAGGCTCATTTGTCTCTTTTTAATAATCTATACAGAAGAATGCCTGAAAAAAAGTGATCTTCACTTTGATAAAATACAGGTTTTACAAACTACATAACAGTAACTCAAAATAAGAACTGGTAAAATCAAAGAGCATCCCAGAAATGAGCGAAACAAGCACTAGTTATAATCTGATGAAAAAAGTCCTTAGCCAACTGACAAACCAAGAATCCTACAATTAATATAACTGTTATATAATATTATATAAGGAATATATAAATAGAATATTTATAATACTACCTTCTTAATAGCCATACTGCGGGGTCTTCAAACAGTTTTTAAAAATTGGAAGCAGCTCTCCACATCCTCTATCTTAAACTCCAGTATTTTTTCCAAAGTAACAATGATCAAACATTATAAACACATCATGCATTAAGCAGTGTTTTGGAAGCATTCAGCCCAAGCTTTAAATTCATTTGGTCTTGGGTGCAGGCACAAGCAGAGTGATGCACAACTGTAATCTGTAACTGAGTTAAATGCTCTTTAAATTTGAACTAGCTCATCTACCAAAAGGTGCAGAATGAGAAATAAGTGCTCCTAATTCTTGCACCAGTTACATCACGTGCTGATGACAGTTCACTACTTAAATGTTTTTAGGCCACCAAAACCCTCGCGGTTTAATTACTGTAACTTAAGCAAAATCAACTCTCATGTAAAGCAAATACTTCAAGTAAGCAGTAGGGAAGTAAAGCTGTGTGATAGGAAATGAAGTTAAATACTAATTACTTTCTACTAAAAGTTACTTTCCCCATCAAGTTTTGACAATGTCAAAAATCAGGACCCTACGCATTCTACAACAAAGGAAGCCTTTCTCATCATAAATTAAGTAGCACTTTCTGATACATATCCTTTCTTAAGTCATGCAAGTTTAAAGGATGCTGCAACAGTTCTAAGATCCTATTTTCCAAAGTTGGCAAAGGTCCCTTACAGAGCTAGCAGAAGTGACTTTACTGCAGGGAACAGTTCTTCAGGATCACTTAATAATGGCAGAGACGTAAGGGAAGAAGAAAAGAGGCAATTGTCTTCAAAACTAAAGTTCCAGAAAATTACTAAAAGGTAAGTGGTTAGATTCTACAGAGTAATTTCCCCCGAGCTTCCCAGATTAAGAATTAGAGAAACTGACAATTATTCTAGGATATCAGGACCATGGAAATGGCAGTCTTGGGGTTTCTAACTAAATGAACAAGCAACATTTTAAACTTACACCAACTACATACCATGCATTCTAGTTTTCTGATATAAGCGCACATTTAAGAAAAGAAAATTGTAAGGAACGTTTCTGCTCCACTAACACTTCCTAAAGCAGCCATTAAAAATATAATAAATAAAACCAAACAAATATCCAGCAATACAAATGAGCAATATCCCTCAGCCTATTTTCTTTTTTTTTACTTTCAGAGAGAGAATCCATACCTTGTGAAGTGTTCTACTTTTTTCTTTTCCCTTCATTGGCATCCTGCTTTGGTCTGGCTGAACGAGCAAATTGCTGAGGTTCTGTTAAGGACTACAACTCACAATGATAAACAGAAGCCAGTCAAGAAGCAAAAAGGTATTATTTCAGCAAAAGTTAGTTTAAAAATCCTTTATCTGTGAATCAATTCTACTACATCATTAAGAATCATAACAATAGTGTCTATTAGTCCAAGATTAGGACCTCACCAATTTGCAGTACAAAAAAATGTTGAGACTGTCCAAGAGTTTACAATGCTAAGTAAAGGACTAACCAAGAACAGGTTAGATGAAAAACAGATTAACTACAGCAGGATAAATGCTTGATATTTACATGTTAATTCCGTAACTTTCATATCTCAGTAGGTTTCATATCTTAAGGATGTTGAGGCTCTGGAGCAAGTCCAGAGAAGAGCAACGAGGCTGGTGAAGGGGCTGGAGAACAGACCCTATGAGGAGCGGCTGAGAGAGCTGGGGTTGTTTAGCCTGGAGAAGAGGAGGCTGAGAGGAGACCTCATTACTCTCTACAAGTACCTGAAAGGTGGTTGTGGAGAGGAGGGAGCTGGCCTCTTCTCCCAAGTGACAGGGGACAGGACGAGAGGGAACGGCCTCAAGCTCCGCCAGGGGAGATTTAGGCTGGAGATTAGGAGGAGGTTTTTCACGCAGAGGGTCATTGGGCATTGGAATAGGCCGCCCAGGGAGGTGGTTGAGTCACCTTCCCTGGAGGTGTTTAAGACACGGGTGGATGAGGTATTGAGGGACTTGGTTTAGTGTTAGATAGGAATGGTTGGACTGGGGGATCCGATGGGTCCCTTCCAGCCTGGTTGTTCTGTGATTCTGTGATTCTGTATTTGGGAAAAAAAAACTAAAAAGAATTAGGGCCAGGGTGAACAACAGTACAAAGAAAATTAAATAAAACTATGAAACATGTAAATGAAAAATATGGAAGGACTGAAAGTACTTTAAAATTTAGACAAAAAACCCAAAACAACAAAAAAACCCCAACACAACTGAAAAGTGTAGCATTTTCAACATGTTACACAGGCCTAAAAAGTAACTGACAGTTCAACAGTTCATGCTGAAGAATCAGTCTAAATAGAGACCACTGACCCCAACAGGAATATTTCTTTATATTCTTAATTCTGCAAACACAGGCTTAACCAAGACAAAAAGTCTTCTTAATTCAAATAAAATGTTCATACAAGCTAAATTCTCTTGAATTGCTCTTGCAGGATCAAAGTGATCACAGAACTCAATTTTATTGACTTAAACAAAGCACATGTAGTTTCCTATTCCAGAATAGCTGCCTCTGTAAATTTTTCAATTATAAAATTGACAATAGCACACTATGCTACACTGGCTGGATTTCTTAAGGTATTTCCTCTTTCCATAGATTTCTAATAAGTAGAATGTCAACAGCTAAACTAGGGACTGACAGATTACAAAGAATGTACCAAATGTTTCAAGAAAAAGATACAACCACCATGGGTTTTTCAAATAAGACATATCCATTTGCTTCTTTTAAAGCTTTAGCAGCTGCTTTTTCATTAGGAAGTCCAATGAAAGCCTGTCCCTTCATACGGCCTTCTTTCATCAAACGTATGTCAAACCTAGAGACAAAATTGAGAATTACTCATATTTAGCCACACTTTCATATTTCATAGTACAAATATAATTCTCGTGCTTCAAGCTGGAGAACTAGTACAAACAGAAGTAGAGCCTACCAGCAGTAATTATGTCACTGGAGACCATCTCACCTGGGGGAACCATTTAGTAAAAAGTGATATTAGACTGCAGGTTGACAAACTGGTGTGTAACTGTAGTTAAATATGACATATGGAAAATGATCAGATACGCATGTCTTCACTGGTCATTCTGTGTCAGTCAGTCAATAAACAGTAAATTTGGTAATGAAAATATAAGGGTAAAATAGTAGGGTCTTCATACACTGTTCAAAAATAATTCTATTTCTGTACTTGTGATAAATTAAGACTTTCAGATAAAATTCATTTTTAATTTATGAAGGACAAAGATGTAGAAGAATAAAGAAGAAAGTAGGGATGACTAGTTTTTAAGTCAAAATTTTCACCAGTATTATAGAAGTTAAGTTGACATAAATGGCTTAATTTTAACCAAATATCAAATTAACTTACATATTTCGTTCCTCCTCTGACTGGAAGTCAACATATCTTCCAAAAATGAACTTGAGATCCTGAAATTAAATGGTAGGTGTAAGAGGAAGGCTGATAAAAAGCTCTTTTGATAAATATTTAATTTGCTTGTCTACCTACCTTTTCTTGAACTTGTTTAGCTAAATTCTTCACATAAATCCTGCAATTTGGATCACCTGGCTCATAGTTTTTGAAAACAGAGAATTTTTCCATTTCTTGAAGACAGAAAAACAGACAATGCTTTAGCTCACCACTTTGTATTTTTGCTCAAAAGAAAACTTTTGTAAAACTGAATTTGATCAATTAATGAAATATTTATACTATCAGTTGCAATAAATCAAAGAGCTATTAACAGATAATTTATTCTCACAGTTATACCTTCTCTAGAAAGTCTGTTTTTTTCTAGATCCCTTCTAGAAATAAATTCTGATGGGATTTCATCCTCCTCCTCTTCGGTTTCCATTTTATCATTTGAGCTAGGAGCTGGGAAAATCCTTCCAAAGCCTGTAATATTGATTTCTTCTGTGGTTGCACAGATGTCTGAAATTTCAACACATTATGTAAGTCACCTGTATGCTTATTCACAAGACTATCAACAGCAAGCAGAAGAGCATGCTCCTTCCAGTAATATTTTAATACAATAGACTTCGTAAAGCAATTCGACCATATCCTTAAAAACATGTCTTAATCCCTGGTTTGACAAACACACCTGCTCTATACTGTCCTATAAAATCAATTGTACTGCAAATAAACACCATGGAATGCGCCAGTTAAGAAAAAACTAGCCTTGCTGCTCATGTCCATATTCATTTCAACGGTATATCTAATCTTCATTCAAATAAACCGTGTATTACTGTAAAGTACCAGGAAACGCAGACTGACCATAACCCTATAAGAAACCATCAGCCTCATTGCTACTATTGACGAGCATTTTTATAGCAGATAATCAGTGCATCACAGAGGAGATGTTGGCAACCACTTGAATGCTGCTCTCTAAGAGCTGGAAAAGGAAAATCTGAAATTAGCTTGGTACATTCCATTACACAATATTGCGAATGCATTTGTAACATTTGATAAAAAACACCTCAAAAGAGTGCAATTCACCACAAACACAGAACACACAGGAAAGAAAGAGACCTTTATAGTCCTCTAGACCCTCTACTGTAACAAAGCACAGAGTTCTGGGCTTTAACACGGGGAAAAAGCAGATGCAGACAAGACACCAGTTGTTCTTAAACCCTGATATACACTATTGATGAAAGCTCCAATACAAAAGATGAAAAAATAATTCCCTTGCCTAAATTTCAGCAGCCCTCTACACTGAAACCACATCTGAATTATGAACTCTTACCATTTTTTTCTTCTTTTTCTGAGTTTGTCTGAAGAATAGATGGGATGTCAGTAGTAATATGGAACTCAATTTTTTTATGACCTACATGCTGTGGCTGCTCAAAGACATCTGAAGGTGACAGTGTAGGATGCAAATTACTGTTTAAAACAAGAATATGATAGTTAGAGTCAAACAATTATAAAAGCATTGTCAAATACAATATTTCTTCCAGACAGATTTTATACTGTTTTTTACCACATATACATGAGTTCTCCATAAATTTCACCCAGTATAGTTCAAGTTGATTAAAACACTGCAAATATAGTTGCTATGACTGGTTGTGAGAGTAGAACCAAGTATTACATACAACATTACAGTATGGGCAGGTACTTATGAAAACGTCTATCAGTAAGTTAATTTACAAAAAAAAACTGGCCTTGCTGCTACTATCCCACAGTGTAGAAAATACACAAATTTTTCATATTATATACTAAATATATATACAAACACACAATTTTTTTTATATATATATATATATGTATACTATATAAATAAAGCACTTGGATGAAGGTGGCTATTAGTAAAATCCCATTCACAATTGATCATGCCCACACAGAAGCACTAAAACCCAAAATTTAAAAGAAAATTCACCATTTATTCTTCCAGCATCACCTTTCATTTTGTTTTTCAAATTTTTATTTTAAGATGTATTTCAAACTATAAATGCAGAATACTTCAGGGCCATGATGTGCAATTGTTTCATTTTAGGAATGAGGGATTTTTAGTAGTTTGATAACAAGAGACACATAGAGCTAGAACCAGGCACACTTTACAGATAAGGGTTGTTGAGCAGACTTGAGTTCAATTACGTAGCACTTTGGACCTTTAGAGCAATAAATTCAAGCACGAAGATAAGGGAAGACCAACTTCACTACTAAGTTTATATATCAGTCAGGAATGTTTGTTTTAGAACAGCAACACTCAAGCAAACAGGCTGTCATTTATTAAAAGGAATATTATGAAAAACTACTAAAAACACAGAAATAATACAAACCTGTGGGGAGTACAGACAGGAACATTCAGTAAGTCTTTAATTCTTTGCTTTTTTCTAACACCACGCCTCTTTGTGCTTATTGGTCTCTTAGGCTGAAGGGTCGCTAATTCCATCAACTTGGTCATTCTATTTTAAACAAAATTTTAAAGAGAACCAAAGTGGTTTACAGTTTATTTGAAAATACTTATTCTGAAAACTCTCTCCCTTCTTTAAAGCCCATGAAATACAGCTTTTCAGAATACAGTTATAAATCTAGCTACGTTAAGACCACAACTGCATTAAACTATAACACACAGCAAATCGATATACACAGAACACTTAAGTGATCAATCAGAACTGTAATGAGTTCAATGATGACCGTTCCCTCCCCAGGCAAGCACCTGATTTAGACATCAAAGCTGTGAAACTTCTAAGAAGCCCTAAGCTGAAGCATTTTTTAGACTATTACTTCCATTTGGGAGTGCCTTTTTTTCCAAATTCATTTTTCTGAATGTAGGTGAAGGACTTTACTTTTCAGTTTAAACAGCAACTAAAGAAAATTAATTTAGTATTAATTTAAATATTAAAAAACCAGCTATGATGCAATTCAGTCCCAAAACTGCAAGAGAATCATCAGTACACTTAATCTCCTATTAATATTAATCCTAGTAATCACACACTGATATGTAAAGAACATTTTGAAGTCAGAGCGCACCTAAGATTCAGGCTAAGTAGTTCACTCAGTAAAGACGTGGAAAAATGAATAAGCTAAGAAAGAAGATAATTATTTCTTCCTTCTATCTGCACTCTATTGATTCCGAGATTTTCTTTCGTTGGGTTTTTTGGGATTTTTTTAGACATGGAAGCAAATGATAATTTGTGTACCATTTAGCCATTTTCATTCTCTTACTGTGATTAAAAACAGTACTTTCTGCTTTTAAAGTCACTATGGAGTTTCCTTAAGCACCTAGAAAGGTTATCTATATATCACAAATGTTAACAGAGCCCACCATTTGCTGAACTAAAAGCTAGAAAAGTAAAAATAACACTTTAAAAGACCCCAAATACTTGCAAATGGCTGTAAAATACATACCTCTCCTTTTCTTCATCATTATCGCTTTCGTATTCTGACTCCTCTGCACTAGATAGTTGCTCTTCTTCCTCGTCAGGCAAAGGAGGTTCTTCAGGAGGCAAAGGTGGGATTGGGGGTGGTGGTGCAGGCACTGGTACGTACTCTTCATACTAATTATATGAGAAAAAAGTTAAAAAAAGAGCAACTGTTTTAAGAAAAAAATAGCATATTATGTTTTACTTAATAAAAACAGACAAAGCAATAAATTAAAAGATGACAAGAAGCATTTTTTGAAGTATGTTTACAGGGTTTTATATGCTATTTTGCTAAACTACATTACCAATGATAACTTTCCACAAGAATTGCTGCTTTCTGAAGTGTAACTGCAAGTTTTCATTCTTTCAATCTAAGCAGTTAAAAAAAATAAAAAAAGCAACCACGGCCCTAGCTTTTCACTTTGCACTCAGTTGTAAGGACTTGCCTGAGAGGAATGCAGTTGAAACATACAGGAGGAGGCCTAAGCAGCTAAACAACCTCAGCTTCTACACTTAACCTCCCACTACCTATCAAAGTTACAGTTCTGTTTCTGTAAGGAGCTCAAGCTTTGTGGAAGGAACTATTTTCATTTGAGACTGCAAAAATGCCATATAAGAAATATCCTATGTACAAAATGATCTCCAGCCCTACTTTCAACAATCTGCTACACTAAACAGCTGCTTTCTGCATATCCTTTGTTCTATAAGGCACTAATGACTTCTGGCATTAGAAATACTCTGTGCCCTTTAGAAACTGTTCTAGGAATTTTGAAGACTGGCTTCTGTCCTTACTACAATTTTTTGCATGACTGCAAAAATCACAATGCCTATCCTGGTCCAAACAAGGCAACAAATAAAATTATTCCTAGAAAATCAGCGTGAATTCATTTATTTGATGGACTTAGAATCACAGTTTTCTTTGTCAGCTAGCTCCCCTCTTACTAGAGGCAGATGCTCCATTAAGGCAAACACAGTTTAGTGAAGCACAACTTCACTATATCCAAATACTGTAAGCTATCACTATTAATGCAGGTCCTCACATGTTCTACCTTCCACTGGCAGTCATTTAAACTACTCTATCCTCTCAGAGAAAAGAGACTACAGAGCCAGTGTTCCTATCTGTCTTCAAAACCAGCTGTGCCTAAGCTGGTTTCCCTCAACCCTGCCTCTTTCAAAACACATCCTGGAACAGAGCAAGTCAAATTCAAAAGAGCTGCATAATCTCACCAAATATCTGAATTTAACCAGAACTCCAAGGAAACACACAGATAAAAACTTATCAAACCTTTGTAAGGCAATGGGCTAATGGTTTTCTTTATTTCCTGTATCTGTAACATGATGCTATAACCTCCTATTTAGAAATATTCCAGCTACTACCATACACGTCTATTTCTTTATTCGAATAGTAGACAGATTTGTTTAGCAGACCAACATGCACATCTTACCCAATGAAATGCAGCAATACTTGCTATCTTCTAGAGATTTCTCCACCTTTACATTTGAATTTAGGTCTCCTACCATGCTTGCTAGTATTTTGAATTGTGAATCCATTTTATGGTACTTAAAATACATTTAAAGAGTTACCATGGGAGGGCGAGCAGTAATTGGTCCAAAAGGTGGAGGAAGATTCATTTTATTCATAAGATGAAGTACCTGAAATGATTCAAAATAAGTAATATTTCCTTTACATAAATACATAAATGAAAATACTTCCTTGCTAGGTATAAGACTCTGTAATTTCTGGCAGGTGTAAATCACTATAGTTTTAATGAAGACACAATTATATTGGCTATTAAACAAAAGCCTGCACTTGTTATCCAATGCTAATTGCAAATATGAGCAACACCCTAAAAAAGGCAATAAAAAAAAAAGTAAAGTACCTTCTCAGAATTAAATTCCAGGTACTCAAGTCACATCAAATTAAGAACATATCAAGCTAAGTTTTCAATGCCAATGAAGTAACAGTTACTTCAGATCAATGAAATCTTGCTATTTCAACATAGCAAGAAATTAACATTGTCACAAGAAAATTAACTTAATATCTACTGTGACAAAAAATATTTCTGTGGATAATTAGAAGAGGAAAACCAAGATGTTTTCATTTTCATACTTTCTTTTTCTGCCATTTCTGACTTACCTGGACATAAAATTTGGGCACGCTTGCCAAGGCATTTGCTATATTTGCTAGAATTGTACTTGAAGGTGGTGGATACAAATACTTGAGGCAAGAATTGATGGGAAAGGTGAGGCTGAGGAAAAAAAGATTAAAACCAAGGAATCTTAGCACCATTGTGACATAATGACTGATAACATTTAATGATTACTAAAGGCTAAACTATTCGTTACAACTGAAGTACCACTGAAATATTTTCCCTAAAACAGTTTTGGGACACTTACATTATGGTTTTAACGTGAGAGAACGATCCCCTAACACATGACAGACTTACTCTGGGCTCAGTCCAATGGCATGAGGTTTAACATGGTCAAATGCCGGGTCCTGCACTTGGGGCACAACAACCCTATGCAGAACTACAGACTAGGGAAAGAGTGGCTAGAAAGCTGCCTGGAGGAGAAGGACCTGGGGGTGTTGGTTGACAGTTGACTGAACATGAGCCAACAGTGTGCCCAGGTGGCCAAGAAGGCCAATGGCATCCTGGCTTGGATCAGAAATGGTGAGACCAGCAGGTTCAGGGAGGTTATTCTCCCTCTGTACTCAGCACTGGTAAGACCATTCCTTGAATCTTGTGTTCAGTTCTGGGCCCTTCACCACAAGAAGGATGTTGAGACTCTGGAGTGAGTCCAGAGAAGAGCAACAAAGCTGGTGAAGGGGCTGGAGAACAGGCCTTATGAGGAAGGGCTGAGAGAGCTGGGGTTGTCTGGCCTGGAGAAGAGGAGGCTGAGAGGAGACCTCATTGCTCTCTATAACTACCTGAAGGGAGGTTATAGAGAGGAGGTTATAGAGAGGAGGGTGCTGACCTCTTCTCCCAAGTGACAGGGGACAGGACAAGAGGAAATGGCCTCAAGTTCTGCCAGGGGAGATTTAGGCTAGACATCAGGAGGAAGTTTTTCACAGAAAGGGTCATTGGACATTGGAACAGGCTGTCCAGGGAGGTGATTGATTCATCTTCCCTGGAGGTGTTTAAGGCATGGGTAGACAAGTCCTGAGGGACATGGTTTAGTGTTTGATAGGAACGGTTGGACTCTATTATCTGGTGAGTCTCTTCCAACCTGGTGATTCTATGATTCTACTGGGTTTCAGCATAATGAAAGTAGCAACATAGGCTGAAAGCCTAAAGCACACAGAAACAATTAACGTGTCCAAACATGGAGGCACAGCATAGCATGTTCTACAAACATCTAATTCAGTCTTCAAAGTGCCAAGTTTATTAGCCCGAAAATATATTTATTCTTCACATATGCAAAAAAAGCAAATGCTGAAAAAAAAAAATTCTTTGGAAAAACAGAAGCTACACAGTCCTTAAACTCCTCCTGAGAAAGCAACAAATTTGTGCTAGAAGGCTATTACACAGTCCACTACTTCACAGCTCAAAGCATAAGTTGCTACTGAACTGTGAGGGTTCTAAACTTGAACTAAAATTTCATCTCTGTGACAATTCCTATAGCTATGCATATAGAACAGTAGTATTCTGTAAAACAGAACAAGAGAAAATACAGCTTATTGCATCCTCTCCTGAATATAACTCTTATTTCAAAAATAATTATCATATTTTGTTACAGTTTAAGACAAAAAAAACCACTAACCCATGGTTGGGTGCAATTCCATTCTCTATTTTAACATAGTTTGGCTCCTTTTTCTCTTCTTCTTTTACTGGTTCTTCTAAACTGAAAAGTAATTTAGCATTAATTAAAACAGGGTAAAATTGAATTGCCTTACATAACACATGAAATGTGTTTAAGGTCTTAAATTAAAAACATAAGAAATAGATTAGCATAGTATTTTTATCAACGACTTCATTAATTAAGTACTAATACTTGTAGACACTCATAGGAGCGAGACATCTAAGGTTTACATAAATATTTATGCAGCTTTAACTTAATCTTCCTATATTTAAACACTTCTGACTTAAACTTTCTCACAGGAAAAGAACTAAAATTATGTTGCTTCCTATTAAAATACTCTTACTCTCTGTTCAGAGACTGTATAAAACCAAGCTGAATTATTGACTTGTTCACATTCAGAGTGGAATAAATAACTTAAAACCTCTATAGTTGATTTTAATTAAGCATTACCACATAGTTTCTATCACTTAGATACATATGACACAGGTAGACTAGAAAGCCTAACGATGCAATGGAAACCACAGTTCTTGCTCCTACTATCATCAGGATTTTTATCTGTTCCTTAACTATTTGTAGAATGATTTAGACAGCTTTGTTCTGCTCATGATTCACGTAGATATATGCAAATCAACTCCAGCCTAGAAGACAGTGGCTATAATAAGTATAGTCATATGCAGCTATGCTAGCAGGGGTCAATTCTGCCAGACTCTTGATTTGGAGCAATTATTTATTGCATGCACTGCTTAGGAGCAGAAGGAAATTATAATGCTGACAGTGAACCTGTCCAATACAGAGATCAGCTTACAGAGACTGGAGTCTTGCTCTGTAAATGAATAATGAAAAAGAAGATCTGTTCATAAGGATACTAGCAATTATAGGAATAAGAGTGGGAATTATTACATGATTATACTAAACACAATAATACTAGGGATGAAACAGTCACTTCATCTATAGACATGAACCTGCCTGTTAACATTTTAAATGGTTATGATTTATCCCTTGATTTCACAGCACTATGAAAGTATTTTGAATACAGAACATCCTTTCCTTGACCACAAACACAGAAACTAAATTAATATGCACATACCTGTTACACTTCTCTGAGACAGACGGCTGGCTAACTATCTGCACACTATCTTGCTCCTTCGCAAATTCAACAACTAAGGTGTGACCTAAAAGTTTCAGCTGATGTAGTCTTGACAAAGCCTTTAAATAATTATGGAGAAAATAAAGGAAGATAAGAGGAAAAATATCAGAATTATTTCAAAGCACAACTGTTTTTCTTCAGTTGGCAAACTAGCAATAGGAAGCAGTCCCTGCTCCTTTACAGTAATTCTGTGCCACTACACACACAGTCAGTTCTGCACCGTTTCTGCCTTCAAAGCCTTTTGGCATCCTCTTTCCTGCTAGCAGGAAGAAAAAGGCAAAGTTCACAACTAGAACCACTGAAGAGACTTATGTCATCTGAACACAGTAGTGAGACTGCAGCTATAAATATGATACTTATTACACAGCCTAGTAAATTACTGTGATTTCAAGTAATCAATCCCTTGCTCATGAAGTACAAACAGCAGTAGCCGGGAATTTCACAATCAAGATTCTTAACAATGAGATTAGGAATCTCCAGCATTCCACATATCTAGATCATGATGGGCTGCTAACTGTCCTCAGCTTGCACAGAGCAACCTAAATTCACCACTGTTCACTTGACATAATCTTTTTAACTTGGAGTAGTAATTTACAGTATTGCCTGAAAAAAATAAAAGCAATACCAAAAAGACTCTGTTAAAGAGGGAAACTGAGGACACGGGCTTTTTACCAAATTCATATTTTAAAAGCATTACTAGTATTGCCTTTTTGGCATCCGTGTCCCCCATTAACATGGTAGCTTTTCTTATCAAAATCAGGCATTCAAGGCAGTCTTGAACTGAGAACATCATTATGTCTGAATTTTATGGCAAATATGCAATTACGCAGAAGACAAGTAAATTACATTTGGTTTATACTTGATATGTAAATGCACATACACACTAGACAAGCCCCTGATCAGTTCCAAGTCATGTAATTTTGTGACCTGGAAGTAACATGTTGGCTAAGATGACTCCCATAAACCCTAATCCAACCTTACTTATAACTTTACATAAGTATTCATTTCTTCAAATCCTTCAAGCACTGCCTGAAAAAGAACTCTAATGTTACATTGCTCTGTACCCTTTTTCCCCCAACAATGAGTACCAGATGATGCATAAAATATTTCAGAGCACAACTGGCAATTCAGAAAAGCAGTTTGGTAAAATGTTCAACAACAAACTCAATACAAACCTTCGCAGCTGCGTTTTCACTGGGAAAGGTAGCAAATGCAGTATGTTTCTAGGAAAAAAAAAAAAAAAACAAAGAAAAATTATCATACAGAATTCAAATAAAAATGGTAAGAAATTGCAAGTAAAAAATATATCCACAAGTAATTAGTGGATACAAGTTTGCATATTTGAGAACTTCCAGACAGGAGTCATTTAAGTCCGATGTGGAGTAAAGATGGAGCACTGAAGATTTTCTTAAGAATTTAGAACAGGCATCTCGTACATTAAGAAATTAAGGCAGAAACTCAGCAATTTGAGGAATATAAGAATTTTTTTTTTAAGTGAGCAAAAGCCATCCTAATCTGTAAGGAAACATACTGACAATCAAGTTTAAACCTCTTTGCAAAAAGGAACATATATTTCAGCACCTCTCAGTAAAGTATTATCACCAAAGCAATTCCTAAAAGTGTTACTTTTCGTATTATAAAGGTCATAGCTACCATAATGCTCTGACATTTTCAATGGTTCCTAATTAACATTTCCTCTTACTTTTTAAGTATTAAAACACCTTAAGCTTTACAAAATAGACCAAGTCCTCATTGAATACACAGTTCACCTTAAATTTAAATTTGTTGTAACACACTTAACTACTTGTCACTACATGACTCAGTATTAAAACCTCAAAATGCCAATAGTTACAATAGCAGCTATCAGAAGAGTTACCATCACAGAAACAGAACGGTTTGGGTTGGAAGGAACCTTAATGATCATCCAGTTACAACTTCTCTGCCATGGACAGGGCATCTTCCACTGGATAGGGTTGCTCAAAGACCCATCGAGCCTGGCTTTGAACACCTTCAGATATGAGGCATCCAGAACTTCTCTGGGCAAGCTGTGCCTCACCACCCTCACAGTATAACACTTCTTCCTAATATCTAATGTAAATCTCATGGAATCATAGAATCACTAGGTTGGAAAGGACACACTGAATCATCGAGTCCAACCATTCCTATCAAACACTAAACTATGCCCCTCAGCACCTCATCCATTTGTCTTTCAAACACCTCCAGGAAAGGTGACTCAACCATCTCCCCTGGGCAGCCTGTTGTGCCTAATGACCCTTTCCGTGAAAAATATTTTCCTAATGTCAAGCCTGAACCTCCCCTGGCTGAGCTTGAGGCCACTGCCCCTTGCCCTGTCTCCCCTCTTTCAGTTTAAAACCATTCCCCCTCATCCTATTACTGCACTCCATGATAAACAGCCCCCTCTAGCTTTCCTGCAGGCACTCTTAAATACTAGAAACGCGGTATTTTGAATATCCTATAAAAGAAAGCATGAGCCTGACACAAGCCGAGGACATCATTTATCTGTGGTTCTGCAGGAATTCAAGGCTCTTCCCAAACAGTATTCATCACCAGACAGATGCTGCCATGTTGGGGTTTTTTGTAGTTTAGGGCAAGAAAAACACCAAAATAAAGATGTGGAGAGACAGACCCGTGAATCTACACCCTACCATCAAACATTTCTGCACCTCTTTTCCGCAGCCTTACTCCCCACAGGCAAGATCATAGAATCACAGAATGTTTTGGGGTTGGAAGGGACCTTAAAGATCATCTAGCTCCAACCCTCGTGCCATGGAGGCAGATTTTCATCTTTCTTGTCCAGGATCTGTTCCCCAGCCCTCCTGGAATGGAGACAGAAGTCTGTCCTTCTTGTCCAGCATCTGCCCCCAAAATTCCATGCCATGAAAACAGAAGACATTTGTTCTTCTTGCCCAGCATATCCCTCTCAGTCCCCCTGCCATGGAGACAGGAGACAGCTGTCCTTCTTGCCCAGTGTCTGCCCTTCAAACACCCTGCCATGGAGACAGATGTTTGTCTTTCTTGTCCAGCATCTGCCCTCGAAAACCCCATGTCATGGAGGCAGACGTTCAATTTCTTGTCCAACATCTGCCTCCCCCAAGCCCCCTGCCATGGAGAGAGATGTTCCTTCTTTTTGCTCCGGCTTCTACCCCCCAGCCCGACACTCCCTGCCCGGTACGGATCCCGAGGGAGGCAGGTGACCCGACCCTCTCCCCTGCCCCAACCCAGGAGCCCTCAGCCTCATCTCCCGACTCTCCCGGAGAAGCCCCGGGGCTGTGCCGGGGCTGGGGCGCCGCTCCCCGCGGGGCTGCAGCAGGAGCAGGCTGAGGCGCCGGATGCCCAGGCGGGAAGATGCCCAGGGCCGCAGGAAGGCGGGACGCCGGTCACTCCTCTGCCCCCGCTCGGCCCCGCGTTAAGGGCGCGGCCCTCGGCCCTCACCAGCCGCCCGTGGTCCGACAGGACGCGCACGGACACCGCCCCGAAGTGCTTCAGCAGGTCCTCCTTCTCGGCTGCCGTCAGCTCGGCGGGCAGGTGCCGCACCAGCAGCGTGCGGCCCCGCCGCCGGGCCACGCCGGGGTGAGGCGGGACGGCCCCTAGCCCCGCGCCGCCCGCCCGTGCCTCCTCGCCACTCGGCGCCGCCATCGCAGCGCGCCCGGAAGTGAGGGACGCATCGCGCGAGGCGGAACCCGGCCCCAAGTCTCGCGAGAGTAGCGGTGCCGTGGGGCAGTGGGTTCGAGACCCGCGGGGGCCGGGTGCGATCTGCGCCGCTCCTCGCTCGGTGTGAGCTGGTGCAAGCACCTCGGCCGGGGGACCGGGAGACGTTCTTCCAGCGCCCTGTGTCGCTGGGGTGATACCTTCGGTGAAGTGGTGTAGGAAATCGGCCCTAATTAGATCTGAAATAAGAGAGAGGATGTGTGCCTGCTTCCCTGCCCTTAACGGGTTGGAAAGGACCTCGAAGCTCATCCAGTTCCACTCCCTGTCCCAGAGCTGGGATGCCAGGCTGCTCCAAGGCCCCGTCCAACCTGGCCTCGAACACCTTCAGGGATGGGGCAGCCACAGCTTCCCTGGGTTATCTGTGTCAGTGCCTCACCACCCTCACAGTAAAAAATTTCTTCCTAATGTCCAATCTAGTTGTACCTTCTTTCAACTTAAACCCATTCCCCCCTCATCCCGTTAGAGCACTCCCTGATAAAGAGCTTCTCCCCGGCTTTCCTGAAGACTCCTGTAAGGCTGCTGTGAGTTCTCCCCAGAATCTTCTCTTCTCTACAATGAACAAGCCCAACTTCCCTAGGCTGGACAGCAGATGATCCGCAACCCCCTGATCATCTTTGTGGCCCTAGACCCACTTTTAACATATCCATGTCCTTCCTCTGCTGTGGACTCCAGAACTGAACCCAGTGCTCCAGGTGAGGTCTGGTGGAGCAGAGTAGAGGGCAGAATCACCTCCTTTGTCTTGCCGGACACCCTCCTTTTGATGCAGCCCAGGATACAGCTGCAAGCACGCATTGTCAGCTCATACTGTTCTCACTAGCATATACCTGAAAAGGCTTAGTTTTAGATTCTGCCACTTTATCTGAATGGCAAGGGATTAAGATTTTCCTGGCACAGATGTTAATGTGCTGCTTCTGGAAAGCAGCTGTTGAGTGTCTGGCAGAGGCAAGCAACCTGGGCAAAGCAGAGCTGTAATGACACACTGTGTCTACAGGGGTGAGAAAGATGCTGTAGCCTGAGGAGTGAGTATAAGCCAGCTCCTACTGAAAACAGACAGGTTGATCCAAAGCAGGTTGGTTGGTTTTTTCCCGTTTTCTCAGCCTGAAGCTTTGACATCAAAACTGGGAAAAAAATTCCCCAAAGTTGGCTAATGAAAGCTTGGGTCTTGCCATATCTCATCAGCTGGTTGCAAGCTGGCAAAAACGCCACCTGCTTAGATCACTGTTGCTACTGTCTCTCATAGAGCCTAATGCAGCTGTGCGAGGTGTGAAAGACCTGGCCTTCCACTAGGCAGTGATTGCTCAGAGGGCGACCCAGTCTGTGGGACTGCACAGGGAGAAAATATGTTTTGTAGGCTGTGCAGTGTACCTGGTGAATAGAGAATGAGCGTTTATTGAATCTTTCAATAGAATAAATAAGACCTTCAATTCATAAAGACCTCAAGGCCCCTTCTTTTCCTTGAAGAGTCATAATGGACCTGGCAACTGTATCTGCAGTACATCTTAGAATCATAGAATCCCTAGACTGGAAAAGACCTTTGAGATCAAGTCCAGCTGTACCTGTCCACTACTAAACTATATCCCTAAGCACTCCATCTACCCCTCTTTTAATTATCTCCGAGGATGGTGACTCAACCACATCCCTGGACAGCCTGTTCCAGTGCTTGATAGTCCTATCAGTGCAGAATTTTTTCCTCATGTCCAATCTGAACCTCCCCTGGCATAGCTTGAGGCTATTCCTTCTTATCCTGTCACCTATCACTTGGGAGAAGAGACCAACACCCACCTCTCTACAACCTCCTTTTAGGTAGTTGTAGACAGGGATAAGGTCTCCCCTCAGCCTCCTCTTCTCTAGGCTAAACAACCCCAGTTCCCTCATCTACTCCACCAATTTTTGAAACAGCATTTTTATGCTTAAGCATGTCTTGTAGCATAGAAGTAAGAAACCATCTAGTGTACCACTTCTTTATAGTAAACTGCTACTTTTAACACTGAGACGTCAATCAAATCAAATTACCTTTCACTTAATTTGTTGAGAGGAAGATCTACTATACATGCTGCATTTCATCGTTCTTCAAAGTCAGTTCTCAGGTTACATGTCTAAAGCTAAGGTGTTGTATTTCACCTCTTAAAATAGGTGTCAACAACCTTTCAACCTTTCAACAAAATACACCTCTGCATAAGCTGAGTGCCTGTTTTTTTTACACCCAGGTGATCATGTTCAGGACCCATGCTTTATTGTGTGTTATACTTCTGTCCAAGATGCTGTCTTTTCCCACCAAATACAATCAATGCTTTATCTGCACGTGTAGCTTCATTATAGATCATTGGGCTGTTAGATTTCAGACATGCTGCCTTATATTGAAATGAGGAGCCTGTGCACACAGCTATATGCCGCCATTCCAGAAGTAATTGATGTTTTATAATAGTTTTACCAAGCAATTGCAATCTGCCATTCTCCCTTTACCCTGCCTCCTGCCTTGTGGAATGATGTCTACAGCTATGTGAGAAACAATTGTGGGTGATAAAAAAAAACAGCTGGGGGAAGGGGAATCTTTGTTTTCCTTCAGAAAGATGAATGTATAACAAGCAAATGGCTTTTAGGATGGTGACGTCCATAGTAATATCAATTTAGTTCTCCAGAGCTGCAAATTTGGCTCTTGTCAAAATTAATTCTTTCACTCTCATCCTGGTTTGCTGGTTTTTTGTTGGTTTTTTTTTTTTTTTTTTTAAATTTATATACTCTGTGCCTTATTTCAAAGGTCATCAAGAGAGACTTATTTTTATCAAAGACTGTCTAGTACAGGATATTTATTACCTGTGAATCAGAGTTAATTTATTATATAGTTAATTCATCATTACTCTGACTTCAGTGTTTAAAGTGTGTAGTGACTTTAATATTTGTATACCAAGTCTTTGGCACAAAAAAAAAAAGACATTCAAAGCTATACATAAATTTCATTGCATTTCAGTTGTATATTCTTGTATGCCTTTTCTCAAAATATCAAAAATGCTGATCTGTTGAGCATTAGCTCTTCAGGATGTTATCAGTGCTGACTGCTGTTTCTGCAATTGCATCCTATAAGGCAGAACTCAGTTTGTGGATCATGGTGCAGAATAGATTCTATCAATTGGCTGATAAGCAAATATATTTCTTCTGTTGAAGAGCATGAGTGCCACAAGGGAAAACAAACCATATAATTTTCAGATATGGCTTCATCACAAGTAGAAGTGTCTATATCAAAAAAAAATAACCAATGGCAGGGTACTCAACCTTATTCCTGGCAGAGATGTCATGAAAAGACTGAAGTAATTTCAAAGTGCAGGTACAATCTTAGGTCTCAGACTCGACATGAATCAGCTGACCTGCAACTGTACAAACAGTGACTTGCAGAACTGTAGTACATGCAGCCAGGACTGTTTGGCTGGTTCTCTGAGTAAGATCTGCTTCTCCTTTTCCTTGATAGATTCAAAATACAGATTGCAAATACTGTATAGAACTCCAGTTTCTACAGTTTCTACAACTGCTCTTGTATGTTTACATACCATTACAGACAAAATGAGAGGTTGATAAGAATGTCTTCATGTGCCACATCAATTTCAAGGCCGCTGCTGTCATGCTTGGCCTGTCTTAATGCATTAGAGTGATAAATATCTCATCCAATACAGAATGACTACTTTTTACTACATTTCTTATGAAATCTATTTCTCAGTACAAAGGTAAACAAAAGTTAATGAAATTAGGCATAGCCACCTGATAAGAAAAATTGATGTAACATCTAAACAAGTTAAGACAAATCTCCAGACAGGTCTTCATGAATTCAAGCAGAGCAATTCTGACATGCCTCAGTCCTGAGGCTTTGCAAGTTCAGTGAAAGCCTGTGGTTCATTACTAGTAACAGCAATACTGTATTTACTGGCCTAGAGGGTAACATCCTATATTACTAGGTCATTATTGCAATAACAACTCTGTAGATCAAAAATATTGGAGTTATAGGCAGTATTACGTGTTATTCAGATTCAGTTCCCAAAAGGTACTTTTTCTGTTTTATTTCTTGTGAGCCAGGCAAAGCAAGCAAGGCATATGTTAAGAGCTTTAGAAGCCTCAGGAAAAAAATGTTTTAATTGCTGAAGGAAAAAGAAGGAAACTGTAAGAGCAGCTTTGAGACATAAATGGCAGAACTGCTGGGGAAAATTTGCCTTTCATGGTGGCAGTCCCGTAACTTTCTCTATATTAATATGAATAGTGTAAAGTAACAAAGACACTTTAGAAATAAGGTCACAAGGACTAGAATGCTGCCCAAAAGATGAGATCTGCTACTGCTAGCGTCAGGTATATATGTTACAGAAGCTTCAGGCATAGACAAGAGTTATATTTTGTTATGTACCACATTAGCATACATATAACCTCCAAGAGACCTCATGATGACTGCTAAATGTCCTTTCACTTGTACATTTTGTGGAGGGTTCTGTTTCAATGTGGGGTGTATCTGAATACAGTTATATAAAAACCAAATAAGAGTACATGATTGATCCTCTCTTAGTGTAGTTTATCAGATTTCTTTTCTGCGGAAAAAAAAAAAAAAGAGAAAGTAGATTTTTTTTAAAAAAAGCCTTAAGCTAGGTAACTGCTTTCCTGGACTTTGCCTATGATGCTCCCTGAAGTATGGCAGACATTTTCTTTATGCTTTTAATTTTTCTGTCTGAAAAAAAGTACCAATGGATAATTCTTTGAATTCTGCTTTTTGTATTTGACCACTAGATGATGCTGTGACTCTTAATTGCAAATGATACTGTACTATTAACATTTTGTTGCTATTATACAAATCCATATATATGGTATCTTAGGAATAGCTCTTTCTACTAATACTGAGGATATCATAGGATTCTAGAAGCTATACATATATATGTTCTTCACAGAAGAAGATGTGGACTGCTTTGAGCAAAAACATTTGCAAAAAGGGGAAAGTACACCGAGATGAGATTTGATCTATTGAATTCAGATTTCTATTTCTATTTATATTTCAACCTGATTATTTGACCTACATAATTAGTAAGAATGGTGGTTTTAGTTTTAGAATTTATTTTTCTATGTTGTAACTGTATCTAGAATTAAAAGTGACATTTCTATTTTGCATCTATTGCTAAGAAATGAGATGATCTTATTTATTTCTATAGGTATTATTTCTGATTTCTGTTGCCACAAGTATTTTCCACTTTTTATATTAAGAAGTGCAGTGGTTTAATCCTCACTGTTGGGTCTCTTAGCCAAGAGCTCCATTAGACTTTCAAATAAGACACCACTTTTAATTATCTTCTTAAAGTGATTTTAAAAGAATGTCATTATTTCACAAGAACTAATTGCTTTTCACTATCTGCCATTTTTATGAACTCCTGTGAACACTTTTTAATTTCTGCAGTAAATCTTCCATCTTCTTGTGGGAAATGTTAACTGTAGTCAGATTAAATTGCTTGCAGTGGTCAAAACAAATATACCTAACTAGCCACCTCCTGTATAGGACTGTTAAAGGCACAGCTCCATTCAGGTGATCCCCGTATGTCAAAACCAGTGCAGGAGTGAAATTGGCATAAACAATTCAGAGTAGCCTGTGTGCTAAGGCAGTATGTGTTAGTTCCAGCAAAAGAAGTTTGGGACTAGTTCAATATCAGCCTTGGACATTTCTAGACATGCACGCAATATACTCCTGCTGGTCAGAGATCTGGATCTTGTTTTCAATGTGAGCAAGGAAAATAACTCACTGAGAGAGAAGTAGTACATAAAGCCTACTGAAATAGCATCTGCTAGTCATAGTGATGTCTAATTGGGAAATGGCTACATTGCAATACAGTTCCAAACTGTATGTCCACAGAAGGCTCTGAGTTTAGTTATTATTCAACATTGCTTAAATATGAGCTTCCTTTTTGAAAGCTCATTAACAGTTATATTGAAACTGAGTTTACACAGAATTATCGTGGTGGGAAGGGATCTCTAGGGATCATCTGGTCCAACCCCCTTGCAAAAGCAGGTTTCACAGTCACATGTCTGGGCTCCTGTCACATGAGCATGCTAATTCTTGTTTTGGTGTATGTTTTCACTAATTTTCTTTGAGGCTGGCTTATATAAAGGACACCAAGTTGCAGTAGTTATGCACTCATTTTACTTCCAGATGTAAACTTACTGGAATCTTCAAAGACATCTAAAACTACCTTCCAAAAAGTCATTTTATACTTATATAGGCAACAAGTACATGAGGTAAAAGTCCTTAAGTGTCATTTGTCATTAAAATTTGTCAAAAATTCTGTGCCACTTGAAAAACAGAATTAAGGACCTCAAGTCTATAGATCACCGTTACACAGTTGGAGTGTGCATGCAGTAACGTAATCTAATGAGGCAGCATAATGCAGAATCATAATCTTTCTTCAGGCTTAACCAGATGCTGGTCTTAGGTTCCAAGAGACTTAGAACAAAGACTAAAAGTCACCCATTTTCCTTCTTGCAACCCATGAGGAGGTAATTTAGACCTTTGTTTGACCTATAGTCCCAGACAGGCACTGCATGAAGTATTTATTCAGTATTAGTGAGGAGATTGCCATTCTACCTGGATTTCATCTGGTGTTAAAACTTGTGATGCACAACTGTAAGGATTAAAACTGTTGCAAGAGGCTTCATCAACAGAATTTCCATTTAAAAAACAACTATATATTTTTTAAACCCTGAAGTGTCTTGGGTTTTAACAGGCTCCTGTTTTGTTTGAGTGATTTTATTTTTTTTTAAAGAAGACAACTTTTGTCTTTGTGTCTCTACTCCATTTTTAGATGCTAGTAGGTAAATCCATTTCTAGTCTGGCAGAACTTCATTGTCAGAAGAAGCTTCCCTGCTGGAAAAAGAATTTTCTTTGATAACTTTTTAAAGCAATCTAGAGATTTATTGACATGAATTACAACAGCTCACTTTATCACTAAGACTTTGTGTAAATCACTCACACAAATTTCATATGGGATTGTAATGAATTTCACCCATTGTCACTGATAAACAGAAGAGCTCCACCAGTCATTAGTATTAGACGTGCACATTTACTTTATATACTGGTACCAAAGTCAGCCTAAGATTTGAATTAGGTCATATTTAAAAGAAGGAAAAGAAAAAAATGAGAGAATGCTATCTCAAGCAAACTGCAAAACATATGGAGTATTCAGCAGTGGTTAAATTCTTTTTAGTGCAGGGTGTCACCTTTATTGATTTAGGGACAGATCAAAGCACAAAACCATTTTCACCAGGGTAGGCACAAAGTAGTTCTACTAAAGACAACTGAGAAGAATTTACTAGTGGAAGAGGGCAGAGGGATTTGAGAAAGAAGGGAGATCTGCAGCTAGAAGGCCAAGTGAGAACCTGAGAAGAGTATGAAAGGAACAGCAAACCAAAAGTCGGTTGGAAACTGTAGAGAAAAAGTGTCAGAAAACCTAAGAAGGAAAGACACAGATAAACATATTTACCACTGGATAATGAGAAAGTATACTCAAGACCACAGACAAACTGCACTAAAGTAAGAATCAGGAAGAACACTGGCCAGTGCCTCTCTGAGGAAAAGCAAACTAGGAGCTGAGCACACCAAAGCCAGCCTCAACAGCCAGGGCCCAGCCCCACAGGACCTGGGCAAGGTCAACAGGACATGTCCAGGGACGGTCACCATATCCAGCCAAGAGTCCAGATCACAAGACAAGGTCATTTTGATGATACAGGTCTGAAATCAAGGCACAGAGTCAATCCACTCACATCAGGATTCATTTTTTTTCTAAATAATATTCTGTTTGATTTTTTTAAAAAAAAATCTGTTTTAAATTTCAACCAACTTTCCTGCAAGGAAAAATTAATTTAAATTGATGTACCATAGCCAAGCTCCCAAGTCACACTTCTGCTGTCAAGAAGTAAACTTCTTTTCTTCTGTTCTTCCAGGAACTAAGGACTGCTACAACCTCAGCATGGTATCCACAGGGAAAGTAGAAGACACACTCCCTTGTGTATTTGACAAATAGCAATAAAAAAACAAAACCAGAACCAAAACAAATCTTTCATCTAGATCCTAGAAAGCACATCACTGCACTTTATACAAAAGGGTAAACTGAGAAACTGGCTCTTGTGCCTGAAATCCTGTAGCCCCGTTTATGAAGAACACTAGAGTTGTGTGACTAAAAGCACCTTAGCAGCCATGGCAATTAGATAATTGTGTAAAGAATTTCAAACCCATAACAGGACTAAGGCCAATTTAGAATTAAAGTGTTGAAAGCCCGAAGACTTTTCTCCAAGGCTGTGGAAGTGCCCAGCTGAGATTCAGCCCATTTGGCTTTTGTACTCAAGGAAGCCACTGAATTAAAGTGCATCTCACAGTAAGAAGTTATGTCTCTTGAAATAGCGTTACACCAGACTCCTAATAAATGTTTTTCTGAGCAGTTATAGAAGATTGAGATAAACTATAGTCTGTGCAGAATAACAAACTGGAGAAACTGGTATTAGAATCCAACTTGGAAATCACTTACAATTCACCTTGTTTTTCCTTAAATATTTTTTCTAATCTATAAAGTCACCATACAGTTTTGGTTTTGTGAATGAAATGGTCTGCACAAATTAGTGACAGGCAACTTCCAGGAAAGAAATACAAGCTTCCTATGCAATCCAGAGCAAAGCAGAGGAATTGTTATAGCAAATAGTCTGGACACATTTCTAATGCTGAAAAGAGTGTTCCAATGTAATCTCTGAAAGTGCTTTAGTGCAATGTGGATGATTGTTTTGGCAGGTTGGCAAGAATGAATTATAGTAGCATAATCAGCTTAAGCTAACTAGTGCTGCTGTCAGAAGTGGCATTCCCACCACCCTAGACCACATGTTCTGCTTTCTTCCCTGTGCTAGCAGACTGCTGTTACAGTCAAAGAACTGGATGTTTCTGCTTGCTGATCTGACCAAAAGCTAACCCAACAAGAGTAGAATTGTTTAACTTCAGCCATGTGCCCAAGATACTTCTGCTACAAAACAAATTTCTTGTCCTACAAGAGATGTATAACCATTCTGGGGTGATGCAGACCATGTTTAAGTTAGTAGCTTTGTCCTACATTGGCTTTAGGGATCACAATATTAGATTTTGTGAATAACCCTTCAAATAGATACCTATGAACATTGGTATTTATATTCATTTTGAATATAGTGTTTGCAGAGTCCACAAGGTGTCCATGTTTTTAAAAGCAGGCAGAGCTCTTCTAAGATATATTTCATGCTAATGTCATTTGTCCCTTGTTTGCATTTTCGATCAAAGTTGAGTAGACAATCATATTCTCTACTCATACTGCAAACCGCTGCTTCCACTCTCAAAGAAGGATGATTCCTTGGCTGTTAGTTTATAGAAATAACAGGCCTTTATGTGTCAGAATGCCAAATGGCTTGAATGGCTTTTGGAGACATGATTGGATAACTATGGGCTTGGAGTATGTGGAAGATGATGTGTTTTGTTTCCAGTTCCTAAATCTTCTACAATCCATTTAATCTGTCTGTTTTGAGCAGATGTCATGATATGATATTTCTGAGATTTTTTTCTATTTTTTTACATTGAGTAAACCTCAGGAATAGCAAACTGAGAGTTTCACTAGTATTTTTACCGAAAGGTTTGCTATTTTAGGTATGTTAAACTTTTTTTCTTTCTTTTTTTAACTTTAGGTACATCTTAGGAATGCCAGGCTAAAGGCTTCTCTGATACTTTTACCATAAGTTTTCTATTCTAAGTACATAAACTTTTTCTCTTCTTTTTCCTTAAACATTAATGAAGGTCATAGTGCTGCATGCTGAATCAACTATATGTATTTCCTGTGAGTTGGATTTTATTTCCAAATTTGCTGACGTGACTTCTGTGTATGAGTTCCTCTCAGATGGCCATCTGGGAGACATCTGTTAAGCTGTAATATCCCCCCAGGCAGGGAACACATCCTACAGTACAAATGCAAAAAGTTGAGGTAACCTTCCACCTCTTTACAAGTGTTATTTTATAAATGGAGAACAGTAGATAATAAAACGCTGATCAAGTTGCTTGGATTCTATCCATAACCGTGGATAGACCCACTTATGAATTTGGTGCCCCTGTATTTGATTACAGAAAACAGTAATTCAACATCTTTGTTGCATAGCTATCTGACTTTCTTATAGCACAATGTTTCCTTGTCTTAAATAAAATTAAAAACATAATTCATGTGGAGAACTGAGTTGTCTCATTCCTTTCAGCTATCCCAACAGGCTTTAAGAGATAAATATTTCAGAAAATGACCGTATAGGTTTTACCATGTATATTCAAGCATCTTTACTGGTTCCCCAGCTGTATTTTTATAACTTTATTAGTCTTAATTAAAAAAAAAAATATAATCTCTTGGAGAAATGCATACATAATCCAAGCAAAAAAAAAAAAAATCTCTATGGAGATAGAGGCTCTAGCATGCCTAGATGCTGACTTTCAGAAAATATCCAGATTTAAAAACTCCTTATTAGCCATATTTTAGCTTTATGCCAGCACTCTGCAGGCAAATTCATTCCTTCCCATCATGAATCAATTGATTTGTCTTGTTTTATTCTAGTATTATAAAAATGGGATATTTGAAAAGACTGAAAAGCCTCACTACACCACAGACATTGTAAGGCTTGAAATAACTTGTATCTTTTAAATTCAAACAGTAGGTTTCAAATTAATAAAACTTGTATTTTCCTTGAGGAGTATATTAGTACAGCACATCTTATGACATTATCAAGTTAGTACCAGCCTGATCTGGTTCATTAATGTGGCATAATACATAGCCTCTCTGCATTTAAATCCTTCACTGCTGAAGAAGAGCAATTCCCAGTGAATATCACTGAACTAGAGCAATTCCCTGGTGTATTTTACCGTGAAATAAATCTCTCATTGACACCTAACACAGTAGTTCTATACAACAACAGGAATGGCCTTGCTAAGTATAGAGTGTTTCCACTGAATACATAATTTTATTAAGTATAATATGACATGTTTGTTTGGCTTACAGAGAGGATATGGAAATGAGTTTCAGGAATATTTTTGTTTTAGTAATCGTACTTCCCTGTGATTATGTTTAAATAGAAGTAAATCTCAAATTAAGATCTTTCAAATAGTTTCGTCCATAAAAGCACTTCTCTTATTACTTACAGTATGTGCACTGCAAATTCATTCAGTGAGGGAAATTAAAGTAATTCATAGAAGCCTAAAGTAAAAATTATGTAGTTCCCTGTTGTTGTATAGAGGGAGAACTGTTATTACAGAAAATTAGAGAAAAGCTGGAGTCTGGAAAGCATTATGTCTCATGTTGGTGCTGTATTACAACAAATCAGAGCAACAGATATAATGTGATATCCAGCTTTCTAATAATCTCTTCTGCTTCCTCCTTACTATTTGGCTGGGAAGTGTGAGGACGAGCGTGAGCGTGATCAGCCTTCAGTTGCAATGTCCTAACCACATTCTAGACTGACCTACAGATCTGCTAGGATTTTCTTAACTATCTTGGACAGCTGTGCTTTCCATGATCATTAGATTGTACTAAGCTTTTCTCCTGTACAGTGTCTAGAACAGTCTGTACTTTTGTGAAACATGCAGAAAATAGTCTTTTGGTTCCATTCTTCAGCAAAACCCTGCTATGGTTAACATGTCACTAGAAGTAAAGTCTTTAATAGGTCTTCATCTTGCTGTAATAAAGACCTGAATTGTCACTGAACTTTGCTGCTTTTGTATCAAAAATACAATGAAACAATATTTTCTAGCCAATAACAGAAAAATAGCTGGTTTTCTCTTCCAGTATGCTGAAGGTGTCCAGAAATGACAAGATATTGGGTCTGTGGGCTTGCCTAAATTAACATCACATCTAGGAACTGAGGAAGGTATCAGGAAGCAATTATCTGAATGAAACAAGACATAGCAGATATAATTGTCTAAAAAGTCACACCAAGTACAAGGTCTGCTGAGAAAGACATGTCTTGCTGATGCTTTTCTTTGCTGACCAGGGGCATAGCAACACAGAGCAAAGATATCTCAGCAAGCTGGAAAGAACTATTGCAAATATAGCTCATCTGTCAAATTCAGCACTGCTTCAGCCAGTTGGCTCTGGAACAAGTATCTACACGAGGTACAAACAGCAGGGAATCAGTGCCTTGCAGGTGCAAGACAAGTGTACTTGGAACAGGTCCATTGAGCCTGTGACTGGCACACTCACTATGTGTGAGCAAATGCCATGGACAGGTAGCTAAGTCTTGTGCTATCACTAATTACCTTATTTACATATAAAAGTAAAAATACCTCTGACCTCTAATTTCTATTCATATCTAATCCTTGTATCTTTACTTTCTTATCTGACCTTCTGTTCTCTGGCTTTCCTACCTTGCCAATTCGTGATGCCACATCTGAAATTAAGTCATGCTCTTACCATCAGAACAGCACACAGCTAGAATATAATTTATGGATTGTGAAACTGAAGCTACTCAGCCTCATCCACTGCTTGTTGACATATGAAAAAGGCCCTTCCATTAATTTTAATACATTTTGGAAAAAAATTATGTATCATACATGCTGAAGTAACACTTTCTTTTGCACTAGGTTCATATAGATTCTGTCATAGATAGTTACAGTTTGCAGCTATTACTTTGAGACAAGTGAATACTTTCATGTAAAGGAGGATTTCAATATTGAGTCTTGAACATTTTTGTCACCCAGCATGTGCCAAGATACCGGTGAGCAGAACCATGTGCCAGAAGAGCTTTGTTGACTTGTCCTAGCCCTAAAAGAGATTCATAGCATCATTTGGGTCTCAGACTGCTGCTTACGCCGATTGCTGGCACTGGTGGTATATGGCAACAAGGATGTAAAGTCCAAGGAAGAGGAATGTAAAGAAAGTAGAAAGTGAAAGCCACAACAGAGTGGTCGAGTTTTGAGATTTCCCAGCGGCTTTCTTAATTAACAATGTGTTTCTCTTCTGCTTGCTGTAGAATCCTGCAGTATTTATTTGACTTCACTGAGTACTTCAGGTTCATTGCTAGTCTGTATCTGTGTTGTCCTTCACAAGACCACATACATGAGTCACATATGGATGGCTTGATCATCCATATTCTCAAAGCTCAAAGCTTCTGCAGTTAAAAGTGAATGATAAAGTTTTAAAAGAGAAAAGACATCCTGACATACATGCAGTGAAGCTTTTGAAACATCAGTGCATCTGCGATGATCTGAGCAAATTGCATAAAGATGTCTAACTCTGCCTATTTTGTTTTGTGAAAAAGAAACAACTTTTGTTTTCCATTATGAAGTCTTTCACTCCTTTGCAGAGGAACATTGAGAAATGTATGTTACAATTTATATATTCCGACTCCCTCCAATCAAGGGTCATATCATGTATGTATGGTAGCGGGAGAATGATCAGTCCTGTTAGGGAAAAGTGTAATAATCTGCCCATTTCGTGCTATTCAACTCAGTAGAGTAGGACTTTGAGAAAAACAGAAAATTATTTTCCCATGAAAAGGACAAAAGAGAAATTAAATTTCTTTCCCTGGAGTATTTGGACTGACAAGCTGTCAGAAGGGGTTTTCTTGATTGGAAAATGAAAGCCTTATAGACCACAGAATAAGAAAAGAGTCTTTGAATTTTCTGACCTTGAATGACCTCCTCATCAATGATTTTTGGTAGTATCAAATCAGAACATAAACAATTGCATTCATTATGAGGAACCAAGATTTTTCATTTAGCACTTTAATATTTCGTAGCAATTTTTTACAGGCCTAATCTTCCTATAACTGGCATGGCTTTACTGCATTTGATGATATCATGTCAAAGTTGGTAAAGTTCCAAGTAATACCTTGTATAGATATATTTATATAGTTAAAATATTCTTATCACTTGTAAATGAGCTTTCCCTTTTTTCCATGTACAAGATGTCATCACACCGGAAATATACTTAGAATTAGGCATATTTCCACTGAAATACATAGGCTTTATTTTTTGTGCATAACTTTAAGCATTACATGATAAAGAGAGATGTGAGGAGATCACAAGTCAGTTATGACCAAACCACAAGCTTTTATTTTAATTAGGGCTTTGTACAAAACAGGATTATGATGCTCATAAAGGCTTCATAATTATTATATGGAAAAAAGGAGTCATTGTGCGTACTGGGATATGAATTCTCATCCCTGAAATTTCCTCCATAGTTAATCGCAAGTGGAAAGTCGGCATGGAGGAGTGTATTAGGATTCCCACTGTTGCAGGGTTTTCCCAAAGCATGTCTAACTGAGGCACACTACCAGGATATACCAACCAGAACAAGCAAAGAAAAAGCATGGCACAACTAGGAAGCTCAGTTCTACTGTTCAGTTACGGACTGTTTAACAAAGCCTGCAGAGGTTGTGTAGAATAGAAAACATCTGTGTCCACTCTGTTTAGACTGCTCTGGTTTTCAATGTAAGTATCTCAGACTATGAAAACACCAGAGAATTATATGAAAAAAGATTCTTACTGAATAAAAGCTTGCATTACTCTCTACAAGTACCTGAAAGGTGGTTGTGGAGAGGAGGGAGCTGGCCTCTTCTCCCAAGTGACAGGGGACAGGACGAGAGGGAATGGCCTCAAGCTCCGCCAGGGTAGGTTTAGGCTGGAGATTAGGAGGAGGTTTTTCACACAGAGGGTCATTGGGCATTGGAATAGGCTGCCCAGGGAGGTGGTTGAGTCACCTTCCCTGGAGGTGTTTAAGACACGGGTGGATGAGGTCTTGAGGGACTTGGTTTAGTGTTAGATAGGAATGGTTGGACTAGAAGATCCGATGGGTCCCTTCCAACCTGGTTGTTCTGTGATTCTGTGATTATTAGAGGCAGACTTCAGAATCATTATCAACTGCATTTACATATCCACATTAGGCACTTTGTAAGCAACAAAATAAAAGGTCATTTTTACAGGACAGATAAGACTTATTTCATAGGGAAACTTACAATCTGAAAAAGCATCTAAGCAAGGTGATAAAAACAATCTGGTATGAATATACCTGATGTCAGGCACACTGGTCACAGATATAAATCTGCTCCATATAAATGGAGAAAGTTTGCCCATGACACCAAGCTGTGTGGCATGGTCAACATGCTGGAGAGAAGGGGTACCATCCAGAGGGACCTTGACAAGATTGAGAGCTGGGCCTGTGTGAACAAGACCAAATGCAAGATCCTGCACCTGGATTTGGGCAACCCCAAGCACAAATACAGGCTGGGCAGAGAGTGGATTGAGAGTAACCCTCAAGAGAAGCACTTAGGGATGCTACTGGATGTGAAGACATGAGCTGACAATGTGCACTTGCAGCCCACAAACCCAACTGTATCCTCAGCTGCATCTAAAGAAGTGCTACCAGCAGGTCAAGGGAGGTGATTCTCTCCCTCTACTCTGCTCTCATGAGACCATACCTGGAGTACTGCATTCCATTCTGGAGTCCTCAGCACCAGAAGGATAGGGACCTGTTAGAGTGAGTCTAGAGGAACCCACAAAGATGATCAGAGGGATGGAGCACCTCCTCTATGAGGGCAGGCTTGTTTAGTCTAGAGAAGAGAAGGCCCCAGGGAGACCTTAGAGTAGCCTCCAGTACTTAAAGGGAGCCTACAGGAAACCTGGGTAGGGGCTTTTTATCAGGGAGTCTAGCAATGGGAAAAGGGGTAAGAGTTTTAAGCTGAAAGAGGGTAGATTTAGGTTAGATATTAAGAAGAAATGTTTTATTGTGAGGGTACTGAGGCACAAGCACAGGTTGCCCAGAGAAGTCATGGATGTCCCATGTCTGGAGCTGTTCAAGGCCAGATTGGACCAGGCTTTGAGCAACCTGATCCTGTGGAAGATGTTCCTGCCCATGGCAAGCAGATTGGAACTAGATGATATTTAAGGTCTCTCACAACCCAAACAATTCTATGATTCTATAAAATATATGGAACGATGAATTTCCACGGGATTTCTAAGTAAACTGATTAAGGAAATGTATATATGTTGAAATATTTAAGTTGCACGAGTCAGGCATGTATAAAAAAAAGGCAATCCCTACAGCTCTTGAGAGGCAGGCTTGGCATGGCACATAATGTACTGAGCTAGGTTCTCCCACTCTTTAAGAGTAAAACCTGATTATCAATTCCAGCACGTACTGTAGAGAAGCAAGATTCTTCTGACAATGCTGTGCTCATAAATAGCAGATGTTGAGAGCTTCCTGGATGCTGGATAATCTTCATATTAAGTTTGTGTAGTCCTAAGAATGGAACTAAGCCCTATGTGTTAATATTTTACTAAATGTTAACATCTACTAAAAATAAAGTTGCGATCACTAACAAGCACTAACTAGCAGCAATAACTCACAGAATAACTCACAGAATCACTAGGTTGGAAGAGACCTCTTGGATCATCGAGTCCAACCAATCACTAACTCTAAACTATTATTGCAGGATGGAAATAAATTACATTTGTCTCATGCCATTTCCTCTTCTTTATTGTTTTGACTCTGGATTATATTAGACCCCTGATCAGGCACAGTAAATGAGGGCTAAGTTTTCTCTGGGGCACTGAATTGCAGAAATATGGCCTGATGTTGTGAACAAACTGTGCTGGTGCAATAAGCTGTGCTGACCCACTGGAAACTCTTATCCCCTAAAAAGGTACCTTGCAAAAATAACTAAAACCTTTGCAAAACACTGTATGAGAAATTGCCACACCCAACAACACTGTGAATTCCCTGCTTAATCTCCTGAATATCTAACATCAAAGATAACCCTTTTTGGTTTGCTCAAAAAGTCCTGCAGCTGTCACCAGGAGATGGATCACTCTCAGCACCAAGCTGAGCAACTTGATGCAGAGATTAGTAAGAAATGTTCTTTAGCCTATATCATATTTGTAGCTATGAACATAATCTTATTTTCTGACCCAAAACCAGAGGTCTGTTTTCATGGAATTTCAGCATTCTCTAAGCAAAACTATGTCTTAGCTTTCCTACTTTGCCAGGCTGACACTACAGTTCAGTGGAGGGCAGTGCTCCAACAACAATGCTGCTACAGCAGGTTTTGCCACACATTATACTAATTGAAAGCATTCTCATGTTATTGCCTGGATCAGAAGTGAGAGCAAGGAAATTCTTGTTGCTGTAGCTCTCTTCATGCTGAATTTTGGTTGAACAACAGCAAATACCATAGGATCTCTCTGTTCCTGATAGAATTTAATTTGGAGAAGGCCTCATTAGAACAGTGGGGATTTTGAGTTCTTCTCATGAAGTTTTGCATTTACTACAAAGAAACTCACACAACTACAACATATCATTTCACTCCATAAGTGTAACAGCTTCTCAGCTTTACTTGTTGGAATGGAAGACCTAGACCCTTGAAAGGTCTGCAGCATGGTCTGAACAAACTTTCTTACTGCCAAAAACCAGTCATTGACTTTATGTAATTATAGCAACTGTTCCATACAGCCTGTGACAGGAACTGGCTTTCTGCCAATAATAATTCAAACATAACTAATGAAAAATATTTAATGAGCACCATCACTTTGCTACCAATAATCATTCAGACATAACTAATGAAAAATATTTAATGAGCACCATCACTTTGCATATTGTTAGGCAACTGGGAGGATGCTCTCCATGTTCTAGGACACCCACAGTCTATAAAAAAGAGAGAACTGTTTTCTGCCCTTATCAACTTCACTATTATTTAAGCACCTAACAACAAGAAGATCCAGCTTTTATGACAGACTAGTGTAATTATGGGTTAAATAAATTTCAACTCATTTCTAATGCAATTAAATAACTTGAGAAGCTTACCTAGAGGAAGCTAATGCTTACTCCCTAGCAGATTTAAGACTGTCTTAGAAAATTTCTTAGAGCTTCTGTGAAATTTCAGTTTTATTTCAAGCATGCAGAAGTGTTGACTGGGAAAACAGATCTTCCTGTGTTCTTTTCTCAGTTTATTGGTTTTCTCAACTGTCAGACCTCTATTTATCACTAGTCTTTGATCATATCTTTCATGTTCTAGTTAGGATCCAACATTCTGCTTTAAAACTGGCCTTAAAAGCCCCTTAAATCTAGAACAACAGCTCAGAAGGATACGTGCATTTGATGGAGCTCTGCCTCACTGCTACAGCTGCTCACTGTCTGTGAATATCTCCAACCCACATCAGCCAAGTCAGAGGGTGTTGCATCCTTCTTGTGCTGGCCAAGACTTTGTCCCAAGGCCCTATGTTTGCTCTGCCACATTCCTGCTGTGGAAAAATATCGAGGCCTTTGGGCACCAGAACTTTCCCCAATTTTGATTCAACAGCTCTAACCCTGTAGCAGCCTCCACGCTTTTCACCCCTTCAGCAAAGTTCAAGGCTGAAAGGGGACCAGCTGATTCCCCTCTCTGCAGAATGTGAGGTGACCCTAGTTTGCTGCCGACACCCCACCACTGTGCCAGACAAAGGGTTTTTAGAGAGCAGACCCATGTAGGATGCTACTATACCAGCCATTCTCTGCAGCACCCTCTCCAAACACTACTGAGATAAGGTTTTTCACCAAGCTGTGAGTGGATCAGTCTGCAGAGTCACAGCAAAGCCAGGTAGCTCTGTTGGCCTTGCAGAGCTTTATAATCACACAGACTGGCTGAGGTGGGGACCTGGTGACCACCTCCCTGTGGAGGCTCTAGGGGTTACTGCATGTGGGGTGCTAGATATGGAAATTAGAGGGAGATGGAGCAGGTGTTTTAAATGCCGTCCCAGTACCCCAAGAGGGTGAACTGCTGTCATCCACGGTCTGATTTTGTGACTTTGGTTGCAGGCAGCTCCCCTGTGGCAGCAGTTTGAGTAAGGCCTTCAGGATCACACTCAGCTTCAGGCTGCTTCATACCTCTGGAAAGAAGGACAAAGCCTTTCAAAGAAAAGAATTCAAAGGGGAAGAAAACTTTGCCCATACAATTCTGTACAATTTCTGTACTATTTCTTCCCAACCAACCTGCTGGGAACTGGACCATCTGAAACCAGAGGATGGAAGAGGTCCCCATTATCAGACATACAACCAGGCCATGCTGGCACTGAAGAGAAATCCCTTGACAGGAGAGGTGCAAGTGACTCAACTTCCATGATCCAACAGGGATGAGACTGGATGAGACAGAGGAGGTGATGGATGAACACAAACAAGACAAACACAGGGTAAATGGAGAGGAGGAGGCATAGGCAGGAGAACTGTGGGTAGGGGAAAGCTGAGGTAGCAGTGACATTTCAAGGAAGGCAAGCCGTAAAGATATTAGGGCTGTGGGAGGAGGTTGAGGACAAGCAAAGATGGAGGTGGCAGTGATAGAGCCAGCTACAAGAACAGTGTAAATGCTGAGATGGCATGGAGATGTTGGGGTAGTAGGTAAAGAAGAACAGCAGTGGACCAGGCCTGCAATGCTGCTATGAAAGGACAACAAGAAAATACTCAGACATTGCTGTTCTTTAGTCTTCACTTTGTCTGGTTTCCTTGGATTGACCAGGCCTCGACTTCGGAGATGCTTTCTTGGAAACATTTTTCTGGAAGAAAAACAAAACAACAAAACAAAGCCATTAGAAATTCCATGGAGTTAAAACATGCCCAAGATATCAAATCCATAAGGAAATTTGCCTCCCCTCCTGCTTTGATGTCAGAGACAGGAGATGCTGATGGACTAAGGGAAGTTTTAATTCCCATTATTTCTCCTTCTGCACACATCTACATGGATCCAACTGAGAAAGGACACAAGGGAATGCTTTCATCCCCAACAGACGTGCAACCTAAAGAACTACTGCCACATTTTATGGGCAAGGTGAGTGGGTCAGCAGTGTTCAAATAACTGCTGGAGACAGCAGAAATGTCCTGGGATGTAAACACAAAAGTTCTGTGGCCTCTGACAGTGAAGGGACCTGGAACACTATTTCTTTCCTACCCCAAAATCAGCAACTCTAAACAGATCTTCTAGACTCTAACAGGGAACACTCACTTTCAAGGAAGACAAAGCCAGTTACAGTGATCTCCTATCTATTGAGCTTATGTCACAGATCAAAGTCAAACAAAATTACTTTCTCTCAAGACAAGACCATGCTCGGTTCTGTCTGCCCTGAGCTGGAATCAAGCTAAAAGGCACCTTGCCTGGCCTCTGACAGAGTCTAGACAAATCCCTAGGATGTGCCCAGGAGGAGATAGTCCTACCTCAGCAGGCAGGAAATGAGATGTTGTCAAATATTGCCTCCTTCTCAGTCTGGGAGAGGGTTCAGCAGATTGATTCTCCTGACCTTGCCCTTCTTTGGGTGTTGCTTCTGGGACTTTCCCCTCTTTCTCCAGCTCACTCTCTAGCTATCCGATTCCCTGCAGAGCTTCTTCCAGCATAGTTTCAAGACCTTCAGATCTCTCCTCCACATTCTGAGGACAGAATTCTGTTTCTCTGAAACACGGAAGCGAAGAGAAATAATAAGGTTTTGTTTTCTTCAGTATCATCAACTATGATGGCAGAGGACAAGTAATCATACCTTCTACAATGTTGTTTTGGGTACTATCTCAAGAACTACACAGAGAACTGTATAGGTTTTTTAGTATGCTGGACTTAAAAGAAGCCTATGTTGTTAGATGTGAATCTAAATTAGCCTCATTATTCAAAATACTCTTTGAATCACCATCTTCATGACAGCTATGACATACTCTTAGAACAAAATCATGATTTTATAGCAGATGAGTTCTGTAACACTTTTGACTGCTTATACCACAAACAGCCTAATCTATACAACCATTGTACTATACTTATATGCTCTGTATTTTTGATTCAGAATTATCTTTCATCTTTTCAAAAACACTTATTTCTCTTTGTTTTTCTCCTTATCTTTTAGGCTTTTCCTCTGCTTGAGGAGATGACTGTTTCATCTGATTAAATATCTGAAGAGCTGCACAGCAAACCTATTTGTTTCTGCATGTCCAAAGGCCAGTCTTATAGTCTTCTCTGTCTTCAGGATATAATTCTGCATTTGGGACTAGAGTTTACGGCTCAACTATAACCTTTTATCCAAACAGTAAAAGTCTTGTGTTATGGATTTGAGCTTTGGGAGATATTGTTTTAGGAGATCTAGGGAGAAAGAATGCATCTGTATTCAACTTTTTTGCCTTCAGGTGATTGCTATGTTGGCTATTTTGAAGTTGCATCTTAGCATTTTCACAGCATTTGAAAACCTAATGAACCATGATTAAAATTTTCCTATGTCATTGTTTGCTGATTGCTTAGATTAAAATGTAGTTGTAGTTGTCATTTCACAAGGTAAACCACTGCCTGCAAATGTTGTATAATCACCAGATCATATAAGACTAGCGCCAATCTAGTAAATTGAATTGTTTTGCAATGTACAAACCAAATCAAATCATTCAGTAACATGTAAAATTTCCTGCTTTATCTGTTTGCACTCTGTGTAACCTATGGAGCTGTGTAACAGATTCTGATGATAACGATAAAGATAAAAGTATACTAGGAGTTTGAAAAAAAACTGACTTGAATTTTATGCACAACAGCTAACAATGAAGCATAGAGTATATAACGAATTTTTCCAGTCAATATTTCTGCTGCGCTTCAGCAGTATTAGTTTTATAATGTTTGTTAACCATAGCAAACTAGAAAAGGGTTACACACTGAAACACAACTGTAAAGTGTTTCATTGGTTTACTTTAAAATCTCGGTTACTCAGTTGATTTATGGTCCTGTTATATACTGAGATTTTTTTTGTCAATGCATATGTGCCAATTTAATACTGCCAGAAGATCTGGCTCTGCTACACTTATGGTATATTTTTGTCTTTCATCTTTTTCCTTTTAGGAAATTCAAACATCAGGTGCACTCAAGATGTGAAGTTACAATGAAAATTAAGGACTGCTGAAGTACACAATTGCTGAAAAAGTTCTGGTTTGCTGGTTTTGAACTGAGACTAACTTACATATATATCCAAAGTGAACAGTGTTATTTTTAATATATTTAGCATATTGTTTTTGTTAAGCCAAGTAGATCATTCTGTCACAAAAAATTTTGATAAGTCATATCCTGCTAACTGAGATCACAGGAAGTATTCAGATTTCACTAGTTCTTATGGAGTTTTTAATGACAAACCTATTTATATAAACTGTTAGGCCTTCTTTTGGAGAGGTAAAACAGAATTTGAAGGTGCCTCAAATATTAAATATAAGCTACTGTAATACAAGTATGTTACAGTAAAGTGAATCTTCTAAGATTGCTGACAACCTGCTGAGTTTTGAATTCCTAAATTTTTGCAGGATGTGGGATATTTTTCAATAAGTATTCACCAAGTATGTTCAAAATACAGCCTCTAAATTTACATTTTGTGGCATTGCATCTGCCCTTTAATTTTTAATTTCTATTTCTAATTCTATAATCTACTGTACTTTTAGAAGAAATAAATTAAAACAGACACAGTAGATATATATGCGCTGTACAAACTCGTTTGTTACATATACTCAGATACAGAATTTCTTCATGAAATGTTCTGAGGTTCTGAGAAGTCTTAGGACTTACTGATCTACTTCATATTCTTCACTGTGTCTACTGTCCAGATCATCAACTAGTTTTTCACTGATGTCAGGTGCTTACTATTTTTCTTGTCTAAAATTTTTACATTAGAGTGACAGTAGCAGAAAGATACAGTTCAGTTAAAAATTATTGCCAATTATATGGTAATTTGATTTCATTTAGGAGAATAAAAGTAAAATCGTGATTACACAAGAAACCATATGACTGTCTTTACAAGAATTTATTCAGTGTAGACTGGACCATGTATGTTTCTTCAGAGTACACAAAGCAAAGAGGTTCTATTACTGCTTTATAAATGAATAAATGTATTAACTGCAATGCCTAGTATGTAAAAGTTGCCAAGCAGACATTTGCAGATAAAACCAACCAAAGGAACTAAGAATGACATGCAAAGCAAAAAGAAAGTAAAAGAAAGAGGAAAGAGAAAGAACAGAAGATTCAGCAGAGTAAGAAATGAGAAATAAGGAGCAATGATTAAACAAAAAAAATACCAAAGCACAAATATTAAACTTATTATCACTACCAATACTGTCAATTCAGAGCCCTTAAATTAGTTATAATTCATTAAATTTGCTGTGAATACACATCATTACAATTTCATGAAGTACAGAAAAATGCTAACCATATATAAGTTTACATCCAAAAATCAATATCTTGCAAGTAAGTACAGGGAGGGATAGAAAGAATTGTTTGAGCATATATAATGCTAATTATTTTCACTTGACAATTATTAAAAATGTGTAAGTTAGAATAACTAAAAATGTAGGAGATGAAGGGCAGATCTTATTTTTCCTAGCATTAATTTTTGACATGCTGGTAGCCACACTAATCACCTGAAACTGTTGTTATGCCTCCAATGATGAGATAAGTAAATACAGAATAGCTGTGATTACTACCTACTTTTCATTAAAAGAAAGAACAAAAAGAAAATAAAAAGGAAACGATAATCGAAGTACACTTAAAGAAGGGTATCCACCACTTTTGCTCCCTCTCTTCATCCAGACACTTTTCAGAGGTCTGCAATGAGAACATTTATTAGATAATGTATCTTCGAGCTAAGAAAGTACCAAATTATTTTACTTCCCAACCAGAACACGTCCTGTGTCATGATATCATCCAATGTATGGGTTGGAAAACAAGTTTAGTAGTAGACTGTTTTTTTTAACATATCTACACTAGTTATGTTGTAGGTGGGCAAAGGAAAAATATTAATAATGTTATGAAATCAAAGGAAATAGTTTTACTTCTCTTTATAAGAAGCTGCCCAAGCAGCTTGAAGCAAGCAAATTCATAAAATTCTTTGTATTTTCTGTGATTATCAAGATCAATTTAAGCCTGATTTCCAGGAATACATTGATTAATCAAAGAAGAGTTTAAATTTTAATTTTTATTTGTATAAATATAAGCTTTATGTAAAGATCCCTCAGGCCTCAAAATAAATTTTATTCAGCTTTGATTCTTAAAGGAAGTTTTAAAACTTATACTATAATCAATATTTAAGGAAGTTCTTTCTGTCCTTGAGTTTAATGAGTATTTTCTTAAACCTTGGTGGACAATTTATTATATGGTTAACAGTATTTAAAAATTCCCATATCTTGTCATACTCATCAATGATATCACAAAAATACCTTGCTGTATTTGTACAGAAACAAGTGACTATCTACAAGACACTAGTCTCAAACAAATACTTTATGAGAAGTTAAAAACCCCAACACTTAATGATAGCATATAGGGAAAATATAAACCTTAAGAAATACTCTGCTGAATTAACTGAATAGTTCATCTAGTCCAAAGTCTGCTCTCAACATTAGCAGTAGGAATTGTTATTTAGAGAAATATTCAAGTCTGGCCATTAACTGCAATTTGTTCCTTTCATAAGGCTCCAGCATCCATAACATCTGTACTAGGAACAGGTAGTTGAGGATATGCAGCCCCTGTGGTAGCCATTTACCATCTTATCACAGCTTAATGTGTCTGGCCCCTTTGTGAATGTATTTGTACCGCCTGCCTTCATGAATGCCTGTGGTAGCATGTTCCACAAGTTGCTATACATTAAGAAATATTTTCTTTTGTCCGCTGTGCCTTTTAGCATGTATTGTGGCATTTGGTAAAAAACAGTACTTCATTCACCTTATTCAGCAGTTTTATAGTTTTGCAAAACTTGTCAATGTCCTGTCAGCTTTATACTCTGCACACTGCAGCTTTGTTAGCCTTTCTCATAAAAAATTGGCTGACCTCTTCTTAATCATTTTAGATACCTTTCTCTGTACCTTCTTAGCTCCTTTATGCATCTCTGGAGTAGACACAAGATCTGCACACACTTTACGAGATGCAGAAGCAGCAAGGGTTTACTTAAAACCAAAATAAACAGATCTGTCTTGCTCAAAGTGGTGGCAATATCTACTGATTGCTTCTTCACACTAAGCCAGTGATTAAAGATGGCTGACAGTGATAATTTACTCTTCTTTCCTAAGCTCTAATTACCATTTCTACAATTATCAACCCGTAGCCACAGTCTAAGTTATTTTTAATTTACCTTCTACTTACCCACATTGAAGCTCATCTGCTATGTTTTTGCATGAAATCACTTTTTTTGATGTCTGTGTGGGGTACCTCACCATCAGCATAGTATCTGTTCAAATCTTTTGCAGCTTACTGTCATCTACAGAAGTGGAGATTCACTTGTGTGCTCTTCTTCGATCATCAATGAAGACATCAAACAGAACTGATGTCAAGAGTGATCTGTAGAAAACTTCACTGCTGACTATTCTTCTTCCTGGCAAGTGACCATTAAGCCCTTCTTATCCTTTAGCAACTATAAAAGAACCTTCCCCCTTCCTTTGGCAAATTAATTTCCCTAATAACCTTTGCCAATGAACCTTCTCAAAGGCTTTCTGAAAATCAAAGTATGTTACATCCACTGGGCCTCCTCTGTGCATATGGCTTTTGACACTGTCATTGAACAGCAGAGGGTTATTGAAGCAGGATTTTCCCTTACAGAAGGCATGCTGACTTTCTGCAACAGACTATGTTAATCTGTTCACTGATCTTATTCCTCATAATTAACCTGACACTTCACCAGGGAGAGAACTAGACTCATCTGTCAATAGTTCTTGCAAACCCTTCAAGAGCCCTTTCTGCAAATGGAAGTTCTACTGGCAGCCTTCCAGTCCTCTAGTGTGGTGGCAATATTTAACGATAGGTTATGCACTTTGGCCATATATTCTAGAATTTAATATCTGCATTCCTTCAGCACTCCAGCATGAGTGTCATTCAGCCCTAGCTATCTATCAATATCTAACTCTAATATATCAATATCTAACTCTAACTCTCTTGCTCTAATATTAGATTACTTAAACTGATTGCAACAAAGCTATGGGAATCTCCCCAGCACCTCTAGAAGCAGAGGAATACAAAGCATTCACAGAAGTTTTCTCTGATGTCTTTTTCATTTCAGAGAGTACCTTAGCACTCTTGCAATCAAGCAAGGTTTTCTAGATGACTTACTGCTTTCATGTATTACAAGAGTCATTTACTGTTGGTTTGAGCATCTTCCGCAAAATGCTTTTAAAATTGTTTTGTAGCCATACTCTTAATCTACTATTTAAATTTTTCCTTCTCTTTTAGGTGAGCATTCCATTTTTTAAAATGCCAACTTTCCCCCTACATTATTCACCTTTAATTTTTTATTGATCCATAAGTCAAGGGGGACGTTTGATCCGTTTGAAATAATCTTGAATTGTGGTGCACATTTTATCTTGTCTTGTAATATAATATGTTAAACAGCCTCCAGATTTAAAAAATTCTTGATTTCTGGACTTCTTTTAGATTTTCTTGACTAACTACCTCCTTTTACACAGTTCATGTCTAGTGATTTAATAGATGTATGTGGTTTGCTTTCTCCTGCTATCATGTTAAACCTTACTATGTTGTGGTTGTTTTATCAGACTGGCTGCTGCAGTAGCACCTCTTGAACTGGTTCCTAAGCACCAACTAAGACCAAACCCAAATAGCATCTAGCCTTCATGTAAATTTTGGGGAGGGAGAAATGCTTTGATTTTCATTTTTCATATGGGATAGAAATACAAAGCTTCTATTAAAAAAAGTCACGTAATCTACCTGTTGTTTAAATGAGGAGTATCTTAGAGCTTTAAAAAAAAAATCTCCAATGAATTTGTAATAAAGTTTATTTTTAAATTTTTTGTTTCAGCAACGATTATGTATAGAAGCTGTATTCAATAGTAAGTATTGATTCTGTTGTGTTATATAACCAATAATATGCTTTAATATCAGCAGCTTCTTTCTGAAACACCAAAACTTCTAAATTATTTTACGAAGTTGGATGCAAAGTGCAGAAGTGCTATCTTCTACACCATTATCCCATAATAGCCCCTCTTTAGAACAAATTATTTCTACACAATCTGTAATTTAGGTACATTTACTGTTCGTTATTAGAGTCATATTAAATATTCTACTAAAAGCACATATCACAATAACTGGTACATCCATATGTCTTTCAAAGCACAGTGTAAAAACAAACAGCACAGAGTGCTAAAGACAGGTAGAAGATCTAGTGCTGCTTTCAGGACTGACATTTAAAACAGAAAATCATGTACCAAATATGTCCAGAAAATCATCAAACTTTTTGATCCATTTAAGGTCTGTTACTAACATATCAGTTGCAGACCTTGGAATATCTGTGGTTATTATGCTTTACTGTATATTGAGTAAATCAATTTACAATATATTTTTGTCTCCTCAAGAGAAATAAATTAACCTTATACACATATTTTCCAAGTGTTACAATAAAATAATAACTTCACTTAAAATTCAATAAATATGATATAGCAAATTAATTTAAATAAGTTGTTTAAATATTTATCTCGTATATATAAAGTATATGTGATATCTATTTCTAATATATTTTATTGATTTTATTTAAAATAAAAGAAGAATCTTCATCCTTTACTGGATGCAGAGGGGGATGAGAATAAGGCTGAAGTACTTAATACCTTCTTTGCCTCAACCTTTTATAGTAAGGTAAGATGTTCTCTGGATACTGAGCCTCCTGAGCCAGAAGACAGGGAGGGAAAGCAGAACAAAGCCCCCATGATCCATGATGAAATGCTTAAAGACCTGCTTGGCCAAACAGACACTCACCAATCCATGGGGCAGGTTGGCATCCATCCGAGAACATGAAAGGAGCTGGCAGAAGTGCTTGCCAAACCTCTTTCCATCACCTACCATCAATCCTGGTTGACTGGACTGGAGGCTGATGTGCCCATTTACAAGAAGGGTGAGAGGGAGGATCCAGGGAACTACTAGCCTGTCTGTCTGACCTCAGTGCCAGGGAAGGTCATGGAGCAGATCATCTTGAGTGCTATTACAGAGCACACGCAAAACAACTGGGTGATCAGAACCTGTCAACAGGGGTTTATGAAAGGCAGGTCCTGCCAAACTAACCTGGTCTTCTGTGACAAGGTGACCCACTTAATGGATGGGGGAAAGGCTGTGGATGTGTAGTGTACTTGGACTTAAGTAAAGCATTTGACGCGTATTTCCCACAGTATTACTCTTGAGAAACTGTTTGCCACTGGTCTGGACAGGCACACCCTCTGCTGGGTAAAAATCTGAGTGTGTGGCTGGGTCCAAAGAGTGGTGGTGAGCAGAGTTAACTCCAGCTGGAGGCCATTCACAAGTGGTGGCCCCCAAGGCTTCAGGCTGGGTCCAGTTCTGTTCAGTATCTTTATCAGTAAATCTGGATGAGAGGATTGAATGTACCCTTAGTAAGTTTGTGGATAACACTAAGCTGGAAGGAAGTGTTGCTTTTCTTGAGGGTAGGGAGGCTCTGCAGAGAGATCTGAACAGGTTGGATCAATGGGTTGAGTCCAGTGGGATGAGGTTTAACAAGGCCAAGTGCAGAGTCTCACACTTGGGCCACAACAACCCTATGCAGTGCTACAGACTAGAACAGTGTCTGGAAATCTGCCTGGTGGAGAAGGACCTGAGAGTGTTGGTTGACAGCTGACTGGACATGAGCCAGCAGTGTGCACAGGTGGCCAAGAAGGCCAATGGGATCTTGGCTTGTATCAGGAACGGCATGACCAGCAGGTCCAGGGAAGTGATTTTGCCCCTGCATTCAGCATCACTGAGGCTGCACCTCAAATCCTGTCTTCAGTTTTGGGCCCCTCACTACAAAAAAGACACTGAGGTCCTGGAGTGTGTCCAGAGAAGGGAAACAAAGCTGGTGAAGAGGCTGGAGAACAAGTCTTATGAGGAGCAGCTGAGAGAGCTGGGATTGTTTAGCCTTGAGAAGAGGAGGCTGAGGGGAGATCTTATCCTTGTCTACAACTACCTGAAAGGATATTGTGGAGCAGTATGGTTGGATTTGATCTTCAAAGGTGTTTTCCAAATTAGGGATTCTATGATTCTGTGATAAATACAAAAATAAATTAATTTTAAAGATTTTGTGGTTTGATATCCATATTAAGGTTTACTGCCTTTGATATGTTTAATACAACAAAATCAGTGTTTCTGAAAAAAAACCCACCAGCTGCTATTCTTCAGACATACTGAGTCAGCTCTACTGAAGATGCTAAATAAAGTGAATAAAAGTAAGGATTACTTTTTCCAAATACTGTCTCAGCTTTCATATGGTCTTGTATCCACTGAAATTATTTGAAGCACTCGTAAGAGTTTCACTGCATTTTAGAACAGGCCCCAGGCAACACATCTTTGCTTCTTTGACTCCACTTTCTTGTCTTTTCTACCAGCAAAAAAATCTAAGAAATTTCTAACCAGGGGAGACTAATTGTTACATCTTGTTCACTACTTTGTATCCAGCTAATGACAGGATTTGAAGGAAAAGTAGCTAGCATTAGATTGTATAATGCTGTAATAAACACTCGTGTTCCTGTGCGAGGCAAGAAATGTACTCCATAAATTCTCATGATTGACAGATTTTATTATAAGCTTTGTCTTAGCTACTGCCACTTCAAGTGTTATCCTGTTGAGCTGGAGTTTTAATCAGCTATTGCATCTGTCAGAATAGTAACCTTTGCCAGTCAGTTTCATAGGTTAATGATATGTCAGGCACAAGAATTTATTAGCCCTTTCACTTTCTGGGCTATTAACAACACTGATCATAAGCAAATGTATAGCAAAGGCAACTCTATCCAGAGACAGAAACTAAGCTAAAGTAATTCATCATTAGGTAAACTAATATTAATGGAGCCACACTAACTCACACACTCGTGATCAAGCTCATAAACTCACATATACATTTCATTTACTGATTTTTCCTGTCTACCAGGATGTATGGTAGCGATGATTGGGTTAGTCCCCCTTTTCTTGGGTTGGTCTCTGAATGGTACGTACATTTCCAAGAGTAAATGTTGCATATAGTTATTTTTTAATTTCATAATGTCTTCGCACTGGGCACTGACAGTGACATTTCCTGTAGCTTAAAGAAGGTGCATTTATAGCTCTGTGATTTTGCTCAAGATGTATTGCTTCTGTCACAAATTTCTTGCATGAATGTGTACTCCATGAGACAGCAATAAGACTGTTGCTTGATTGTTAATGTCTGCTGTATTATATATGTCCATGCTTTTATCAGCATCAAGTGATCTGTATTTTCCAAAAGTGACAAGTGGAGATGTTTTAAAAAGAGACATCTTTTCAGTGTTACATGTTCATACAAGTAGTTATATTCTTTCCTGAGCATTCTGAAAAAAATATGCAAACACAGTCCAGAAGTGAGATTGGAAGCGTGATTTCCTTGCACAAGATTCAACCGAATTAATTGAGAATGTAAGACAAAAATAAGGTTCCATTCTTGAGGAGACTTGGAAGATTCATGTAAATTCAGGATTGTACAGGGACCATTCCTCATTTGACCTTCTGGGTGACCTTGTTTTCCTCTGAACATAAAGTGAGGTTGAAAGGACTAGGATCTGAAAACTTAAGGTTGTTTTTTTACTAATTTCATATTGTGTCACCAATAGCATTTACTTCATAGCTCCAAATTACTTCCTCATGCACCTTGGTTGGCAGTCCATGCAAGACTTGATCTCTTCCGAGCAGATTGTCCTGGAAAAGCAACCACACCTCTTCTCCTGTTGAGGTGACAAGCAGTCACAAGCACTCCATGGAACGTCATCATCTCAAGTGTTGTATAACCACAAACTGAAAAGACTCGTGTCTGTTGCTGCCTTCTTTATGGAGTTTTTCCAGTGTATTTTGGCCCTTTCCTATTTATCACCACATTCTCCAGTAAATCGAGATCAATTTAGTAGAATACAGTACATCTGTCATTATACTTTGAATTGATGCTGTTCCTGGGAGGAAATTTTCTTTAAAAACCTTCACACTAAGAGTTTTGACTCACTTCAACGGCTTAATTTAATACCAAGCAAACTCATCTTCTGTTACAGAAAGTAGATGCAGAATGGTTGAGAGCACAGTCAAAGAGATTTTGATGTGAAAAGTGAGTGAATAACTTTTCAGACATTTCAGATTCTTGAAAGCTCTAGTTAACAAGAAGTAGAAACACTTTCATAAATATTTGACCCAGTTCTGGAAAACTAAGTAATACTGAAAATGTCATTGTTAATTTCTGCCAAAACTCTTTTTCTCTTAGTTTCTGTAAAACCAAAATAATTTAACAGGCATGAAAAGATCTTCTCAGATAAGTATTATAAAAAGAGAAAAAATTCCCGTCCCTGTGGCTCCACCCCTTTCTTTTCTCTGCTAATTTGGAGAATGAATTCTTTCATGGTATTCTTACACTGGAGGTATTACTATTCTCTAAAGGACTGTTAAATTGTGCTGTTAGCATCATTCAGCATGACAATATAAGCAAGCACCACGATAAATTATCCAGTGGCAAGTCAAGCCTCAGAATCTTGAAAAGATAAATTTTGCTAAAAAGCATCAAGACAATGCCTTTTCCAATCAAGAGGCATTCAGTGTGATCACAGCTTAGAAGGTATTTGGCAGGGATTTTCATACCCCCTGGAGTCTTCTTTAAGGTATTTTGGTATTTATCATATCGACCTGATTTATTCATGTCTGTGTTTCTGGAACGCCATCATTTACAGCTCTTTCTTGACACTTAAAATCATGTTGGTGAAAGAAAGAATCCATTTTAAAAATCTTTTGTATGAAATCAAATACAACATCAGGTATGACAGCATTAACACCTTCCAAATAAATTGTAACTGCACAGCATCATCTCTAATTTTTTTTTCCATTTAAACTTACTTCAAGCATCAATTAATTCACCTGCACCAGAAGCAAAAGAAACACTGTTTTATGTTATCATCTTCCTTTTACTAAGGAGGAAGAAATCAGGCATGCAAATCCACGGTTCAGCATTAAAATCATTATCAATCAAATTAATCAGACACTAAAAGTTAAGTAGATAAGTTATTTTAAAATATCAGAAAAAATGTAGAATATTTTTCAAAATATCAGAAAAGCAAAAATGAAGCCTTTCGCTAGGCTTGGGAGTTGTGATAAGGCTTTAAGCAGTTTTGTAGTTCTGAAACCAAAAATCTATCTTGAAGCTAAACTCTCTGTTAAAAGAGGACAATAATCTTTTCTCTTGGGCAAATGCCATTTCCCCTCCTTGAAGTTAAAAAAGCCCGTGTCTCTCTAGAGTGCAGCCGGTAGAGGTCACTGTTAGCAGGGAAATGCAGGACGGAACCGGGAGATGGAGCTGGCGGAGGGGCTGGGGCTGGAGGTGGAGCTGGAGGTGGGGCGGGAGCTGGAGGTGAAGCAGGGAGCTGGGGATGAGGCAGGGGCTGGAGGAGAGTCAGGGGCTGCAGGACAGACAGGGGCTAGAGGAAAGACAGGGGCTGGAGGTGGGTCAGGGACTAGGGCTGGACGTGGTTAGAGACTGGGGCTGGAGTTGGGTCAGGGGCTAGGGCTGGAGATAGGTCAGTGGCTGAATCTGGAGGTAGGTCAGGGGCTGGGGCTGGAGGTAGGTCAGGGGCTGGGGCTGGAGGTAGGACAAGGGCTGGAAGTGAGGCTGGGGCTGGGTCAGGGCCTGGAGCTAGAGGTGGGTCAGAGGCTGTGGCTGGAGCTAGAGGTGGGTCAGGGTCTGGGCCAGGGTCTGAGCTCCTCGCCTCCTCGCTGGAAGGATTGTGTGCCCCCCGGGGCCCGGGCCACTTCCACCCCTGCACCATTCACTTTTTTAGCTGGGAGTTTGTTTTAATATAAATGGGGGGGAGGAAGAAAGAAAGAAAAGCATTTACTCCTGCTACTTGATTTGGATTAACCTTTTGAGTGTACTCTCAAAAACTGCCTTTGTGATTATCTGAGCAAATTGACACAGGCAAGGGTGCGGCAAGGATGAGTGCCTGTAGGTTTGTGCTGTTTGTTCTCCTGCTTTCTCATATTTAAAATTTGAATCTGCACTTTTGGAAGATCTTAGCTGTGCGAGAATCAGTCAGTTGCTATTCTCTATGTAAATTTGCACTGCTCCTGCAATCCATGAGGTCAGAAATATCACTGATTTGAAAGAACAAAAAAAAAAAAAAAAAAAAGCCAGGAGGAAGGAAAGAAAAAAGCAATTGGAGGTTGAAGTAACAAAGAACTCATCTTTAGGACTTCATGCAGCTGAGGAGGAGGTAGCGGGGACCTCCTTTATCGTTAACATTACTAAACTATTTTAACACTAAAGGCAATCTGTCATTTTGAGTAAATTCTCTTCTGCTTCTATAAACACAGCCGCAATCAATTAAAGACCTACTTGTGAAGGAGCTATTGTGTGCAGTTCCATTCAGACATTGCTGAGTTGTCTTTTAGACAGCCTGTGGGGAAACACTGGTAAGGTGATGGGAAAGTTCAAAGTGCCTAACTTTTCAATGTGGATTTTGTTATTGAGACATTTTTCTCTCTCTTTTTCCATATTGCTTATCATAGGCAGCGTGAAAAATGCATGATGTCTTTCTATGCATTTAACATTTATAACATGTTCTTCTTGGGAGGTTTTGCAAGTATTGCAAATGATTCTCTAGTGTAATTCCTTGAGGGACTTATGCATGACAGCAAATCAATTGTTAATTTGAAAGTAATGAAAGAACAAAGAAACCCTACAGTAACTATACATACAGACATGTATATATATATTTATAATTGTGTACATGGGCTCCATTCCTAACGTGTTAGACACTAGTCTAATGCTATTTTGTACATTGAAATAGAACCTGATTTGCAGTAGTGTGAAGATGAGAAATAATTTTTGTTTGACACAAGCCCTTGGAGACGTCAGAGTTCAATTTCATATTGAAAGAAACCGTCAAATACATCATTTCAATGACTCAAAATAGTTTATTTTGCATTATATTTTTATTGCCCTTGATCGCCTCTGGCTTCAGAGTTCATGAATGTTACCAATCTTTGCTGAAGTAACCAAAATAAATAAGGAAACTTGAACTTAACCTTGGTTATTTTATTCCCTTTCTTTTTTTTCTCAATGAAGGAAAAAGTTAAACAGGAAAGTGTGTATAAGGAGACCAAATTCTTACCCTTGTTTTATTGGCATGGATTTTAGGGAAATGAGTGAAGACAGAAAAACTTAAATACAAATGGAGTTAAAAATTTTTCCTGTTTTTTTGTGTTTGCTTTAATAATAAATGTTATTAAATTTTAAGAATAGGACCCACTTAAAAAAAAAAAAAAACAAACCAACAAAAACCACAAGAAGACCAGAGATTTAGAGATACTCATGAAAGAAAATAAAGCAACAGGCAGATCATACCTGTAGAATGTGGATTTCATTGGGATGTCTTTACTTTTGGATCCCTTGTCCGTCTTCACTACATAGTCAGGTAGGGGTAGGAGCCTCACAGAAAAGTGTTCTTGTGTCACTCCCTGGAAATTCATAAACACATTGCCTGGAGACTGAAGAATCACAGTGCCCTGTTTCAAGAAAAGTCACTTAAAATTATCGTTAGGGTAAGCAGTCTTTTGCCATGGCATAAATTATTTTGAAAGGATGGTGAAAAAAAGAAAGAAAGAAATTATCTTTCATAAAGCAGTAGAAAAAAATGATAGATTATGACAAATATACTTCTCTTACAGTGTCTCAGCATCTACCAGTTAAAAGGAAAATGAACAGTAGCTTTTTCTAGGGCACTTGGGGCAGACTGAAATGTGTGCTATACACACTGCTAGCCAGCAAACTCTCTAAACTTCATTTTTCTTTGAATGACAGCTTTTTGGAAGTTGCACAGGAGAGCCTTGGTGCATATACCAGGCACTTTGTAGATGAGTCAGGACACCTTAACTAAATCCATTCATTACCCTGTCCCCACTGGGACAGGCAAAAGCTGCCAATTTGACGTTGGTAACGTGGATGCTGCATTAGGGAGTTGGCTAAGCCTGCCAGAATTCATTCCTGAACTTTAGCAGCCACAAAAGAGTATTTCTCTGTCGTCTGTAATTGACTCAGAGCCAGGTCCCAAAAGGACAAGCTTCTTTTTGTGTGCCATCCATACCAGGGCCTAAGGACACACAGTGCTATAACTTCTTCTTTTCTTTTTAGTTAGATCATAGGAAGTATATTTAAAAAGAAATAAAATCCCCAAAGTCCTAAATTAGACTCCTAAGCTCTCTAAGATACGTTATTTATTAGTTTTATTATTACATTCTGGTCCATACTTTCAGAAGACAGTCACAGTCAGTTTATTATAATCTGAGTATTTAATGTCAATAGAGTGTTACTGTTTGGAGATTAAATGAGGTTTGAAACCAAAACAGAGAAGAAATGTATTTGTATGAAAAATAAAATTTCCAGTGGTTTGCTTCAGCTCACTGAGCACAGTACTTATTATTCATCAGTTCATATTCAGGTCAGATTCCTCTTTCCTTTGAAAAGCAGGTTGAAAAGCCCTTTGAAGACTTCTCCCATCTTCCCCTTACCCAGGCAGTAACAAGTTTACTAGTAGTTATCATTACTTTGTGTTTCATATTTGCATGTTCTCCGTTTATTGTGTAGTGCATTAAATATTTCTTGACAGTAAATCAAATATTCCTAATAAGGGTTATGAAAAGCTATACATCTTATTAGCATCATCAGTCAATCCTGGCAACTTTCTCAATTCATTCTGCAGAAAATACCCCAGAAATTTAACAACTAGGACTCTTGGATAGTAAAAATGTCCATCCCAGTACATTCTTGTAAAAGTGGTTTATGTACGTGCTTGTGTTTCAAGTTGTTTTAAAAATACCAGAGCATTCTCACAGCTTCTATGTCCAGTTTTCACCCCAGAAGTGACTTTTAATTAATTGAAGCAGGCATCATCTGTCTAAACTTAAAATATCCACTATATCTTTTCCTTGTATTCATGTACAAGTATATTCTATGAGAAATGTTTTTCAAAATGCTCATTAAGCATACAGGGACAGAGCCAAGAACAGAGAAGCCTGTGTATGGAGGGCTAATCATAGTTCAAACCCAGTGGTTTTAGCGGTGAAGCCTTCCTTCTCCTTCCCACCCACTCAGCAGGGGTAAGCAAAAGAACCCAGAAAGGGTGAGGCCCAGTCACTATAAATGTTCAGATGTTTAATGAATGTGCCATAGCTTGCACCTACTAACTGCAAGGCCTTCTCAAGCAGACTCCAAATTCCTTCTGAAATGAAGACTTTCTTTCCTGAACTGGGCCTGGCATTCCTGGGAAACAATGGCTCTTTTCAAGTCCTCTCTGAATTTTCACAGGTGAAGGGAACAGGGCAGTCATTTGATCCCATCCACAATAAGCCTGTTAGCATTTTAAAAAGTGAAGACAGAGTCTATCATGGAAGCACTGGCAAAACTGGTTAGTGACAGAAAAAGGCAAACTAGACCCACAGCTCAGCTTGTCTTCTACCTCATGCTACAACTTCATTCTCAATTTTTTTTGAGCATGAGATACATAGCCCACAGAGCTCAGGAAACAGCTCTCCAAGTTGTATCACGTGCCTTAGAAAAGTAGCTTTTATTCTTTCTTTGGCCCAAACTTCACTTAGAGGAAGTACGAATTAAGGAAGCTGTTGCTGGAATATAGCATTGAGTGTGGAGAACATTTGTAAGTAAAACATGAATCAGGCTTTTGAAATGTTCTTTAGTAGCCTTATTTCAGAAAGACAAGAATATCACAATTCCAGTTGATTGCTTATAACTACATTATCAATTCATCAGAAAATATTCTGAAGTACATTCAGAAAACTTAGGAATATAATGCTATGAGTACTGCTATGAGTCATCTAGTCTAAGCCCTCTGCCGTGAGCAGGATCATCTTCAGCTAGATCAGGTTGCTCAGAGACTTGAGACTGAATCATAAAATGATTTGGGTTGGAAGGGACCTTAAAGATCATACAGTTCCATCCCCCTGCCATGGGCAGAGACACTTTCCATTGAATCAGGTTGCTCATTGCCTCATCCAACCTGACCTTGAACACTTCCAGGCATGGGACACCTACAACTTTTCTGGGCAGCCTGTGCCAGTGCCTCACCATCCTCACAGTAAAACATTTCTTCCCAATATCTAATCTAAATCTACCCTCTTTCAGCTTAAAACCATTACCCTTTGTCCTATCACTGCATTCCCTGATAGAGTGCCCCTTCCCTTCTTTCCTGTAGGCCCCCTTTAAGTACTGGAAGGCTGGTGTGAAGTCCCTCCAGAGCCTTCTCTTCTCCAGGATGAGTAAGCCTGTCCTTCTCATCCTGTCATAGAGGAGGTGCTCCAGCCCTCTGATCGTTCTCATGGCCCTTGCTCTAACAGTTCCATGTCTTTCCTGTGCTGGAATGACCTTGAATGTTTCCAGTGATGGGGCAACTAGAGCCTCTCTGGGCAACCTGTTTCACCACTCTCACTGTAAAAATAATTTCTTCCTTATATCTAGTCAAAGACAATCCTCTTTTAGTTTTAAACCGTTACACTTTGTCCTAGTGCAACAGGACCTGCTAAAATTCTGTCTCCATCTTTCTTACAAACCCTTTTTAAATACTGAAAGACTGCAAAAAAGGTCTCCCTGGGGTCTTTTCTCCAAGCTGAACAACTCCAACTCTCTCAGCCTTTCCTCATAGCAAAGATTCTCCAGTCCTCAGATCATTTTTGTGGGCCTCCTCTGGAGCCATCCTAACAGGTCCATGTCTTTCCTTTGCTGAGGGCTCCAGAGCTGGACACAGTACTCTAGGTGTTTTCTGAACAGAGCAGAGCAGAAGGGGAGAATCACCACCTTTGACCTGCTGGCCACAGGAAGATAGGAGGTAAATATTCAGAATCAGCAGTTCTTAAGCCAGGGTTTGCCACCAATTCACGTATAGGAGATTCATTTCTTCCCATAGTTTTTAAAAACACAACACCTCATCATTCAGTTTTTTTATTGAGAAGTAATTTGCCTCTAAAATTCAGGCAATTTATGCACACTGTGCCTACAACATGTTATAGTGAGTATTATGCTTATTGATCTTTTTAGAACTTGAAGCTTACTTGAATACTGAAATCAAAGAGTTGAAGTTTGAACTACTTTCTGATAGCAAACCAGGCTGAATTAACCAGCAAGTAAAAGTACCTGCAAGGGGGCAATATAAGTGCTTGAGACAAGGTAAATAATGACTGACTAGTAAGTAAGAGACCAATATTTTGCACATGCCTCTGACCTAACTCATCCAGGCAGGGGAAAGGTGCCTTGGTTTTATTTGATGTTTATTTTGAAACAGCTACTTCCCTAGCAGTATGCGGGGAAACTTGCTTTACTGTTTCCTTCACTTTCTGTCTTCTTAGCATAATGAAGACTAGTGTTTCACTACTTTTCTCACATGAAAAATCTAACTTAGTGCTAGGGAACAGATCCTCATTTAAATGGAGGTTTTCTGTGAGGTCAGTGAAGAAATCCATTTTCTCGAGTGAGATGAAAAGTGAAAACCGATTCTTAACTAAAAGCCATTTTAACACTATGACCACTATTTCCATCTTGAGTCCAAATTTTGCTCTTTTGTGAAGTGCAGGTCTACCTCTTCATTTTTCCAGTCCATGTCATTAACAGAATAATACCCTTTTGTCCTCAGGAAAAGGTCAAATTCATAGGTAAGACGATGAAGGCATAGTTAAAGAGAAAATTTGAGTCTGTTCATGTCACTGTGTCACTAAGATGACAAGTTATTACTTTGTATAACTTACAGGAGTTACAAGGAGTTTTTTTGGTTAACACGTGGAGGAAATTTTTCCATTTTAAGTCCATCTTAGTTTTACAGCATAAGTATTTATAGGCATTTCACCAAGATGCTCAAGTCAAAGTGAACTATAACCACTGAGAAGAATTTCTACAGCTTTCTCTTTCCTTTTTCCATCCTTCCTTTGCTCTTCTTTCATGGCATACATCCATATGGTCTTTTTTGTGGCTCCTTTAGGCAAAATCACTGGGGCAGAGATGACCATTGGTGTTGTTGCTTAAAGAATATGCTTTTTAGTAAATATGAGATGACCTTTCTGCCCTACCTCAGGCCTGATAGTACAGGCTAGAGTATTGTATTGTAGAGTATATACCAGCAACCATCAGTGGTGCTAACAATACAATTGGTGAATATGTGGAAATTGTTACATTTGGGTTTGTATTCCTTGAGTTCTTCCCAACATACTTTGCCATTACTGAAAAAATATATCCAACTTCCCACCTCACTTCTTAGACACCAAGAAAACCTGAAAAATCACACCCTGGATTTCTCTCCCCATTATTGACTGTTGCCTGCACATACTTAGGCTGAGCAGCACCATACACCGAGGGGGCCCTGAGAGAGACAGTCACTGCGGGCAGGATGAAGCACATGGGGAAGCTGCCAAGGAATTGCTTCTAGGATGACCAGGGAACAAGGGAGCTCTGGAATGTGCTCACAGGACTTGTGCTGAGGTGCTTTCCAAAGAAAGTGGGTCAGTCATGCCACCCTCACAAAGACTGGTACAGTTCTCCCGCAGGGAGAAGATTGTTTTACACGGGTGCTCCACCCATACTGGCAGAGAAACGGGGCCTGTTGGCACAGGGAAGGACTAGTTGGTGGTCAGCTCTCCTTGGGGCAAGTCTGACTGAAAAGGCTGGAAGCACTTGCAGAGGTATGTGAGGCAAAGAGTGGGGTTAGAATACTAGGGTTTTTTGTTATAGAATTGAATGTAATAACTAAGATATTGGGTAACACAAAGGGCTTTAGAATGACCTGAATAACTCTTTTGGCAGCCTTGGTCTTGCTTTACCGCAAGAAATTCTCAAGATCTTTCCATCATTGTCACACCTTGGAGTACCCTTTCATTTTTTTTTTCCTACAAGTTTCCCTTTTAGTACTGAGTTTGAGCTGTTGATGGTTCATGACTCTGAAGAAAGGAGAAGGAGTACCTTGCTGTTTGGAGTATCATTAGCCCCATTCAGTTCCTTTATTTGTACGTGTGGAAGTCGGGTTTTGTTCATTTACTGGAACTCTATTTCACCACAGTGCTGTTTGACTTGGCAACATTATACATTTTATTAGACCAAATGTGGGTCCAGAAATTGATGAAACAGGAATAGAAGGTTCACTGTAGTCTACTCTTTTCAGGGAAAATAAACATCATAGGATGCTTAAAAAAAAAATCTCATGATATATCTTCATGATTAGCAGGTAAAATCTGAGTGTCGCCTTACATTCAAGACTAACTAGGAAGTTTATGCTGAGCTTTGCCTAAAGGAACCTATTTATCTCTCTATTTGTATTGTTTTCACAAGTTACCACTACTTCAGAAGCATGGAGTTGATTATATGTCTTCTTTTAATGCTGTATGTTTCTGTAAGGCTCATCAAATAGAGAATGAAATCCTCAGGATTTTGGAAAGCAGCTTTACTGAAAGCAGTTTTTCTTTTCCTGCTTTCAAAGTAATGGAAAAAGCAGTGGGTTTTTTTTTTCCCTTAGAAGAAGGAAAAATAGTTTTAAACACTGCAAAGGCTGTGTTCAAGGTTTTGTAGTAATTACAACTAGGAAAATTAAGAGAAATATCATTGATGATATCAATACTGACTTTGGCAGAATGTACTGTGTATTAGTATTCTCAGTGAGACACACAGTGTCTATCAGCAGATACTTTGCATATTTTCCTTCACTGAGCTACCCAAAAGCAGCTATTCTCACTTTTTAGTGCCAGCCACTGGTTATAGGCTAAATTTGTAGTACCCATGTCCAGAAAGGAGTACCAAAATAGCCACTTGAAACCTGACCTGCACAGAACCTCAAAACGCGAGGGCTGAGTGTTTGCTGCTCAGACCTGAAATGTGCCTTCTCTTCCCCACCTCCCACCCCAGCGCTCCCCATCTCCTGAAGAAGTAAATAGGGCCATTCATACAACAGAGACAGAGAAAGAATTTTGAAAGTTATAAAAACCTCCTGGTGTGTAGCAACACCTCCTACTGTGCTAACCACCATACTAATGATTAAAAAGCTACACCCTGCATGCGCAAACTGGTGTCCTTTCTACTGTACATCACTTTCTATCCTTCCATGAAGCTTAAAGTCAGTGGTAAAACTTCAACTGGACCTAGTTTCCAGTAGATTTCTCCATTCACATTTTAAAGCTTAAACATACATAGGCATTTTTAAAACATAGCACTACATATTCCATCTGTACATTGCACTTTAATTATTCTTCTCCCTTTCTCTTTGTGTATTATTTAATGTTTTACTCTAAGTATTTTTGGGAACATGGGATAGTGTCTGCCTGCATGCACATGTAGGCTAGGCTTGATGTGGAAATTAAAAATGGTATTAACCCTGTCCTGAACAAGTGTCCAGTGTAAGATTTTATCAACCAAAGTCTGTTCTCCAACTCACATGTGGGTTTGTTGGAGCTTGTATGACATTTTAGCCATAAGTGAATAGAGCAGGTTTCTGCCTACAAGAACTCACTGTCTTCCTACTGAAATGCTTTAAAGCTCAAAATACCTTTCTGATATTACGTTTCCTCTCTCCATTCTGTGCTTCCTTTTCTCATTGGAAGCCGTGCAAGAAACTGACTTTGATGATGGAGCAGGGATCATAATAATTTTGGTCCTATTAAAGTTCGCTGAATTTGCTGGATATCTTCAGCTCCTGCAAAAACTGGAGTCTACATGATACATAGAAGAAAACATGGAATTGGAGCTTTTCTTTCAGAGTTATTGGCAAGAAAAATTGCTCAAGATCACAAAATATTTTTTTGGCAAGTAACACTAGTACCCTGCTCAGCAGATTCTATATTGTAACCCCACAATAGTAGTGGGCAGGAGAGGTAAGAAAATATAAGACGTCCCCTGGAGTGAGTGCTAAAGGAATCAAGTGAAGTGCTCCTTAGCATGGAAGGACGGGAAAAAGCAAGGTGATGCTTCCTTCCTGTCATACCCTCAGCACAGAACAAGGGTACATGTTATCTAGCACATATAGGTTTGCTGTTAATGACAGCATTTCATCAGGACTGCATATTTTAGCTTTGTTGAATAGTTTCCATTCAAATTCACACTGGTACCTAACTAGTGGATTGTTGTCTCAAAGGTCGGGGTTAGACATGAAGCCTCCCAAAAACACCCCCTCAGAAAAAAGCAGAGTGGAAAGAAAAGATAAAAAAGGCATGTGTTAATGCTGAGCTGTTGGTGACCCAAGGAAATCTGTTTAAGGACATACATTGCAAGTACCCCATGCCCAGACAGCAGGCCTAGAACTAGCAGGATGCAACTGATCCACAAAGCAATTTTCATCAGTTCCAAGCAAACAATAACAGACTAAAATCCTCTTATTCCTCTGCTGGAATGAAATACGTAAACAATCTCTGAATAAATTTAAGATGTAAAACAGTCTCACTTTATTAGAAAAGCCCAAGGACATTTTGATTGAACTTCATTCTTTGTCAACAGCATAAACTGCCTCATAATTAGTTAAGTACTGGAGCCTCTCTACAAAACAGCTTGTATAAAATTCAATTATAATGAGACGACAAGGAAAGTTGTGTTACTGTCCAAGAAAATAAAAATTTAGAATTTTTATTATACCATCACTCACATTTTTAGTAGGCATATGTTGGTAACGGCTTTACAAACAACAATCAAATACTACTTTTCTTGCTAAGTTCACAGAACAAGTAGTACATTTCCCAAAGAATGACAGAGGTACATTATTGTACAGTATTAATAGAATCTCACATTATGAGCCGTCCAGCACTGAATAATACAGGTCTGTAATTTCTATCATACTAATAGTCAAATACAATCTTATCAATAATTTTGTGTGTTGAAAAAAAATAAGTAATCCTTTGTTAAAGCTCAGCTGTTTCAAGGTTGAACAGTGAAGATTAAGCAGCATGCAAACATATTTCAGTTGCAACAGAAGTCACCCCCTTCACTTATACTTTGTAAAATAGAAGTAATTTCACAGCTCTTAGCAGAGTTATTCCTAATTCAAATTTGTGCAAAGTCATTATGCAAGTCATATATTATGGATTTATAATCTGTTTCTTTAAATAAATTTGTGATGTTGGTTAAATGGTGTCCAAGTAACATCCCAGATTAATAATTTTGGATTCTGGAGACTTATGTAAGGGTAGTGACAAATATACACAATCCAAGGTTTTGTTATGCTATTTTCTCATTTAAATTTATGGTTAAGTAATAACTCTGTACTTCAATAACGTTTTATGATGCTTTAGTAAGATAATGAGGGTGGCAATTGTTTTTAGTCTTCTGAAGATGAATACAAATGTAATGAGAATATTCAAATAAGGATTTTTCTATGTAGTATATTCATTTCCTGAGTTTTCTGTAATTATCATTCTTTTTCATAGAATTTCAGCTCTGGTTTGTATGGAACAGCCTGTGAAATTTAGGACACCAGCTATGAATGAACAGTTAACACTGTTCTTGACTAGTTATTGTTATGTTAATAGCAGATTGGAAGGTCGCTGTAATTATCATGAATGATGCCTTTTAAAAGAAACATTGTGTTGAGGAGTGGACATGCATTGCAATTTTATGTCTTCTGACATTCTACAGATCAGGAATTCAAAATAAGGCTTCGAGTTTCTTCTGACTGACATCCGTCCCATTTTTATTACATTGTCTCTCAACGTGCATGATTTCTGTTAATGAAGTATGATAACTGGTTTCCAATAATGTCTGTACAAAGATTTTTTCAGAAAGATCCCAATCCACAATTTGCTATATCACCAGGACCCTTCTTTTGCTTCAAGTCAAGGTCAGAAGGATAGACTATGTGCACTATCAGGTAATTCCAACTAAGAAACTGGCACAGATATGAATATCCTAGTGCACAGAAAGTAAAAACTGAGGTTTAACAAAAACAAAGTAGAGTGACTTCAGCATTACACATTTGAAAGAAAATATCATCATTCTAACCTTAAGACCACATTTACATCCACTGTCACTGGTAAAAAAACGCAATTACTCTATTGAAAACATCCTGTCTGTAGAATTGCAACTAAAGACTTCATGATGAACTGAACTGGACACAGGGGTAATGTCCCTTTATTGATTCTTTCCTGTATTATTCTTTTAACTAACCTATATTATTCTCTGGAAGAAGTATTTTAAGCATCCATCTCACTTTTGTACCTCAGAAGATGTGGTATTTTAATCTTAAAGTGGACATTTCAGATTATATTTTGGCATTACCTTTAAGAACCATTGTAAAGAGCAGAAGGGTATAACATAGCTTCAAAAAATCATAAAGGCAATAATGTCCAGCTTGGGGAAAAAAAAAAAAAGAAAAGAAAACGAAAGTTCTGGTTCCTGGGAGATGGAAGTGTTGATTGATACAGACAGGGTCAGAACACTCCCTTAAATACATTGTAAAATATCATAAGCTCCATTCCACTTTTGTCCCCTCCTACGCTTAAATAAATTTATGAAAATCATAGGCCTAAATTAAAGAAAACACTGATTTCACTGTGCAGTATAATAAGTGGCTTAATTGAGCAAAAGACTTATTTTTATTCTCTCAGTGCCATTAATGCATTGCTGATAATCTACTTGTCTCTGCACAAAGTGGGGAGATGGAAATGCAGCTTTACTAACAGAGATGGTAAATCTGTGACTCGGCCATGTAGATCCACCTGTTTTTACTGCCGGAATTTAAAAGTGAAATTGTTACAGTTCTTTAACTAATCTTTTAAGAGAAAAAGCTACCAAGATTCAGGGAATATTGTGGTATAAAGAAATGCCTAAAGGGAGAGCAGCAGTTCATCAGAAGTAGTGGTATAGTAGAAGATCCTACATGGACTTTTCAGCTCTTTTCACAGGGCCTGAATGGAGGCTTTATGGGAATGGTATAGATGCCTGAACCAAGGCTTACTTTGATGTGGCCAGTCAAAAAACTCCAGTTAATTTCAAGGGGCATTTTTGAAGAAGTCTCAGTGTTAAAAAACTGTAACGTGTGATAAGTTGTTTTCAGTCTGCTTCCTAGCTGAAAGTCAGGCACGTCACAAACACCTTGATCTGTGTACTCAGTAAGTTACTTCTATAATAATCTCCGTGCTTTGCCAACCTTATTTATTTTAAAGACTGAGCAAACCTCTTTCTCTTAAATTATAAGTAATATGTCCAGATAAATATTGAAACAAGCACCACACAGATGAGGCCTGTCCTGTCCAAAGAATATGTGGGGACATGCTGGGGGTGTCACTGTGTCCATCTGTGAACTCTCCAAATTACTTTTCTCAAGAAATTTTTCAGTATTTGAATGCAGAGGAAGAAATACAAGGACACGCGTATTACAAGGCTTCAGGAAAAGTTCATTTGTACAGCTTTCTAGTCTAATATACCCTTTGAAAGGCTATATATGTTTGTAAAACATAAATGCTGGAAGAGAATGTATAATACTGACTCTCTGAACAACATTCAGAATGAAAATGGGTTAATACAAGGTCCTTGTACTCTGTCTTCAGCTATGCCTTTTTTGATTTTCCTCTTCATAAGATAACACACATTTGTCAGTGCACATGCACACATGCATAAACACACACAACGTGAGTGGATACTAAATAAACAGCCCTAAAGAGAGGGAGTACAATATTTCACTAACTGTAGAATGAAGCCCAATTTTATTGGCAGACTTCAATGATGCTAGACAATAAAACATTTGTAAGTTTTGCTGCAGACAGTCTGGCTGGCAGTTTCAGCAGCTCTAATTTATTGTGAATAAATAATTTCCTGGAATCTCTGAGGAGTCATTTTAATGCTCTGAAAAAAAAAAAAATCTGGCACACCATTAAATTTGTTTTGAATCAAAAAAACTTAAAATGAATTTAAACAATGCACCCTGATTTCAAAGATACTACCTTGTAACTGTCAAATCTCCTATTTTCCTACTGGTTTTACACATGAATAATTTGTGTTTACTTCAACTTATATTTAAAGGCATGCTAAATACCTCCTGTTTGCAGTTTCTTTTCTGTATATTATTTCTCAGTTCCAGCCAGAGAAGCTGACCAGGTTAAAGAACTCCCATATTTCTACAGAGTGTATTTAGACTCTGTTTGTGTTTCTATCCTACCGTAAATTGATTATTACTTGTAGCATGACAGTGATCAGACCACTTTCAAAGGCATTGCGTTCTTGAAGCAGAAACATAAATTCAAAAAGGCAGTGTAAAAACCAGCTTCGGAATACGTTAGAAGCCAACTGTAAAAATATAGACGGAGTCAATTAGTTGATTCAGTTTTGCTGCCATCAGCAAAAAAAAGAAGCTTTAGTTTCCACAGTTGCTGAGTACATTTTTTCCATGAGGCACCTCACAGTTCCTGCCTGTGGACTAATATATAAGTACCTACTGCACTTTTATTCAATTCTTATTACCCTGATGTATCCAAAAGACTGCAAATAAGACACTGAACTAATAAAAGGGATAAGTTTTTATCACCAACAGCATCACTTAGCTATCCAACATCATTCCAAGATTTTGGTTTTATTGATATTCAACATACATAAACTGCATACAATCCACAGAAATTTAATAAAGCTAAAATCTGTACTGGTAACAGGGAATTATAATGAAAACCACTTTTAATTAAAAAATTTTAATTGCATTTCTTATTACCTGTATTGTCCACAATTGATTCTACAGACTAGTTTCACTGCAAGGAAACAACCTCAAAAACTGCAAAACACACTTGAGAACCAGAAAAAGGCTACACATACAATTTTGTGTGACTGGATATCATTAAAAATTTAAATATGTATTTGAACATCAATTCAAAGAAACAGAGGATCCTCATATTGTAGAGAAGTCACATGGCCCTCTATTCCCTTATAGTCACAATTCCTTATTTGTTACCTGTCTTTATAGGGAACTGTTTCCAAGTTCAAAGGCAAAACTAGCATTACTATCATCAACACTCAACCAGGGTGAATGCTTTTGACACATTTGGAGGAAAAAGGCAATAAAAAGTAACAGGCTTTTGCCTATGCTCTAGCAGAGAGCAATTTACCTGCCATTAGCTACCGCCACATCCATTTTTTTTCATTTGGCACTGAGTGCAAGAACTATTAAAAATGGCAAAAGGTACCTCCCTCTCACTGCAGAAAATCAGCCTCAGTCCCCACCAATGGCAATAGTCACAGTCCACTGAACAACTTGGCTACAAGCAGTACAAGTCATTGATTCCTTTTCTTAGGCATCACTGAAGTTGTTGAATATTGTGTGAATTCAGTGAAATACAGATGATCATTTTTCTTATGTAAATATTTCATGTAAGTTTATTAAAGTTCAGTCTCAATTCTGCTAGTTTTTTGTTGCTCAAGCTTCCACAAAATGTCTTGCCTCTGCTTCCCTTGTTGCCGAAATGAGATAAGCTTTGTCTCTTTATATTTGCATAGCAGTTTAATATCTAGTAATGCAAAATATACTCTGCCCTTCTAAGAATTACACAGGATACATTTCCTCACTCATGGGTCCTTTGAGAGTCAGCCCATGTGCTGCAAAATCCACATAGGCTCCATGATTCCTTATTTCAGTGCGTAAGGCAGGAATAACACACTTCAACGTTGTATACACAGTGGCATTTAGAAATGCTACCATCTGTTGCTTTCCAATAGTATGTTCATCCACTGATTTCAGCACAGCTGGAAGAATGTAGTGGTGCATAGTAGCACTCAATAATTTTCACCCTTAACAACAGACAACATTCTGGACACTGTGAAATAAATTTTTGTTGTATGTGGCACCTAATTTAATTAAAACCAGGATATCACCACATATCACTCCAAGTACTCATAATCCAAATATTTATACCAATGACCAACACTCTTTACAGACAAACGGGATTCTAGGAAATTTTATGGTATCTGAACTATGTGTAGCTCATGAAATACTATGCTGGCAGATGCAGTTTGTAAATCTAATCCATCACAGATAGTTAGTTTTCCTCAATTGGTCTAAAATTCAGTGATGGTTAACATTTTCAGTTTGATAGTCATCATTTTTATGTTTTATAGGAGAAAAAATGAATGTAATACAAGTTTTACGGGTACGTAAATAGGACTAGGCAAATCTGCACCAATAACTAAAAAGATCAGGCTTATAATACAGTACTTTGGCACTCATTGGTTCTAGATACTTAATAGTCAATTCTCATTAATTTCATTAATTATTATTAATTTCATATTAGATGTTATTTGCACAATAAACTTGTAGGGTATTCTTATTTCTATTAGGTTGCAATTTATAATTTGCTATACTAAATTCAGAGAAAAATGTGTGGTCATTCACATGAGCTCCTGAGACAGTCTCCCCATCGTTGTGATCACCTGAAAAAACACCCAAGTAGACTTTTTCTGTCACAGCAACTTTCAGCGTCAGTCAGATCATGTTTGTAAAATAAACTTGGTACTCAGAATTTATCCTAACGTTTGATCTGTCTCCCTTAGCATCTTTCTTTATTCTACCTTACTTGTTTTTCTAAATTTCTCACCCCAAATTCATGTCTTCTACAGGTGCATGGCCTTTTTAGTGCTCCTGCAAAACTATAGTCTATTAGTTTGTACTAAGAAATTGGAAGTGCAGTTTTTTTTTTAAAAAATGGGACTTGAAAAAATTGACTCCTCAATTTACTTAGCCTTTACAGACTCACTTATTATTCAGTAAAAAGTTGATTGAAGTTAGTCTGAATCCAGGAATTAATAAGCCTACTCTCCAGTTCAGAATTAATCTCCTTCCTCCCCTTCAGTTCAATGCAGTTTTACTTTTTTCTATTTTGCTTCCTTATTCTATGATACAAGATAATGCATGTGTAAGTCTATGTATTCTTTTTTTAAAACTTGTGATCCTTTCATAGAGATTATGTGTTTATCTCACATTGTTAGAAGAAAACTGTGTGGCCTAGTAGTATTTTTTAACACACGGTTTGGAAGCCAGATAAATTCAAGATACATTAATACAAGGAGCTTTATACTGGCAAGGATCCATCAGAACCTAGAGAAGGGATAAAAATTAAACTCTGAGAGCTATCCTGTATTGAAGCTACACTCTAACCTCACAAAGAATAGAGCAGTGTGGGTGAAGGGAGGACTAAGAATCACTGAGATAATAGAAAGATAGATTTACATCTCTGGGCATCCAGGTATTGGAAATATCCATCAAGGAAACAAATACAAAAAGGGCTACAGTCCACTGGTTCCAATATTTCTCACAGACAGGGAAATAATTATGTCATGTAGGAGCCTTATCCAGATATGTCTTGCATTACTCCTATGACTCTTAATTACTGGACATTTTTCTAAATGTTTGTGAATGGAACACAGGATGAAGAGCTATCAAGATTAGGGTTATATTAGGCTTCCTGTAAAAATGAAAGTAGAAAGACTCATCAAAAGGGTCTTCAAAATAGCTGAAAAGATATCTAACCAGCAGTATGAATAGCTTTCATAAGAATACAGACTCACATATTCATATTCATTTTCATAATGCATATATAATTACTACTGAAGCAGTGACAGGAATTTCTCGTGGACAAGGTTTGTAAATTAAAAAAAAATCTGTAGCGATTATAGTGTGTTTTGCATAAGCAAACACAAGAGACAATGAATCTAACTTCAGAGAGAAGAGTAATTTATATGTTCTGAGCCTAACAATAGAAATATCTATTGTATTCAGTATAATAAATTCTGCTTTTCCAAGGAAACTGTTTCATTACTGAAATATTAGGAAATTAGTGAGGAGAAATTTTTTAGGATGCTACTGTGAAATAGTCTATTAAAAATAATCTGATGTCCTTAAAAAATCCTTTATATATATTTCTACATGTAAGTTAATATATATGTGTATTTAATATTTCTCTTTCCAGTTGGAAGCAATCATTTTGCATTTACAACACAGTTCTGAGCACATGGAATTCAATAAAAACTTTCTCATCAACTTTAAATAGATATTGGATTAGGCCTTTAAAAACAAAAAGAAATGCTATGTAAGTCTCTAGTGGTGTTGTTTTGCTAAGTATGAAATCTTTTAGAAATCATTTTCAAAGCATTTTTTTTCATGTTCCATGAAACAGTGCACATAACTAAAGCCAAGAGTTTGAAAAAAATGCAAGACTAAATACCTGGATACAGTTATCTTTTATGCCCACTTCTTGGTCTTCAATTTCATTAAATCTTAACAATGTATTTTGAACAAATGACTGTTCTTATGGGTTCTTTTTAGATAACTATTACTTAACTAGATACTTGTTTAATAATAAATATGTGACATCTTTAAAATACAGTACACTATGCTCTAAGAAGTTAATAAAACTCAGTTTTCTGAGCACGGTGTATAACCTTCTGGCATCCTTAATTCTATTTTATGTTCCAAGTATTCATTTGCAGAATAATACAAAGATATTTCATAAATAACTACTAGAAAATCTAGGTATGGCAAAAGTACCTGCTGTATATTTCATGAGACAACAGATGTTCTTTGAGACTCAATATCTCCTTGAGGTTACCTAGAAGGAGAAAAAAATTGACTTTTGTTCACTGCTAGCTTTTTGGAAGCAGTCAAGTAATTGATACACAGTGAAATATATTTTATATATCATTTTATTGCTGGTTTGGTAGAACAAAATTTTCTTGATTTCTATAAACACAAACCCCACCATTGCTGTGATATAAAGTAACCTAGAAGAAGGCATTAATGAGGAGTGGAACGAACCCCCACTTCCTAATTTTCTAACCAATGCCTTAACTGGACATTTTCTATCTTCTTTCCAAAACGTAGTAAATAAACCCAAAGGGAAAATAAGCTAGCTAATATATCTTTGTAAGTGTAAGATATAAATTAGCTAGCAGACAATCTACTTGGTTATTAGAGTTAGTGAAATATGTAGTTTTGGACCTGCAAAATAGAGATTGTGTCCAGTTTGTTTAGCAGCACCAATTTTTGTCACTCAGGAAGAGAAATTGGGATCATGGTAAGATCTAGCCTCAACTGGATTTTATTACCATGACGTACAGAGCTAACAGATCATTTCTAACTGGAAATTAAAACCCACAGGAATGAAAGGATTTTAAAAACCCTGGTGAGATGTAACGTTTCTTAAGAACAATAGATTACAACTTTTTATTCTCTATTGCTTTGGATAATTAGTTTAATAAGTCCATTTGTTTGTTATTCATGCAGATAATGTATTAGTACGCATGTTGCTTCCTTATTCATTAAGTCTTTAAATCTGGCAACTGAAAATCTCTTTCCTCCTGAAAATACACTTGATTATAGATGACTACCAATGAAAAGTGGACAGTCAGCTTCAATGAAGAAATGTGTTCAAAGCAAATGCCTTTTGAACTCTGAAACGTTATTTCCACTCTTTATGGAAATAAACACATTTATGGTTTGGTTATTGCTTGCAGAAAGAAAGCTTGTTCATCCTTTTTCCCTACCCTCCTTTCATTTGCAAGTCTGCTACTGAGCACAACCTAATCACAAGATGTCTGTGTATATCAAATAGATGTTAACTGGCAACAGAAAACCAGCGTCTGGTGTGCAGTTATATTGTGCTTTTAGACTGTACTGAGCACATTTACTTGAAAAGCAATGGGTTTTGTCACTATGTCTGTATTTCTTAGTAAAGAACAATTGCCCACTTTAAGTTATGGATCACCTCTATTGTCATTCCATAGCAATGTGTTTTACAGATGTCTGCAAATGAATTTTAGGTTGAACTCTCTTTGCTTCTGAAGCATAAGGAAGTATGATATGCTATCTGTCTGGTATTTAGATATTAAATTTTGCTTGAAGAGCAGTTAGAATCCTCTTGAATTAATTTTAAAAATCCTGTATAAAACAAGACCTATGACAACTGAAGTCTGGTTGATGAGTCTGACAGATTTTCAGCACATTACCTTTAGCTGGTGGTGATATACTAACCGTACTTTATTTCTTATGAAGCCAACAACTAACTTAACTCTATGTGAACACTTGAGAGGGGTTTATCAGCTCCTTCATGGCACTCTGCCCCTTTGGGGTCATGGTTTCTACCTTTTATTATTGGGAAGGGTAGTAATGAAACAGTTGCAGTATGAGGATCCATCCTTTCCGACTATGTCTGACACAAGCACTGAGTGTTACATTATCTGCTTCAGTGAAGCAGAAAGAAGAGACCGTCAGGGAGCTGGCCGTACTCCCTACTTTTCTTGTTCTTCTCAGTTTTGGACACGCTAGTGCAACCTGTGGACAGCTCTAACCTCTGCCAGCTGGCAAGTGTTCCCTGAAGACAGTCTGTCAGTAATGGTAGCTTTGAAACAGTCTGGTATTTCCTCTTTTCTCTCTGCTGTGATGTGTCTGCACTGCCTGTGATGGGAGGGCTTGGTAGCCAGAGGCATTTTCATACTGACATCCATGAAGGAGTCTTTCCCGATACTGGGCTAATCATTGACATGGGGAAATGGCACTTATATCACCTCTCTGTTCACCATTCCAAATAGATTCATAGAATCATAGAATGTTTTGAGTTGGGAGGGGCTTTAAAAATCATCTAATTCTAACCCCCCTGCCATGGGCAGTGACACCTCCCACTAGATCCAATGTGGTCTTGAACACCTCCAGGGAGAGGGTTTCCCTGGGCAACCTGTTCCAGTGCCTCACTATCCTCATTGTGAAGAATTTCCTCCTAATGTCTAGCCTAAATCTGCCCCTCTCCAATCTATAGCCATTCCACCTAGTCCTATCATTGCATGCCTTTGTAAAAAGTCCTTCCCCAGCTTTCTTGTACACCCCTTCAGGAACTGGAAGGCCTCTATAAGGTCTCCTCAGAACCTTCTCTTCTCTAGGCTGAACAACTCCAATTCTCTCAGCCTGTCCTTGAATGGGAGGTACTCCAACCCTTGGATCATCTTTATAACCCCCCTCTTGACCTATTCCAACATTTCCATATCCTTCTTCTGTTGAGGATGCCAGAACTGGACACAACACTCCAGATGACGTCTCACAAGAAAGGAATAGTTGGGCAGAATTACCTCCCTCAACTTGCCTGCCACGCTTCTTTTGATGCAGCCCAGGATACAGTTGGCCTTCTGGGCTGCAAGCATGCCTTGCCGGCTCATGTCAAGCTTCTCATCAACCAGCACTCCCAAGTCCTTCTCTGCAGGGCAGCTCCCAATCACATCATCGCCCATCCTGTATTGAAACCAAGGATCGCCCTGACCCAGTTGTCAGACCTCGCACTTGGCCTTGTTGAACCTCATGAGAGTCAGGCAGGCCCACTTCTCCAGCCTGTCCAGGTCCTTCTGGATGACATCACATCCTTCTGGTATGGTGACTGCACCACTCAGTTTGCTGTCATCTGTACTCAGTTCAGTGTCATCTGCTGAGATATGCATATCCAGTTTCACCCTGTCTTTTTGGAGAAACTGTTTTTAAAACAAGTTTAAACGCAAGCATTTCTTTCATAGTTCATTACCATGCATGTTGCAAACAGAAACACTGTGTTCTACAATGCTGATTCCAATGAGCTGTCCTTTCAAACCACAGCCTCCATTTTATCTTGTACATTAGAACAGAATACTTTGTCAGCTACAAAAATCCCAAACAACTGAGGGGTCAGCAGGCAAGTGGAAGAGCAACATATAGAAATAGAACTCTTTGAAATTCTTCATTATAAAACAACATGTTGAATTCATATTTTAAAATCCATGTTGCTGGGCTATCTACCCAGCTGCAGATACTGCAAAATTCCATACTACAAATGCTTACAAACAGTCTGCTGAAAGATATTTAGCACAATTACAAGTGTACATAGGGTCTTCAACTGAAATGACATGATTGAAATTGCCAATTTACATATGTAATCTTAGTCAGAGGTTTTGTATGTGTGTGGATAGCAAGGTATGAATGCCTGGGCTATGAATATGCTCGCCTTCCTACCACAAAATGACACAGAAAATCCGTTTCAGACATATCTTGGCAACTGGAAGTAGAAATGCCATATGCCAAATATGGAAGTAATTGCCAGACTATTTCTTTATTGGGCACTAGTCTTGCCTATTGCAAACACTTCTTAAATTGAGACAATTATACAGACTTTTTAGAACCTAGGCTTCAAGGTCAGGTCTGCCAAGCTTTTATTCAGGATAGCTAAGTGGCAGCACAGACAACAGTGGCTCAGGGCTGCTATACCCTGGATCAACTTGAACTCTATCAGTTATGCAATATGTGTTCTGCCCCGAATCTTCTCTCCCCTTTCAGTCTAAGCTCTCAAATGCCTTTTGCAGTGGGTAGGATAAGCAATGAGAATAACGGTTGGCATAAAGCTAACTGCATGCTGTCTACGGTTTACCTTAGGGGATCCTCAATTTCCCTGTTAGGAATATGTTAGGTTAAACATATTAATGAAAAAGCATTCCACTATGAACCAAGGGAGATTTTTTAGTACAACCACTGTATTATACTTATTGAGACTGTATGGTAAACCCTGGATTTGTTTATTCACATCAAGTATCAAGGGATAATATTAACTTTTTGTGCAATTTTTGTGAAATAGTAGCAAGTTAAACCAACAGCTCTATTTCTTCCTAAAAATCACTTGTCTTGATAATGACAACTCTTTCATTCCATCTTTCCTTTGGGCAACTTGGAAAAATAATTGTCAGGCAGACTTAACACCAATACATCTTTCTTCTAGAAGCAAAAAGAAAGAAAAAGCCTGTCAAGTAATATAACCTCTAAACAAGCCTCCTCTTCTGGACAAAGAAAAAGTGCAGGTAATAGGTAGAGCCTTTGAATTCCATTCCTCTCCAGGGCAGAGATAAAGTAAAGTGTTTAATAAGGTAAGCAGGACAGTATAGAAGCACATGTTTCTACATTCAAGTGGAGTTTGAAGTGTTTCCACAGTTAAGGGTTCATCTAATTAGACTCTTTTGCCACTCACAAGACCTCATTTCAGCTTTTGCTTCTAATCCAATGTGCTCCAGATAGGTGTTCTATAGCGTTAATGGACACACCTGAGTTGTGGTCCTGCTTTTTAACTCTCGTCTTACCTCATAAAAGCCTTGCCAGAAGCCTGGTCACAAGCCCTGCAGCATGTCCTTTCTGGACTCTATATGAAAAGGTACTGAAGAGCATGTCTCAAGGGCAAACATAGACCCAGATGATCAAATTTAGAGATTCCTGATTCACACAAAATTCCTGGATCAGCTTGTGACACATTTCATCAAGGAAAAGGCACTTCAACTCAGCTATCAATCTTATTAGTGGAATTAATTGAGGTTACACAGCTATCATAAGGATTAATGACTGAATCTATACAGATGTAGTTGGCCGGTAGAATCATAGAATCACAGAATAACCAGATTGGAAGAGACCCACCAGATCATTGAGTCCAACCATTCCTATCAAACAATAAACCATGTCACTCAGGACCTTGTCCACACATGCCTTAAACACCTCCAGGGAAGGTGAATCAACCACCTCCCTGGGCAGCCTGTTCCAGTGCCCAATGACCCTTTCTGTGAAATTTTTTTCCTAATGTCTAGTATAGATCTCCCCTGGTGGAACTTGAGGCCATTCCCTCTTGTCCTGTCCCATGTCACTTGGGAGAAGAGGCCAGCAACCTCCTCTCTACAACCTCCTTTCAGGTAGTTGTAGAGAGTAATGAGGTCTCCTCTCAGCCTCCTCTTCTCCAGGCTAAACAACCCCAGCTCTCTTAGCCGCTCCTCATAGGGCCTGTTCTCCAGCCCCTTCACCAGCTTTGTTGCTCTTCTCTGGACTTGCTCCAGAGCCTCAACATCCTTCTTGTGGTGAGGGGCCCACAACTGAACACAGGATTCAAGGAACGGCCTCACCAGTGCTGAGTACAGAGGGAGAATAACCTCTCTGGACCTGCTGGTCACACCATTTCTGATACAAGCCAGGATGCCCTTGGCCTTCTTGACCTCCTGGGCACACTGCTGGCTCATGTTCAGTCGGCTGTCAACCAACACCCCCAGTCCTTCTCCTCCTGGCAGCTTTCTAGACAGACTTCTCCTAGTCTGTAGCTCTGCATAGGGTTGTTGTGCCCCAAGTGCAGGACCCAGCATTTGACCGTGTTAAACCTCATGCCATTGGACTCAGCACAGTGGTCCAGCCTGTTCAGATCCCTTTGCAGAGCCTCCCTACCCTCCAACAGATCGACACTTCCACACAGCTTTGTGTCATCTGCAACTTGCTAAGGGTGCACTCAATGCCTTCATCCAGGTCATTGATGAAGACATTGAACAGGGCTGGACTCAGCACTGAGCCCTGGGGAACCCCACTTGTAACTGGCCTCCAGCTGGATTTAGCACCATTTCCCATCACTCTCTGGGCCCAGCCATCCAGCCAGTTTTCTACCCAGGAGAGTGTGCATCTGTCCAGGCCAGAGGCTGACAGTTTCCGTAGCAGAATGCTGTGAGAAACTGTGTCAAAGGCTTTACTGGAGTCCAGAAAGACCACATCCACAGTCTTTCCCTCATCCAGCAGCCGAGTCACTTTGTCATAGAAGGCGATCAGGTTAGTTTGGCAAGACCTGCCTTTTGTGAACCCATATTGACTGGGCTTGATCACCCAGTTCTTTTTACGTGCTTCATGATAGCACTCAAGATCACCTGTTCCATGACTTTCCCTGTCACTGAGGTCAGACTGACTGGCCTGTAGTTCCCTGGATCCTCCCTGCTACCCTTCTTTTAGATGGGCACAACATCAGCCTCCAGTCCAGTGGAACTACGCCAGTCTTCCAGGACTGTTTGAAGAAAAGGGGTTTGGCCAGCACATCCACCAGCTCCTTCAATACCCTAGGGTGAATCCCGTCCAGCCCCACAAAATTGTGTGTGTCTAGCCGGGCTAGCAAGGCTCTGACCACCTCCTCTTGGACCATGGGAACCTTGTTTTGCTCCTCTAGTTTTCGGGTTTGTACACAGAGGGAACAACTTTCTTTACAATTAAAGACTGAGGCAAAGAAGGCATTAAGTACCTCAACCTTCTCCTCATCTCCTGTCACTGTTCTTTCCGTGTCCAATAGGGACTGTATGGTCTCCCTAGTCCTCCTTTTATTATTTATATATTTATAGAAAGATTTTTTGTTTTCTTTCATGGACTTTGCCAACTTGATTTCTAGTTGAGCCTTAACCCCTCTGATTTTTTCTCTATACAACCTCACTTCCCTCCTGCAGTCCACCCAAGAGGCCTGTCCCCTCTTCCAGACCCCATAAACATTTCTCTTCTTCTTGATACCACTCAAGATCTCTCTGTTCAACCAAGCTGGGTTTTTGCCCTGCAGGTTTTTTTTTTCTGGAACAAGGGGATGGTTTTCTTCTGAGCTGCTAGGATCTCGTTTGTGAAGAGCTCCCAGCCTTCAAGGGCTCCCTTGCCCTTAAGTACTGTTTCCCAGGAGACTTTGCCAACCAGCCTTCTGAAGAGTTCAAAGTCTGCCCTCTGGAAATTAAGTGCTACTGTCCTGCTAAACACCCTTTTCACTTAGCCTAGAACAGAAAACCCTATCACCTCATGATCGCTTAGTCCTAGGTGTCTCCTACTGCCACATCCCCCACTAGGCCTTCACTGTTCATAAACAGCAGGTCCAGGAGGGCACCTTGCCTTGTTGGTTCATTCACCAGCAGTGCAAGGAAGTTGTCTTCCATACACTCCAAGAACCTCCTAGACTGCTTCCTTTCTGCTCTATTGTACTTCCAGCAGATATCAGATATCAGATTGAAGTCTCCCACAAGAACAAGTGGCATTGATTTGGAGGTTAACCCCAGCTGTTTATAGAAGAGCTCATCAGCTGCTTCTCCTTGGCTGGGTGGCCTGTAACAGACTCCCATCACAAAATCTACCTTTTTATGGACTCCCCTGATTTTAACCCAGAGACACTCAATCCATCAATCATCCATCACTACAATCCATCTCAATGGTGTCCAAGTCGTCCCTTACAAAGAAGGCTACCCCACCTCCTCTCCTCCCTTTCCTATCCTGCCTGAAGAGTTTGCACCCCACCATAACTGCACTCTGGTAGGCTGCACGTCTCTGGAATATGCTAATTACCTATTCCAGTGTTTTATAATAAATTTTTATTACAAGAAGAGATAGCATGGAATTCAATATGTATTTTCACAACAATTTTTGTGCTTAGTACTATATAGAAATAACAATTATTTTCATAGGTACTTAGAAATGAACTGAGAATGAAATAGAAGTATTATGATAACAGTATTTAATCCATGAAGCACATGTCTTGAATAACGTCAGCAGTTCTGGTTTCTTATCTAAAAACATATCTACAAACATATTTAAGACAGCAAGGATGCTGATATAGGACTATCTCCATACAAGGAATTAATTAAAACTACACCCAACCTGGAAAGAGGAAATGAAAAAGATTACAATAAGTCATAAAATTAATAATGACATGGCAATGATGAATAGGAAATTTATATTCTCAGTCTTCCCTAGTACAAGGTACAAGGAGCATCAAACAAGGAAATAGTATCAGATCAAATAAAGAAATATTTTCTTCACAGAATCCATATGTAAACAGTGGAGTTCAGGCCCTCAGAATGCTGTGGATTAAAAATGCTTTATAGTTTACTCTTTTCTTTGTTGCAAGGAAAACCAGGTAATATAAAAAAGATTATTATCATGTATCTATTATGTCAGAGCACAACCTCCTTGTACTTCTGTAGCTACTCTCTATGGCACTTATATTGGGGTCTTGGCTACAGTTTTCTGTTCTTCCATCTGATGACCTGATTAATTTGTGCCATGACAAGACCTTGGGTAATTTGCATCTTTGACTCTTTAGCCACCTGACAAATGAGAAAATATTTATTTTTTTACTACCTATCCTTCTCCTTGAATGAACAGAAAATGTGACAACTAAGCATAGTAGTGGACAAGAAGAAACTAAAGAAAAGCATACGTGTTCATTTAAGTCTTTTTCAGTCATATGGAACTTCATAGAAGTGCAAATTGAATATCAAAAGGAAAAAAAATATGAGGGAGAACTTCTAAAACTTTCCTGAACTACATAGAATCATAGAGTCATAGAAGCATAGAAACATAGAATCATAGAATAGTTTGGGTTGGAAGGAAGATCATCTAGTTCCAACCCCCCTATCATGGGCATGGACACGTTTCACTAGATCAGGCTGCCCAAGGCTCCCTCCAGACTGGCCTTAAACACCTCCTGTGATGGGGCAGCCACAACTTAATTCAGAATTACTAATGTTCAAAAAGCAAACTGTAATTGGATAGTGTGAAAAAGCCTACTATAAGATTAAATAACTGTCTATTTTTCTCCATATTCCTTTTCTGCCTTGTCTACCCATCCAAATTTGAGTGCTTGAGGGTGTTTATTCTGTACCTGGCACATTTTAGGAATGCTATAGGCACAAGCAGAACTATTGCTGTTATAGCATAGGGTACCTTTGACTTCTCTCTGACAAAACAATAGCTCTGTAAGCATTGTCACTACCTTGTTACTAGCTTATGATGGGATCAGAAGGTTCTCCTTTGGTTTAAATGATGGAGATATTCAGAGAGCTTAAGTGGAAAGTTTGCTTTACCATTTTGCAGTTACACATAGGAAATCTCTGCCAAGATGTATATGAAGTCATGCAGCCGCAGAATCCCTTCACCTCATCTCGTCACTTGCTACATACAGTTCCCCTGGTTTTGTTATTCTTCAGAGTAGTTACACTTTAGGGGTTGTAATTTTCTCTCAAAAGTGTCAGAATTAAAGACATGTTGTAAATACACTATTTTATTTTGTTTGGGAACTTATGCTGATGATGCTATCTCATCCAAAACATATATTGAAGTTAAAAGACAAGCTGCTTTAGCCAGGATTCTTCTGCTCTTTCTGCCCTTCTCCATTAATGTCCCTGGTTTATCCTTTCAGCACTGTTGACTTGTAAACTAAATATATCAGTAAGTACAGGATTAGTCTAGACAACTCCTTTAGCTGTTCAGTGTCTTTATTTTGCCCTCTCTTTCATCTAGCTGACTGTTCGGTTTTATACTCCACTGGAAGAAAAAATTGTCCTGTTGTCCAGTACTTGAAAAATGTTAAAAAACCCTCTTCCCCTCCTGATGTCCCCCTAGTCCCTTTTACGCTTCAGATGAATTAGCTTGGTAATGCCAAAAGCTCAGAAATGCAAACAACTTTCTGCCGGCACTAATACTCCACTGTAATTTGCATCACACAATGATAGGAAAAAGGAATAGCAAATAAAAAATACTGAATGTATAAAGAACACTGGATTTTTATACAATAATGGCATTACATTGCCAGATCCCCACCCTGTGTAACTTGGTTGCTAAAATAATAAATAAAATAATTAATAAAGCTCAAGTATGGCAGTACTTTAATATCAATGGATCCTTATAATTTCAGCATTTACATTATTGTCTTCTAATTACGCTTTTAAAAAAGAATGCATAAAGATTTTATAATTGTGCTTGCAGTAAAGTACAGAAGTTTTCTGGGAACAAATCATTTGTTTTGCTATTTAAATTAAAGATTAGTAACATTCTGGGGAAATATAATATTAACATTGAGGTTCTTGCTCATAAATGAAATCTGAGCTGATAAAGACTGCAGTTAGAAATACAGCATAAAGAATTGTATCCCATTATGGTCTGTAGCTCTGACACTGCTGTCTTGATTAAAGTAATTTCCAGCTCCTTTAAAATATGGGCTTCTCCCAGTCAGTTTGGAGGTGCTAGGGCTCCTCATGCTGCTGAGAAATTGGACGAGTGTAAAAGCGGCAGTTCTTTCCATAGAAAAGGCTTGAATATATAGCAATAAATAATGTGAAGTGCATACGTAGTGTCTGAGTTGATGAGGATCCAAAAAACATTGTTGTTGAAACTAGTTTTCTGAAAAACTGTAATTAACTTCATGTGATCATATAATGATCTGAGAGAAAATTTGAAAAGAAAACAGAAATTCTTCATTGACAACCCAGTTCAAATATATGAGCATGACACAAGGGACAGCAATTAGCGAACAGAGTCACTATTATCCTCTGCAATCATTTCCAAACAAATGAAGAAAGAAGGCTGCAAAGCCATATGGTACATATATTATAAAGTAACCTGTTCCATTCTTTAAATTCAGTATTACTGCTTTTGACACAGCTACAGGAAATAAAAAGCTGCTGGAATGCAGACCAGGAAAATGTATTCCCAGAAGGCTTTGCAAAACTAGAGGCTGCAATCATTGAGTGGAAACAGACTTTGCAAAGCAGTCTCCCATTCTCTGCAGCTTAGAGGATCTGCTCAAATGTAAAATACATTCTACAAATGTGGCCATATTTAGTAGCTGTGCTTTTAAGTTACTTATGGAAAGAAAGGGAAAGTAAGGAAAAAAAGAAGATACTCATAGAAAGGGGAAGTCTCTTCATGGAGGACTGGAATGTAGACTAGCAAAGGACTGTTTTCAAGGGAGGAAGCATGAAGTCAATTCACACTTAGTACACAAGATTTTATTATTTTCTTTCTCTGTCAACCTTCTTAACACACTAGTGGTGTGAATCAAATATGTTCTCCTTGACAAGATTGATTTTATTTTGTCAGCAGTGCTTTGTAATTTTTGTCGTTTAGACTAAGCACTGCACAATATTATCACTTTGAGTCTTTGGTAAATTTGTCTACTAGCAAACTGAAGAGGTGTCTTTCCTCTCTTTCATGCAAGTCTGTGCCATAAAGATAGGATTTGTATGATATTACTGACAGCTATGGTAAAAACACTAATATTAACAATAAGAAGACTGTGGAAATTAAATTTTCAGAGCTTTGTCAGACAAATAGCATACATATAAGAGAAAAATTGTAAAGTGCAGTATTTAAAGTTACTTGGGTAATTAAGCAGGCAAATATACGGGGAGAGAATATCTTCAAAGTTCCGTTTATTGGTTGTTATTGTGTGCCTTTTTGTACTGTCCTGCCAGCTATATTGGTTAGCTCAATATTTTAAAGACATATTGAGTCCATTGATAAAACCCAACCTGTAACGCCTTTGAATCACATTTTTCACCTTATCTGCCTATGTTTAGATATCTAATTTTTAGGGCTTTTTTTAGCAAAGCAAGTAATGGAAAAATATGTGCTGACACTTGATTCCCAAACAACATAACATAGAGATTATTTTAATTTTTTTTAGAATTCTGTTATGCAGGATTGCCTTCCCTGGATTGGCCTCTACATGATGGAGACTCAAAGAACAGAAATGTACTCTGATTTACCTTACTGTGAATAAAGTCTTGGCCTCACTGAAGGCACTGTGCCTAATACCAACAGATTTCATCCTGTATGTTCTCAAGAAATTAGAAAAAATATCTCATCATATATCTCATTATATCTCATCATAAATGTAGCTTAGAAACATTTAAGTCTTCATCAGTAAAACAGTAATGGTGTGTGCATATTACATTAATTGGACATTTGCAATTTAGGTATATTGATAATACTGATAGCATTGATATTGATAACACTGGTAATACAATAAAGTTTATAAAAAAACCCCCACTTTAGTAAAATTAAGGTAAATAATATTTATATGTTCTCACACTGAAGTCTATAAGCTTGTAAAAAGGGGAGTAATTTGCTGACTTATTTAAACACATCAGCAAATATTGATCTGAATTATTTAAGGGTTTCGGTGCTGTGCTGAACTGTCCCATATGGTTGTACTACACTTACAAGAACCAGTCCAAAAGAGGAGCTACCTGTATAAAAGTAGTTGTAGGGTATTGTCTAAACAGCTGTGTTGGATGAAGAGAGTAACGTCCAGTGATCAGTCCCAGCTATAATTTAGCACCCTTTGCTAGAAGCTTCTGTTCACCAAGATAATGCTACTAAAGGTCTGAATTTCCCACAAGGGATTTCTTTTTACGTGTGGAAATTCTGTCTCACTACAAGCTATGGTCCTGCTGCTAATCTCTATATACCTCAGAAATAAAGCATCATGAAGTCATCCTGATACAGGGAAAGGGACAGATACTAATATTTGCTGTGTGTAATTCCTATCTTATCAAGCTGGCTCAATAAGCTAAACAAAACTGGTTTGTTTTGATTGTTGCACACAAAGATATAACCTCTCCCTCAAAACATAAGATCAAACAGTGAATTACTGACAAAAGTTACAGATTTCCATGGTGTTATATCAAAGATGTGGTCACATCTAGTTTTGCTGATACAGAAAATCATGAAGGGGGTTGTACCACCAGCCCAAACCAAACCATTTAAATACGCAGTTTACCACCTCCTGGATGGGTGGTGATCTCAACTAGCAGGGAACAATGAGCAGTGACAACATGTAAGTTCTTCTTCAAGATCAGCTGCACCTGGAACAGGGAGTATAGCCACAGATTGCCTTTCCCCTAAACAGTATCCTCAGCATCTCTTTAGTCATGTTTCTGGAAATCTGCCTGATATGTGTTGACGCTGATGACAGGCCTGGCTCACTTTTTCTTAGCAGTGATTGCTTGGGAAATGAGATCAAGATGGTCACCTGCTGAATTTTAATACTGGTGTTTCTCTTCAGCCTGTCATCTCACATGCACTGCCTGTCATCTCACATTCATTTCCTATGCTTCCAAGATCTCTGTGGTATCATAAATACACACAGAGCTGTTCAGAACATTAAAGTCAAGGTCCCAAAGATCCTGCAACTGGGATCATGCAGGCCAGACAAAATGGGGGAAGTTACTAGAGGGTAAAAAGTGGTAACATTATCTTTCATTAGGAAGACAGTGAAAAATCATTGACTTTAGAAAGGAGACAACTGTATTCTGTTTTCTTCCCTTTGTATTTCATTGTGTTCCCAAAACACAGGGGTGGTAAGCAACAAAGCTAAGACAGAGAGGGGTAAGAAAGGAAGCAGGAATAAGAGATATCAAGGAACAGAAAAGGAAATGGAAGAAAAAGAGATGTAGGCCAAAACAACTTCTGGTTTGTGAAGCAAAAGGTAAAAACAAGGAGAGTGATGTGGCAGTAGGTGGGAAGTCAAAAATGCATTCAAGATGCTGAAAGGAAAATTATTTAGAACAGAAGATTATGGTGATGATTTTGGCAGCAATACCTTAGACTGCAATGGGAAAGAGTTGTCAAGGAGATAGTGAGATTGAAGCAACAGTACAGGAAAACTGAAGAGTAATAAGAGACTTCTCTCCAGAAACCCATCACAGTAGTCAGGTTTGAATCTACTTCACTGGGAGGTATCCTTTAGCTTCTGTGGATAATATGGATCTGTCAGGGCAAAATACATTATTCTGCAGTAATACCCAGATTTATGCTTTTATAAAAGAAAAAAAATACCCTGCTTTGTTTGCGCCCCAGCACTTTTTGAAAATGGAAACGAAGGATTAGAAGAGTGTATTTTTTCAGTTAATGGATAAGCATTCAACAAAATAGATGCATATAGGTTTGCTGTTTTTTCAAAGAAACAATATGTCAATATAGTTGCAATGAAATTTCAGTTTGCACAAAAGATAGTGAAGTTTCACTTGGTTGAGATTGAGGAACACTAGTGACAATGTTACATATTTGACAACTGCACCAAAATTAGTAGGTTAGAACAACTGTTGCTATTACTCATGTTACTTCCTTTATTTCAGTCACTGTGGTTCCAGAGGTGCCAAATCAGACCTTTGGGTTAAAAATTAAAGACCTGCAAGAGGAAAAAACTATAAAACCTTACAGCTAATAATGACTAACTTGGGTCTAATCCTGCAAACATGCCTATAGGTAATTTTGCCTGCATAGTGAATCCCATTTATTTTCCTAGGATTATTTCTGTTACTAAAATTCCTCATGTCTGTGGAAGTTTAGAAGCCTGCATTTGTTCCTCAGTTTTTCTGTCATGTGCTGGTGGAGTTTTAGAATGGGAGACACTTTAAAAAGATCCCAGACAAGAGCATAAAGAAGTCCAAAGGGATCAATCAGGAAATGGTCAAAGCAGTGCAACAATTAGGATAGCAAGGTTTGTTCTACAACTAAAGTTGGTGACTTCTGTAAGAACTGTAAAAATGCACTGAAGCCCTTTCAAAATTTTGCTTGGTACTTTTGCTCCTTCTCACAAATGAATAGGGCTATTCACTTCAACGGAACTTTTGTCTGTGTGGGTCTGGAAAGCTGTCTGAGCAACTCACACAGCTCCAGGTAGCAAATGTTTGTAGAATCCCAAATGTTAGACAGCCTGTAACACTAATCTAGATGGCCTCAGTGCAAAATAAAGTGGATCAGTAGATATCATCCAGCAGGGAGACTAAACCAAGCTAAATGATTGGCCATAGCAAGTAACTTTTAAAAGATCAGAAAAAAGAATCTAAGAAGAATTGGTCCTCCTTTGCCTAGGCCAATGTTCACCAGAACTGGAAGAGATGGAAAAAGGCTCATGACTTCTAAGCATTGATGTCAAGAAAGAAAATGAATGTAAGGAAGTCCATCGTTAAGGATTCAATGTGGTCTTCACTAAAACAAGAAAACCAACACAACTAAGTGCATACAGACTCCTAGATGCACATGTAGGTTGAAAGATCTAGCTCTTTTGTCACCTTATGCACTTTATTTCCATCGCCTCAGTACCAGTTAAATGAAGGATTTAATGAAATACTCTTTATTATCTGAAAAGACATGCCAAGGATTAACATGACTAATTCTTGCAGTGGAACACAGGACACCTGGAAATTTATGACATTTATTTGTCTCATAGTTTGCTCTTCACAAGCTTTGCCTGTCTCCCATCTAGTTAAGATTTCTTCATGCATTCACAACCCTCTCCTCTACCCATCATTGTTTTCATTCATTTGTCCCTTTCTGGTTCCATCTCTTTTGGCAGCCTCTACACAATGTTTGTCAGTTCAACTCAGGCTAGACAGAGGATTTTGTTTTTTTCTATGCAGCTCTCAGTTCTTAGGAGTTATCCGTGAGGATAGCTCCTCCCAGACATATCCATCAACAAAGCTGATAATTAATCAAGAAGTACAGAGACAAATAAGGAATAAATTTTTACTGAAAAAAAATGTTAATAACAAATCATACCAAGGTTAATGATGGCTTGAATACTCAACTTACATGTTGAATTAACCTTTTTCTCTTTCTGCCATCTCACAGTTTCCCTTCTGCCTGTGTAGTTCCTAATACATTGCTGATCTTAGTAGAGAAAAGTATTAAGAACACATCTTGGAATTACTGTTGCTCTTGAGCTATTTCTTTGCATAGAAATTACTCCCCTGATACTTGATTGCCCCCTAAGGAGGTGTATTTAAGACCCAAGGAGCACACAATTTGCTGCCTGCATGAAAATGGCAAAACTAAAGAAAATTGTTTTCTTACTAGACTTAGTTACATGGGTACTGTATGTGACCATATCTTTCCAATATAGAAAGGTACCTGTTTGCAGGGAAAAATGATGCATTTTATTTGCAGATGGATTTTTTTTTACGGAACAAGTTTAAGTAGTTTCCAGCCGTCAGAATTTTTCTCTGAAAAGAATCTAGAGAGATTCAGGAAACAGCAATGACTTTAATAAATCAAACTGAAACCTGTGAAAGCTAAAACTGCACAGTAGCATGAAGTTGAAGGAGAAGGAGAAGAGAGAAAGAAGCATGGGACAAAGCATGATTTGGGCTTAAAATGGTATTTTGAAATATAACAGTTTCCTGTTGTGAAAAATTACTCAGAAAATCAGCAATTACTTCAAAAATTGTGTTGTAGCACAAAAATGATAATACAAAACATCCATCCTTGCCACAGGTGAGTGGGTCATGTTTTGCCTGATATCTCCCAAAGAATCCCTCTTTGGGTGTGCAGATATAGCTTCATACACATCTGTATGTATTGTAGAAGACGTAAGTATTTATAGAACAAGTACTGTAAATATACTCAAGTCAGAACAATTGTCTTATAAAAAAATTAACTTATATCTTTTCTGGATGCATTTTGCCTGAAGTTCTTACTTTCAAATTTCCTCACTCTCTTGCTGGCTCAAAACAGGAAATATCTATAGTTCCTAGTGAGAGGCCAGAGCCAACTCACAGGGTACACATGAAGAAGAGTAAGTGCTACAGGATTTTCTGGACTCTGTTGCAGTCTCATTTCCAAATTACTGAGGGTAAAGTGATTTGTTGCTGGGCTATGCCAGAATACCTGATAAATTATCATTGCTTTGTATTAATGACTTTCTTTTCAGATTCTCTGCTGGCATGCTCAGACTATGGATTAAGTTCCTATAGTACAGCTTCAAAAAAACCTCAATGAAAATGGACCTTTACAAACTTAGTAAGAAAAGATAATTCCTTTTCTGTTTATTATAATGAAAACCAGGAGGTCAGGTTCAGTTATCCCCAGATGACCCCACTGAACTTAGTCAATGGGGTCGCAGTGCTACAAGCCAGGGCAGAGCTCAGCCCACTGTGTAAATTTCAGGAAGAACAAACCTACATTACAGATCTCAAAAGAATCCTTGTATTCTCTGAAGGAAAGGTATAAAGGAGTGCTTGTTAATACTAGTCAATACAGTCCACTTTCTGGAAAAAGAGAGGAGATCTTGGTAAGAACCTGTGGTACTCATACCCAGCAAGGTGATATTTCTCCAAGAGAAAAAACAGCCAACTAGAATTTTAAAAAACACTACGTGCTCTGTACATCTTTATAGTCCTGTGACACATTCCTATGGGACAGACTTCATGCAGGAAAAGTCAACAGTTCAGTAACTGACACTATCGTGTAACAATTTTAACTCTTCATCAGATTTTTCCTCTTTAATGTGCTTTTCAGTACCCAACATGCAGGGTAATTTTTACCCAAACTTATACTGGGGTAGTATTAACACATTATTTGCACAAGTCCTGTTTATTCCAAAGTCTAGAAATTACTTTAAACTGTCTCCTGGTATCACACCAGAGGAATGAAGAAGCAGCATGCTTGTGTGTATGTGAGGAAGAGAGAAAAAGGGACGTCTTGTCAGGAAATTGGCAGGCTCATTCCTTTCTCCTGTCCATCAGCTCCAAGTCAATAAGCCTTACGTTTTGGTAGCATGCAGAATGTAGGTGGGTTTCTATGCCTGCATGGAGGTTCTTCTTTTCCCATGTTTTATTACAGTGTGACATTTACATTGTTTCTTGGGCTCTGCATGCCTGCAGAGGGGGCCAGAGAATTTAGCAGTCTCTGACTACCTAATCCCACTAAGTGTCTCATTTTAGAAGACCTGTGAGGTATATAATACTTCGAACAGAGACATTGGGAAGAATAATGCAACTCAGTGTTTTGATAAAGTATTGTGCTTTAAGTAATCTGCTCATTATAGTTTTTACTTTAGTAATTCACCAGCCATTTTCAGAGCTCCTGATTCTTTGATATAATGACTAATTATTCTTGTTATCAATGGTTTGTCTTTTTCACTTCAGCTTCTGTGGAATGTTTATCAATAAAATCTCAATGATCTTTGTATTTTTAAAGAATTTTGTCAGAAGTTAAATGCAATATGACTTTTCCAATACAGTGTGGAAAAAGAAAAGAAAAATCATGATCCATCTGTAAATTCTCCTTGTACCACAGTCATTTATTCCTTCATACTGAAATCTGAAATATGAGAACAAAGCAGAGTCAAAGCCAAATAAAAAACCCACACCAGAAAGGAGCATCTGCAAAATTCTATGAAAACAATGCACAAATGTTATGAATTAAACCTTTTCTGGCTTTCCTTACAGCTGCACAACCTCACACTCAGCAAGACAGGAAGGACTATCTAAATATATCCTATTCAACCTCAGGGAGCAGAAGCCCATACCATTTATTGCAAATATTAAATAAAAGTCTCTGTGCTGGCATAGTCAAGAAAATATAACAGCTGATAAAGAATAAAAATGGGAATCATAAAACGTAATATAAAGTGCAAGTTATTATAACTTCCACCTTTAACATTGTCTTTACTATGGCTAAAGTTGATTTTGCTAATAATTGGTAAGCAGAGAAGATGATGCATCTCACACTGATGGCATACAGAAACTTTTACATAACCAATTTTTTTATTGGGAAACACTGTCTTGTAGAAGTTAAAAGTGCTCATAAAAGGAAGTGTGTTTCTGTGACTTTTAATTTCAGTGAAGAATCCTATTGCATACCAAATATAATGACGTGACTTTTCAAGTAGTTTTTTTCTATATACTAAATCATTATTTTAGGAAAAAATCCCAACAACAAAATCATCAAAGAAAAAAGCAGGTTGAAATGGTAAAAATCAGAAGACATTTACATTCATCTATGAACTCTTTCAGTGTCTTGGCTTATGGATCTTTTTCAAATTAAAACTTGTCTTAATATTTAGAAAAGGAAACCTCAAAAATCTGGAGAAATATCCCAGTTAAAGTGCTTCACAGTCATTCACTGGCTTCTTACACCGAAATAAGGTCTCACCACTGAAGTAACTGTGAGAAAGATTGGGACTCAGAGCAAAAATTTCTGGCCACGGAGCTGATACTACAGGGTAAGGCACATTTCAGGAAAATTTTCGGTGGTAAAATTCTAGATCACATACTTGCTCATTTGTGGATTAATGTAAGAAAATTAAAACAGATTCTCCTCTTACTGAGCACATAACTTTCCTGAATGCACTTTCCAATATCACTGTGCTAATTAGTTTACTTTGACAATATTAATTTGAAATTCTTCTTGTCTAAGATGTTACCTACTTCTATAACTAGGATTATGCAGGCAGATATGATGTAAATGCATTTGGCTACACTCTGCATCCAGCATAAAAAGGAGTTTGAAAAGGAATATTATATAGCTGAAACAGGCACTGAAATGTCTCCCTTTGCAGTGGAGAATGAACAGTTGCTCATGCAAAGTCTTCTAGCAGAGGACCTCTCAGACATCACAAATATGACATTTCCCATATGAAGAGCCCTCTGAAACTTCACATTGAGTCTTCCTTCATTATACATTGCTTTAGGGACCCTTTAAAAAAATCTTTAGTTTACAATAACTGGGTAGAAACTGGAAAAGTATCTATAATCTGTCCATTGTGCATTTAGGTAGAGGCACAACCTCTAAGGAAAGCTATAACAGAAAACAAATGCTGATGCTAGGGAGATACTTAACAGTAGATAAAAAACATTTCCTTATGCTTAAGTATACCCTCCACTTATAGTTTTGCAGTTGAAACTAGAGTTTATTTCTAAACAAAAGACATAACTTTTCCCTAAGACTAAAACTATTCTGATATTAGTGTTTCTTAAAGTGCACTGAAATGGCAAGTGAGAAGAAAGTCCCAACCATCAGATAAACTTTATACAAGGCGAACATTGTGTGTTTGTGTTAAACATTTTATACCTTTACCACTGCTATTAAATATAGTGAATGGTGTCTTTGTACATAGGTTTATACTTTTGACAAAAATAGATTTGTTTGTAAGCCAAAGACTGGTATTATATTTACAAAGGTTATGCTGTTACCAATACTGGAAGCCCATGTCCATGTCAGAAAGTAAGAATCTTTCTTGAAAAGTGGAGTTGATGAAAGATTCATAAAAGCATGCATCAAGTGGAACTGTAGCTTTTTAGGATCAGAATAATTAAATACACAGAGAGCACACCAACTATTTATCACAGGATGTTAAAATCATGCATAGATACTAGCTGCCTGAGAGGACTCAGACTGGGCTGTATCACTGTCCTTTTAATTACAGAAAGATGGGAGAGAATGTTCATAAGTGGTTATCAACACACTAAAAGAAAACACACCCTATTTCCTGCCTCTGACTTACTCTTTCAAATCTAAACTCATTGGGGTAGAGTAGCACAGTGGTTCTGTATCAGTCAGCCCACAGGAAAAATGGAAACACTAAATGATAATACCAGTTCTATTCAAGCCTATAAAGAACTCTATGTCAAATTTGCAGATGGCAGTGACACATTTGCCACCAGCCGTTTGTCACGTTCCATCCTTTAAACCTTTATATGTATAGCCAGGGTTGAAGTTTCATGATACTAAAATATTTCTAAGTTCTTGGAGAATTCTATATTACAAACACAGGAAAATCTATATAGACTGCATAAATTGAAATGTTCACGTCAATTTTCATGAATAGGGGCTCCCCTTAGCTGGTTCATGCATTTATGTGCTTTGTGGTCATGGTAAAGAGAATCACTGTCTGTATTTGCAGTTCAACTTGGCACTGAAGTAGCAAATAAACTTTGCTTGTGGCTGCTTTCCAAAGCTAACAGAGCTTTTATCTCTACTTGAAACTTTTATTAAAACAATGAATATCACATCTTGTATTTATGAGTTCCTTCTGTGCTACACTAGAATGGTCTATAGAGAAGGATAATTTCAGTAATTAGCTCAAACTGAAACCCAGGACAGAGGAAAATTTTTACATAGTGCAGTGTGTTAAGGTGGAGAGGTGATCAAGTCTTGTGCTCCTCTCTTCACTCTCTTAACGCTACAGTCTCCAGAAAAAGAAACTTGACTCAGCTACAGTTCTCCTGGGATGCTTGCTCTGGCATGGCTTCTTTTTTTCCACTCACAGTGAACCTCCTTTTAGAAGTCATAATCTGTCCTGGAATCTGGTTTCACATTTTAAGTCAGAAAAATACTAGCTCTTTCTTCTATTTATTTCACAAGATGTGATATGCATTTTTTCTGATACTATCAAGTATGGTTAAAACCCTAACAAAGTTATCGGCATCAACTTTTTGAATTTTTAACTCTTATGTAAATCTGAAAATTTTCTGTGTTGGTAAGGAGAATTTACTTAAAGTTGAATCCTTGATATTTGACACTGGCAATATACTGTTCACTCTTTCCAGCCATTCATGGAAGGGGTCCAGATATTTCCCTGACACACATAAAAAAAGAAATATTTTATTTGAGTACTTTTCAACAAAGGACCTCACTCAGGGTGATATATATTTGTTGAACAGGCTTTCCCAATAATTCATGAGCCTATACTGTACTACTGTATAGTCATAATGTACATATTAGAGCTGTTGCATTCAACACAGACATTCCACAGGCAGAAGTACTTCAACCTGAGAAACTGTCTGCTATAATTATATATTATTAAAAAAGACCCCTGTTTTATGTACCAATCCATTGAAAAGCAGTTTATATATGTACTATCACTGTCAGTAAGTAGTGAAGCTGCAGTAAATATTATGTGCGATTAAATTTAAGTAAAGCAAACTCCCAGTTTTGTGGACAAACAGAGGAAACATTTTAGAGAATTGCAGCTATAATATCTTGGCATCTGTTCCTTTAATGAAACAAAACTGGGCATTTCAAGTACAGGCAGGCATTCATTTGCTTGAGGAAGTAGATATTCTGATCAATACTCAGTTATATAGCCTATGTTCTCCCTTTCACACGGCAGAAGAACTGCAGCGGGTGCATCCAGCAGCCTTGTTCACACTGCAGCCATATCAGCCCCTGTCAAACCAGAGTATCTAGGATATTCTGGACATGAAGATGCTCTAGGTCTATTGGTTTCTCAGTGCAGGATATTTCCTTTGTTCCTTGCCCAGGTCATTAGGAAGAACAAGAAAACTTCAAACATCTAACATTTTTTCTCCAGAATGCTCTACTATCTACGTCTGTCAGTATCACTTTTCTCATATTTGTGCAAAAATTAGTATTTTTAGTCCAGCTATCATTCCCAGTAGCAGAATCGACACAAATCCTTAAGGAGTACAGGACTCCATTTATTAGGAGGACATGCTTTTACTATATATCATTTTTCAGCGTGATACATTTCCACTTACTTACTGTTTCTTTGCTGCTGGAAGTCATGTGAGAAGAGCACTACATTTCAGAAGATGAGAGGTAGGCAGAAATGCAGCCACACAGATTTGAGCATTACTGGCTATGTAGCTATTGCAAAACTCAAGAATCTAGATAAAAAGTGAGTCAGATATTTGGATGTTAGCCTGAGGTGGTATATGTGCTGTCATGACAGCATAAGCAGCTCAGGAGTCTGGCATTTATCTTTCAAACACCATTTAATTGCCATTTCTTCCATTAGTGATAACGCTTTAAGTCATATCAGTTGGATAATATCTGCTCCCCACTCATGATGATAAAGTATTTTAAGCTAGGAAGAAGTTTTCCTTCCGTAACTGTTCCTATAGAGCGTTGGCCTTAGTCTGTCTGTCCTACGGGCTACAAGAAGGGCGGTTTGCAGAAGCACATATATTGCCCTATCTGTAGCCTAAGAAAACTCTCCAGGAGGAACAGAGAAGCAGAAAGACACCCAAGGGTTACAGTAGCATCACTCAATATCCACAGTGCCTCTCTGCAATCACATACTTGATTCCCAACCTCCATTCAGGACTAGATGTATAAGGATGCTCCGGCCCTTTGGGTCTTGACTACACATAACTAAAGGATTCAGAAAATGGGACAGAAATAATACAGGAATGACATAACTTCCATTAGAATTTTAATACAGAACAGTTTGTGAAAAGAGGGATTCTCTTTCCACTTATATGAAGAGAATCACACCTCTTTCATTGTCCTGTAGTTAATGCACTCCAAAATTACCATTGAAGGTCATGCATGGATATATAGAAACAAAAGGTGTTGGCTCAGTTCCCCTTCTTTTGTGCGTAATGTACAACTTCTGTTGTCTTTTTTCCTTTTTGTTATAGTATTGCCAATCTTGAATGAAAGAGCTTACAGATATATAAAAAGATTTGGATGGAAATACAATAACATGCAGTTTTATAATTTGTCATTTCTAAAAACCCAAAACACCATGCTTAGCCTTTTTAAATTGAAATCTTTAGTTATGCCCCAACCGCAAAAACATGCCTATGCTATCATGTGGATCCCAGCAATTACAGTTTGTTCCTGTGATCTTAACTGTATAAAATCTCCAAACAGATATTTTGGGCAAAACGTATTTCTATGTTGTTAGTAAAACTTTTAAGATCACTTTCTATGAATTATATTATTTCAAACAAACAGATTGGCATTTTGGGGTGTGGGGAGGTAGTTTTTTTAAGAACTTAAAAGTACCTGACTGGCTTTGTTTTGAAGAATGCATTAGTAGGTAACAGTCTTAAATTAGTAGAAGTATCTCAGTAAGGTCTGGCGAGCCTGAGGCCATTTTTGTCCTACCCTGTCCTATATTTCCTCTCTCAGCTTTTCCAGGGGTGAATCCCCAGTGATATAAAGTATATCAAGCTCCATTGTCTCTGGGTTCAGCTTGGAGTTTGTTAGGCTTCTGCCAGCTAAGATTGGAGACCTCTATTATTAGGCACTTTTTTTCATGGTATTCATTCCTCTTTGTTGCTTCCTATTTCATTATTCCTCACACAGAATTGTGTAAATACCAAGGTCCTGTTGTAATCTAGGTCATCAGGGGGATTCTTGTTAATGTATCTGTTTATAAATACACCATGCATCAATTTAATGAAACAATGGTAGAATTTTTTTCAAAATCTTCATTTAAAATTACATGCCCTTCACATGAAGATAGGATACATGGTAATTGTAAATAAGACTTAGGAAAGTAGTTTAAAAGGATGCTTGGGTACCTACTTAGCATTATACTTTAATAGTCTAGGGAAAAAAAAGATTCTTTGAAAAAAAATTTAAGAAAACTAGAAATTTTTCTTTCATTTATACAATCATGTCAAATCAAGTCAGGATTCCAGGTAGAAACAGCATGAAAATTAGAATTACATTTATTTCAACATAGCATGGCAGCAACAGAGAAGAGACCAAGTGTCTATTCCAACAAAAATTACCTCTGCTAATATTTATGGTGTGAACATTTCTTTCTTAATGAAAGTTACTCATTGAAATCACTCAATGCTCATTGAATTGAAGTCAACTCAGTTCCTTTTCCCCTATAGCTTTAGTGATGGCACATTTATTTAAAGAGAGATTTCACCTCAGTAAGCAAACAAAACCTGCATTTGATAGATATAATGCAAAAATTAAGGGAAGACTGTTGTCTTGGTTTTGGCAATGATCTTTTTAGCAGGAAAAATCTGATATATTTTCCTTTGACCAGGGTGCTTGTATTACTATTGGTTATTCAAGAAAGTGTTTGAATAAACCTGAAAATCTATGAAAAAAACGAGAAATATCAAGCTATGTTTTTTTATAGTAATATCAGTTCATTCGTTATCATGTGATTTTTTTTCCATACATATTAACTGTAAGCAGCTGCCTACATTTCATTCTTATAATTTTTAACTTATATTACCATAAACAAACCTTGATGCATTTATTCAGGCTTTTTGGAACAGAAATGTATTCCTTTACATACCACTTCAGTAAAGATTAATACCATTTTAATTAAAAGGTTTTCAGAGTACTGCTTTCCTTTTGAAGTTGATTCATGCCAAAGCGATACCACTATCTGTTTTGTACTTTGGTGTATAGAAGATCATAGAGGCAGGATTCCACCTATCCCTGCAATTCCCATCCCATTAAAGACTGGTTACTGGAAATTCTGGTTTCCTAATTACTGGTGATATAATTCAGATGCCAGTATGTGTTCCAGGTCACTGTCTTTGCTTGGGATGAATAGAAGCTACACAGACCTGTACAAAAATATGGCACCCTTTTTTTGTGACTATTTTTTCTAATTCCAGTCAGATTATGGATTCAAATCTAGAAGTACTGTGTTCACACATATAAGTAAAATAAAGGAAGAAGATCTATAAAGCTGATGGAGTGACATAAGACCAGAAATGTAAATAACTTACAGTATCACAAAACTCACCAGACAGAGCTGCTTTATGTTAATATCTCTGATTCCGTACATTTCTGAGTTATGAGTAATTGTAACTGATTTCTGGGGAGAATGTGTTTAAATAATATTAAGTATATTGATAAATAACTGAAAATAATCACTTCAAATGCAAATAGGAGGCAGTTGTTCAGAATTTTTGGTGGTTCTGACTCAGCTGGTTTTAGCTGAGACTTTTCTTGCCCTTGTTCTTTCAGCAGCAAATTCCCATTAAAAGCCTAGGGCATTTTAAAAGTGCGAGGATGGCAGATTTGGTGCCATTCAGCAGTTAGTCATGTCTGAGACAGAGATATAAATGTAATTGCAGGTCCACAGTACTGCAGAGTGTAATGACCTATCCAGTCATTCAAGAGTAGTATGAGATCACTGTATGATAAAGCAAGCACAAGAGATTAATTAGATGAGACCCTCAGATGCATTTTGCCTTTTAAGAAATTTCTCTGTCTTCCTCATTAAGCAATGCCAGGAGAAACTATTTCAGATGGCAATGTGGTTAACACATACTTTCTCAATGGAGTAGCTGTTCTGCCTTTTTTGTCATGAGGCTATATGGATTTCATTTTGCCAGTCTAGCCAAGACTGAGCACAGTGGGACTATTCCGGCCATTTTCATGGAGGCAAAACAAGGTCTTTATAGGAAAAGGGAGCCTTACATTTGTGCCTTTTAAAAAAGTATCGAAATAGATTGCAGAATAGAAAAATTTAGATAAATTCCTCTTAGCTTTTGACACTTAGACTACATTGCCTTCATCTTCAAAGGCAGATTTAATCAATAGTCCTCTTTGCCGTATACTGGTAAAAGTCTGTATAAATTACAAGCCACAGGCATCCAGGACAGAGTGAAGGAACAAGCAGTACCTGGTTAAGACAGAAAATAGCAAGCGTTTATGAAAGGAACGATGAAGGTTTTCATGCAGCACAGTTTATCCAACTGTGAAAATATTAGTTGGGTATTACTGAGCGGTGGTCAGAGCTCTTTTGGCTGCTGACCAGGATAAATGGTCCAAGCAGAGGAGCTTACTGCAAATTACTTACATGTAGAGAAGACACAAAGAAAGAGAAACATGACTCGAGACGCTGTGTCAAGAGATTAACCCAGCATTTCCTGATTCTTTTTTCCCTGTGTTCTGCTCCTCAGTGAACTCTGCTCTTCTTCCCACCTCCTCAACTGATTGCCCCTTGCACTATCTTATGGGTTTACAACATCTACAGTGGCAAATGTTATCACATCCCTTTCATCAGGATGCTTTCTGATTTGATACAACAGTATAATTGCTAAGAAAAATACAAACCTAGCGCAACACAAGGAGGACACAGGGTTTAAATGTATCATCACATAGTTTTATTGAAAATATTATTTTAAAATCCTAGACAAAATAAACATGTCTTTTCTCCTTCACATGACATCTACCTCAGATATTCTTCCACGTTTTCCACACTCTGAATGTAATTCACATCTGATTTAATTGCGTCTAAGTCTGCATCTCAGATGGTCTTTCTGTTCTCATCAGTACTTCAGACTCTCTCTGAGACCTGGTCAGTCATCCCATAACTATTCTACACTGTCCTCAAAGAATAACTTGACTGAGATGTATTTCAGACAAAGCGAGAATGAGCTTGTTTAGCAATCCTGGCAATCTGTAAAGATCCTTATGTTCTAGGACACTCTTTTTTTATCACTCTGGGTCTGTCTGAACAGCTTTATACAAAGCTAGTATTTTACCACAACCTAGTAAACAATCGAATGTTTGAAGAAAACTACAAAATTATACCCTAAAACCAAAGAAAGCTGTCATATCCTGAAATTCATATGGAATTGGTTGTTCTTGTTTGCTCTTAATTTTATAAGCAAAGTGCTTGGGTACCATTCAAGGTACAACAATGTAAAACATGGGGTACTTTTGGATTATTTCCATATTAGAATGTTCCCTTGTTGCTGATAATTTCAGAAGCAAGCTGGATATCATGTATTACCTCTTCCAATGCATCCAGCATCTCTAAACTGTTAGGTATAGCATCCTTAACAGCTGAAGTAATATTGCATAGAAACCACTGAAGTATAAATGTAATGCAAAGACAGTTAAAGTTTTGCAGCACTCAGGACATGCTCTGCCTGGTGCTTTTCATACCACAAAAACAGATGACTGCAAGAGATCTTCCTTGCAGAATTCAACTCTTAGTGAAATGAAGCCTTATCAGCTACATGTATAATGAGGTTTTGTATGGCCTTATCCCCAAATGTGAAAGATTGTCAAGTCTTGAAGGAGTGCCAGGTGCAGTGTTTATTTCCTCTTAAGATACAGATAATTTTCCTAATTAAGATTTCCTATTGAGTTTTCCTGACGTGTAATCTAAATATTGCTTTGTAAATCAGAGTAGTGTTTTTGTAGACAACTACTTTGCTATATACATAGTGCTTCACATGACTATTTTAATGCCTTGTTTTTCTACAAGGAAATCTGTTATCTGCTGAGCATTTATCCCTTGTTCATGATCAGTTCATCTTTAAGTAGATGCTCTTTTAACTTTTCAATTGCAAAACACTGTTTTAAGATACCTTTTAAAATTTACCTTCCCGTGTTGTCATAGCAATGATAACAGAACACAAAGGGAGTTGTAATTCCCTGTCAGAAAAACAAGTACGAATTAAAGAATTTCAATAGGACTGAGACCATTAAAATCTCACTTTTATTCACTTATTAGCCCAGTCACTAACCCTGCAAATTCAAATATTTGTTTTACTCTGAAGTTCAATGCCATTGTGGTTGATGTTCTCCTCTGTGAACCATATTTAGTAGGTATATTATACTTTTCTCCCATCAGAATTTTGAGTCCCTTTCTCTAGTGACAGAAAAACTGCAACTTTCTATTCTCATTCTTTATCAGAGTTTTGTTTAGGTAGAATTCTGTTTAGAATATTTTGATTACTCCATTCTTCCCACACACTAAATTTTTCATTTTCTACAGTTTTCAGTTTCTAAAGATGACTGGAATAACAATATGACCAGGTTGGATGAGACCCGTCGGATCATCGAGTCCAAACATTCCTATCAAACACTAAACCATGTCCCTCAGGACCTCATCTACCTGTGTCTTAAACACCTCCAGGGAAGGTGAATCAACCACCTCCCTGGGCAGCCTGTTCCAATGACCAATGACCCTTTCTGTGAAAAACTTCCTCCTAATCTCTAGCCTAAATCTCCCCTGGCAGAACTTGAGGTCATTTCGTCGTGTCCTGTCCCCTGTCACTTGGGAGAAGAGGCCAGTTCCCTCCTTTCTACAACCTCCTTTCAGGTAGTTGTAGAGAGCAATGAGGTCTCCCCTCAGTCTCCTCTTCTCCAGGCTAAACACCCCAGCTCTCTCAGCCATTCCTCACAGGGCCTGTTCTCCAACCCCCTCACCAGCTTTGTCACTTAAATCATGAATCATGTACCCTGATTTCATAATATGTGCCAAAGCTATAAAAAATTATAATTCCAGCCTGAATTCCAGCTATATATGTTAGTCTTAATGACAACTGTAACAAAGTTTTTGGTACAGCTGTGTCAAATTCCTCTTTCATAAGTCAGTCTTTTTATTTATTCTTTTGAAGTCTTGGGGGGAGGGAAGGCGGTTGATTTGTTGTTTTACAAACCTGCATGTATACTTAGCATTATTTGGAAAGCTTATTTGAGAGGCCTACAGGACCTTAAATTCCTTCAAACTTATTCTCTGGCATTAAATCTCTCCTGTCAAATGCAAATGCAGAGTTGCATTTCTACTTAGCAAAGCATTTTAGGCATTAAATTATTGGTTGCTAAATATTAAATTTGAACAAGGAAGTGGTCCTTTACATTCAGCTAAGTTTAGGTAGTGAAAATTGTAGATTTGAAAGGTGTCATTCTATATTTATTCTAAGTTGAATCCACTAAACCACAAAGAAATGGTTTTCTAGTCTTCTGCTTCTAGAAAGTCAAATAGGAGCTTATAATTACTTCAACTGTACACCGTCTGCTACAACATATTTCTGTACACCACCCTCAGCAGAAACTAGAGGAATAGGTATGACTATGACGTACATTAGAATTCTTGAGAGTTAACTTATTTCAAAGTAACTTTTCTTGTTTAAAATACTGTTCATGTTGGTAGAACAAGGAACTGAGAAGCATTCATGATGCACTCCTACTTCAATTCCTACTGTCAAAAATTTTGGCATAGAGTCATAACAGGATATCTTTCCATTTGATTTGGAGCAGGTCTTTGAGGAACAATTTCTTAGCTTCCTACAGAGTCTTCTTCGGCGACACTCAGCTACAGGACGGTGAGTACTGTGGCAGGGGGGTCTGGCTCTGGGGTTCCACGGCTTTTTTGCTGAGCCAAGATTCTAGAAAATCCCAGGCGGGGGTAGGGTTCCCGGCACCCGGCCCGGACACCTGATCCCGCGCGGTGACTGACGGGAAGGGGGCGGTCCCGGAGGCTCCTCGGGAGATTTAAACGGCTCCCTGGGAGCGTGGCGAAGACCGGCGTGGAAAAGAGTGGCGTGGCAGTTTGAGCGGTGTGGCAATTTGAGAAGGCAGGGCGCAGGAAGGGCTCTAAGTGCAGAGATAGGGCAGCAACGACCGTGGTGGCTACACGGCAGAGGGTTAAAGCTGCTCCGAGTGCTGCGGCCGGCAGGAAGGATGCTGCTACCCAGACGCAGCCACAGTGGGTACATGCGGCTGCCCAGACCCTGAGCTGTAGGCAGTGCCCCCCTCTCAAACCAGCTTGTGCCTCTGCTCCTCTTATGGGCTCCACTTGCGAAGGCTGCCTCCGAGTGGAGGAACTCCTTCGCATGGTGGAGGAGTTAAGGGAGGAGGTTAAGAGGCTGAGGACTGTCAGGGAATGTGAGAGGGAGATAGACGTGTGCAGCAGGGCCCTCTCACTCCCTCAGCAACCTGTTGCACCTGCTGTCACTGATAAGCACCCACCTGCACGCTGCAGGCCTGGGACTAACAGGGATGGGGAATGGCAGCAGGTTCCTTCCAGGGGAAGGAAGCCTGCTCCCCATAAGCAGTCAGCAACACCTGAGATCCCCCTGGCGAACAAGTACCGGGTGCTCCAGGAGGAAACTAGTCCTGAGGATGGTGGTCATCATAGCTTAGTATCCTTTCCTAGGCTACACAGTCAGAAGAAAATCACAACAACCTCCGCTAAGAAGAAAATCACAACCTCCTCCACAAAGAAGAAAAGGAGGGTGGTTGTTGTAGGGGACTCCCTCCTCAAAGGAGCGGAGGGACCCATTTGCAGACCTGACCCGCTCCACAGGGAGGTCTGCTGCCTGCCAGGGGCATCAGGGCTGGAAGTAGCTGGGAAACTCCCCTCCCTGATCCATGAGATGGACTACTACCCTCTGGTAGTAGTCCAGACTGGTAATGATGGCCTAGGCAACAGAAAGGCTAAGGACATCAAAAAAGACTTCAGGGCCCTTGGGAAGACGACGGAGGGCTCAGGGGCACAGGTGGTGTTCTGCTCCATCCCCAGGATACATGGAGCAGACCCACAGAATACTAAGAAGGACTCAATTAATGCCTGGCTCCGAACCTGGTGCGAGGAAAAGGGCTTTGAGTTCTTTGACCATGGAGTGGTTCGTGCACCCCCTGACATGGATGCAAAGGTTGGGACATGTGGGTCTCCTAGTGGGGCTAAGGCCCTTGCTAAAAACCTAGCTAAGCTCATAAATCGAGCTTTAAACTAGGTGTGAAGGGGGAGGGGATCCAGTCCAGGCTAGACAACTGCGTGCCTGGATGTAAGCCACTGGAGTTTAGGAGGGGGCGTGCTGGTGAAGACCACCAGAGCGTCACCATACAGGTAGTGAGGGAGAATGCAGCCTCGCTCAACAAGGGAGATATAGATATTCTGGCATCAACTAGTCCAGGAGGAGTAGTCCCCTCTAGGAGGGCTGAAGGCTCAGCTACTCAGCTGAAGTGCATTTACACCAATGCACGCAGCATGGGGAACAAGATGGAAGAGCTGGAAGCCATTGTAGGGCAAGGTGCCTTTGATGTCGTTGCCATCACGGAAACGTGGTGGGATGACTCTTATAACTGGAGTTTGGGTATGGTGGGGTATAAACTCTTCAGGAGGGATAGAAAGGGTAGGAGAGGGGGTGGAGTAGCCCTCTTTGTAAGGGAGGACTTGGACACCTCTGAGATGGACTGTGGCGATGAGGAGATTGAGTGCCTATGGGTTAAGATCAAGGGAGCCCATAACAAGGGAGATTTTGTGATGGGAGTCTGTTACAGGCCACCCAGCCAAGGAGAAGCAGCTGATGAGCTCTTCTTTAAACAGCTGGGGTCAATCTCCAAGTCAGAGCCTCTTGTCCTTGTGGGAGACTTCAATCTCCCTGATATCTGCTGGAAGTACAACACAGCAGAAAGGAAGCAGTCTAGGAGGTTCCTGGAGTGCGTGGAAGACAACTTCCTTGCACAGCTGGTCAACGAACCTACGAGGGAAGGTGCCCTCCTGGACTTGCTCTTTGTCAACAGAGAGGGGCTTGTGGGGGATGTGATAGTAGGAGGTCGCCTAGGTCTTAGTGGTCATGAGATGATAGGGTTTTCTGTTCTAGGTGAAGTGAAGAGGGTGCTAAGCAGGATGGTAGCACTAAATTTTCAGAGGGCAGACTTTGAACTGTTTAGATGGCTGGTTGGCAAAGTCTCCTGGGAGACAGCACTTGAGGGCAAGGGAGCCCATGAGGGCTGGGAGTTCTTCAAAAAGGAGATCCTGGCAGCTCAGGAGAAAGCCATCCCCATGTTCTGGAAAAAAGAGCGACAGGGGAAAAAACCAGCTTGGTTAAGTAGGGAAATCTTGAGTCAAATTAGAAAAAAAAGGAAGATTTATAGGCTCTGAAAGGGGGGACAGGCCTCTTGAAGGGACTACAGGAGGGAAGCGAGGCTATGTAGGGAAAAAATCAGATGGGCTAAGGCTGAGCTAGAGATCAGATTAGCTAAGTCAGGAAAAGACAATAAAAATTCTTTTTATAAGTATATTAACAGTAAAAGGAGGACAAGGGAGACCATACAGTCCCTTTTGGACTCAGAGGGAACAGCAGTGACAGGGGACGAGGAGAAGGCTGAGGTACTTAATGCCTTCTTTGCCTCAGTCTTTAATTGTAAAGAAAGCTGTTCCCTCTGTGTAGATACCCGGGAAACAGAGGAGCAATACGAGGCTCCCATAGTCCATGAGGAGGAGGTCAGAGCCCTGCTTGGCCAACTGGACACCCACAAGTCCATGGGGCCAGATGGGATACATCCTAGGGTTTTGAGGGAGCTGGCGGATGTATTGGCCAAACCCCTTTCCATCATCTTCCAGCAGTCCTGGAAGAATGGGGAGGTACCTCTGGACTGGAGACTGGCTGATGTAGTTCCCATTTACAAGAAGGGTTGCAGGGAGGATCCCGGGAACTACAGGCCAGTCAGTCTGACCTCAGTGCCAGGGAAAGTCATGGAACAGGTGATCTTGAGTGCTATCATGAAGCACTTACAAGAGAACCGGGTGATCAGGCCCAGTCAACATGGGTTTACCAGAGGCAGGTCCTGCCAAACCAACCTGATCGCCTTCTATGACAAAGTCACTTGGCTACTGGATGAAGGAAAGGCTGTGGATGTGGTCTTTCTGGACTCCAGTAAAGCCTTTGACACAGTTTCTCACAGCATTCTGCTACGGAAACTGTCAGCCTCTGGCCTGGACAGACGCACACTCTCCTGGGTAGAAAACTGGCTGGATGGCCTGGCCCAGAGAGTGGTGGTAAATGGTGTTAAGTCCAGCTGGAGGCCAGTGACAAGTGGGGTTCCCCAGGGCTCAGCGCTAGGTCCAGTCCTGTTCAATGTCTTCATCAATGACCTGGATGAGGGCATTGAGGGTACCCTTAGCAAGTTTGCAGATGACACAAAGCTGTGTGGAAGTGTCGATCTGCTGGAGGGTAGGGAGGCTTTGCAGAGGGACCTGGACAGGCTGGACAGCTGGGCAATGTCCAACGGCATGAGGTTTAACACGGCCAAATGCCGGGTCCTGCACTTGGGGCACAACAACCCTATGCAGAGCTACAGACTGGGAGAAGCCTGACTGGAAAACTGCCAGGAGGAGAGGGACCTGGGGGTGTTGGTCGACAGCCGACTGAACATGAGCCAGCAGTGTGCCCAGGTGGTCAAGAAGGCCAATGGCATCCTGGCTCGTATCAAAAACGGTGTGACCAGCAGGTCCAGGGAGTTGATTCTCCCTCTGTACTCAGCACTGGTGAGGCCACTCCTTGAATACTGTGTCCAGTTGTGGGCCCCTCAGCACAAGAAGGATGTTGAGGCTCTGGAGCAAGTCCAGAGAAGAGCGACGAGGCTGGTGAAGGGGCTGGAGAACAGGCCCTATGAGGAGCGGCTGAGAGAGCTGGTGTTGTTTAGCCTGAAGAAGAGGAGGCTGAGAGGAGACCTCATTACTCTCTACAAGTACCTGAAAGGTAGTTGTGGAGAGGAGGGAGCTGGCCTCTTCTCCCAAGTGACAGGGGACAGAAAAAGAGGGAATGGCCTCAAACTCCCTCAGGGGAGATTTAGGCTGGAGATTAGGAGGAGGTTTTTCACACAGAGGGTCATTGGGCATTGGAATAGGCTGCCCAGGGAGGTGGTTGAGTCACCTTCCCTGGAGGTGTTTAAGGTGTGGGTGGATGAGGTCTTGAGGGACTTGGTTTAGTGTTAGATAGGAATGGTTGGACTAGAAGATCCGATGGGTCCCTTCCAACCTGGTTGTTCTGTGATTCTGTCTGACATTTTATGTGGTCATAACAATTTGTTTCTCTTTTTCTGATTAAATGTCCATGAACATTAAATGTCCACCTACTTAAACAGATTCATCAATAGCGTAAATCATACTACATAAAATTTAGAGCAAGTACAGACATCTGTCAGTAGCTATTTTCTTAGTTTGGAAAGTTCAGAAGAGTAAAGGTAGGATAGGAATCAGTTCTGTGGAGAGAATTGAATGTTTATTTAAGTAAATGAGAGGACACATTCTCAGTGGCACAAAATGGCAGCAAGACACACTGTCAATACTTGAAAAGCAGTTAGATGCTTGTTTTCTGTTTGGCAGTAATGAAAACTTTTATCTACTACATAACCAACTTCCAGTATGAAAACTAGAAAGAGTAAATTTTCTCTGTAAGGAATATTTCTTATCACAAAAGTAATTTTACCAAAAAGTAAAGCGTTTCAGCATCTTTTCACAGACCATTTATTTAAACTACAAGAATTTGATTTCATCACTAGAAACAAAGCTAGAAACATGTAGGTCAACATATTTTAAAAATAAATAGAAAATCCTGACACTGTCAAAGTGATTAAAGACCCAAAAAAGAGCTGAATTAAAAATGTACCATATTTGGATTATTTAGTCTTATTGATATATTTTTCTTCTCCTTCTCTTAATATGTACTACATCTAATGGATATTTATTTCAGTCTGACATGGCATTTGCATATGTATTTATGCCTGGTGACATAGTAAAACCTGAGAAAAATGAGTGATTTGGATAAAAAAATAATGAAAACTCTTTCCTCAGAATACATAACTATTAACATTCATGGAAGGATCAGTAGGGTGTATTTCTATCACCTTGTGATTACTGGATTTTAAGTAATTGCTATGTTGAGTGCTCAAGTTTATTTCCTTAAGTATTTCTTTTATTCTAATAAACTCCTTTATTGTCAATGAGTTTATGAGCATGTCCCATACAGATTCCATCATAATAGTGGATGCAATTTGCACTTTCTTTTTGACTGAATTTTTGAGATCTCTCCTATTAGCAACAATATTTGAAAACTGGAGGAATCTTAATCACCAGAGAAATTCCATTATTTCAACACCTCAACTGCTCCATCTTGATACAGGTGACAGAAAAAAATAGTTTAAAAATGGCAAGTCTGAAAAAAAATCAACTTTGAAATATTAGTCTTTTCACCTAATTTTTTGTTATGGGTTCTTTTTTTTAGCTTGCAAAAGTGACCAGAAATGTTTTAGGTTTATTAAACTAGTTGTCAAATGAATAAATTAATATTGCACCAATAGTGCTGCAGCTCCAGATCTTGCAAATCTTACATAAATTATGGGAACTATAGACCACCAGGGAGTCCTGATTAAGATTACAAAGACTCAAAGCAATGTACTGAGAGAGCAACTCAGTTACATAGTTTATTAGAGCGTTTTGAAACAGCAGTTTAATTCATATAAGAAAGAATAAGCTCTGATCTGGGTCAATCAGATTTTAAAGAATTGCACTCATTTTGAGTTTCCTTTTCTGAAAAAAAAGTAAAAAAATGAACACTCATTAAAAAGCCTAGTTTGTAGACATTATACCATCAATTGAGAATATATTGTCACATGAAATTTTCAACCATTTCTAGTTTAAACATTGTCTAAAATGCTGCCTCTGCCAATTAGACATGCATCAGTCCTTCAGCACAAAGCCATTTTACCATGTGATGTTCTAATGCAGAAGGCACAACATTCATGAAAGGAGCCCTGGACTTGCCAGAGTGAATATTTAGGTATTCTTTAGGTTGTCATTTGTGGGTTTATGAAAGAACAAACAATAAAAAAGAGAGAAAGGCGTTCTCTTGCAAGTAGAGAGGGATACAGATGATTACAATATGAAGTACAGTATAATCATATATTTACTGCAGAAAACTGGCCACAGAAATATATAACAAAAATACACCTGTTTGAAGTGAAGGCCAACTACGTTCCTCAGCCCCTTCAAGCCTTGCCTAAGGAAAAAACCAAAACAAAATCAACAAAATCAAAAGAGACACACAGACACTTTTCCTATATATGAATCTCTGTTCCCTAGTTACTCGACTTGAGGTTTTTGGGTTATTAGAATGACTGAAAATAGCTGAGAGACTTCACAAAATAGCACTAACTGCTTTATAACTTATTTCAACCATTGTATTACAGAAGGTTGGAAAATTGCCAAGCCACTGTAAAACCCACCCCCATCCCACCTTCTTTTTAAATGTCACCTGCAAAAAAAGTTAAAATGAGTTGTTCCTCCCTTTTACTACCTAACATTTAGGTTTCTTGCCCATAGAATTCCAACCAGGTTCCTCTTCATCCTGAGAGGATTTCACCTTGCCAAGTGAAATACGTGGATATTGGAGCCTTTTGCCATGACTAGGTGTGCATTTTCTATTAAACAGACATAGGTTAAAATTTAGAAAGCCATCTGGAAAGAGAAAAAATAGAGGAAGAACTGCACCAGGGCAGGTTAGGCTATGGACTGGTAGAGCATCCTCTGAAAGCCAAACAAGGAGGTGAAGGTAGTCAAGAAAAGAAGTGAAAAGCTCTAATTTCTTAGATGAGAACTATTAATGTTTTGCTCATCCATAAAGAGGAATCATACAAGAGGTCTTTGCAAGGAACATATGCTTGAATGGCCTAGCTCTGGATTATAAAATCTGAAATTGCCCCAGGCATCTCCCTTCTGTCTCTGAGTAAACTACCTGGAAGGCAGGAATTAAGATCAAGGTCAGGTTGGATGGGGCCTTGGGCAGCCAGATCTAGTGAGACATGTCCCTGCCCATGGCAGGAGGGTTGGAATTAGATGATATTTAAGGCCCCTTCCAACTCAAACTGTTCTATGATTCAATGATTTATATCTTTCTTCTGCATTTGTTGTGAGCTAACTCCAAGCAGCTGCACACTAGGGTAATTCAGGTAAAACATTCACAGATTTCAGTTGGAAACAATCATGTTTTAAACATATAAACTGACAAATAATACACACTTATAAAAGGGCACTTGATCCTGTAAAAGATACATATATAATGTTAAAGAAGTCCTGATGTCCGATCTGAAGCTCCCCTGGTGCAGCTTACGGCCATTCCCTCTCATCTTACTGCCTCTCACTTGGGAGAAGATCGCTCTACAACCTCCTTTCAAGTAGTTATACACAGTAATAAAGTCTCCCATCAGAGTCCTTTTCTCCTGGATACAAAACCCCTGTTCTTTCAGCCACTCCTCATAAGACTTGTTCTCCAGCCTGATCACTAGCTTCATTGCCTTTCTCTGGAAGTGCTCCAGCACCTCAGTGTCTTTCTTTTAGTGAGGGGCCCAAAACTGAACACATTACTTGAGGTGTAGCCTCAACAGTGCTGAGTACAGGGGAAAAATCACTTCCCTGATCCTGCTGGCCATGCTGTTTCTGGTACAATCCAGGATGCTATTGGCCTTATTGGCCACCTGGGCACACCACTAGCTCACTCAGCTGCCTCTCTTCTAATTGCCCTTGCTACCCAGATTTCTTGCTGGGTTTTCATTACTGCCTACTTGGAAAATCAATACTGGACAAAAATCCATGGGCCTGATCAGACTATTGAAGTTTTATTTCCACATCTCTAACTGAGGCCCCAGGTAGGCAGCAGACCTCCTTATGTAATGGATCCAGTCTGCATACTGGGTCTTCTGTTCCCTTTAGAAGGGAGTCCCCTATGTAGATGATCCATCTATTCTACTTTACAGAAGCAGTTTTGATTCCATAGTTGTCACAACAATTTCTAACAGACCTAGAAGAGCTGGGCAACACGATAGCTTCAAGAGGAAAAAACTCTCCAGAAGATAAACATGGGCAGCTTTTAAGAATTAAGTGTAGTTATTCCAAAGTTAACGTGTGATAAAATAATAACGAAAGAGCCTATCAGTGTTTCATTTCCCAACAGTTCTTCACTGAGTTGGTCTCTTCCCTGTAAGAAGGAAGTCTAATTCAACATACAGTAAGTGTGGCGAAACTGGAGCTGCTCCAAACATGTAAATATGTACTACATGCACAACATGGAAAATGTGTATTGGTGATTTCCTTCATTGATCAGTTTTCCAAGCAAACTGCAGGAGTTTGTGCTGTGAGAATGCTACCTTCAAGGTATTCACCTTAAATCTTACTTATGATGTATAAGTCTCCTCTACCTTTTATGGGAGAACCCTCACTGTAAAAGATTGCTTGTGTGAGTAAAAGTGAAAAAAATATTTTATTTATTCTTTTGTTTTACAGGACCAAACTTTACATAATATCACAAACAAGGAAGAACCCACAGGGTTTGTCACTGTGCAAACACAGAACTATCTCAGAGTTTACAGCCCTAGCTTTCTACCACAAACAAAGTAAGTTGACCTGCATACATGTGAAAAAACATGTGAAACTGTAAAGGAAGTGAAATGAAGAGAAAAAGTAGTATGGGGCCAGTTCTGGTTTAAGTATGAGTGCAAACTTTGTGGAATTTTTGCTTGATCTCTTAACAGGCAAAACTCAATTTATGCCCTGGTGTCATTCATAGTCCCAAGTCAGTAAGTCACTAATACAATCTCCCATGGCATGCAAGAAGTATGGAGAAACCAAGAGAAAGTCTATTCTTCCCTGTTCCTACCACACCTACCTAGTGCCCTGTTGTGCTGAAGCAGGTTGCTCTGATTCCTGTTCATACTGAAGGCTGGTTATACAATATATACAATATATATTTGGCTGTCTCTCCAAATTTGCAGAGACAAAACACTTGTTTCTAAAGCAATATATTCCTGTTAAAAAGTGTGTTGCATTGAATAAATTTAGGGGTTTATTTGACGGGGCCTGAAATAAAGAGTCAGGGCGCTACTCCTGCCTTGCAACTAATGCTGTTGACTTGTTGCTGCCAAGAATGTTGATAAGGGCTCAACTTCTTAGACGTTTGTGTTAATATGGGCATACAAGGACAAGAACTTCATTATGTTCTTTTCTACTTTTCCCATTTGCCTCAATAGCTTTATGTCATTATTTTAAAGGCAGTCTACATTCATAAAGGGTATATTATCACAAGTTTTTCCCACATCTGCATTTATTTATTCATTTTTCCATGAGATAAGACATAAGGAACTCTAGATTGGACTCAGTTCATGTATTCATCTGATATATCCATACACATAAACTGAAGATTATAAAAAATGGCTTTGCTGTTGCCAGTGTCAACATAATCAAGAAGCAGATTTTCAGACATGAAAATACAACATTTATCTAAAGGAGGAAATAATTTTTTTCATGTTTCTATTGTCCTTTTAACATACTCAAACAGCTTTGAGGGAGGCAAAAAAGAGAAAAATACTTTAGATGTAATTGATGTTCTGAGCCTGTCACAGTCCACTTCCAGTCTTACTTTTCAACCCACCAAAATAAGCCTTCAATCTCTAAAACTAAATACTGCTATTCAACTTGTTCTTGGATATGTAGCATGGTCTTGGCATTACTATAAATTCATTGAGAGCTACCCATTGCACCACCTGAAAATTCCATACTTTATAATTCAAGAAGACAAAATGACTTTTAAGAGCAATAAATTCTTTGAGAAAAAGTATAACTTTTGGACAAGATGTTCTGGGAACACTGATGTAATTCTCTTGTTAAATACAGATATGTGTTTTCATTCACATTCAGCTAGATTAAACTAACTTGCCACAAGGAATTATTTTAAAGGTCAAGGAGCAACCAGTTTCCATCTAGAGGAGCGAATAATGATTAAACAATCTTTTTGGATGTTGCCAGTATTAAATATCTTGAGATTTTTGCTCACATACTTTTGCCTTAATGTCTAAGGTGACAAGTAAATTCAGCTTGAAAGGCATATGAAATAATAGTGGCAGCAAATAAAGTCAGTAGACCCAGCACATCCATCAACACTGTGTATTGGTCCTCAAAATTAGATTACATCTATTTTGTCCTTTAGGACTCCTACTATCTATTTATAAACAGTATTTCAGAGGCTGACAGTTTTCATAGCAGAATGCAGTGAGAAACTGTTTCAAAGGCTTTACTGAAGTCCAGGAAGACCACATCCACAGCCTTTCCCTTTGTCACTTTGTCATAGAAGGTGATCAGGTTAGTTTGGCAAGACCTGCCATTCATGAACCTGTGTTGACTGGGCCTGATCACCCGGTTCTATTGCATGTGCTTCATAATAGCACTCGAGATCACCTGTTCCATGACTTTCCCTGGCACTGAGGTCAGAGTGACAGGCCTGTAGTTCCCTGGGTCCTCCCTGCGACCCTTCTTGTAGATGGGCACAACATCAGCCAGCCTCCTGTCCAGTGGAACTACCCCAGTCTTCCAGGACCGCTTCTCAGCCTTTTGACTAAGATCAAGTGTAGTATCTGTTCTTATCAGTTTAATAAAATGAGTACAGTTTTACTTAGTGAGGTAAATACACTGTTAATGTACACTGTTAGGTCCAATAGCAAAATTAACAGTTTGAATTTCAGTATAATTTAAATTAATTTTACTCTGCATACTGGATAATTTTGGGCTAGGAATATCATCATCATTTCCTGTAAGCAAACTGCAAGGTGCCTACCTCCTGTGAGACATAGTTGTTTGGACAAAAGCCAGTGGGAAATTTGTTTCACATCTTGCTTTTACCTGAGATGAAATCCTGCCCCTCTGGAAGTTCAGAGGAGCTTCACTCTTTACTTTAGTAGGAAGGATTTAATCTCTGTTAGTAAAAGATGACTTCTTTATTTAGCTCCCTTTATTTGTATCCTGTTGGCTAATACCTTTTAAAAAAGTAATGAGATCCATTCAGTCACAGTCCTTAGTTTTGCAAAGCTTGGGGGGTCCAATTAGAAGTGGACAGAAATTTAAGCAGCTGTATTTCACCACTTAACCAAGGAAATCTATTTTGTACCAGGCACATTAACAAGCATATTTAATTATGACAATGTATCTGCCAGCATGAAGAAAGTCAAACTAGCATGGTTAAGAAGTAAAATTCTCTAACAGAGTACTGTTCAGATTTTTAAACTCCTATCTGAACTATTCGCATTAGCTAACTGAACCATATAATAATTTATCATGATTTTCCCTTTCTATGTAGGGGAAAAAGAACAGTATTTATTTATACTTGTTCCTCTCATTTACCTGAGATTACTTTAATTCTGCAATCCATCAGAATTTCACTGTTTAATGACCATCGTCAAACACTGAAAAGCATTTGATAATCCTTTCTCTTAGAGTCCTTCTAATATAAAAAAGGAACCAAGTTCACTGCTGTTATTTAGTTACATCCTACAGTGTTTCTTGGACTCTCTACAATCACTTTATTCTCATAGACTGAATAATGTCTCCAGCATGGCTAGTCCAGACTCTGGACACACACTCTCCTGACTTTATAACAAATACTGGTCATCTGCCAAACTCAGCTTGCTAGGGCTTCATCTACACTGTAATTGGAATGGAAAAAGCTAGGATGCCTAAGCAGAGAGTTTTCTCCAGAAAAAAGAACAAACAAAACTCAGAAGGTAGCGACTAAAGGCACTTAAAAGTTACCACAAACTTTTAGAGGGGAAGCTCAGCTGAGGTGGAGTAGAGAATACAAGAAAAATTAGGAAGCAAACATTTTGTCATCACTTGTCAAGTGGCTCTACTTGCAACATATCTATACCTGATGAATTGTTGCAAAAAGACAACAAAGCCAATATTAGTATTTACATTAAACAGCAAAAAGATATGGTGGATCCTTGTGGTGGATAGGAGAGGAAGACCAGAGACTGTGATGAGCAGAATTACTAAGTGAAGTGACTTTTTGGACATGGTCACTAGAATAGTCCACTTCTCTCAGATCCTCCTGATACTCCATCACTTACCTATTCTTATCTGTTTTTACTGTTTTTTTCTCTCACTGCTACAAAAGCTCCTTCAACCATTTTGCCATAGCACAGTCGAACAAAGGCTAAGATGATTCTTGAAGTACGTGACACTTTACATGAAATGTTTCATGTTCATTAGTGTAATTATTTTTTTAAATGAGAAAACCAGGGACCAGTGTGGCATGTTTTCTGCCAAGAGAGAATCCCGACTTCCTGGAATAGGAAAACAGATAGCATCTAATGTAGAAAGACCCTTCTATCTCTTCCTTTATGAAACATTAATTCAGAAAAGTGAGATGTTAGAACACATGAGCTGGAAATAAGCAGAGCTACATATAGGGGCTAAGCAATTCAATTTTCAGTATATACTGTCGAACTGTTACTTTTGCACTTCTCTCAGCAGTCTGATCTGGACAAAGCATAAGAGCCAAGTGTGCAGCATTGAGACAAAGCATAAATAATGAAGTGTTACAGCCCAATAGGGAGTATAGGTTAAGGATTTAAACAGGTAAAAAAAGCAAAATGGGAAGGGCTGCTGCAGAACAGTGTCTGCCAGAAAAAGGAGTAGTCAAGAGGGATAGGCACCTGCAGTAGAGGCAAGCCAGGTCTCCCATCAGGATGGTAGCCAATCATTTATTAGTATTCTGAAATCTTATTTCAGTTTAAAGTTCAGTAAAACCAAGGCAACAAATCCTGTTTACTGAATTGAACAGTGAATTTGAAAACCTGAAGCTATCTGGAAAGGAAAAAGACAATTTGGAGTTGGGAATACCCTACAGGGAACTTCTACTGATGGTAGTACAATAATGAAAAAGCAAAAAAATATATTGGTGTATTTTTATATGCTCTATAAAACTGTAGAAGAGTTACTTATATCCTAACCCCCCCGATGTTCTAAAATTATTCAAGCATCTCTAATAATAATTATGCAGATCCAGTATAGCATAGTTAAAAGAAAGAAAAACTGTTTACATCAACTTCTATAAATGTAGCAACATGAGGGATATGAAAATATTTTTCATTGAGTCACTTAATTATTTCCTTTCTTCCTATTAGAAATATAATACTCAACTGAATGAAGCCCTGATGCAGAACTGAAAGCAAAGGAAGCAGGAAGGAAATTAAGATCCAAAAGGTAAATGGGTACAATATGGAGAGAAAAACACAAGATTTAGATCTACAATGTAGTTTCCATTCAACTAAAGAAAATACAGCCATTTTATTCGACTTTTATTACCTTCCTCTAACCCTGAGATTTTAACTGGGTTCCTGATAAGCACAAACATATTTCATGTATTTGAAAAATGCATTGAAGAATCTGAAGTCATTGAACTATGTATTAATACATGCCCATGAGTGGCAGCTATTAAGTAAACTAAAAAACAGCATGCAAAAGTTTAGGAACAAAGGGGATGGCATGTGAGAATGAGCAAGACTGAAAAGTAAAGGAAGTGTGGTACTACAAAATTTTCTTGCTTCATTTCATGAGTGTAATGACCTAAAGTTAGAGACCAATGTCACGTTTTGGTCATCAGAGAATCAGTTACTAAACTCCTCATAAAATTGCCACGCTTAGGATTCAGACAGCTCAGCTACCCTATATTAGTGTATTCTGCTGTGATATAAGAGATCAATTGCTCTCATTAGAAGGGTGCCCTATGATTAAAAGTTTGGTAACAAAAAACCCCATAAATATTCAGGTATTGACAGCAGTCCAAGAAGTAGGTATTATAACAGGAGTAGCTCAAACATTTTGCGATTCTACTGGGAGATCAGAGGTGTAAGTCCTTTCTGTTCAACTTTCAGATCTCTCAAACATCTCAACCTACAGAGCAGTGATGCCTTCTGAGACTTCTGCTTTTAACATTGTTTCCTGATTTATTCTTGGACAGCTTTCTTCTTCTATTTGGAGCAATCTGAATGACCCGAGCCTTGCGAACACAATTATACTCTGGGATAAAAATATTATTCTCTTCTAGTAAAGAACCAAGGATTGCTAGGCAAAGTTATATGGTGAATTAACATCTAAGCTGCTCTTCATCCCAGAATAAAGTGCAGCAGGAACTTTTATTACTCCACCCATACTTGAATTTCTATGCATGAGCACACTCCAAAGTATTCAAGGGATTAATTAGACAGTTTCTGATTCAATCTTACAGCTACCAGTGTCCACTGAATCACAGATTAGCAATTGTGTTATTATCCGATTGTATTTTCTTGGAGAAAAATAAAATAATTGGGAATAAAACAACTGAGCAATAATCAAATCAAAGCTATAGACTTTGCACTTCAATAGTAGTTGCCAATTTTTCTGGTAGGACAGGCAGGACATGTTCATATTATTAGTACATGTACTGTAAATCTTGTATGATTCTAGCGTGTGTGACACATGCTGGTCTGTGGCAGTACAGTCAACATGCAACAGATCTGCCTGAAGCCTGCTTTCAGCCTACACCCAAAACTCTTTGGTCCAAAAGTGACAAAGGCTGGAAATGGGTTGCAAGAGCCAGGGCAATGAAACATGGCCAGCTCCCAACAGCTGTCATTCCCCAGAGCCCCATGACAGCCTCCTGGCCAGACTGCCTCCTCCTCAAAGAGTAGAGGATTGCTGGCTTCCCAGGAAAAAGCATTACTATTACTGTATCCCAGATCCCAGGAATTATCCCACTGACCCACAAGGACTCTACAAGATGTGGTTTAAGTAATATTACTTTTGAATGTTCAAATTTCAAGCAGCTGGATTCCATTTTGCAATGAACCACTAAGCTAAGAAATGTATTGTTAGTTAAATGGAGGAAATTTCTTTGGACCAAATGGACAAATACGTAGCCAGTTATAGTATGAGAAATTATCTGCTGACCTCACATCACATACCAGGCACATATCTTTCATCTAATAAAAAGTATGTTTCATCACTATACCATAAACCATGTCAATAAAGAGTACAGCACAAACCCAACTGCTAACCAGTATTTTTGTCAGTCAGTCCAGCCCAATAAAGAAGCAAAATCTAGACAGTGTTGCTCATTTAGCAGTGCCCTAGGCCTTCCCAGTGCCTACTTTCATCATTGAGTTTATTTGTACTATTTGTATTTCAGTTGCTATTTTACAACTACTGTTACTTTAGGTCTTTTACAGTATTGATTGCTTGGGCATTTTATTCCAAACAAAATTTATTCAAACAACACTACATATGTATGTACCAAGCCTATGTACATACTTGGTGTATTACAGGAATATAATGCTGAGAAATGGTTTCATCTTGCTGATGGATATCAGCCTGGTTTTTTGGTGCAAGTGTTCACTGGGAAGAAATCAGTCCTTGTTTGCGCTGGAATCAGCAGTCTTGCAGTGAGTTCAGAGGCAGTTCAACTCTCTTCCCACTAAGAATTGTTCTTACAAAACAATTTTTTTCCCTGCCTTTAATGCTGGAGTCTGTTGGTCAGCCTTCATAGAAAAATTAATCATGTAGTTCACAGAATAAAACTACTATTTAGATTACAGACTGCAATTTCCATCTTCCCTTTCATATATCTAAATATGATTCAGTGTTACAAACATTTAAAATGAACCCTTATAAGGTTCCCCCTTTTCACATTCAGATCAGAAGTTTAGAAAGAAACAGTTGAATCACCATAAGGAGCTGCACATACTAGGAACTACATCATTTGTCTCATTTTCTTGATATTTACTAAGACAACCTTTCATATGCACCAAGGCCCTGTTCCAAAAAGCTTTCAACAAATGTTTGAGAGGGTGTGAAGATCTGTCATAGCACTGCACTTCTGACCAGACACAGACTAATAACTGAGGTCATGCATCAGCCAAATCCAATAGCATTTTACCTGGATATCCAAATTACTGTAACCAAAAAAAAACCATAAAAGAGAAGTAGAAGAGAGTCGTTTAAGTTCATTGTTTACTGCCCATGCAGCTAGGGTGCTTTTTTTGGTTTATCTTTAGAAATGAAATAAGCCGATAGATTTTCAGTATGCAGGGAATCAAACACACAGGTCCAAAAAGTCAAAGTGAGTTGGATAAGAAAACAAAATATATCAAGGGAACTTAAATCCTTGGCAGCGGTACCAGTGGATTCCAGTGGAGCTTGTGTCTGGAAAATTGGACTCCAGGGCCCAAAGGGATTAATTTTTCATATTTACTTTCCTGTTGCAGATTTGGAAGTTTGTGCTGTTAAGTCTCTCACTTATTTTCTTTCTTACTCTAAGAATTGGATAGTAGGTCACAAAACTAAAACTGAAAATATGTACTAATTATGCAGTAGGTTGAAAGATTTCCTTTAAACTTGCCTCTATAAACAGGACAATAAAATGGAGCTACTGACGTTATTCACTATTATAAAGGAAATTATTTTGGTTATTATTCCAGATACATTGTTTTCCTAAAGTCATATTTTAAATGCATAAAGATACTACAATATATAATGAGTTATTAATTGTGCCACATTACTGTTATGAAATGTTATATCACAGCATTGTAAGACTACTTACAAACACTTTCAAACACTCCTAAAAACTGAATTTGAGCACTTACACATGGGAAGGCCTTTTAGCGACAAGGACCCGATAACAATGTCCTTCTGTGACATAGTTTATTGTCTTGGGAAACTAGTAATCTTAAATTCAAACTAGAAATTACAATGACTCTTGGCATTACATCAAAGGGAAGCCTGTTTGCAAACACAGCTATCTTAGTTTTGTCTATTGGATTGTCAGAAGAAACAAACTCTGGATCGTCTGTGCAAAAGCTAACCTGATTTCAGACTGACAACCTTTGAGAAACAGGTCAACCTTATGGTACAATTTTTAATCTTTTATTTGAATGTCTGGGTTTCTTCAGGCCTAAGCAAATCTCACTTTTAAAGTGGGTGTTTACTGCTAAAAGTTCTCTCCAGTCATTTTATAGAATCACAGAATGGTTTGGGTTGGAAAGGACCTTAAAGATCATCTAGTTCCAACCCCACCTGCTGTGGGCAGGAACCCCTTCCACCAGACCAGGGTTTAGTGTGTAAAACCAGACAAAATAGCTAGAACCTCAAAATAAATACTTCTCTTTAAGAACTTCATTAAATTAATCTACAGCAAAGGGGAAAAAAACCCTTCATTTACTTCATTATATTCTCAATGCAGCTCTAAAAGGGTGCAAGCTAGCAGATGAAAGTCAAATACTACTACTACTACCTGATAGTAAAAACTGTCAAAATAAAATCCTACAGGTGACTCACATGTAACATTATTAGTTTAACTAAAGTACATTTTCAAAGCTAAAGTCAGTGAAACTGGTCTTCTCTTTGTAGACTGACCCTTCATCATTAAGAGGTATTTTGAGGCAACAAACTTTATTACATTATGCCAATTTTCTGTCATAGACATGATCTGATTTGACTGAAGTTTTAATCAGCTGCCAGGAGAGCAAGGCCCTCACTAATGGCATTCAAAACCAACTCTAATACCCAAAATGCCTTGGGAATTAGAATTGACATTATTGTTATAGCTCTAACACAAATACAATACATTAATATCTTTCAGAGCTGAAAATTCTAGTTTTCTATGCCTTTAGAATTAACTGATATTAATCTTAAGAAATAACTTCAAACTTCATTTATTTTTAAATGGGTAAAGTGCTACACACAGATGCAGATAAGCAATTTCTTGAACAGGGCTGACAGGCTTTCAAACAGCAGTTACACAAAAAATCTGAGACTGAACCTAAATCAAAAATACTGAGAAAGTTTTTATTTGAAGACATGTTCTCTTTGGAGTATTGACAGGGATGCTGCATTTAACACAAAATTAAATCCTTCCATCCTATGGAGCACAGATAAAGACTAGGAGGTTGCATCACTTTCTGCGCATCCCACTTCATATAAGAGGTGTAGAGAGATTCCAGAAGGGAGAATTAATACAGGCTTTTCAAGTGTACAGAAAGATTGAAATAAATGGATTTTTTCTCTACAGAGAAGACTGAGAAAGAAGTTCAATAAAGCACAAGAAGACCATATAGCTCATTTTTAAGTTGCAGCAAGGGAATTTTCTAGCTGTAAAGCCAAAGACACTGATTAAAAAAAAGACTATATGGTATATTCAGAAGATTTAGTTTTTTCTGAGACAGAGAGACAAACTGCAATGTCCTGGGTCCCTCAGGTCTTATTTGTCACAGATCTCATAATAGGAGAAGATTGGACTCAAATGTGTTTGAGCATTCGACAACATACATAAATAGACAGATTTACAGGTATGTAAAGTATTGTCCCAGGCAGAAATCAACAACTACAAAGATAGTAAAGGAGTATAGATACTTCTTCATAGAATGTAACTTGCAACTCAGACTGGAGTAGGGCTTCATCAGTTTAAGACAGAGAAAACCAAGACCGCAGTGCCTCAGACACTACAATCCTATTGTAGTAGTTGCTAACTTATACCCTGCTTGAAATTTTACTCATTAAGAAGAGTGAATTACTCAGCTTTTATGTTTGTAATCTCTTAAGTCTAGGTTAATAGCATAATTTAGCTTGGAAGGGACCAACCTCATGCTCCAAATGGATCTAATTAGATCGGATTGCTCCAGGCCTTCTATACTTGGGTCTTGATTATCTGCAAAGATAGAGACCCCACCACCACTCTGACCAGCATACTCTAATATTTAACCACCCTCATGGTAAAAAGCTTTTACTTAATATCTAACTGTAACTCACTATGTTCCAGCTTGTGCTCATCATTTCTCATCCTATCACTGTACACCTCTAAGAGTCTACCTCCATTGTTTCTGCATCCCAACTTAATGAACACAATTAAAACACATAAGCAGGAAGGTAACAATCTTGAGTGATAATCCACTCCATAGGGCATAGTAGTCTATTCGGGACCAAGAGAATTGCACCATTTGATTCTGGTAAGTGATGGAATATAGTCAGCCTTGCTGTTAAGTAAAGCTAGATCTCCTTTTATTCACTCATTAACATTGTGCAGAGAGGGAATTTCACAGGACGTAGTTCCTCTTCTGGAAGTCTCTACACTGACCACCATCTCCAATAGATTAACCTTTTCTTTTAGTATGATCAATTTATTTAAGACTTCCTGACAGCTTAGGGCTAGGCCTTTAACTATTCTAAGACTTTTTATGAATTTCACTCGCTTTTCTTACTTTGAGAGAGGTTACAAATCGGTATATGCATAAATTCCTACTTATCTTCAGGCAAGTTAACATTGAATATCAAGAGGTGTCCAAAACTGCCATCACTACATTTAGCAACACTCTTAATGAAATAGTTTTACTAGGTCCATTATTATGATATTACAATAAAAACTGCAGATGCTTGATGAATTATTCATAAATGGCTGTTTCAATAGGTAAGTGTGACCAAGCTTGTTCTGCAGTAAGAATCATGCATTAATCTTTCCCGGGTTTTGAAGTTTAAATATTTCTAAAAAGCTGGAACATTTATTGGTCAATGTTATGAAAGTGTTCTAGAAGCAGCTGGATAGTCTCCCATATAGTAAATATATTTATTTTTCTTAGCATCTGTCAGGTCTATTTGGTACATTTTATTATGACTTATGAGATCATATAGTTGCCCCAAACTGAATTATTGAATCCTTAAACACTACATGAAACATACAATCCAACTTCCTGTCAGAGTTGGGCATGCAATTTGTCAAGTCTGGGACTTGTAAATCTAAGCTTTTACACTACATAACCAGAGAATTTGTGAAACAAAATTCAGCTTTGTTTCCAAATCTCACATCTAAAACTTCTATTTGATTATTTAAGATGATCATAATAAATTTCCAGTGAATGCATCTGTGCCTTATTACCAGAAGCGAGCAGGACCAAGTCAGCACGACATATACTCGTGCCATTCCTTTGCCTGATTAACATATTCTGCATCTCCAGCCCATGCACAAGCACAGCCTGGATATTCTATAGCTAATGATAGTCATGTCTGCCACTTGCCTGTGTCCAACCAAATTCCTAGTTAAAGAAATGTTTTCTGTTTTGTCTCTCAATCCTTATCTTTCTGTAGCCAAAAAAAGTAGAATCCTGTAAAGGTGAAAATAAGTATATTGTAAAATATACACTGACTTCAGTGTCTGCCAACTTTAGGGATCAATACATTCAACTAGGAAAGCAAAATTAGGAAGAAAAGAGTTGTCCTGATAACATTTTCTCAATAACTTTGTTCTGTAACAAGTATATGATAGTGCCATTCTAAAAGGGAAAGTATGGATTCCCCTGTGTTCTCACAAGTGAGAAATGATGGGGCATGTGTGAAGGAACTAAATAACCTTCACTTCTGGAATTCTTAAAATTTTAATCATGTTCTAAAGAGAAAAATTAATAATTAGGTTCATATGCTTTATCTAGCTTATTGCTTGTTGCGATGAGGTAAAATAAGCTCTTAGATGTACTTGAAATGGTCATGCATCTAACTGTGAAAACTGTTTTTTAAGCACCAGATCTTGTTCATACATTTTTCTTTCAGTGATTTATTTGAAGCAGTTGAAAGATACAGCAGTGGTTTTGCAGTAATGAAAATTCCACTTCTTGTAGCACTTGCGTCTTGGCTCAATAGTTGCTGATTTGTTCCAAAATAGACTACATAATAAAATGGAATTTCCAGACAGAAGCCAGTACTTTACAGCTAGATATATATCAGAGGAAACCTCCTCTACACTTTGGCTGCTAATTATATGCTATTGGTTCTTGACACAAATACTTTCTGTGTGACATTTACTTTTTGTTCCCCTGAAGCCATTTAGGGAAGACTCTATTGCATACGTTTTCCACACAGTTGCTAATGCAAAATCTATACATATTACTAGGACAAAGTCAGGATTTCTAATGAGCAAGTAAAATCAGACTTTCATTTTAGTTATTTAGTTATTTAGTTAGTTATTTATTACATTTTTTCCTAAAGTTGATAATTTAGGGTTTTAAAAGTTGATTTCTGAAGAAGGCGTATATCAAAAATAGCAGAAGAAACATGTTTAGTAGGCAGAAAATCTAAGATTTGACAGTGGAGCAAGGGAGAATCACCACTGCTGAAGAAAGGCATTGTAGTACTCAAACTTAAATACTGGATCTGTACAAAATTCAAGATCTCAAACAAACAAGGAATTGTTGGATAGTATAACAAGTAATATGGAAAAGCTTGAGCAAATTAGAATAATGTCAGTATAAATCATTATGTGATGATCTAACTAACTGTATGAAATATGAAGGCAAGTATATAGTAGCTCAAACATAGTCTAGTGAAATCACAGATATTCCAAACTGAGAGGGAGACTGATTCATAAACTGTGATCATAAGATTGCCATAATGCTTATAAAATTCAAATAAATCCACTACAAAATTCTGCAATTCAGTGCATGATAAAAATTATAAAAAATTACATAACAAGAAAAATTACATAAAAATTACATAAAAGAGAGTTAACCAGCAGCACTTGAATTTTCCACATAAAACTTTAAACTTTATGTTACCCCTTGCTTAAAGAAGTCTCAGCAAGCAGAATATTTATTAGGAAAAAGGCCCTCTCTGATATCAAATAGTAATAAAATTAAAAAGGAAATAATTTTAACTGAAATTGAAAATTTTCCACAGAAATGTTTACCTTTTAATTGAAAACTGTAAACGAACATAAATTAATTTTTTTTTGTCAGAGGTAGGTTAGTACAGAAATAATTGCAAATTTTGTAATTTTAAATTGTGCCACTTATTTTGGATTAAACTTTCATTTAACTGTATTGATGTAATGTACTGTTTCAAAGTATAAAATTTTCTCTGCTTGTTTATGCTGATAGTATTGTTTTCATTGTTTATTATTTTTTACATTAAGCTGACAAATTAAAGATGGAAAAAAGTGCATTCAAGTGATTTTATTTGAATTCAAACAGGGACACAAAGCAGAAGAAACTGTTAGCAATATCTATCAATCAAGCATGTGTCCAAAGGACCACAGCTCAACATTGTTTTCCATTACAAGATACTGGGATAAGAGCCTTGAAGACAAGGAGGGTCACAAATTCTGTTCTGTGGACTTGAGCAAAACAATGTGAGAGGTTGCAGAAGAACTAAAAATTGACCATAAAATAGTTGTTCAGCATTTGCACCAAATTAGAAACCGAAAAAGTTTGAGAAATGGGTGCTGCACAAGCAAAATGAAAATTATAAAAAAAAAGTTCCACATTATGAAGTACTTCTTTTGCACAATAAAAATGATTCATTTATTGATCGCATTGTGACATGTGACAGAAAAAGGATTCCGTACAACAGCTGGTGGTATTCTACAGAGTGGCTGAGCTGAGGTGAAGCACCAAAACACCTCCCCAAACTGAAACTGCATCCAAAAAGTCACTGTTTGTTGGTCAGCAAGTGGAGTCATCCACCCCAGATTCTTGAATCCTAGTGAAACCATTACAGTAGAGAAGTATTGACAGGAAAATGATAAAATTCACCAAGAACTGCAATGTTTACATCCAACAATGGTCAGTCAAAAAGGACAAATTCTTCTCCGTAACAATGCCCAACCATGTGTCTCACAAATGACTCTGCAGAAGCTGCATGAACTGGGCTACAAAACTCTACCTCACCCAGCTTACCTGCCAGACTTTTCTCCCACTACTTATCGTATTTCCAAGCATCTTGACAGCTTCCTGCAAGAGAAGGTTTTCCACAATCAGGCAGGAGCTCAAAATGCCTTCAAAGAATTCATCAGCTCCAGGACTCCAGAATTCTTTGCTACCACTATAAACAGACTTGTTTCTTGTTGTCAAAATGCTCTGCAAAGGGGCCTAAACAGACTGGACTGCTGGGCAGTGTCCAATGGCTTGAGGTTTAACACAGCCAAATGCCGGGTCCTGCACTTGGGGTACAACAACCCTATGCAGAGCTACAGACTGGGAGAAGCCTGGCTGGAAAACTGCCAGGAAGAGAGGGACCTGGGGGTGTTGGTCAACAGCCAACTCAACATGAGCCAGCAGTGTGCCCAGGTGGTCAAGAAGGCCAATGGCATCCTGGTTTGTATCAGAAATGGTGTGACCAACAGGTCCAGAGAGGTTATTCTCCCTCTGTACTCAGCACTGGTGAGGCCGTTCCTTGAATCCTGTGTTCAGTTGTGGGCCCCTCACCACAAGAAGGATGTTGAGGCTCTGGGGCGAGTCCAGAGAAGAGCAACAAAGCTGGTGAAGGGGCTGGAGAACAGGTCCTATGAGGAGCGGCTGAGAGAGCTGGGGTTGTTTAGCCTGGAGAAGAGGAGGCTGAGAGGAGACCTCATTACTCTCTACAAGTACCTGAAGGGAGGTTGTAGAGAGGAGGGAGCTGGCCTCTTCTCCCAAGTGACAGGGGACAGGATGAGATGGACTGGCCTCAAGCTCCGCCAGGGGAGATTTAGGCTGGAGATTAGGAGGAAGTTTTTCACACAGAGGGTCATTGGGCATTGGAATAGGCTGCCCAGGGAGGTGGTTGAGTCACCTTCCCTGGAGGTGTTTAAGGCACACGTGGATGAGGTCTTGAGGGACTTGGTTTAGTGTTAGATAGGAATGGTTGGACTAGAAGATCAGATGGGTCTCTTCCAAGCTGGTTGTTCTATGATTCTATGATTCTATGATTCAAATAATAAATTATATTTTCAGCTGACATATACTGTTTTAAAATTGATGGTCAAAACCAGCAATTATTTTTCTCCAACCTATTTTTCACAAAGACAAAGTACCTATCATCCACAATAATCCTGTCAGAAATCCAATTAAATAAAAACAATAAAGGCAGAGCCAACTTTATTATATTATGAAATAACAGCTAAATAAAATTAAACAATATTTATAAAAAAGTGTTAAACTGTTAACTTTTGTCAAGTAGTTACCTCTGTACAAATACTAAAATAGTGAAAAATTTAAGTGATATGCATTTGGTAGAAAGGAAACCAAGACATCTACATCTCCAACAGAAACAATAGACTTGTGAGTGGAAGGAAAACATGAATGCTAGAGTTTTAAAATATTTAACAGCAGGACTTCATGATTTTGCCTCATGAATATTTGTCAGTCATTAAATGTATGAAGTTTAGTATTTCAGCTCCTCTAATATTTATGAATGGCTTTGTATTTTTTTTGTATCAGGGTATTTTTGCTTTATTAGATCTAAACTTGGAGAAAAAAATAGAAAAGAGATAATATAGTCGGGAACTGATATTATTAGCATAATTGGTTTTCCTTGCTTATGTTTTCCTCAAGAAATTAATTTGTTCCCTCCTTTCAAGGTAAAAACAAAGAGATTGTCATAATTTTGCTCTTTTTTTTCTAGACAAAACTCCTCAGAGATGTCTTTCAGGGGATTCCTTCTGTGCGAGATATGAGCCCAGCACAACATTTTGCCTTTAGTTTACTAAGGAAACAAGATGCTTGAATGCTGAAAAGTGAATCAAGAATTTCTGCATATAACCAGTCCATCCCCTTATAGTTTTCAGTATATACAGACAAACTAGACTATTTTAGTCAGGCCTTGTCTAACAAGTGAGTTAAAATATACTTTCAAAACTAATTTAGAATGGAAGTATGTATTCTTTGATCAGTATGCATCCATCCATCCATCCATCCATCCATATTTTGTACCATTAGTTTAAATTAAACCTCCAGTTGTTCTAAATATGGAGAGATTTGACCTATCACTATCTTGTGGAGTAAGGTATCAAGTGAAAATAATCTCCCTTGTTTTACTTGTATATCATAAAGACTAAACCTTCATCCTGTTTGTCCACAATAATACCACTTAGAATGTCATATAATCCCAAACATAAAATCCAATATAAACACATCTAAGGTAATAAATATAACTCATTTTTAGGAGGAACTCTTAAACTGCATTTAATTTTTGTGGGAAAAAAATGCTAGTCTTACAATACTGAGAGTAAAGTAATGAGGTAAAACTGACGAAATACGTTATTCAAGCGATCTCATACACAAATGATACAGTTCTTTAATACATCAGTGCTTTTTCTTCATCTGTATTAAGCCAGAGCCTTAGTGTTACCGGCACCACAGGCAGCATGGGTACTTCTGCCACATCACTGGGCAGGTTGGGCTGTGGGGGATGATGAGGGCTGGGGGGAGCACAGCCCTCGGGTGGTCCAGAGCACTGCTCAAAGCTGCTGGTACAGCCCCAAAGTGGGTCAGCTCAGGCTCATGCTGGTGCTGAGAGTCACAGTTCAAACAACATGGTTAATACCTCCAAGAGGCTTGTTCTCTGCCCAGGAACTTCTACATGTTTCTTTCACTCTCCATAAAAATGTGAATCTTTTTGGAAAAGAAATTTCAAAAGCTTGGAAGGGTTGGTTGGATTGGTTTTGGTGGGTGTTTTTTGGTTTTGTACCTTAAGTCTCAAAACCAATCTAATTCTTTCCAATGAATGAATGCCAGATGACAGAATTTGTACTTCCCAGACTCCTTCCTCCAGTGTTCTCACTCTCTTCCACCTTTCAATTAGTTGTCCTGATCCTATCCTCACCACCACGTGACTCCTAGCTTGCCTGCCTTGCACTGTGATCCTGATATCTAGACTTTAATGAGATCTAGCAACAGTTGAATGTTCATGGTAGCTTTGAAACAAATGAGGTGGATATTATTCTAGATACATTTTTCATCACACATACCAAGTTTACTTTTGCAATCCTTTCCTTAAAATTTTCCATAATCACAGAGTATCTTGAGATCTTTATGTATGAAAGTAAGACATAAAGTTCTGAAAAACTCATTTTCCCCTAATAATTAAACTTAGCAGATCCAATAGCACTTTGATTGTTTTTGGAAACCTTCCCTTTCTAAAACCAGGAACTTGGATCTCCACTTCCTAAAAGCGTGAATAAAGTGGAAAGACTTTATTTTTAATCTATCCCAACTTCAATCCCTTCTTACATCTGAGAAATCCATCAAGCAGTCCACATGGTGTTCCCTGCAAAAAACGTGAACTTTAAACATCTTTATGGGACCCAAATGTTTCATTCAAAACAGTATTAAAATGAAAAAAAATACCCCACAACCTAGAGATTTTCCATACATGTTCCCAATCTCTTTTTTTGTCTATTCTTCCATAATAAAGCCCCACTGAAGGAGGAGTCATGCTGACAGAAGTGCAGAGAATAATAAAAGTGCATATACTTAGTATTTGGCAATGAATTTAAAACCTGAATTGAGCAAGTAGCGTCACATATTGTCAAACCTCTGGAGACTACAGAAGGAAGAAGACCTACCATTTCGTTCTTGGTCTCTTTTATTTTCCTATCCCCTCTACAGACCTCCAGCCTACAACTGGCATAATGTCAGTGGTAGCTAAAAGCATTTGTCAGAGGCAGTGAAAATAAATTTTTGTTTCTGTCAACAAGGACTAGGGGTGATCTTTCTAGTAGATGAGGTAGAGGGAGCTATTGCTGTAAGAAGAAACTCATTGCAACAGCTACTGCTTTATCCACCTTTACGTCCTTTACCTGCAGAAACGAGCATGACTTTGCAGGAATTTGGACTAGAGACAAGTGCGTTTTCTGAGGCAGGTAGACCTCACCTGAAGTTAGTCCTCACTTCTGCGTTATCTCCTGGCACTTAAACTAGCTGGATGCTACAGGTGGAGTCAGTAGCTTATATACATTCAAATCACCTGGCAAAAATGAGTAAACAAAAGGAACAAAAAAATAGTGCTTCAAGAGTATTTTCAGGGCAGTTACAAAATCACTACCAGGAAAACATTTTCAACTAAAGTATTTCCTTGGGAAAATACAGGTTTGGATCAAAAAAAACTCACGATAATTTTTGAGATTCCAGAGTCAGAAGGCCAAATGGCCCACAATAAAATAAATGGAGGAACAAGGAAAATGGATATCTGTGGGAAAAAAATCAGAAAATCTCCTGAATGTGGAAATAGAGTAAAAAATATAACACATATCCTCATGTTCTAATTGAATAAACAAATGATTAGGCATCCAAGAATTGTAACTGAAGACATTTGTAGATGACTCCATATTTTTTTCCAAACTACATAAAGTATCCTTCTGAATGAGTTGGAGGAATTTTCTTGAATCTCAGCAGTAATTAACTTATGACAGGGCTCATTTTAAAAAGGAAGTAGAAATTCTCTAAGATTTCAACAATATATATCTACTGGTCTTTACACACAAAAAAAATGGTTTTCATTTTTTTCTATATTTTGAAGGAATTTACTTCACTTGTTTTATTTCCTTTGTGGCACAGGAAAATTTCTCATTAGCAGAGATTTGTTTCTCTTTTCACTCAAGCAAGACGTCATATTTCTAGGGATTTTTGGATACCACAGGTTGTAAATGACACATCAGAAACAAAGTTTTAGATAAAGAGTTCACATTAGTACACATACAAGCAGTGTCCTAAAAAAATTAAGAATATTTTGTCTTGAAAGGAAGATTCCTCAAATGATATTCAGATTTATTTCTTTAAACTGCTGTTAATTAAAAATCCTCATTTATTTTCTACTACTTCACAGCTCTTCTGGTGCAAAACGAGCCCAGTAGAAGGGTGCCATCTGATCCACTCCTGCTTTCCCATTAGGCAATATTGGTGCTGGGCTGGCGGGAATCATGGAAGGACAGATGCCATAAGACTTACCTTGATTGTAATTAGAAATCAAATGACATTCATTGTTATCTAGCTTGCAGGCCATTGGCAACTCTGCTGATCATTTATCCCTAACATTACCCATGACTGTTTACTATTAAGTCATTCCTACCGTCCATTCCTTTTCTGAGGTCTCTCAGCTGAAGGAACAGAAACAGCTGTCAAACTACTTAGTCCCGTTTAAAGAAATTTCAGCTAAAGTCTCCTGTCTGTTCCAATGATTTAGCTAGATTTTAGCTTCCCCCACTGGTTCATATCTCATTCTAAGCTTCTAAATACAGCCAAGTTTTCTGAAGAAACAAAAACCAAACTCAACATCTCAAACTCTCTATTCACCTCTACTGCTATTAGTCAGTGTCCCAGACTGCAGTTTCTCATTTAGATTACAAATAAATTTGTTGGAAAAATTCCAGCCTTTCAATGTAAACTGCTCTTTGCCTCATCAAAGAAATGAATCAGTAAATATTGCAATAGATGGTATTGCTAAGATTACAAAGCTTAGATATCTGCAAGGCTGCCTCTACAAGAGAAACTTGTTTAAAAAGTCCTGTCTCTCTGTGTTATTGTAACATTAAAACAAACAAGAATTAATCCGTTTACCAGAATTACTAATCAGAATATTGAATTCTGGGATATTCCTGACTTGATCCCTTTCCCTACTTATCCCATCTACTTGAAAGGTCAACACTAATCCTAGGGAAGATGTTAAAAAAATTTTAGCTGGCCTGTAATTTTTGCAAGCACATTTTCTATTATGCTTGCATCTTAAACATGTGCCTCTTCTAAATTTCGTAGTATAGTAAAACTGTTAAATATTTGCAGCACTGTGACTACTACTGTCATGAAGCACTTTGCTGCCAAAATTAAACATCACAGGAAGATGGAAGAGTGGTTTTGGATTACCCGCAAAATCAGGGATTGAGAATTATGTGGCTCATAAGTAACTCATTGAATACTTTTTCCTTTCAGCCAAGTAAGACATATGCCTGAGATAACTACCTACTACAGTGTTACCTGTTGCTTTTTAAAGTGCCAGTTCTTTGGTTTGTCTAAGTAGAGCAACAGATTCCACAGATTTTGTTTAGTCTACAGGTCATCTTCTGGGCAACTATTTCAAGAACATATGCCAATAGTTAGCTGAATAACTACTGTATGCCAGAGGCTGTAGGAGAAAAAAAAATCCTTCCACTTACAGTGATGAACAAAGTAATAATACAAAACAAAGAATAAAATACAAAATAATATACTCAAATAGGTATTTCATGGTTGCAAATCAACATTTATGACATTCTAAATTTATAATTGCCAGATATTTCATAAATTACCCCAGAGGCAAAATATTCAAAGTGCCCAAGGAACGTAGGTACTTTAACGGGGTTTGAAAACATGACTCAGGTTAGTTAGTTAGTTGGATACTTTTGAGAATTGTACTCTGTGCCCATATTTAAGGCATATCATGTTAGTAACATCCTATAATTCAAGTAAAAACATTTCTGAGTAAGCAGACAAATTCCTTTATATTCTGTAATGCCCAGAAGACATATAAAAATGTTGTGATTTCATGTACTTCAAAATATGTGAGTGCATGCAAGAAATTTTACTCAGAAGTACCACCAGTAGAACACAGATTCTACAAAATACAGAAATGAGTAATTATGGGTATCCCCAAACTCTGGTTTCATATTAAACCCTGCTCTTGAATATATTGCAACTTCACAGGTCAGGTTTTGAGTGATGTACATGTTGTAACCTCCAGGAACTCATCCACAAAGCTCTCATTTTGGCTTCACTTAATACTCATGAATTGTGTTACTCAGAATGAGTCAAGCAAGTGTCTGCATGAATTATATAATTTACTGATTCCTCTTCCCATGTCCTTCTTTTTCCCCTTTTAGGTAACTCCAAGACAGCCCATTTGTCCTCCTTCTGTCTTTTTAGAATGGTACTTATAAGCCACACTAAAAATAACCTGTACCATCACTATCTTCTTCCTCATGTCATAATGGTAGTGAATTCTAATTTCATTTCTTATTTAGGAGTTCCTTTTCCAACATATATATTTTATTTAAGATGTAATTAGAAACATGTGGTAGCTTTCCCTACTTATTTCTGAAGCATCTGGCATTGACTACTATTTGCCTTCTGTATGTCTATGTATATGTTCACAAATTTAAAAACAGACTAATACAATCCTAGACAAAGCAAGATGCCAAAAAATAATTCTGGAATGTTCAACAGATCTACATCCACTCAGGCACCATAGGCACCCTCATCTTCTCATGAACGTCTGCCTCTACTACAATAAAAAAGAAATAAAACCAAAGGCAATGATTACATAAAAAGAGTGGGTAGTTGACTGAGCAACTTGCTAGTGAAAGCTTTCCTTTGCCACTGCTCAGTTCTTTTTTCTGTCACATTAATTTGTGAAAGCAAAGAACAGAAGTGGAAGAAAAAGCATCAAATCAGCATCCAGCACATCGTATGCAAGTGTTTCCATTTTTATTAGGAAAGAGAGAATTTGCGAACTTGGGGTAGATTTTGAAGTTACGTCTGTTTTGCTGTAACTTACATTGCAAAGAAAATAATTTACCCAACCAGACAGCGCATCATGCAGATCTCAAGCTGATTCATATCACCATTCTTAAATCAGTTAATGAGTTCTACCTAAGAAGTCCCCAAAGCTACAGAAGGGCAGCTGAGGTGCATCCAGTGTGCAGACTTCAAGCCCAGGTCTAACCAGAGAGCCATGGCTGCCCACTGCTGTCTGTCTCACATCTACCACAGCTGTGGAAAGCTGGCACAGCTGCCCTTTCTGTCCCAGAGATGCTCATACAGTCCTATTCTGGAGGACTTTCTCTGCCCCAGATTCACCGCTGCCCTCCTCGACTGCCAGCATTGTGTTACCTCCCCCTCCTCCCCAGCAGCTTTGCCTGGTCTGTTAAAACAGCTTGAGGTAGGTCTCCAGTTTCATTAAAGGAACTGAATCATAAATAGGCAGAAGGGCAGGAGAAATCGTAAACTGCTAGGTTTTGGTTTATATACATTTGCAGGGGCAGTCTTGCTGAAAGTTATTCATTAATATTATTCTCCTAAATGTGGTTCTATTCATCCTAATTGTACAACAAAAAAAGAAACCAATTTTCATTGCCTGTGTCACCTATAACCTTCTCCATTGATATCTACAAGTTTAATTTAGCTCCCAGGGAGATTTTATTTGCAGGAATTACAAATATTTCTAGGCAAGTTCCAAGTTCACATTTCTACCAGGTGTCCGTGCTGAGGTGTTGGCAGCAGAGGCTGCAGGATGGCTCCACCACAGGACACAGCTGAGCCCTCAGCCAAACTGGTGGTGTCTTTCTGAAAATGTATTTAAGAAAGGACAAAGCTCCAAAAATGTGGTGAGTAGTGAGGAAAAAAGTGTGAAAACCAGCCCAGTGACCCCTTAGGTCAAAGAAGGAGGGGAAGGAGGCATTCCAGGCACTAGAGTATTTCCGTGCAGTCTCGGGAGGACTCCTCACCAGTGACTTTGCTGATAGAGCAGGAAGAAGACATCAGAGGGTCTTTACCATGCAAAACGCTAGGGTGGCAATATCAGAGAAATCACCTGCCTCTTTACTAAAGCACTGCCCTTAGTCAGACTGCCCTAGAGCTCTGTTTACGCTTCCATCCATAGAGATCTCCAGCACAAAAAATTCCTGCACACCAGGCCCTGTCCCCTGCACACATTCCTCTTATAACCTGAACCTCTGTCTCCTTCTCACGGACCATCCACTCTTACTCATCTCCTCTGCGGGTGGTGGTGTCAGCCTTTTGAGATGCCTGGGAGAAATAAATTACAAACTTAATTATTTCATATGCGGTTTGTCCTGCAGATATTGAGGAGCATCTGCCTTTGTGTGTGTGTGTGCTCACATGTATGCACAAAGATTGGAGTTTGTGGTAACTAATTATTGAGCAGAGGAAGGCACAAGAAAAAAGAACCTAGAATAAACTTCCAGAAAAGTATCACACGTAAACCATTTCTCAGCAGAAACTGTTAAATTTTCATCAAAAAACCCCAACTTCTCATTGCATATAAACACTTAAAATTTCTTTTAGAAGTAATGTTATATTTTCATGGCAAAACATGTTAACACCACTTTGATAAGCAAATTCTGTGATATAATGTTACAAGGTAAATCAGTAGTCAGTGCAATTGTGGCACATTTCTTAGCTAGAACACAAGTAAACTACAACTTCTGTTTTATTTCAGATGTGCCAAATTTTTTACCAGGTGTCCAAACCCATTAGTCTACTGTTCTGTAAATAGCAAAAACATCTGAAAGTCTTATGGGAATTAAAGTTCAGGGTGCTGTAAAGAAGCTTGTGAGTACTTTGATATTTATTGTTTCAATAGCTAATAATTAAATAATTAAGTTAGTGTTCTATATGCTTATTTTTCTAAACATGTCATGTTTTCAATTGAAGATTAGACTTTTAAAGATTTTTCTTCTTCAGTATTATTTGAGAGCATTATTCATCGTTAAATACCAGCTTGTTACAAATATATCCAATATATATAATTTGATAACATTGTTTTTTAACACAAATTCTGGCTGGCTGCACAGTTACATGTATGTAAGCCAACTGTAACATTCACAGCTGTTTTACAAGTTTATGTACCAAGACATGCAATTCACTACCTCACTGGGAATTCTGTTTACAAGAGTTTCCACATGGTATGACTCTACCTAGGTCTTTTGCTGCCTTTCTTATGGATAACTTTGACTGTATAATGATACTATCTTGATGCTAGTTATCTCATCTAGAACTGATGTTTAGACTGGGATCACCTGCCTTTTTTCTAGCCTTCTTTTGATGCCTGCACAACAAAGATTTGACCTGTGTTTTGAAGGTTAAGAAACTCCCAATTAATGGTTGTTTACTGGTCCCCCACTAGGTTATTTTCTGAGTTCTGTGTACTGCTAGTTCACCAAAGAGTCAGCTCTGTGGCAAGTAATAAAGAAACAGGTATATGTGTATGGTGTCCTTGTAGAAAGGATCTGCATTAGCTCACCTCCTACATAAAGCTACATATCTTTATGTTTATCCATCTGGTATTCTGTCTGTTTATCCTTGTAGGAGATGTGGTATCTCCCATCTATGTTTGCCTGTCAAATCTGCTCAGCTACTACTTACTTGTATGCACTTGCCAGAAACATATTATGTGCTGTGCCCAGATGAGGCTTACTTTTCTGGTCCTGGCAGGCTCCCAACTTTTGCCTCTCTATCCCAACTACATAGCTGCCTATGCAGCTCTGTTTGGTTACTGGTCAGTGTCCATTAATAATACCACCTCATATCATATCACTAATCCAACCCCCATCATTAGTTAAATCAAACAACTAATAATGTACTATCAAAACCTAATCAAAACCTAATAACGTACTACCCTTACATTGCTAGACACAGATACATGTCAAGAAAAAAAAAAAAAAAACACTTGAAAAAACAAACCAGCAGTAATACCTACAAATACAGTCTACCAGTGCTCTAAGAAACTCAGAATAAACTTTAAAAGACAAGTATGCACTCCCTCACTATAAAGTTTCTAATGCACAAATTTTAGTTCTGTTTATGCTGATTTGAATCTTCAGCAATTCTACTGTTTTCAGAGATAGCCACTCTGGATTTACCCTGCTGTAGCCAAAATCAGCATGTGGCCTTTGAACTCCATTCTTTTGCTTAAAAGCAGCTGATAGGAAGTATGTGGTTATTTTATTCTAAGATTTCCAACTTCTATTAACTCTTTTGGAGAAATTTATTGCTTGAGTAGCACTAAAGTTACTATTGTTCTTTTCCTTGTTAATTAAGACTTATAAATATCAAGAGAAATAGGCAGCATGCTGAAAAAACTCCGCACAATACTGATGGTATTTTGTAGAATCATAAAATGGTTTGGGTTAGAAGGGACTTTAAAGATTATCTAGTTTCACCCCAACACCTTCCATCAGGTCAGGTTGCTCAAAGCCTCACCCAGCATGGCCTGGAGCACCTCCAGGGATGGGACATCCATGACTTCTTTGGGCAACCCATTCCAGCACCTAACCACGTTCACAGTAAAAATTTTTTTCCTAACATGTAATCTAAATTTACCCTCTTTCATTTGGTTTTTTCTCTCCACTCCCTGAAAAAAAGTCCCTCCTGAGCTTTCTTACAGGCCCTCTTTAAGTACTGGAAGGTTGCTATAAGGGTGCCCCAGTTCCTTCTCTTCTCCAGGCTGAATAAGCCCAATTCTCTGTCTGTCCTTATATGGGAGGTGCTCCAGCCTTTGGATCATCTTTATGGCCCTCCTCTAGACTCACTCTAACAGATCCACATCCTTTCGGTGCTGTGGACTCCAGAGCTGAATGCAGTGCTCCAGGTGAGGCCTCACAAGAACAGAATAGAAGGCAGAATCATCTCCCTCATTCTCATGGTTACCCTTCTTTTAAAGCAGCCCAGGAGAGGGTTGGCATTTTCTTAAATGTTCCGTTTTTATAGGCATGAGAGTATAAATGTTGCCTTTCCCAGTGCTGGTTCTAGCACAACACTGTCTAGCCCTTTACCATACACAGAGCTACCTACTGACATACAGCTCTACCTCTGAAGAAGCCTTTAGTAGGAAAACAAAAATAAAAAATTTCCATCTTGGACCACTCTGCTATTTTCAGTATACCAACTCTTCACTAGAATCAGAAAGACTCAGTTACAAGAAAGATTTTCCTTCTCTTGTTGAAATTCAGAAATACATAAGTCAGCACCACTGTGGTTCTAAATTCAGCTTTCTGCTTTAGGAGCTGAACTGTGGTCACTTGTTCTCTGTAACTACCAGAGAATTCAGGAAAACTGTTAAGATCAAATTATGCCTTTTCAAGGGCAGGCAACTCACATGGTAATGTGCTGAGCCACCACCAAGGAATGCTCTGGACTCTATTAATACGGGGGCAATTTTGTAGCATTTTCCCTAAATATGTAGGCTTACAAAAAAAGCCTTTTTTTTTTCATGTAGCTAGCACAGTGGAAAATGTGGCTAGAAATGTACTATTTAAGCATAGTAACTTTAGCTTGAATAAAAGAAGATCTATTGTAAAGCTTATAATTTAGGAATTAGCAGTTAGATCATAAAGTAGGCTACTGGTAAACACTAAATAATAAGGATTTCAATGTCTTTGTTACCAACACCAAATGACCAATTCACTAACTGTAGCACGCATGCATAAAAACATTAGACTAGGAGTCAGATTTGACATGTATTCATGAACTGCCTGTTCATTTACATATTTTTTTTCTTATAGGAATGTGTAAAAAAATGCAATATTATATTATTTTTAAGATAGCAACACCTAACAATCTCTTGGAGGAAGGAGAATTTCAAAGTATGTAGCAGTTTATAGTAAATGTTTTGACAGAAAGCTTCCAAACAGATTCTCAACAGCTTTCTCTCAAAGGCATACAAAAAATCTGTTATACAAGGAAATATTTTAGATAATCTGGAAGGAGTATCAAATTTCTTAAATGCATATTATACCAAAACTTTTTTTTCCATGGCTAATCAAAATCAGAAAGCGATTACAGTTAATCAGCAACCAGTGTGAGGGGTTTCACAGAAACAGTGAGTCACCTGAGAAGTTATCAGTTAGTAGATTTAAAATTAAAAATAGGAGACTATTTTTTATATGTTGCATCTTGAAATGATAGCACTTGTAACTAAAATATTTTGAATACCAACAGTTTAAACGGATTAAAACACTAGCTAAATGAATTGGTATAAAATGGGTTTGTTGGTGGTTTTCAGACATGATGGTGAAGATGATTCCACTTTGGATCACATTTAATAGATCCTTCGAAGCTGGGACTATGCACTGGAAACTGTTCTTACACACCTGTAAACTTCCACTCCTGGTCACTCTCTGCACAGGATACTGCTTTACACTGATGTTGGATCTGACACAATGTAGCCATGCTTATTTTGGTATAAAAGCACATGAATGCCGCAGAAGCCTTCTAGTGCTTTCTGAAGACACTAGAAAAGGAATCTGCACAATCCAGCTGTTTCAATGATCATACAAGCATTTAAATTGCAAGTCTCTAAGTTGTTCTGCCTCTGGTTACTGTATGTGTCCTCAATGGACTGGAAATCTCTAGTTCCTTAGTAGGCACAAGAAGGGTCATGAAAGTAGGGCAGAGTTTCAGAATAGAAAAAAACCCGAGAACTATGAATTCAAACAATGCTTCCTGTCTTACAGGAGCCTTACGCCTTGCTGTATAATACAGTATAAACACGAACTGTTTTTTCTTATCATTTGCATATCAGTTCACAGTAAAGTCAGTCTCCTTATTCATTAAAAAATCCAATTAAAATGAAGTTAACATATTACATTGGAAGTGAGCGTTATGCCAGTGATAAAAATGGATGCAAACCATGTGCTATTTTGCTTTCATTTCATGACATTATTAAAAAGAACTAGGATCACAGATCGCCCATTGTTTGTTTTAACCAGAGAGTCCAACTTATAAAACTTACATTAGGGAAACTGATAGAAATTATAGTCAAGAAGTAACTGGAGTTTCAGACAATGGCCTGTTCTCTCCCATCTCACCTGCTGTGCCTGCAGCTCCAGGAGATGACTGGTGCCACTGGAATAACTGCCTTTAAAGAGAGCCTTTAAAAAAAACCCTACTACTGGCCAGGGACTTTAGTGCTCCTAAGAGGAGTCATAGAATCATAGAATCATAGAACAACCAGCTTGGAAGAGACCCACTGGTTCATCGAGTCCAACCGTTCCTATCAAACACTAAACCTTGTTCCTCAGTACCTCATCCACCTGTGCCTTAAACACCTCCAGGGAAGGCGACTCAACCATCTCACTGGGCAGCCTCTGACAGTGCCCAGTGACCCTTTCTGTGAAGAACCTTTTCCTAATGTCCAGCCTGAACCTCTGCTAGTGGAGCTTGAGGCCATTCCCTCTCGTCCTGTCCCCTGTCACTTGGGAGAAGAGGCCAGCTCCCTCCTCTCCACAACCTCCTCTCAAGTAGTTATAGAGAGCAATGAGGTCTCCCCTCAGCCTTCTCTTCTCCAGGATAAACAGCCCCAGCTCTCTCAGCCGTTACTCATCGGGCCTGTTCTCCAGGCCCTTCCCCAGCTTCTGTTCTACCTGGCTCCCTGAGGTTTAGAATGGTAGGAAGAAGCAGCAACGACACTGCTACTGTTTTGCTCAGGCACTGGTGGCTCCCGCATCAGGAAATGCTTCAGGTCCCCCCAAAAAGGGCCCCGAGCCCTGAAAGGACAGCTGGAAAAGCAGCATGAAAGGCGTGTGAGCCCGTGGGGCTCCTCCAAACTTCTGCTGGAGGGGAGCGCAGGGACAAGGCAGGGCATGCAGCTCGGTGGCCTATGTTACCCCACGTGGTGGGGATCTGGCACCCCAGGGACATTCAGGAGTTGGGGGTTCCTCACAGAGGGTATCTCCTAGGATGAGAGGTGGATTCCTCACAGCTTTCGAGAGCTCCCTCCCAGCATCTGGGGATCCCTTATAGGGTGGGGTGGGGGCAATCCCACCCAGTATGTGTGCTCTGCCCAGTTTTGGAGGCCTCATCCAGGTTTAGGGGGACCCATCACAGTCTGGGGAGATCCCTCCTGGTGTACAGGGCTCCTCCTGGGACACAGGGTTCTGTCATGGTTTGGGTTGATGCTTCCCAGTATTTGGGGCTCCCTCACGGCTTTTGGGGTCCTTCCCACAGTTTCAGTCTCCCTCCTGGCATTTAGGACTCCCTCTCAGGATTTAGGGGTTTGGAGGATCCCTCCTGAATTGGGGTTCCTGCCCAGTTTTGGAGGCTCAATCCTGCATTAGGGGTCTGTCATGGTTTGGGGAGATCCTTCCCATGTTTTGCAGACCCTCATGGTGTTTGGGGCTCCTCCCGGTTAGGGGGGTTACTCCTGGTGTTTGAGGCTCCCTCCTGGGTCCTTCCCGGAGTTTAGGGGTCCCTTACAGGGTGAGGAAAACCCCTCCTGGTTTGGTTTGGCAGTCATGCCCAGTTTTAGGGGTTCCCTCCTGTATTAGGGGGTACTATCATGGCTTGGGGAGATCCCTCACAGGGTTAGGGTTCCCTCCTGGTGTTTGGGGCTCCCTCCCTGGATTTATGGGGTCCTTCCTGTAGTCTAGGGTTCCTTCCCTGGTTTTGGGGTCCCTCACTGTTTGGGGCTCCCTCCTCATTGTTTGGGGAGATCCCTCCTGGTGTTAGGGGCTTCCTTCTAGGGCTTGGAGAGATCCCTCCTGGTTTGGGGACTCCCTCTTGGGTTTGGAGCCGCCTCCTGGGATCGAGATGGATTCCTCCCAGCGCTTGGTGGGTCCCTCCTGGGATTTGGGGGGTAACTCCCAGGCTGGAGGGGAGCCTCCCTCCTAGGATTTGGGGGTTCTTTACAGGGTGGGGTAAATCCCTGCTGATTTGGGGGTTCTGCACAGTTTCGGGACTCCTTCCCAGGGTGGGGAAAGGCCCCTCTCAGAGTCCTACGACTTCAGATAGCCAGGTTGCTGGACAACAGAGGAGAAGTTTGAGTTGGCAATACAGTAATTTCCTGGCATTGCCTGGGCCAGGAATCAGGAATGCAGTATTTTTCAGTTGAATGCCTATGGAAGGACTACGTGATCATGCTATTTATCTGTGTGAACATCGGATGTATTTTGCTCAACTGCCCGTGTCTCCGGGAATGAAGACTGAATGTTTTATAGGCAGCTCTAGAATTCAAAGCCAGAATACATTCTGAAATTGCTGCTGTCAGAGGAAGGAGGTGGTCCTTAGCAGCTGGCTGAAGTGAACTTATTTTCTGTATTCTGAAACCTGAATTTAAATTAAAAAAAAAAACTTGAACTTTCAGAGGTAATAATTCCCATCAGTCTACCCTGAGAAGCCTCTGTTAGAGATGAGTTCAAACTCGTCCTTCTCGTATCACTCTCCTACCCTAGGAGTGGGATTTTCTCCTTCCTTATTCTTCATTCTCTCCCAACCTTGTCTGGAGGGACAATCCCTTCCTCACAGGGATAATTCTGGCTTAATAGCTTGCTCTCTGTCTATGAACTTCTTGCGACTATTCTACTGACTCATGCTCATCACTACAAGACCAACATAAAGTATCTGCTTTGTCAAAAACTGGAGGTGGGACTGGAAAAGGGGATAAAATTTAAAAATCTTCTAGAGGATTTGTGGATTGAATGTGCTTGCATTCCTTTGCAGTCATACATCAGAAGTAGATGATGCTTAGGGGACATCTTCAGAATTCTTTTAGTAGGACTGACTCCTCCTTGTAAACACTTCTTTTAAATTTTACAGTTAACTTACCATTCAGTGCTTTATATGCTTGTGATATTTTATCACCCTTCCATTGTTTCTTTCACAATTTTTTTCCAGTTTGTATGGTGAGAGATTTACACTGCAAATGCTGGAGCTGTGCCAAGGTAGTTTCTTCTCTTCTTTAGAAATGAATGCTTCTATCTTTGGGTTTGGTGGAGGGGTGTTTTTGGTTTTTTTTAATTGAATGACTTCAGCTTATTCGGGTTGTCACTAAAAGAGCACCCCTAGGACTAAAATGCTTGCCCAGACAAATGCGCATTCCTGTCTGTAAAGACCTAGCCGGAATGTCTAGCATTAGAATTTCACATTTTGTGCAGTCAATTCTATTTCCCATACTAAGCCACAAACCCATTATAGTTGAAAACAGCAGAAAGTCTGTTTTAAATTAGGTGACGCAAATACAGTAGTAACAGAAACCACAGAAAAAGCACAGATGTATAGAATATATATACATGCAAGGCAACTGAGTGTGGAAGGCAGGTATCAGTTAAAATGCTTTTAAATTATGAAGTCATAGCTTTCAGCAAATATTACTAATGAATAAAATGATATATTCATTGCAAAAAGGCAATGCAGTGTTTTACATTTCCCATTTACTACCAAATATGAAAGTAACAGGAACAGGTAATCCCAGGATCGATTCTATGAGGACATACTCTGTTAAAGCAATAGTTGTCTTCCTTTGAATGTACAACTGGAACAGACAGTACAATACGAACTGCTAAAGAAGGTAAGCCTTGCAAAGTCATTTAGACTTATGAAAGACATGCTCATTTACCACAAATAAAGCAGGAGAAAACATTATGTAGGAACAACATTAGACACTACTGCATTTTATAGTGTAAATCTAACTCCTTATTAGAGTAAGATGACTGCCTGCATCAATCTTATTTTTATGAACAGAAACATCCTAGATGGATCTAGCTTTAATGTGGAAACAGAAACAAATGACTGGAAATACTTTTTTTTTTCTTTTTTACAGAAGTGTTCTGTTCTCCAAATAAGATCATGGTTGATGTTGTGATTTGATGTACAACAACATTTTTGTTTGCACGATGACATGAAATCCATACCGTAGATTTAAATGGTCAGTCACCTTTTAAGACAGAAGAGCAAGACATTATTATATTATTAACAGAAAGATATTTTTTTTGTTCATATTTGGAGCATTTGAAGTGACTCACTGTTTGCCCAGCTCAGTTCTAGCCAGCTATGTTTCTAGCCATAGTACATTGTTCCAGTTGTTCAGGGACAAAGGAAGCTATGAATAACAGGTTAGTGTCTGCAGATTCAGTTTTTTTGGGACAAGAAAAATTATCCTATTGAGGTGATAAAGCCTTGATTCATACTTAGGAAGTTCAATAATTCAAGAGGAGCTGGTACAAAGACTGAAGAAGCTGTAGCAATTTACAATAAAAATCCTGAAGAAACATTGAAGAAAATATTACCTGCAGTTTCTATATCAGCATTGAAAACACTACAGAAGTGCTCTACATCCAAGAATGAAAGCAATTGAATCATGCACAATATGAAGTACTGAGTTAAATACTAATGAGGCAATAGCAATGTGAAATTATTATTGTACGATCACCATTTGGTTCAGAAACAGTTGAGGGACTAGAATCCAGTCTTTGAAAAATATTGTTTACAGAAATCTTCCACTCTCTGAAAGGTGCCACTGGTAATTTATCTTACATCAGTACTGACACTACAAACAGTATACTTGGCTTTAATGTCTTTTTTGCACCCCTCTAAGGAAAAGAAGTCAAAGAAAGAATGTCCAAAATGGCTCATTTCTTGTTCTGTACCTATTATCTATCCCTTTCCTTTTCCCCCATGCCTGCCTCTTCTAGAAATTTATTTTACTTGTATAAATGTATTTCCCCTTCCCTGTCTTTATACTGCATTTGCTTCCCCTTTAGATAATACACAATGCATATATAAAAATCAGTTCTTCTAATAGAAACTACTCTGGCAGATTCTTCAAATCCATGTGCCAAAATAGTATGTTTATTCTAAAAGAATGTGACACTTTAAAGACAGTCTGTCTTAAGATATTTGACTAAGATGTGTCACCATAGCAAAAGAAACAATATCATACTATTCTCAAAATTTACATACTTTTCAGTTATCACTGCAGCATGTCTGCAGCATAGTTCATCCTCACTTATTGTTCACTTTACCAAATTAAATACTGAAGAGTAGTGTGGGTAAAGATAGTAGTTAAGAATTAGCCTTTGATGTTAAAGAGAACATTTCAGTGATAACTTTATGAGGCCTAGTCTAACATAGTAAGCCTGTGATTCAAAAAAATCATAGCATACAGTGGGACTGACAGACTAATTAAATAAATTTTTACCATCTGTCATATTTTACCTGTCTTTACACATGCCTTCTGTCAGCTGCCTCAAACTGTCAGCCTGGGGTAGATTGGGAATGAGATGGATGAAGGAGTTTCCCCCCACCCCTTCAAAGCATCATCCATTTTTTGTTCTCTTATTCAGACTTAATAGCTGCACCTGTAAATAACTCTTGAAAGCAGAAGAGATCAGTATAATTTTTTCCTTAACACAGCAAAGCAAGCACCCATATATAAGGAAGTTCTTAGGTTTTAGATACGTACTTCATGGTGAAAGGAATGAAGGAGATTTAAGCCTAAAGCAAGAGCTTTAGCTCTAGTTTATTATACTTACCAGACACATGTAGACTATTTGGCAGCTTGGCTCATTTTTTAAATTTTTTTTCCTTCCCATTTTAATTAATTGCTGCATTTTAAGGAAGCGGGAGTGTAAACTCAATGAGATTAGAGTTTTATCATCTATGCATTGGTAAACTGTGGTGTAAATTGAGAGGAAATCTTAGTAAATATGGGCTAATACTTACTTTGGGAACCTGCTGCATAACCTCTTCCTACACACCTCAAAGGTACACTTTCTAGACCCACAAAAATCTGCAGGCAGCAAAAGTATCCAGGACTTACATTGCACCATAAAACCTGGATCAAGACAACTCACTTCCTTTGAAACCAGATACTACAGTAGGCTGTGAATTTTAAAATGTATTCTGAAGGATGTTTCAGAACAAATACAACACACAAAAATAAGAAAAAAATCCACAAGCAGTATACATTATCAAACTGTATATGAGGCACAGGTCTTCCAGGTAAAGGCTGTAACCTAAAGACACTTAAGCATTTCTTTTAAAAGATGCATTCAAGATCAAATGGATGCAAAGAAGAATCTGGAGAAATGAAAGCTCTTTTATCAAGAAGTGACTAAAAACACAACCTATATCAGGCTACCAAAGCTAATACCAACAGAGAATATGATAATTTCCTATCATCAATACAGCAGGTGAATGAGAGGCTGGAGGCAAGAAGAGTAATCATGCATTCACATAAAAAATAGGTATAAGTTAGCTATGAATAAATGTAGTCAGCAAATAAGATGATTTTTTTTTTCCATATCAGAGAATGGTCTTCAGAAACAAACTTTCAGCTACAGAAACAACTGAACTCATCTGAGATGAGGCTAGATAAATTCACAAAAGATACTGTATTTTAAGAATTGCCTGAAATATCAGAGCATTCAAATATTCAGCTTGCTGTACTTTGAGCAAAGGACTTGATTGTAGTAGAGCTACCTAACAACTGCATGTAGTTATAAAAAATAACAGAGAAAAAAGGCACTTCATAAATTATTTTTACTATACAAACCTAAATGCCAACATTTCTTCACTATTCAAACTACTAATGAGATGCCTATACCAGCTGGAGGAAACAACTGAAGGATAGAAAGATTCTGTAGTCATTGATTGTTGTTCCAGATTAATGCAACTGTGACACTTAGATCCTTTCAGAGCACAGACAGTGAGGGAAGATGTAGTTTCTGCTCCCTCATGTTTCCACACACCACTTTCCCTCATGTGACATCAGTTCATTTGCTTCTTTAAGAAAAAAGCTGCTATGCTGGGGTCTCTGTCGGTAGCTGTCATACTCTTTCTCCCACAATACACTTCTGTGGGATAGGGCTATATCAAAATACGTTAAGGAGGAGAGGAATGGAAAGTAACCCTGTTATATGATTAAGAACAACACATGCCAGCCTAGGAGAGCATCTAAGCACTTCTGCTAGGACTGAAGTGTCACCTGATCCCATATCCTCAGCCAGAATAAGAAATACAAGGAATCAGTAACAACTTTTCTTAGTTACAACTCTTGTGTAAAGTTGCTTTACTTTCATTATAAATGAAAGTTATTTATATTATAAATATTTAATAAGGCACCGACTATCCTTTCTTTATTCTCATTCCACAAACAGAAGTTAACTTTAAAACTTAAAATGTTTTATATACCTTCGAAACTTAATTTTTTTCTTGATGTTTTACAAATTTCTTAACCTCTCAAGTTCAGGAATACTTTCCTAATGTTTTAATGTTTTTCTTGGTTAATCTATGTTTTGTAGCATCTATTTTATGTTTTCAGGGTAAAGAAAATGCAGGAAACTCTACATAATGATACTATTCCAGCACTGTAATTTTGGTCTTGTGCATCTGAATGATCACATGCCTTTGATATGCCACAGTAACTTTTAAAATGCTGCATTTAACGGTAAGTCTGGTAAGCCACAATTGTAGAGCTTGGTAATGCTTGTTTTGGCTTTGTATAGTGGTATAAGATCAAGATATCAAAGCAGTATAAGACCAACTTGCCATATTTGGCACCATCAAGTTTAAGTTAAGCTTGTATCCAAGGTGAAAGGATAGTCAAATAAAACCATCCTGCTGGAAATAGCAGGGTACTGTATATAAACCAGAAGAATTATTGGTTGTAAAGCAGTCTGGACTGAATATAACAAACTCAGCTGGCTGGAGCTCAGGGAGCTGTTTCTTTCGCTTCATAACAGAGCTTTTGTTTCAGAAGACGGAGACCCTAAGTTTAGCCCAACAACAAATTCTTAAATGAGTCAACTATGTGTAGGTTTGATAGTGTGTTTACCAAGACTTCCAGATGTGTATTTTTCATGCACATTATTTATACACTATGATGAGGCTCTCTGTGTACTACCCTATAGTAAAAATTTAAAATAAATCAAAGCCTTCCCTTCAAAATATCTAAAAGAAAACTCTGACTTAAAAAACATTTCTAGACATCCACAAGGCAGGTCTACTCTCATACTAGCTCACAAAATGGCTGGTCTACCCTATTCTAAAGCAATTCATCACAGGTTTAGAAGATGGACCATACTCTCTATGACCAATTCTTACTTCCATATATTGGTTAGCAACATTTTTCTTCTCCCACTGCCATTTTAATTTAATTTTGTAGTCTAAACTACTTTACACATTCCAAGTTTCCCATTTCAAGTCACTATATTATTTTAAGTCAATTTCCAACTTAAATATGTACGTACCTTGGGCATAAATATAACTAGTTGAATGTGGAAGTACAAGTTAGTGTGAGGAAAGGTTATAGAAACAGTCCTTTATACGTTACAATTTGTGCCAATATGTTCCACAAAAACATCTGTGAAATCATTACCTAGGAGATGAAACAGCACAATGCCTGAAAAGTTCAGCTAATTCTGTCTTACAGTGTGAATTTATAATAATTACTTAAGAACATTGCTCAGGAACAGATGAAAGATGGAAAGCAGAAATCTGCATCTATTTTATTTGAAATGCCTTTAAATCAGCCATGAGTTGATGTTCTTCACAATACTAAGAAGGGCTGGGAAGCTTTACCTAGGGACATTGACAGTATAACTGGGGTTTAAACATATAGTTAAATGGATGCCTGTCTGACAGCAAATAAAAGAACTGTACTGACCCAATTGTGACTTGTATTTTATACCCTCTTAGGGGAGACATGCTATGCTTTCTGGAGAACTGCAGTGTGAGTCAGTCTTTAAATCCTGTACAGGTAAATAGAAAGACTAGGCAAGAAGTTATATAAGGGTATATGTCCTGATTTGATTATCATACTACATGTTGGCTGAAATCTTTCATCTGTGAGAAGATTTAAAGCTTAATATTTAGAAAATATTTAAAGTTATTTGGAAAAAAAGGTGTAAATAATTTGTTCAGTTTGTTAGGCGGGTTTTCCAACAATCCACAATCTTGATTTTATCCATTTACGAATTAGGTTATTGGGCATCTTACTAGAATACATGTATAGAATCCTCACTTTATTGCTTTGAATGAAAACCTGATGAGCTCCACTACCTAGTCTTACTTGTTTTCACCTCTACTGAACAATGCAAGAATCTACTATTTTATTCCTTATAATATTACTGTAAACGCCTACAGTGAAAACTCAAATGGAGACTACTAGCCCAGCTTAGAAAATATTGCAGCTATCAGCCTATGGCTGTGTGGCTTCACTTCACTGATACATTTCCAATCTCCTCTCAGATTTCCCTAGCCTTTTCTTTTGTTGTCCCCAGTGTGACAGTCAAAAGTTAAAGTTCTAAAATACTTGGAAAATGCCACTAGCTAAGTTAATCATGTGTAATTATAACAGAGTACAACTGCTGCTGCAAGAAATTGCTTACCGCTCTTCTGATAACATTACAGTAATAAACAATGTTGTGCTAACAATTCCATTGCTGCTTGTTCATCAAGCTCATACTATCAGAGAATGTCATCAAATAGAACATTTGTTACTGTGAAATTATTTTCCTAATGTTTCAAGTTATTTAACAATCCGATATTAAATAGGCCTATTAACACCACTATCATCTCAGTTATTTTCAGACATGACCTTGAATTTTTTGCGGAATATAAAAATTTCAGATGCTACTATAGGAATAAGGTTTTTTATATTAATTTCAAACTTGTACCTTTAATTAATCCAAACTTATTTTACCTCTGTCATTTTACAGATAAATTGAAAAAGGCACATTTAACATCTACTTCAGTGTTAGTAAACAAAGAACACCAGAAAAGGGGGAAACTGATAGCAGTAAATGTAAATGAGTGTTCTACATAGAAAACCTTTTAGAATAGAAATAGCATCTTTGCTTAAATATTATTTAGGTAGATATTTTTAATATTTTGTTTCATTTGTTTGTTCCCCTCCACCACAAACCATTTTTCAAGTGAGAAACAAGAAAACCACCACAACCAAAACCAGCCAAGAGCCTAGGAACAACTTCCATTTTCTCACCAAACCTTTTCTTTCTGCATAATTTTGGAAAAAAAAATATGATAAACATCATCTATCAATGCTATTTTTGGTTGTTTCTCCTTGTAGAATTTAAATGCAAGAAAATTAAGAGGGTAGAGTATGCTTGCCTCTTTCCACTACCCTAACCAACGTAAAGTGTCAGTGATTTATAAGAGTTACAAGCCTAGTAAATATGGCATACAAACATGCAGAATTCAATCACATCTTAAGACTCTTGTTGAATAATACAATACTGAAGCAGCAAACAAGGATCCATTTTTGGACTTGTCAAAAATCAATAGTCAAAGGGCTTCTAGTAACATATTGGTAAGGAACACAATATTTCATAATATGGTTCTAGTAATCCATCCTGATAAGGATATATGGAAAAAAAATCTATACTTGTGATACATAGATAGTCTTTGATTTATAATAAGAAAATAAATAGCACAATCTTACTTAATGAACACTAAGTAATGTGCTTCTGATATCACTTATTGAGGATTTATATGGACCTAAGTATACTTAATCTACAACGTAAAACTAGTATGAGAATGATATTATGCTCTGTATTATAGAGATGTGTTTGTTTGAGAACTCAAGCTTGTTACTAATTTCTGAATACTTATTATACAGCATATATCCGCATACATAGAGTGGAAAGGAAGTCTCTATGATTTACCACAACAGGACTTACAGACAAATTACGCAAGTTATGGCCCAGTGATCAGTGCTGAAAAGCCATGGTAAATCACAGAGATATATATTCTTTTAGAGAAAGTATATAACATTTTTAGGTATTTTCATCAACTTAAACTCTTTAAACTGAGTTATGCTTTAAAATTATTCCAGTGACTGCAAACAGACTGCTTTAGTCTGATAAGTCCAATTTTGCAGACTTTGGAAGAAGAGAAATAGTAAAACTAAGAAATCTTATTTACTAGTTGCTTTTAAAAGCAGCAAAATATGCTTAATTTTACAGAGGAATGTTAGGCTTTAAGTTCTGGCATCTCAGGTTTTATTAACTCACTGCAATTTCCTCTTTTTAATACTGGCAGTCTCCTAGTTCTAGCTCTCACTTCTTATTTATTGCTGTAACGAACTCTCAAGCAATTGAGAGTCTCAAAGTAATTCAACGTTGGTCAAATATGGAATATCACCCTTCTGGGCTTCAAGTTTGCAGAACTGTGGGATGGAACTCCGTAGTTGGCAAAGTGGAGGCAGGACAGGTACAGCTTTGTAGAGGTTTATTAAACGAACAAAAAAGTCAACTGGCTGGGAGTGCTTAAAAGTTTGGGGTGTTACAGGTATGTTGTGGGGAGCTGGCTGAAGTAGCAAAATGCAGGTGAAATCAAAGACCCATAATAAGTGAATTTTATCACATGACTCCATAATTCATTATAACAACACCAACAGCCATAAGCTAAGAAGCAGGCAAAGAGACAGTTCCAGCGTAGCTTCACCACAAGAATCAACACATTTGCCTTAGAGGAGACTGCTTTTATACCCAGGTGTGACAGGGCAGTAAGCAAGCTGAGACTTTAAGGCAGAACTGTCTGCAACTTTGTCTTTGAATGAAGCACTTCAAAAGCAGTTAAAGGTTTTCAATCCTTAAGCTATGTTTGAGTAGAACTAAAACTGGAGAAAGATAGCTTTTCCAATAGACAAAATACAAATCTGTTGGAAGAAATAGGTTGAAATGCAGTATTTTATAAATTATATCCTCCCTACCCTTGGTGCCTGGGCATCCAAATCCTGCTCCCAGGTCCAGGAGTTTTCAGTTCTTGGATTGCTACAAGTTCAGCATTCCTTTTTTTAAACATAAGACTTTCCTCATGTACAGCTAAATACTGTCTCCCTGACGCTTACAAGAATTCCCCAGGTCCTCTGTGAACTCTCTACATGCTTGCACTGAGCTGTAGAAACTCTGTCATCTGAGCATTGGTAGCAACACTAAGAAACTAATTCCAAGGAAGTCCCAGCATACCCTACCTGTTCACCTGAAATGAATAAATCCCTCATCTGACCTATTTTCATCTTTTTACTAAGTAAAAAGCACACAATAAGCTGTGATCAAAAAAGTGACACAATACACTTTCCATCACCTTATGGAAGAAAGACAGTACACAGCTGATAATTGTTAACTCTAAAATTATATGACTGCAGAATTTAGCTTTGTGACTTCCACAGTGCAGCAGAATGTTCTGCACCAGTCAGCCCTCCCTGGTTTTGGTTCCTGGAAGTACCATAACAGTGGAGAATCCTTAGAAGTTCTCATATGTGAAGCTCCACAAGGCTGTTCAACATGTGCTTAATCAAGCAAAGCTCACTGATGTCTATTTTTTTCACTTAAAATAAGACTTTGTAACACTCAAATATTTGCTGGATGGAAATAAGAGCATATTTCTTTTGTGGGAAACAATCCTTTAAAGGAGAGGGAACAGCAGGGCATAGTTAGTTTTTTTGAGACAAGTCATCTTTTCCCATGAAATGGCCTTTACCAGGTTGGTTTTGATTTGGTTTTTTATTTACCAGGTTTTATTTTTTTAAATTCCCCAAACATAGGCTTGGCATAGACCTATGAAAGGCTGACATGGGCTTGAAGTTTCATTCACCCCTAACACTTAACAGCTTTTCTCCAAACAAATTATTGAAAACCTTGGATCTGAGTTATCTACCAAATTACAACCCTCCGAGTACACAGTTTTAATCTGACTGAATAAACCCAGCATTTTTTTAGGAAATGAGGATGAACATTAAAATGAGAGGCCTAGCAAGTGAGAAGGAAAGTAAAGCAATAAACATCCATTTTTACAGGGAATTATTCAAAATCAAAATAATTCCTGCATTTCTGCTTGCTGTCTTCTGCACAGAAAGAAGCCACTGTTTCACAGACCAGATTAATTTGCCTTTGGGGAGAGAAAGTCAGGAACAGGGAAACTCCCTGTTGAAGGGACAGTATTCCCAAGCCTGCAGCCCATTCCTCTGACTCCCAAAGCTGGAAATTAAACAGAAAAAGGGGGTAATGCAAACTTGTGGTCAGGTTTCAAAGTTGGTAGACTGTACTAGTTAGACATGTTTGAAATCGAACTGTGCATTCTTTCATTAGTTTTTTTTTAATTGTCTGATGAAAGTAGGTGTTTGAAATTTTACGAATATTTGCTGTGACAGCATACTATTGCTCTCTCAAACATCACAGTTTTTAAATATATCCTCTTTCTCAATGTGAAATTATTAGACTGAATTTCACAATGTCACTAACATTGTAAGGGCAACTAATATTGCATAAATTAGGAGCTTGATTTTGTAGGGTAATTTCATGGGTCTTTCTAAATTATTTCTTTCTCAAGAACAGTAAATTCAGGGAGTTACAGAAACTTATCATAAAGATTTGTTACACACGTTATGTTTCCAAACATATAATAGGGTGACAAGTTACTGCATCTTTCCTGTTACTTTTTATAATAAAGAAACAGCTTGAGTTATCTTGGGAATTTAAGACATATTCAAAGTAGATAATAACATGTAAATTCCTTAAGCCATTGGGGAAATGACACCTTGGAGACAAAGTAGTTTTGAAAAATCAACCCTGACAGAGACGAACAAAGTGACAAACCCACAGGCAACTCTGAAGTCAACAGCTCTACTGCTTGTGAAGTCTGCCAAGAAGCATAACACACCCAGGTATTTCCAGCTGCCTGTTCATTATTCTCATTCCTGTCAAAATCCATCTTTCTTGCAACACTGTCATTCACAAAACATGCACCTTAGGCTCCAAAGGCAACCAGGACAAATACAGAGCTCTAATAATCTGCTTCAGTCTGCTGAAGTCAATAGTTATACTTCCTTATATTAATGAAGAAATTTGTCTCAATATCCTCAAAAGGTTGGAAGTTCTGATCCTATTCAGTTGATGCAATAAGTTTGTATGAATTTAGGGGATTATTTCAAAAGTTAAAACCGCAAGACTGGAGTGTATCTTAGGTACTATCAGGAATCTTTCAACTTAATTTTAGCATCTATGGAGGGGACACCCTAGCATTTTAATGTTTCCTTACAAGGGAAGGAGGAGGAGCAGGTGTTGATCTCTTCTCTATGGTGACCATCGACAGAACCTGAAGGAATGGCAGGAGGATATGCCAGGAGAGGTTTAGGTTGGATATTAGGAAAGGGTTCTTCACTCAAAGGTTGGTGGTACACTGGAACAGGCTCCCCAGTGCGGTAGTCATGGCACAAAGCCTAACAACATTCAAGAAGCATTTGGACAATGCATTCAGACACGTTGTATAAATTGGGGTAGTCCTATGCATAGGACTGCTTGGTTGGAAAGGATCTTTGAAATAATCAAGTCCAACTGTACTTGTCTACCTGCTAAATCATATCCCTAAGCACTTCACCTACTCATCTTTTAAATGCCACCTGGGATGGTGACTCACACACCTCCCTGGGCAGCCTGTTCCAGTGCTTGATAATCTTTCCAGTGAAGAAGTTTTTCCTAATGTCCAATCTGAACAGCTTGGGCCATTCCCTCTCATCCCATGACATAGCACTTGGGCTGAAAGATCAACATCTGCCTTACTTACAACCTCCTTTCAAGTAGTTTTAGAGACTGATAAGTTACCCCCTCAGCCTCCTCTTTTCCAGACTCAATAACTCCAGTTCCCACAGCCACTTCTTATAAGACATGTGCTCCAGACCCTTCACCAGTTTCGTCGCCCTTCTCTGGACACACTCCAGCAACTTGATGTCTTTATTGTACTGAGGGGCCCAAAATTGAAGACAGTCTCGAAGGCGCAGCCTCAACAGCACCGAGTACAGCGGCAAGATCACTTCCCACTTCAACTCTTATCAAACACAAAAAAAAGAGTAATATCATTCCACTTTATCTATGTCTTTTCATATATAAAACCTACCACTTACATATAATGATTTTACAAATGTCTAGCTACTTTGCAGTAGCTGTAACTAGTCCTGGGGAAAAAAGACACATATAATATGTATATATGCACCCACATACACAAATAAACCTCAATGGGGTACACATATACTCACACACTTTAAAATTAAGCACCTGCTGAAATATCAGAAGGATCAAAGTCATACCTGGCTTGCAGATGTGGTAAAAAGTGAAGAACAGAAACAGTATTTATGGTTAAGATAGGCTGGATGTTCTTACCTAAGGGAAAGTAAAAAGGCAAGTTTGCTATGTTTCATCTGGAATAAATTTTGAGCTTTTTACGTGCCTAAAAATAAAACCAGATGTATAAAATCCTATTGGCATAATAAAGCCCAATTTTGAGAAGCCTACTGACTACAAATGTGATGATCCTTGAGGTCTATCTTTAGGAAAACTGAAGGATTCTGAGCAATCAAGGGATGATAGTAAGGTAGCTAAATAATCAATATTTGGAGTCAAATATATATTCTTTTCTTTCCATTTCTCAGTCTCGCTGTCATATATGATTATAATTAGGTAGAAAACTAGAAGATTAAACCATATAATAAATTTTGGAAAATTACTGCAGTCATAATCTGGAATCAATCTGGATACAATAAATTAATCCTTAGCATGAAATAGAGTAAACATTGCCTCCTGTATTTCAGAATGCGCAAACATACACTGCAGGTGATAGAAAGCATATCTGGACACAGAGAATCTACACTAGTACTGCATCTGGCACAGTAATCTCCAGTTTCTGACTCCAGTAAAAATAGTTATATCTCAACATTCATTATTTTGCTCACTGTATTTCAAATTCGTTTACAGTCATTGGACAGTACTTCTTTTTGGAATGTTCAGATTTTATTCTGATCAATGTTTTACTTTAGTGATCTAATCTCAAGACTTTATGTATAAACTATTTTTTTATTGTACCTATAGAACTTTCAGTATATAAATAAGCAAAATATTTACATTCTCATATACATTTGTGAAAATTACTAGAACAAATTTGATGCTGAAATAATTGAATTCTGGACTCATTGCATCTATTAAAGATTTCTATCTAGTATAAAATTTACTTACTACTGTGATAAATTAATAATCAGTAGACCAGTACTTTAATCATGAGTGTCAGTATCACAAAACCCATAAAATAATATAGTAGTGGAGGAAGCAATGTCATGGAATTCGCATGTCTTTAACTAAGAATTCAAATGGGAGCTTTTATATTTTTTTATTGCCAATTTTATGGTATCCCATGAAATGAATTAATTAAGCTAGATTTTAATCTAGAGTTTTACATTTTGTTTCCAAAAACCTGTTGTATCTTCTTCCAGTTTACTGTTTTCATCTTCCTCAACTATCGCTGTGCTAGGAGACATCATTAGTTTTTGCTTCAGTCCAGACTGGCTACAAATGAATCTAATTATTTTAGAGTTTGGGCAATGTGCCTGGCAGACAGCAGGGCTTGAACACCCACTGGTGCTTTGAAGATACATGTTGAAACAAAAACCTCACATTTTTCTGATAAAGTTAGTAATTTTCATGGTATTGACTAAAAAGTAATAATTTTATGGGAAAAAATCAAAATGTGGGCAGTTGAGATTATTACAGACTGAAGTAGTTATCAAATTATTGTGAGCACCCATTTGATATGTTTTTTTAAAGTGTTAAGGGGTGATGAATGCCACTAAGAGTGTATGAAGTAGCAATCAACATACTGAACACCTAGCATAGCACACGTTACAGGGAAAAAGGTAACTCAATTTCACGACATCATCAAGAAAGACAAAGTGTATGCAAAGGTGTTTTGCTGGTCTTACGCTTACTTATTCCTCTTTGAGTCTCACAGACCTGCTATAGTCTCCTTGTTTGCTTGTTCTAATATCATATATAAGTATTCACATATTCTTGCATTAAACAATGATTAAACTAACATTTTCAAGAGACTTGCCTTTTAAACATCCATATAAATGCACAAACAACATGTAAACACACTGCATTTGGGAGAGGAGTTACACGCTTTGCAGAAATCCATGCCCATGGACAGCTTAAGGCAATCTGGCAGTTTTAGTGCAATCCTTGTTTCATTATTCCCTGTCACATGAACCACGCAATGCCTTCTGGAAACAGTCTGCTGGCTTCCTGGGACTGATCCCCAAGACTTTGATAGAGCTTATGGGCTGAAGGCTGCCTCACATTTCAAAAAGACGTGGTCAGCCCTAAACAGAGTTTTCAAAGCTTAAACAAGTAAAAGGCACCAAATCATACTACAAGCTTTGCTGTGTCTCAATCTTAAAGCTACTATGCGTTCCTCAAAGGTTTTTATTTTCTTTGACAAATGTAGTTATATCTAACCAATAGTTATTACATGGCATGATTATGCATGTGATTTAGTTTTCATCAGCGAGTGCTATTAAAATGGCCATTATTTATGAACTGGGAAATATTTCAGAAAGTCTGCAGCACGCTCAAGTCCCAAGGCAGATGTCATTTGAAAACCCCTGTAAGTCCTTCAACAGGATGCATTATTCTGGAGGAATAGGAGTTGAATAAAAGGGGACTGAAATACTTATTGAATGATAACTACTAACATATTTTTTAGTTTTATTTATTTATTTATATGCCCAGTATGTTTTGATCCTCTTCTTCTCAGGCTCACGTAAGTGAAATGGTAGGCATGAGACATTAAGCTACCTGAGGGAAGGCCTGCCTGAAATGTTATCTTTGTTTTTTCAGTGCCCTTTCTTACAGAATAGGATAAACTTATCCTAATCCAGACTTTAACATGCAACTCAGTTGTGAGGTGTCTATGCAATAAAGGAATTTACTATATAAATAATAAATTGGTCATAAATTTATTTGCTGTTAGTTATTCACCTTCTTAGTCCTCTCCTTATCTTAATTTCGCCCAGTTAAAAGGAACTCTGAGGGTGGTAGCATTAGTGTTGCCAGAAACTAATAAACATGCTACAAGTGTGTGACACATGCAGGCCATTAGTCTGTGCCTGCACTGCCTCCTTGTGTATTGGATAGGCCACCAGTACTCCACCAATGCAAAACAATACCACAAAACAATGCAGAATGAAGACTGTAAGAGGCCTTTTATGCTTAAACATCTGTGTTCTTAATTTGTCAAAAGTCATAAGTAAAACTGGACTGCAGTATGTAGACATTGACCCACTGTTTCAAGAATGAAACTGATGAAAGCAGAACTGACTGGGGAGACTAATAATAAGTTAAACAGTTGGCAGAGAGAGTCCTATCCAAACGTTCTGTTAGTTCCTTCAGCCTACATATCTGTTTCAACTGATCTGCAGCTAAAAGAAGACTCAGATAAACTGTGAAAACAAATTAATGAAGGAACGAACTAGACTATGGCAATTAAAGGCAAATATTTGAAAGTGTGGTGTTGCAAAACCATGATGTATTAAAAGTACGTTTTAGCTGACTGTTGAATCAATTCAGACACAGCAATCAATATATAGATTTTTGAGAGTTCTGGTATGTAATAGCAATATCCAAAAACTAGACAGAAACTGAGAAACTAATCCCTGCATCAAATATATATGTCTCATTTTCAGCTGCCTTTAAAGAGGAAAATCCAGGTATCCTTAAAATACCATGTTTTAAGAGACATATTACACACTACATTGATTGCTAACCTATTTTTTTTCGTTTTGAATTAGGTATAATTGTGATTATAACAGGTTACAATCATGAGAAGAAATCCATGCAAATGAAAAAGGTATAGTGGGTTGCTGTATCAATTACACTGTGCTGTGCTATAAAGTATCAGTAGGTGAACCTTAAATATTAGGGAGGTTGGCTGAAACAAGCCCCCAGAACTTCAGCCAAATTACCAAGCTCAGCTGGCAACACTGCATGATACTTGATACTTCCTGCTGCTTGCTGAACAGGATGGAAATGCTGTGCTGTTTATATGCTGTAAAATGCTATTTCAGCAATATTTTCTCTCTACCGGTGGAGGTGCAAGAAGATCAGACTATTCTACAAGATAGTCATGACTGAGATCCAACAAAGTCAATGAAACCAGGAAGGACAGAGATTGCTGCTTTTTTTCAAGTAATTTCACAGGTTGACAGAGTTTTGATATTCTCCTTTAACCTGAGGACAAACACCTAGCACATTCCAAGAACAATTCCAGTTACAAAATCTTCCATTCATATATGCATGTTTACTAATCCACAGAGAAACTAATGTCCCAATCATACCATATGCTGTAGCTCCTCAAATAATTCTTCTGTATCAGCATCAGAACGATGCTTACTTTTGTGTACTTTAAGGAAAGAGAATTACAGATCTGACTGATTACAACTTCCAATGAAAAGAACGAAGTTAATGAAGAAAGTGTGCTTCTTAATTGTGAAAAGATTTTATGAAAATGCAGTCAGATATTTTTCCTCTCATATAACAGCAGAGATACACACTGATGAAAAGGAGAGCTGGGAAGAGTACATGAAGGAAGATGACTGTGTGGCATGGAGGGGTGCGTCAAAGTAGCAGGGGTAGAGGTCTCAAGGAAAGAACACATCCCCTAATCTAGTCTGCACAGACCGACCAGAATCAAGCTATAAACTCTTTTTTCCCCCAACAACACTAATCTCCATTATGAGTAAGAAAACAAAAGCAACAGAACTCAAAATAATGCATTAGCCTCTGATAATACCAGTTTGTTATCTCTCCCTTTGATGCACATATAATCCACATGGGGAGAGTTCTTCGTTCTTCATTTCCTAAATGACAACCATAATCAGACCAATAACCACAGCAAACACGAAACTGAGAGACTGACCCCTATTACTCTCTCTGTGTCTCACACAAAATCAACTGATAATTCAGCATCTCCAAGTGAATTCTCCTCAAGACCAACATATACAGCTACGTAACCAGCACTGAAAACAAAAGATGAAGCATTCTTAAAACACTAGCAAATGCTGCAGTGTCTGAGAAAAGCAACACTTGAATTTTTATTGCATTAAGCAATAAACATAATGCTAATCCTAAACATAACTTTCCTGGCAGAAAAGTGAAGGATATGTACAAACCATGCTAAATTGTAATCGTACGTGTAGTCTGTTTGGCAACAGGCATCATATCTGAACTAAGACAATGGCCCATGAAAACATCAGAGCTGTTCTTTTATCATAATGGCCTGTGCAGTATCCAACAATTATCAGCAAGCTCAAGTTTTCATTTCCCAAATGATACCTCTTAACTCCACCACAACCTCTGATTTTAAATGTATACATAGGGTTAGCAAAACCAATATAAACTCATGATGATTCCATACAATGTCTTATTCCTGTAAGCTTTGCAGAACCTGGTCATAAGTCCAGGTCCCAGAAGTATTCCTTCTACCCTAATCTTCAAGCCAGTGTTATCCTTAACCTTCACCATACCCTGTCCTGAAAACAAGGCATTGGCCACTGACAGCAATAAGCTGCTTTGTATTCCCTGGCAATAACCCAGCCTCCTATCTTTTGTATGTAGACTTGGCAGTTGAAAAAGATAATAAACTGAAATAACCCAAAACTGAATCCTAATGACAGCAGACCACTCTGCATCTCTAGATCAAATCATTTGGGGCATCTACAAATTAGGTTGAGTCCCCACATAAACCTTGCTGTCGACAACAACCTTCCTAACTCTTCAGAGCTGTAAAATCTGATGGTGAACTGGCGTCTCAACACTTCCCTAATCTTAATCTGAAAGACAGTAAATCATTAATGAAAAAGAAGAAATGGCATCAGTTTGTAGCATCACTTTCCTGCTCCTAAAACTTCCAGAGACTAGCAATAAATTGGATTCTAGACAGTAAATCTAATCTAAACCCCATCCAGAACATCAGACACCTCAGAGCAATGGAATAGTCTGTGGCCCATTTTTTTACCAGAATCAGTCTAAAAGTTCCCAAACATTAATCTTAAATTCCTATACCTTCAATTCTTGCACTTGCATTATTAATAACTAAAGGATCAATTACTGGAGGAAAAGCAAATGGCTTCTATTCACATGAGCTTAGTCTTATTAATTCAGATTTCTGGGAATATTATAGATTCTGTCATAAGGTATGCTCTTTATATTTAGTCATCCAGTTCCAAACCCCCACTCATTAATCTGTTATAAACACCCTTTCTTATGGCAATTATTCCTACATAGACTGACAGAGGAAAAGAACATATAAGGCTTGTAAGAGCATCAATCCAACTCTCATCTCTGTAGCCTCTACAGAGTCTGACACTAATTTGTAATTTATACATAGGAACCTACTGGTATAAGGCAATATCAGTCTCTGTTTTTCATTTCTACTGTTTCTGTGTTTACTTGCAGCGCACCCTGTAGAACAGAACACTACTCAGGGACGTAGACACATTACATTAAAAACATTAACCTCAAGTGTAACAAAAGCCTCGTTCAAATCTAGAGAATAAATTCCAACTGTAAACTAAAATATAGACCCTTAACTTCTCCATCTGGTGCAGAAATATTATTTTCTCTGGAGGAAGAAAGCAGAGAAGTCTTTGGCTGCTAGGTACATCAGCACAAAGCTTGCTGCCAAGATTTTTGCATTAAGAAATGAATTTACCTGTTGATGCTTTATTTTCCTAGGTCTTAAACCCCCTGCCTAACACTAGACTTATCCTCAGCCTATGGAAGACCAAGATATTGGTTTCTGTCAGTTAGTAATAAGAACTGGCTTCTGTCAATGCCTATGTTCTTCTTTTGTCCTTGTTTCCCACAGGTTCAAAGTGCAAGTGACAATTATGACAATTTAAAATGAAAGTATCAGCCTTAAACTCACTTGTAACAGTAACTTTACTTTCAGGTAAGGCATCAATTTCTACAGGAAATTTCAAAACAGTACATCAGATTCTATTACTGTCTCTCTGCTATTCATCTTTGGCAGTCTCGCAGAGCAGAGCATTACTTAGGGTTTAGGACAGTTATCACTCCCAAATCCTGACTATCACTTAAGCACTAACTGTAACTTGAATTAACTAGCACATAAGGGAGTAACCCCCATAGTTAAAGACAATATTAGTCAGAATTTTCTACCAAAACTGACTTAGAGGGGGACACGTAGAAAGGTATCATACCCTGAGCTCTTTGCTAAAACCTTCAGCCTAAACATAACTGTCATATCGCTCTCCAGAACAGAGAGTCTGCTAGATCTTATAGGGCTGATACAGTTCATGTCATGGGTCTGTATTAACACAATTACTATCTACAAGGATCAGCAAAGTCCAGGAACAAAGTTTCATAAGACTTCAAAATCCTCAGTTCTAACCCTATACCAAATCTTTTCCTTTTTTTTAACAGTGACATGAGTGCCTACAAGGAAAGACTTCATCAGATATTGGTTTCCATAAACAACATTCTCTGCAGAATCTGCAAAATCTTGATTAAAAAAAATAATTCCCAGACTGTGACCAAACTTCATATATAATCTCTCATATGTAAGTTATGGAAAGACAAGGGCTCATCACTTAGCATAACCTGTAAGGAGTAATGATTTTTCTGACCAAGCCCCTTAAAGCTTCTGGGGATGTTGTCATATCTGTATTAAAGTTCTTGACAATTTCATTTCAAAACCTCTCCTATTCTAATGTCCTAAAATAAACTAATATCTTAGCATTTCATATTCCAAAATTCTGACTTAAAACCCTATCAGAACCCTAATCTTATGAAAATTGGCAACTGAGTCCTAAAACTGAAGAAAAATGCCATACATCTTTATGATCTCTGCCAGAGAACTCTAGAGGGGAGCAAAAAGTGATGCTAGAAGTAGTAAGGAAAGATGATGTAGGAGGATACAATAGAATAAGAAGAAAAGGCTACTGGGATTAGAGAGAAAAGCAGCTACCAGTAAAGAAGCAGCTCCAAATGGGATCAATAGGAGCTTGAATCTGGCTCTGCTATCCAGAAAAATTGATAATCCTGCACAGTAAACTACATGCTACTGCAGAAAGAGGGAGCAATAACTGGCCCAGTTGTGCCTCACTGGAGAAGACTGTGAAAAGGCTATAGTTAGAGATTTGTATTCTATATTATTCTGTATACCTTCTTTGTCCCTATCTGCAACTAACTTTCAGAGCACAAAAGAAGTTTAATTTTCTGTCTTTCTAGGTCAGGGTTTGAGCCTTTGTTTTACTACGAAACTCTCTTAAATATAAAAATATCACTTGTTGCCATCACGAAGTTCTGAAAGAAGGATCACACTGATTTATTTATGAGGTATCATCCCTAAAAGTAAAAGGCAGCACAGTTTATTGCCCTGCTTTTATACAAACTTATTGTTATCTTCATGATCCTGAAGAACAGAATTCAATTTTTGATGGTTTGTATTTTCAACCCTCAACATTAAACATACTAACAAAAAAGGGATAAACCCCTATAGCAAAAGAGGTATGCGCTCCTACCAACTACAACCCCCTTCCCAAAGCAGCAGACTGTCTGTTTCAAGCAGCCATGCCATTTAATCCTTTACATTCCTAATTCTAACCTTAATATTAACTTTATTCCTTATGCAGGCCTTAAAGCTTTAATCTCTCATGCAGACAGACAATTCTTTTTTTTTTCACCAGAAACAGTATAAATTTGACCTTCAGTATAAATACAGAAACAATACATATCCAATCTGCAGCCACATTACAGCTCTTCTTTTGGAGCTGTGTAAGACAGTGCAACTGCATCCAGTCACTAGAGCTTTGCCTGTGTCAAGTGAAGAGGCTTCTTTATATTCTTAACAAAGTAGTTATGCTAACATTTCTGTAGTCTAACATACCTGAGCTAATGAGCATTGAACTATGTATCAAATTTCTTTTACTATTTTCCCTCATCTCTAACTCTTGGGTGTCTGAAAGAAAGAATCAATGGACATTGAGCCCTTGCCTAGCCCAAAGTGTTTGGTGAAGCACAAAGTAAGCCTTGGCTTCATTCTTCAAAACCTTATATAAGGAAATTCGGGAACCTCAGTGAAACAGTAAGCTACTACTGGTAGTAGCCAAATGGCAGATTACACTCCTTGAAGCTAGAATCATGAAAAGAAATACTGTTATTTATTTTTTCTATATGCATGCTTTCATCTATTTCTCTCCCTTTAAATCTACAAAAAGAGTAACAGCATCTTAAAATGGTTTGGGCTGGAATGGACCTTAAATATCATCCATTTCCAAGCACCCTACCGCAGGCAGGGATATCTCTCTCTGGATCAGGTTGTTCAACATCCCATCGAACCTGGTCTTGAACACTTCCAGAGATAGGGCATCCTTCTTCTGGGCAGCCTGTCCCAGTACCTCATCACCCTCACAGTAAAAAATTTCATCTAATCTAAATCTTCCATCTTTCAGATTAAAACTGCTACTCCTACTCCTATCACTACAATCCCTGGCAGGGAGTCCATCCTTGTCTTTCCTGTAGGTATTAATATTTCACCTAGCAGAGACCATTCCACTGATTTCCATTTGTAAGACACATTTTTTTAACATGGGTTCACTTTACTGAAGCAGTACAATTCACTTTTCTTCCCAATATTAATAATATGACAGAAAATTCTTAGAAAACATATGTCTACACCAGACATGAGACAAGGATGAATTATCTACTACATAAATCAAAAGAACGTAAGTCACAGAGAAGGCAGCGGTAATCACTTTTAAGACATTCATTTATTTTGGAATATTCACTTCTGTGCTGTGAACAGAATGGGAAAATTCTAAAAGGCTTCAACACCTATGTGAAGCTATAAACAATGTAGTTTAAGTCAAGGTTCCCAAGATAAATGTAAATCAATAATGGAATCATACTCTTCTTTACACTGCATTAATTATTTCCAGTGAAATGACCCCTTTATATAGACAGAGAAGACTTGCTTTTGGTGATGTCAAGGAATATGCTAGGAAAAACACAACATGATTGCAAGACAGCCAAAGAGCATGACATTCCTAGCTATATTTAATTATGCTGCCTGTAGTCTGAAGAACGTGAAAACGCTGCTGCTGTAAGTTTCTTGTAAGCTATAGTGGTCCAAGAAAACATATTTTCTTCTCTGTATTCTCTTCTTCCTAACCCCCTCCCCCTCTCTGCTTCAAAATACAACAATGACCCATCTGTGCACATACAACAGAGCAATTCCTACTATTTAAACATGGGCTAATCTGCCGATGTTGATGTATCAGGGACAGAACATAATGAATATCACAGAGCTTAGCCTTTTTTTTCACTAGAACTGTCTTGAAGAGTAATGAGGAACAAGAAAGCCAATGAAAAGAACAAACCACTGTGGATCACAGTTAATTTTAAAAAATAACATTATTCACCTCTCTTCTGTAATTCTCTGAAAACATTTTCATGTTTTAACCCTCTTTCAGATTCAAGAAAGAACATATTTCTATTGAAATTACATCTAAGTTTCTACGAAGAATCTTTTAAGAATAATTTTATGGTGCTCATAAAGCTTATCTATGCTCTAAAATTGTTATCTATACTTTGGCATGTTTTCATTGCACATAGGCTGCAATTTCCTCACTCTTACCATCATGGCAATTAAGAAAACTACAAATAATAACTAAGAAAATTAGCTAAATGAAAATCAATTCATAGAATCATAGAATCATAGAACAACCAGCTTGGAAGGGACCCATCGGATCATCGAGTCCAACCATTCCTATCAAACACTAAACCATGTCCCTCAGGACCTCATCTACCCACACCTTAAATACCTCCAGGGAAGGTGAATCAACCACCTCCCTGGGCAGCCTATTCCAATGCCCAATGATCCTCTGTGTGAAAAACTTCCTCCTAATCTCCTGCCTAAATCTCCCCTGGCGGATCTTGAGGCCATTCCCTCTTGTCCTGTCCCCTGTCCCTTGGGAGAAGAGACCAGCTCCCTCCTCTCTACAGGACTTGATGGCCTGCAAGATGTGGATCTTCACCTAAACCACATGTGACTTCTCTCTTGTAATTGCAGAATGTGATGGCAATTTATTACAAGCCTATATAGCTTGATATCCTGGCATGCAAACCCAACTGAGATAGCTCTAAAAATATGTGGTTCTGGTACTAGAATTAACATTGACTTATATAGAATTGTGCAATAATATAAGCACATTACCTCACCTGGATTACTACACTTTTCTTCTAATGAATTATGGGGATCTAAAATTCTGCTAAGTACTCAGCATTTTGTCCTAGTTGACCTGTTTTGTATTGAAGGACCTCAAAAACAAGTGGGAATCTCTCCATGGGTACTTCAGGGACTGAGTCACATCTCATGAAGTTTAAATAAATGGAAGAGCACTGTGTTAAATTACTAGTCTCTACTCTGTAAGAATACCTGTTCTTTTTCACCAGTTATCTAAAATGCTTCCATTTTTTCTCTTAGGCAGATAGAGAAATTTTTCTTTTTACTAGGATACAGTTTAGGTGTATTCATTTAGGCTAACAGAACAGGTCCAAAAGAAAAACGTCAGAGAGGCAACATGGGATGAAATACTGGAAGTAGCAAGAATGCTGGTAACAGAAAGATGTGTAAATGATAAGCGTCAAGAAGAAACTTCAAATTTCATAGAATATGAGATACAATGACAATGTGTTAAGTAAAAAGAATAAATTGCCAAGAGGTGTATCCATTAATGTTGTAATGAAGAAGGATGAAACACCAAAGAATTAACTTGATCTTTTCTAGGGGGCATCTAGTAAACAACTGAGAGCAACAGGGCAACAATACTACTACTAATAATGGGTTCCCGATTTCTGAGGACCTGTGTGTGGTTAGTGTTTAAGACAGACAATTTTAACACCAGTTCTGAAGGAGTAAGCTTTGATACAGAAAAGCAGGACAGACATGGCATTTTGATGCTCCACAGCTGTCCTCTGGCTAACTACTTCAAGTGCCAGAACAACCTTGTATCTCTCTTCACGGAATACACCCAATACACAGCATTTAGGGGAGCTTAGATGGAACTGTGCTATGCACCTCACTCCTCTAATTCATAAATCTAATGACAATGATACTAACAATTTCAGACAACCCAGGACAGAAAGAGCTAGGTATATGAATACTGTGCAGCAAAATGTAAGATACTGTAGGAAATTTAATTTGACATATAAAAGAAACGAGTGCTTTGTTTAAACCATACGTTTATTGTTGTAAGGGTTTATAAGTAGAAAGATCTCAACGAAAGCAAATTTTAAAAAATGTACATAATTTTTTACTAAAATGTGACCGTTATTTTCTCTCATTTCCCAGAGGAGCTAAAGCAGAACCAGATCTCTCTGGAGGATTTCAGCTGGATCTGTTGCATGGCTTGGCTTTGCCAAAGGTTTCCATCACTCATTCCTGCACAAGTGGGATGGCATGCCATGAGTGACAAAGGAAGGTCTCTCAGGGAAGAGCTGTGAAACCTTGCTCCCCAGTTTCCAGGGTGTGCTGAGGTGCAGAATTGGGATAGCTGTTTGATGGTGGGTTTTTCTTTCATTAGCCCACTCCCTCCTTTCTTGCAGTATCCTTAAAGTGAAGCCCCTGGTGGTGCCCAAGGATTGTATGTGAACAAGCTGAGCCTGGGAGGGGGTGCGAGGGGTACAGGCTATTGGGCTGGTCCTGCTTCTGCACCAGCACCAGCAGGCAGAGCTTCAGGGTGCACACAAGGCCTTCACCCCAGCACCCTGGCTCCTCTCCATACAAGGAGTTACTGTAAAAAAAAGTGGAGCATTTTTGATTTAAGCTAAAGTAGAGTTAAGTTTCATCTAAGTAGCGGTATTTTTTGGAAGTTATGTTTTCTTTCCGGCAGTGTTTTTCCAGACACTGTTCATTCTCTGAAGATGATAACGTCTTGTGGGAAGTATGATAACATCTTCTGTTCACTGTAATCTGTGCTGAACAGATTCAAACTCAGCAATCCCCTCTGTTTGCAGTCTCCATCTCAAATGCAAGGTCAGGCAGAGCTGGAGCCAGCCCCGAATTAGCAAAAGTCTTGACTGTTGTGAAGTTCATAATAACATTAAAAATAGTCATAGAATCATAAAGTAGTTTGGGTTGGAAGGGACCTCAAAGATCATCTAGTTCCATCCCCCTGCTATGGGCAGGGACACCTCCCACAGACCAGGCTGCCCCAGGCCGATCCAACCTGGATTTGAACACCTCCAGGGATGGGGCAGCCACAGCTTCCCTGAGCAACCTGGGCCAGTGTCTCATCACTCTCATAGTGAAGAAATTCTTCCTTTTGTCTAATCTAAATCTGCCCTTCTTCACTTTATAGCCATTGCCCCTAGACCTACCACTACATGCCTTTGTGAAGAGTCTCCCCGTGGTTTTCTTGTAGCCTCTTTCAGGTACTGTAAGGTCATTTTAAGGTCTCTTTGGAGCCTTCTCTTCTCCAGGTTGAACAAGCCCAACTCTCTCAGGCTGCCCCTGTATGGAAGGTGCTCCAGCCCTCTAATCATCCTTGGCGCCTCCTCTGTACCCGTTCCAACAGCTCCATATCCTTCTTATGTTGAGGATTCCAGAACCGGACACAGCAGTCCAGCTGGGGTTTCACAAGAGAGGGGCAGAATCCTCTCCCTCTACGTGTTGGCCACGCTTCGATGCAGTCCACGATGCCGCTGCCCTTCTGGGCTGGAGTACGCATTAACCTGCTCATGTCGACCTTACGCATAAGATTTCTTGGAAAATCTATCCGTACGCAGTAAGTGGGAAACACATCCCGTCGCGGCTCTGCTCCGGCTGCATACGGAGCTCGCTCGCTCCCGCCGCCAGCCCTGACAAAGGGCGCTCGCTCTACGAGCCTCCCCAACGACCCTTCCCGAGTATATTCGCCGTCACTTTCGGCATCGCCCCCTCCTCCCCCGCCCTCCCGCTCGGCTCTGGGGGCTCCCCCCGGCTCTGCGCATGCTCGGCGCGGGGGCGGTGGCAGCAGCGGGACCCCCTCCCCGCCGTCCCTCAGCGCCTCGGGGCCGGGGGCGGGGCTTCGGGGGCCGGGGGCGGGGCTTCGGGGGGCAGGGGCGGGTCCTCCGCGGGCGGGCGGGGGCGCGATTGGCCCCCGGGCCGTCAGTCGGGCTTTGGGGGCGGCCCCGGGAGCGGCCGCCCGGCCCTCTGGCGGGATGAAGCCTTTAGGGGCACGCGGCGCTCGTTGCATTTTGGTTCGAGCCCCCGGTCTCCCGTCAGTGTGAAGGCAGGGCGGCGGGGAGGGCGGGTCGGAGGGGCCCGGGGAGAGAGGAGAAACCCACCCTCTCGGTCCGTCACGTATGGCTCGATAGGAGAAGTCCTCTCTGGGAATATAGTGGAAAGGACGGAGCTGGTATAGAGCGAAGGCGCCCGGGTTCGATTCACGCTCTTGCGGGTGCCCAGCATGGAGATGCAGAGATGGTCCACGAGGTGGAAAACGAAAAGGTGGCTCCGGGACTCGGCAGCGCTCCTCGCCCTCGCTCTCCTCCTCCGGGCGGCGGCGGTCAGAGGAGGTAAGGGAGCCCCGGGGGCCGCGCTCGGAGCTGTCAGAGGGGCTCGGGCTGCCGGGACCCGCCGGGCGTCGCGGAGCTTCGTGCCCTGACGGGGGGCGCGCAAGAGGAAAGAAAGACTTGTTGAAACGGGGATGTCTCGTCTACCAGCACTAAACTCAGTTCTGTGGAGCGTGCGTACGATTTTCAGTTTTCTTCAACTTTCAGGGTCGTTACCGTGTGCTGAAGTTCCCTGAGCCCTGCCTGAAACGGAGCGGCGAGCCCTCTCCTCGGGGGGTCGGGGGTGCAGGCTCTCCGCTGATTTTCTCAGAATTTTTTTTTTTTTTGTGTATTTTTTTTTTAAAAAAAAAGTTTTCCTCTTTGCGAAGAGTTCCAGGGGGAAAACGTTTTCCAGGACGCGAAGGGAGGAGAAAAGGCGTAGGCAGGGGCGCTGCGCCCCGCGGTAGCGGCCCCGCAGGTGCGGGAGGAGCGGGGCTCGGAGGGGGCAGCCCGGCGCTCCCCGGGCTCCACGGGGGCGGTGGCAGCGCCGTCCCCAGCCTCCTCCGTCCCCGGGAGGGCCGAGTGGTCCCTTAGGTGTCCGCGGTGCTGGTGGGCGGGGGATCGGCGGTGGGAACGGGAGCCTGGCGGCGGCGGAAAGGACTGTCCCCCCCCGGTGCCCCCCGCTCGGCGTTCTGAGAGGTGCCGGTGGGGAATCGCCGCTGTAGGGAGCGCCTTCCTTTCCTACCGGCGGTGGGAAGGCTGCTCTTTCCCCCCTCTCCCGCACTGGATCCCGCAGGTGCATCTGGGGGCTAGTCCGGCTGGGCTTGAGCTGGTTATTTTTCTGCGAGGCCGATATCCGTTAAGGGACTTAACTCCAGATACGTTTTAACGCATTTGTTATTTTAACGAGGTGTTCCTCGTTCTGAATTCCCGTTGTCTGACTCAGCGGGCGTCCTAGAGGGAGCAGGCACCCGCAGTAAGGTGGCCAAGGTTCCGTTCAAGCCCTTTCTACCCGGGCCAAACCTTGATGGTGTCACATCCATCAGGGCTTCTGCCCCCTGCCGGCCCCTTCAGCACTGGGCTTGGAAGGGCTCGAATTTCATCCCCCTTGCAGTTCCAGGGGCTCCAGGGGAGTTAACACCCAGGGGGAATGAAGATTCGGCTCCTCGTCACCGCGTCGAAGCTAAATTTCTTCAAGAACGAGCGCTGTTTTGCAAAGGCATGGTAGATGTCGTGTGACATTTTTGTGTGACCTTTCGTGGTAGAACCGACTTGTTTAAATAATGTTTACATAGGCTGTCTTTACATGAGTTGGATGCAAATAAGAAGTTAAAAGAAAATCTAAATTCAGGCAGCCTGGGAAAAATCAACAGTAGTTCTCTGGCACTTACCAAAATCTGTTCCGCAACATTAGGCAGATTAATTTGGTTTTGGTAACTCTATTAAAAATTAAAAAGTTATATTAGAAGTGTTTTCCTCCAGTGTTCTGTGTAAAGGGCATCTCAGAAACATAAAACTGCAGGGCTGCTTGTGTTTATGAAAGCATAGTGAAAAGAACTTATTTCTTCAGCTTCTTTTGAAATACAGTATGTCATTTGCTTAGAAACTACAGGGAGCTGTGCGGTTAGGGCTTGATCTGTTATTGAAGTCAGTAAGAGTTTTCCCATTGACTACAGGGGGACTCGAATTTGACCTAATTTCCCTGATGGAGTACAAGTGATGTATTTCTGAACCGTCTTTTATGAATTCTAATCTTACTTAGTGTAGTGAAAAAATAAAATAGGATATAATGGATGATATTTGAAAACAGGAAAGAGGAAATACAAAGGAACAAAATGAAAACAGCTTACTACAGCAGGTAAACGATGTGAATAAATGAAAATACCAGATAAAATATGCATCTTTGACCTTATAAGCTCTGTTAAATTAAATTCTATATTCTTCAATTATCATTTCATAGACTCCCCCTATGCAAAGAAAATTACACAGTGTGTTCATTTAAAGTGTTAATCATGTAACAGTGGCTTCTTTTTAGGCAGAATTCCATCTAGAGAAACCTCAGAAGATTCCTAAAATTCTTGAGTTTTTTTTTTCAAGTTACTTTATTTAAAACAAAAAAGAAAGAGAAGTATGAGGTGTCTTTCATAGTACCAAGAAAGGGGGGGTGTGACAATCTGGTTGGGCTCTTGAATGATTTCTTCTTTAGACAGAAAAGTTACAGAAGTGAGAAGCAACTGAATGGGAAAAGTAATGACTCATATTTGGTCAGCTCAGTGCCCACCAGCTCTTAAGCAGCTCTTTTTAGAAATATTTTTGCTTTATGAGTTGGCTAAAGTGAAAAAAACCCAAAACACTTAAGTCTTTTAAAAGACATTCTTTGATTCCCTTTCCCTTTCCTCACCTTTAATACTAAATGTGTAGGTAATGTGTTTGGAATGAATAAACTCATTTACTCAAAATGCAATGGCTTTAACACTATAAAGTTTTGGTAAGGGCCTGGCATCTATGCACTGTTATGGTTCTGATTTAAATTTCTTGGGCAAGAAATAAAAAAATCAGTTTGTTTTTTTATTATTATTTATAAGTTTTTTCAATCAAGTGGAAATCCAACTCTAATCTGAATGCAAAAAGATTTAAGAATCCTTACTGAAAATGAGTCTATGAAACTATATATATAGAAAATACACTTTGGACTTTCTGTATAAGTGACAAGCAGATTTGTTTCTAATATAGAACAGATATTTTTTTGTGGTCATCTTAGGAAATACAAGGGTTCCTTGTGCTTCCCACACATATGCTTGGAAACTAGTAGGAGTTCTAGGTGTGGAAGGAATGCAGAAGTGGTCCCAGTAGTGATGGTAAAAAGAGAGGGTTTTTTGTGGATACACAGTTAATACTGTTACTTATTTGTAGTTGCTTATTAAGTTACATTGGAAAGATATGGGTCTGTTTCTTAAATTAAAACCGTTTAATGAATCTGGCTAGTCTTAAACTTTACAAAAATATGTTTGAAACAGAAAAGTATGGTTCTCCTCTCAGACCTGTTGGTGATGTGAAGCACCTTTGCTTTTAACTGATCAGTTCACTTTTAAGGTTGAAAAAGGATTCATTCTGCCTTTATTTTACAGTGAAATAGTCTGGTGTGGTAATTTTAGTTTAACAAAATGCCATTGAACTTATCAAGCAGAGGACATACAGAGGTTTGTCAGACAAATTTCACTCGATTCAACTAGTGGTCCTGACTGAAATTTTTCTGAGTCCCAGGGAGCAGCAGGTGAAATGGTCCAGTCTTCTCAGTACAGTGCAAGAGAAATCTGCATCTATAGGTCTGTTTTGCTATATAATTTAGATTTTTTAATTTGTTTCTAAGGCAAAATAATTATTTCATCTTCAGCAGCAGACATGGGGGACAGAAGAATGACTGGTATGTGTTGTAGATTCTCTAGAGCATGAATCTTTGCATTTAATTTAGGAAACTTCACACAGATCCCTGAAAGAACTAATCATGCTCCTAGAAACTGTCTTTTTACTAGCTCTGTAGAAAAAAAAAAATCTCATCAGCTTCAGTCACATTTTTATATCTTAACAAATGTAACTCTATAAGTAGACATAGTATATCCACAAATATTCAGTGGTTCTGGCTTCAAATAATGTCTGTGCCCAGGACTTATTACTGGAATGTCAGTAGAAAAAAATAATCTCTGATATAAAATCTTCCCTGTTGTCCTGGTGCTATGGTGTTTTCTGATTACAAGAAGAAAAAGAAAATCATTGTTGGTAAAACTGGTGCCCATAGCAGTTGTAAAATGTAGGAAAGGAGTTACCATCATACTTGGTTTTGCAGTTGTGTTGCCCAAAGTTATTTGGTCTCCTCCAAATAGGGCCCTTAACTCTAACAAGACTGCAGGATAATCAAAGAGCCATGACATTACTACTGAAGTGAAGTTATACCTAAAACACACTGGAGCAATTATGTCTCTCTCAGATTTGTTTTGCACAGTGGTGAACAGTAGGGTTTCCATCTGCCAGCAAGATTAAGAAGTTGCTTTTCTTTTCTCTGTAAAGCTCTGCCTCTTTTCAGAATAAATCCTCCCAGCATTTGTCAATTTATTGTTGTTCTGAGTATTTATTGATGATACTAGGGGATAAATTAAGCAGAGCTTATGAGAAACCTGTAATGTTCTGAAAACGTGAAGTCTTATGAAGTGATAAAGGTTTGCCCTCTGGATGGACTCAATAGAGAGCAGTGGCTTAAAGGGAATTAGGTGAACACACATGCCTGTTGCAAGAGCTTATAGTTGTACTATGCAGTATTAAATACCAGGTTTACAGACTGTAAATGTAAGGATTAATTCTTGACCCTGTTATTACAATAGTAGTACAATCTGGCAGAACTTAAATTCTTTTTAGCGCATTAGCACACATAAGGGGTTGTAAAAACCTTTGTAAATTCTAGGTCTGGGACTTCACTGTATGTTAAAGTGTTAATGCATACAGTATGTGAAATAGGAGGTATTTGGCCAAGATGATATTATGGAAGCAAAGTGTTTGCTGCAAAGCAATTTCAAATGTGTATTAATAAAATATGATTTGAAAAACAAAGAATAATGTCACTGCTTTGCCTATGATACGAATTACCCTAATTATGAGTCAAATTATGATCACATTGTTAAAATATTAGAGTAGTCTAAGTTTTATCTTCTCAGTCTCTTACCTATATATCTACTCAAATGATTTTACTGATCTGGTAGGTTATCAAACATTCATTGCAATATAAAAGAATAGAATTCAAGGTTTTACAACTTTACTGTCTCCTAAAGCAGAATTCCTGATAGTATCAGTAGGATACAGAATTTGGTCTAATTTCCTTGCATAGCTTTCAAAAGAGAGTTCATACTTTTGACATCATTGGAGCTCTGGTGAAAGTTTTAAGTTGTATGACTTAAAAATAATGTAGTTACTTCCCTATCAAATGAAACAGGATTACTTTAATTGTTACTGTTTGCAAACCTTGTCTTTAGCTTTTTCTCTATGCCTGGAGCTGAAAAATATTCCACACTTAAAAATTCCCACTTATTAGAAGATACTTTTGAAGTCTGTTTGGGTTATTTCTGAATAAAAACCTTGATCAGCAAAGCTTTTAAGTGGGCTCAATACCTTTTGGGTTTAATTGCTGAGGGAGCACCTTGTCTCTTCCTGTAGCAGTGATCATTTTTAGACTTTTTTAATATGGTAATAGAAACAGGATACTCCAAGAATTAAATACTTGCCTTGCTTATTTTAACAGTTGGAAGTACTGTCTGTCTAAAAAGAACTCTTTGAATTTTCAGCAGAGGCCTCAGCATAGTTAGACATTTGGACTGTGGTTCTTTTATAATCTGCTTTGGTGTAACATAGGAATAATTTCACAGAAGTATTCAGAAAGACGTTGAAATATTGTAAAGTGATGGATCAATACAGCTCTGTGCCAGATAATGAACTAGCCCAGTCTCTTGAAGTATGTTTCTAGAAGTATGTACATGCACAATATATATTCAGGTAATTTCATAAATTTGTATTTAGATGCCTAGAAATAAACCCAGCCTGATTTTCAGGAGCAGTATGTAATAAATTTAGGTAGCTTAATTGGTTGGAGTTTTGTACCTGGAAGATGCAGTCCACAAAACAGAATTCATATAAACTTCTGTAAAGTCCTTCAGTTCATATCTGTAAAAAGTGTTGGAACCATCACAAAAGACACTAAAGAAGCAATGCTTTTGATGCTTGCTTCTGAAACAGTCTTCTGTTACATGGCTGGGCTCTCAATAGAGAACTGGGAGGCAGTTGAATCTCAGGCTGGCAATCTCAAAAGATTCTGAGGGTGTAGGGATCTGTCCAGGCCTAGCCAGTAGGAAATACTAGTGACGGAAGAATGTCTGGTCATTTGGTGCTTAGACACCTGTGGCAGAACTGTAGGGAGTCATGGGGTACAGAGACTACAGTCTGCAATGGAAAGGCTATAAAGTCCATTTTTTCTAAGAACTGGTTAGTTGAGTGAAGCATTTGGGGCATAACATGCTTTTGAATTCCTGCTATTGTCTGTTTATTCCTGCATTATTGCCTAACAGATGAAAAACACAGTAAACTAGTAAGTACAAATAACAACCACAACTGCAGCTTATATGTATTTCTGTTTCTAAAAGGTACGTGTCATACCTACCCACAATAAGTCAGTGTATACGGATAAAAATAAGAACAAATGTATTCATTCCAGATTAAATTTCTAGTAATAGATGGGTCTTGTACTGTATCCTAAAGATCAACAAACTAACAGTTTAACAATTCCAGATTCCATATGCTCGTAAAGACATCCTCATTGATAATTTGACAAAGCAGCAGTGTTTATTACTCTTTCAGCTCTAGCAACCTCAGGCCTAACTGGTAGGCTGAACTTCTTGCTGATAGAATCAGAAACTGAACTAATCATCTGGGATAAGGAATGCAAGGAGGGGAAACGTTATCAGGTTTCTCAGTAGGAGAACTGCTGAAACAGTTTGAAAAGTAGTAGCTAAAATGAACCTACGTAGAACTTGGGTACAACCTGTTTTTAAGATTGTTTTTGAGAGAGGAACATTTTTCCTCTTTTCTGGCCTGACAGCACTGTTTTGAGAGGTCAACAGCAGAAACTGAAGACTAGTTGCCTCTTCACATGTGTTCTACTTGGTTTTGTATTTTCAGCTTCTACATTTGTTAAGCCTTTGACTGCCTAATGAGTATCAGTTATAGAAACCTTCATCATAGTATTTTGTATCTTTACCCACCTTGTTGGGACCAGTACTGTATAATATCTTCATCAATGACATAGTGGGATCAAGTGCACTCTCAGCAAGTTTGCAGATGACACCAAGCCGAGTGGTGCAGTTGACACTCCTGAGGAACAGGGTGCCATCTAGAGTGACCTGGATAGTCTTGAGAAGTGGACCAACATGAACCTCATGAGGTTCAACAAGACCAAGTGCAAGGTCAGGGCCACCACTGATATTAATACAGGCTAGGGGATGAACAGCCTTGCTGAGAAGGACTTGTGGGTGTTGGTGGATGAAAAGCTGGACATGAGCCAACAGTGTGTACTCACTGGGAAGGCCGAGCGTATTCTGGGCTACATCAAAAGAAATGTGGTTAATATGTAGAGGGAGGTGATTCTGTCCCTCTACTCTGTGCTAGTGAGACCCCACCTGGAGTACTGCATCCAGCTCTGGAACCTTCAGCACAGGAATTACATGGACATGTTGAAGTGAGTCCAGAGGAGGGCCACAAAAATTATTAGATGGGTGGAGCACCTCTCCTGTGACGAAAGGTTGAGAGCATTGGCATTGCTCAGCCTGGAAAAGAGAAGGCTCTGGGGAGACCTTGTTGCAACCTTTCAATATCTGAAGGGGGCTTATGAGTAAGATGGGGACAGGCTTTTTATCAGGGCCTGTTTTAATAGGACAAGGAGTAATGGCTTTAAACTAAAAGAGGATAGTTTTAGACTATTTTTACAGTGAGGGTGGTGAAATACTGGAACAGGTTGCCCAGAGAGGCTGTAAATGCCCCATCTTTGGAAACATTCAGGGTCAGGTTGGCTGGGGCTCTGAGCAACCTGATCTGGTTCAAGATATCCCTGGTCACTGCAGGACCTTAGACTAGGTGATCTTTAAAGGTGCCTTCCAACCCAAACTCTTCTATGATTCTACAATACTATCATTCTGTAGAATACATGAAGAGTCATTAGAGTGAGCACTAATGACTATGAACATTCAAAATTTCAAGAAAAGTAAATAACCTAAATAGCTGTAGGGTATTATGTATTTAATAAGTAGCATGGTTTCAAAAAATTGTGGAGCTGCCAATACCTTCTATCAAAGCTCCTAAATATGCACCTAGAAATCTAACTATAGGTAGCCTACATTGAAGGTCTTGTCTACAAATATAAGGAAGACCTTCATCAGTACCTGCCAAATATGCATATTTTAGCCTACCAGGCTGTAATAGCTTCTGCTCTTTAAATGATCTGTCACAGTGAAATAAAATTGGACTAAACTTTAAGAAAAACAGTCCATTTAGAATTGAAGATTAATATTTCAACACTCCTTAAGTTTTAGTTTTGCGGTGGTTCCATTGGAACAGATTACTGGCAGAATGAAACATATTTCCATGGAAAAATATGAAGTAAAATAAAAATAATTTAGAAACATTGGTCTTCTTAAATTTCTCAGATAATTCATTTTACTGGGGCAAAGTAAGCTCATTTCTACTGTAAGGTTTTATCTTGCCCATTACAAGTTACTCACTGTAACACAGGGTATTTGTGGAGTCATTACTGATAAATTATCATTTGCACATTAATCACAGGAAGGGTATTACTGAAAAATTATTGTAACTCAAGAAGGTATCAGTTTATTGTATCTGAAAAATACATAATACTATCTATTATGTCTGAAAAAGGAAAAGCCACAGTTACCAAAAGTATTAACAGTGTAGCAAACATTTTCACACTCAGTTTTCCAAGGTGTAGCTGTAAAGAATACTGTGGTGTTTTTTTCCCTTGAGTTTTGTTATTGTTTGTATCTAAAGTATGTCCCCCAGCATACAGGCATGTAGTCTTGGAACATCTTATAAATTATGTAGGTGAACATAACCTTTAAATAGGGAAGGATCGTTGCACCTGAGCTCCCTTATACATTTAAGAAACTAAGACTCAGGAGTTACCAAAACTATAAATGTAATAGGATTTCAATTTCTATGCTTTACAAGGCATTTTAATAGAAAGAAAAATATTTTAATCTAAGTGAATCATCCTTTGAATGATTTCTTATGGGAATGGATTTTGTAACCAGAAGTTGCCACCACAGTAATTTTCCTTTTAGTACTGGAGAGTTTCACTTTGAGGCCTCATAGGGAATTCTTTCCTTCTAAAAACGCAGATGATTTTTCTTCTGTATACCCCATCTTCAATATAAGTCTGTCTTGAACTGTTTGGCCCTTAGTCATCAATCCCATGATCCAAAAGGAGATGGCTAGAGATATGCTTGGCCAATCAGACATTCACATATCTATGGGACCAGATGGGATCTACCTGAGGTCATTAAGGGAGCTGGCAGTGGTGCTTGCCAAACCCCTTTCTATCATCTACCAGCACTCCTGGCTGACTGGGGAAGATCCACTTGACTGGAGGCTGGCAGATGTTGTGCCCATTTACAAGAAGGGCCAGAAGGAGCAGTGAGGGGAACTACAGGCCTGTCAGTCTGACCTCCGTGCTAGGGAAAGTCATGGAACAGATCATCTTGAGTGCTATCACAGAGCACACACAAGGCAACCAGCTGATCAGACCCTGTCAACAGGGGTTTATGAAAGGCAAGTCCTGCCAAACTAACCTGATCTTCTAGGACAAGGTGACCCGCCTAATGGATGATGGAAAAGGCTGTGGACACAGTGTACTTGGACTTAAGTAAAACCTTTGACACTATTTCTCACAGTATTCTTCTTGAGAAACTGTCTACCACTGGACAGACTTACCCTCTGCTGGGTAAGAAACTGGCTTGATGGCTGAGTCCAATGAGTTCTGGTGAATGGAGCTAACTCTAGCTGGACGCCGGTCACAAGTGCTGTGCCTCAGGGCTAGGTCCAGTTCTGTTCAATATCTTTGTCAATGACCTGGATGAGGGAATTGTATGTACCCTTAATAAGTTGTGAATGACGTGAAGTTGGGAGGAAGTGTCACACTGGTTGAGGGCAGGGAGGCTCTACAGAGAGATCTGAACAGGCTGGATTGATGGGTTGAGTCCAGCAAGATGAGGTTTAACAAGGCCAAGTGCAGAGTCCTGGGAGACTCTGTGGAGTCGAAGTGGAGTAGGACCTGGGGTGTTGGTCAATAGACAACTGAATATGAGCCAGAAGTGTGCCCAGGTGGCCAAGAAGGCAAATAGCATCTTGGCTTGTATCAGAAACAGCAGGACCAGGGAAGTGATTCTGCCCCTGTGCTTGGTATTGCTGAGGCCACACCACCAATAACATGTTTACTTTTGGATCTCTCACTACAAGAAAGACAGTGAGGTCCTGGAGCTTGTCCAGAGATGAGACTCTGTTGTACGTTTCATTTTTTTGTGCTTTAACTTCTTTATTTTTCAAAACCAATAACTTATGCTAGAGGTAAATGATTAATAGTTTGGTATCTTGACAGGTACTAGGACCCTCAGGTTCCCATGTCACACAACTCTGACTTCTAAAGTGGCAGTGAAAGCTGCACGTGTGTCTCTGAACTTACTTTGAAACAAGGACATATGCTGTGAGCTTTGCACTGTAGTATTTAGTAAGAAGAATGATCGCCTGCAGCTGATTTTCTACTAGTGGAAAAGTAGAACAGTGGAAACTTGCTTTTTAATGGCAGCCTGTAACTCAGGGGAGCTTCATCTGGAAAACACAGGCTTGCCCTGATGAACACAGGTTTCTTTTCATAAGCGTTATCTTGTGTCTTTGTCTGACTTGCGTGCAGGAGGTGGCCTTAACATAGAGCTGCAGCATGGCCATAAACATCTATATGAAGGGACCCTCTCTCAGGGTCTTGTATTTTGTCAAATTTGCCATGGCAGAAAGTTGATTTTCAAAGCTGATGTCTTAAGTTTTATAAGGAGAATTAACTGCATCCCAAGATTTGGTGAACAAAGCTGTTTGCATGATCCTCTTTTGTTGGCTATTTCCTTGCAATCTCACCACCAAATTGGAAGGATTCCAAAGCATTACATCATATTGCCAATACATGGGTTACAGTATTGTTTCCCTATATGAATACAAGCTGAAATCTGAATTTGTGGACCGTACAAAACAGGTTATTCTGGCTGTTTCTTACAACTCCCAGAAGCTATGCGAGAATAATGCTAGAGAAGAGGCAGTTTTCAGGAAGAAATAAAGCTTCTAGGATACAGTGACACTGAGCACTACAGAAACTGGCAGAAAGAAGCCATAGTTTCACCTGATAGCTTCCAAACTATGCTTTTCCCTAACTCTATCCATTATCTTCCTGGCTCTCTACCCTGGTTTTCTAAGCAGGCCAGTGTTGGCTGTGTGAAGACTCCTTGTTGGCCTTTAAACTTCAAAAAAGTTGCCTCTGACCAGTTAGGGTCTAAGTGCTGCTGTTTATATTTGACTGGATTCCTACTTACTTGTGCTCTGTGGCATATTGAGAGCAGCTGTGTCCACTGCTTTCTGTGGAGGCATTGGGCAGATCATCTGAACATGCACAGCAAGCTCATCAAGAATATTGAGACTAATGTCTCAAATGGCAGCCTAGTCAGGGCTGCTGAGTGCTTGCTCCAACTATATTGCCATAGTTCCAGAAGATGTAAAAAAAATCCTGAAATTCACCAAGACAAAATTTCCACTGGTAGGAAGTTGGTGTTTCTGCAGAAACCCTGATACCTGGTAGCCCTGTGTATAACATAGGATGAGGGTAGGGGAGAAGCATTTCCCACGATGAGCCTGTTTTCAGCTGGGAGATGGCAGGAATGGCTGTGAGGAGGCTACTGTCTTCCCACTGAAACATGGAATTGGTTGCATCCTGGTACGGTCATCTGATAACAATCAAGTCCAGGTTAAATAATGACACACAAAAGAATGTTGCAAAAACATTTGTGAGGAAGAGGCACAACCTCAGTTTATTTCACAGAATGAATGAGATGTAGCTGTCTATCAAAAGCAGATTTTTGTAAAGAAGCATATTAAATCTTATACATTCCTGCCTGGTTTATCTAAAGACTTCTAAGGAATTACTTTTAAATTCTTTGAATTTTATTTGTCAAAGTGGTTATGTGAAATTTTTATATAAATTAAGGAAGCACTTCCTGTTATTTGTGATTTATAAGTCTTTAGTAAGTCAGCCATGTTATCTTTGGGGATCAACTAATTACCTTTTTTTGCCTAAGTTACTTCGTATAACTTGTCATTTCTGTGCACGGTACATTTCTAGTTATTCTTGTAAATGGACTAGGGTTTTTTATTTACATTTTCTGATTCAGAGTTTGCGGAAATAAATGTCATCTATGTGCTGTTAACAAAATATTTGTTATTATTGTTTGGAATTTGTGGTTTGAATATTGTTCTCTTCTACTATTATTCTGTTTCTTGTCTGGAAGTTTTTTTAGCAGCAGAACTAGTGGGGGGTAATGAATGCTTTTCTAGTCAGCCAGGCAAAGAACAGCCATTATTCTAAAAAATAATGGAGAATCTGGTAGAAATTATAGAAAAGATCAAAGGAAAAAAGAATGAAGCAGTGATTGACTTATACAGTGACTTGGAAGTGTTACTAATATTTCCAGTGACTGGTTCTACATTAGTTTATTGGTTAAAATTATCATATCTACTGCAAAAATAGCCATAGGTTACCAGAAAAAATGTGGCAGTTCCTTAAGAGTAGTAGTAACCTTGGAATTGTCTGGAATACCTATAGTAAATACATTATATCCATTAAAATTATTTGGTCAATACTTAACAGAGAGGTAAGACTAATGTTCCAGAGTTTGCACACCACTCAAACTTTTCTTTTGAGAATGTGCAAACATAGTTTCTTGAATCTGCAGGATATGTCGATTTTAAGTAAATTCAGGTAGTGTGTACTGCAGTATTCATTTGAATTGTATTAGCTTGCAACAAATGTTGGCTATTGGGTTTATATTTTACAACACCATCTGACAGAAAAAGGAAATGAAAAATTACATGTTGTGAATAAAAACAGCTCACAAGCATTTTAATTTGAATCTGTTTTAAGAGAGAAGAAGTCGTGCGGTTTAGGCTGATTGAGAAGACCTCAGATTTTGGTTTTAAAGCATATAGTCTTGATGTTATTCAGAGAAAGGTTTGACCACAAAATTGTGTTCTTCGTGTTTGGCAATGAGAGGAGATGAATAGGATGAGCTAATTAAGTTTAATTTTGTTCACAATTGCTGTTGACAATGAATATACTAGAGTGACTTTTGAGATACTGCAGTGACAAAAAATAGTAATACTGCCTGGTACTGCCTGGAAATAATAAGAAAAAAGTTAGCAATATTTTCATCAGTGACTTTAGTGACTTTTCATCAGTGACATTAGAATATTACTTCGCATATGTTTTTACACTCTTTCACTTGCTCCTGGCAAATAGTTGTTCACACAGGGGATTTTGTGTCTTGAGTTGATACTTGTTGACGCATGAAATGAATAGAGAATAAATTATCTCTTGTTAATGCCATAGTGCTGTTTAAAGACACCAGGGTCAGATTTACCAAATAAATTTCTCAGCTTGATCAGTGAGATTAACGCAAAACTGTGTCTTTCTAGATAAAGAGATTTTAAGTAACAATATAAAATCTGCAAGATAGTCCCAGTGAAATAATATTCTGTTGAAATTCTGTTTCCAACCAAGAAAAAAAACCCAAAAACAGTGAAGCCATGATCTATGAGGAGTCTGAGAATGAACACTTTAATTTCTGGGAGAAAAGATATACACTAGGCAAACTATGTTCTGTCACCGCCTCTGTTGAAGTGCCAGTCCATTCAGAACTTTTTTCACAGCTTTTGCCATGGTAGACTTTTATAGATTAAAGCTTTGTTGTTGTCTTATATATGTGTATGTGTATTTTAAAATAACTTTATATCAGTATTAGTGTAGTAGCAAGTCTGGGTTTCAACTTTATATTGTTGCACACTAAGCGTAAATGCAAGCTGTTCATACTTGGGCTGTAAAAAACAAAACAAGTCCATCTGAATTTTATCTTGAAAGTAATGAAAGGCTGTGATTCAGGCCACTCACTCTTTGTAGGAGAAGCAGGTACATTTTTCTTTCTCTAACTGGATAAGAAATGAGATCAGCTGCTTCCTTATCACTTCGTATCTGAGAAAGCAGTTGTATGCAATAAGAATGTCTTTTAATGTTAGCAACAGATGAGTTTCTGATAGTAGATTATTAGTAGCTGAAACTTTTGAGCAAACTTTTAAAATCATCTCCTCTGCTTAGAAATCACTCATTAAAAGAATGTGTTGTAAGTTTCAATCACCAAGATTCTCTGCTTTTGTTAAACAGGTATTTTCAGTGTGTAGTTTGAAAATGAACTTGAGGGAGGTGATTCAGCCTCTCTGTTCCTGTTTTGTGAGATTTCACCTGGTGTACTGTGTCCAGTTCTGGAATCCTCAACATAAGGAGGATATGGAACTATTGGAATGGGTCCAGAGGAGGTCTACAAAGATGACCAGAGGGCTGGAGCACCTCCCATATGAGGACAAGCTGAGAGAATTGGGATTTTTCAGCCTGGAGAAAAGAAGGCTCCAAGGAGACCTTATAGTAACTTTCCAGTACTTGAAGTGGGTGTACAAGAAAGCTGGGGAGGGACTTTTTACAAAGGCATGTAGTGACAGGACTAGGAGGAATGGCTTTAAATTGAAGAGGGGCAAGTTTTAGTCTAGATTTAAGAAGAAAATTCTTCACAATGAGGGTGGTGAGGCACTGGCACAGGTTGCCTAGAGAAACTGTGGCTGCCCCATCCCTGTAAGTGTTCAAGGCCATGTTGGATGGGGACTTGAAAAGCATGGTCTGGTGGAGGTATCCCTGCCCATGGCAGGGGGGGTTGGGACTAAATGATCTTTAAGGTCCCTAGCAGCATGGGTTCTATGATTCTATGAACTCATATATTTTAAAATTAATAATCCTTATTTAAAAAAAATCTTTCTAAAATAATATTCTGGTGTAGGAGTAATCTGCAATAAATCAAAATAGGATGCATCTACTGCTGTGATTTTGCACAAACACTTTTGTGATGAAATTAATACCCTTTTTAGAAGCTGCATGCTATGGAGATGCAAAATGAGTAACTAGTTTTTATTTTTTTTTAACTTTGTCAGCTGAGCCTGTTGATGTGCTAAAAGCATTAGAATTTCACAATTCACCAGAAGGAATATCAAGAACTGCAGGATTTTGCACAAACAGAAGGGATTCAAAAGGATCGGATGTCGCCTACAGAGTTTCAAAAACTGCACAGCTGAGTGCCCCAACAAAGCAGCTGTACCCAGGTAAGATTGTCACAAAGCTATTACTTTGTTAAATTATCTTACTGCCTATGTTTTTAGGTTATCTAAAGCACAGCATGTAATCCCTCATCAGTACTATAAAACACTGTCATCCGTAGAGTTGGGCCTGCATGCGAATGACAGGTCATGCGCTTTATCGACTGAGTGAACTGGTTTTTATTGGCTTCAATGTTAAAGTTCTTCATGAAATTCTGTGTTACTGCCAGGACTGACCTATAAGTCATGTTGCCTTTTCTTTCATGATGTTGTCTGTCTTATTGCATGGCTTTGGCAAATTTCCTTCAGTTTCAGTAGTCCATTTAAAAGCTGTACTTCCTGGAGTAATGCTGCAGTGGTAGAAATGAGTTGTGGTTGGCTATTGCAAAATTGTTCCCAGAAGTACCATATGTTAAGAATTACTTAAGAGTATCTGGGTATTTGTGAGACTAAGCAAGGCTAGCTGTGGATAGCAGGTAATATGATTCCGTCTTCTCTCAAATTTCTCTAAAATGAAACAATCACATTTGGGAGAAAGATTCTTTGCATCTTGAGGAGAGACTTCTATTCCATTATTTTGCATTGACTTGTCACTTGACTCAAAGTGTTGAGGAAAATAAGAAAATTAAAAACCAGTAATTGTAAAATGTGTACTCTTTCTGCTTTGGTACATCATGCAGAGTTTGAACATGTCTATTGGATGTTGGCAAGAAAAAATACTTTCTTTTTTTGTCTTTTAGTGTAGAAATCATATAGATATCATCAAAGATCCATAAGTTGCACAATTAACAGAGCCACCCAGCTGAAAACATCATTCACTAAAGGACACATTATAGTCTATGATGCCAGGCTGGTATCAGTGTAACTATATTACTACTTCACCCAAGTCAGATGAGTAGAATATGGGCTGCCTTTTCTTTTTCTGCAAAAATGATCCATTGTATAGAAAAATGGCCTAAGTTAGATAGTGTAATAAGCTGGCACCTTTATGTTCTGAGTTTCACAATGTGTGTCTTTGAAGCCATACAACAAAAATCTTTAAATTAGCGTTCAATACAACTGGACAGTAGATTAAACTGACTTGGAATCACTGATATTTTTTTTTTTTTAAATTTAGAACAGTACAAATACCTTCTGCTAAACCAAAGCTCAGGAGTCTAGAGCTGGAAGTCCAAGAGCTTGGGTTGACTTGCACTTATTCATGAATGAAATTGTAGCATAAAGAGGAGATCTGGCAGCTGCAATAACTTTTATTATTATTCTTGAATGCTGGAACAAATATGTATGACCCGGCCAAATGCCGGGTCCTGCACTTGGGGCACAACAACCCTATGCAGAGCTACAGACTAGGGGAAGCCTGGCTGGAAAACTGCCAGGAGGAGAGGGACCTGGGGGTGTTGGTTGACAGCCGACTGAACATGAGCCAGCAGTGTGCCCAGGTGGCCAAGAAGGCCAATGGCATCCTGGCTTGTATCAGAAACGGTGTGACCAGCAGATCCAGGGAGGTGATTCTCCCTCGGTACTCAGCACTGGTGAGGCCACTCCTTGAATTCTGTGTCCAGTTGTGGGCCCCTCACCACAAGAAAGATGTTGAGGCTCTGGAGAGAGTCCAGAGAAGAGCAACCAAGCTGGTGAAGGGGCTGGAGAACAGGCCCTATGAGGAGCGGCTGAGAGAGCTGGTGTTGTTTAGCCTGGAGAAGAGGAGGCTGAGAGGAGACCTCATTACTCTCTACAACTACCTGAAGGGAGGTTGTGGAGAGGAGGGAGCTGGCCTCTTCTCCCAAGTGACAGGGGACAGGACAAGAGGGAATGGCCTCAAGCTCTGCCAGGGGAGATCTAGGCTGGAGATTAGGAGGAAGTTTTCCACGGAGAGGGTCATTGGGCATTGGAATAGGCTGCCCAGGGAGGTGGTTGATTCACCTTCCCTGGAGGTGTTTAAGACGCGGGTGGATGAGGTCTTGAGGGACTTGGTTTAGTGTTAGATAGGAATGGTTGGACTAGAAGATCCAATGGGTCCCTTCCAACCTGGCTGTTCTATGATTCTATGTACCTAATGATGTTCTGTGACATCTAAATTTCTATAGCCTTTCACTGTCTTAATTTAGGTACTCTTTTTATTAATGCTGTCTGGCTTTGCTTTACAACTGAAATGAGTCTACTTGATTTTACTAATCTGTTGCAACACTTCTGTGTGCAGGAGATGAAAAAAAAGCATTTCTCAAACATAGTATAAGAAGCAGCCAGCACAAAACTTTGCTTAACACAGGAAATTGTCCTGCTATCCTTTACTTCAGTAAAGGACCTGGAAACAATTTTTTGGAGGGGATTATGGTAATAACCTCCTTTTGAATCTTGCAGAATAGGCATCCTCTTTCCACCACAAGACATCCTTCTTTTTCAGGGATTATTCCTTAAGATATTTAAGTGATCATGTCCATTTTTTTAGTATTCTATAGTAGTGGAAATACTACAGAAGATATCCAAGACAAAACTGAGTTGTGAGCTGAAGTGTATAAGTTGTAGTGTGTCATGTGCTTGATCTCACCTAAATCCTATAGCTCATCAGGAAGTATAGGTATCTTTTAACTCAAAAGCTACATTAACTATGAATGGTGAAAGCTGGGAGCATTAACATAGCCATCTTTTAAAACTTCTTAGATTTTTGTTGTACTGTTTTTTTAAAAAGCTGGTAGTTATTTTTCACAAAAGCTTAAAGGATTGACAGGATCCACAGCCCAGATACATACAAAGATTTTTCTAGTGATTTTTCCTCCAAATATTGTTATTTTTTTTGTTATTCTCCAAATATTCTAACCATACCAATAAACAAGACATTTCAAAGCATTTGAGAAGACTGTGATGATTATTCCAGATATGTGTCTGAGAAATATATATACATAGCAATAAATGGGTTTTACATGTTAGAATATCATTGTTTTTTTCAATCAAAATGATGTTTGGAGGAGTTTTACTTAAAATTACACAATGTAGATACAAGATATAACATTTGGGAATATTATGTCATAGTATTTCCATGATAACAGCTACTCTTGAACTGAAGCACATGACTCTTTCTCAGTCAGAATCATAGAAACACCAGGTTGGAAAAGACCTCTTGGATATTTGAGTCCAGCCATTCCTACCTGTCACTAAACCATGCTCCTGAGCACCTCGTCTACCCATCTTTTAAATACCTTCAGGGATGGTGATTCAACCACCTCCCTGAGCAGCCTGTACCAGTGCCCAGTGACCCTTTCTGTGAAAATTTTTTTCCTGATATCTAGTCTGAATCTCCCCTGGTACAGCTTGAGGCCATTATCCCTTGTCCTGTCCCTTGACACGTGGGAGAAGTGGCCAGCACCCTCTTCTCTACAACTTTCTTTCAAGTAGTTGAAAAGAGAAATAAAGTCACCCCTCAGCCTCATCTTCTCATGGCTAATTAAACCCCGTTCCCTCTGCTGCCCCTCATAAGACTTGTTCTCCAGCTCTCTCACCCGCTTCAGTCAACTTTCTTAGAAAGCTCTCAGGGCTTTTTTAAAAGATTGTTATGTGCTTGAAGAACAGATGCCCAGACTGGCTGAAATAGTGTCACCTTAACTATTTTCAACATGTCTTTCAAATTAACTGCGTTCAGTGCTTTTTAAATAAGCTGTTTGGTTTTTGTTGACCGTTGCATTTTCTTTTTCTTTTGCTTTCTTTGTCATCTGGCTACTCTGGCATTAAAAGGTACAATGTAAAATTTAATTTAATCTGTAAGCCAACAACTTCACTTTGTCACTAAAAAGCTTGACTAAAGTAAATGAATTGCATCCTATTTATTGAGCTTTCATCCCTCCTGAATAAGATGTCAAAACATGCCCTAAGGTGGTCTGTGTTACTACAGTGTTTCAACAACCTTCTACAAAAAAAGTTAAAAAGATGGTAGAAAGCACATAAACCAACGTTGTAGCAGACAATATAATATGGGTAAGACTAGCGATTTTCTGTTTTAGAAGAACAGTATGTAATTTAAAGAGCAAAGAACCCCAACAGTTTGTATTTAGTATCCTCTGTGCTTATAGAAAAAAAGTAAACCTTTAAAGAATCATTTAATCTTTAGTGAATTTGTAACTGTATCTATCCCGTTGTTTACAGGTGGAGAATTTCCAGAAGATTTCTCAATATTAATGACAGTAAAACCTAAAAAGGGTATCCAGTCCTTCCTTCTGTCTGTCTACAATGAGCAAGGAATTCAGCAAATAGGTGTTGAAGTTGGTAGATCGCCCGTCTTCCTGTTTGAAGACCAAAATGGAAAACCTGCCCCAGAAGACTATCCTCTTTTCAGAACAGTCAACATTGCTGATGGCAAGTAAGTGTAAAATTTTAAGATGAAAAATAATATCACAGACCACTGTATAGGTGACTGTGGTCTTTACAATCTGTTATCATAAATAATTAAATAAATAGGCCACACATTTTCCAGCTAGTTGGACTGCTGTGGTACAAAATCAGGGAACTTTCACAGCAGAATACAGTTCCAGCTTCAGATGGTATATACAGCTACAAATAAAGCCAAATCACCTTTCTTATTTGCCATTTCTATAAATCAAGAGTGTAGAAATAGTCACAGAAGATAAATCACAAAAACTGAACCTTTGAAGATTCTTCCTGTGCAATACAGAAAGAAACTCTGCTTTCAAAAAGACTCAAGGAGCAGTCTCACTAAGCAGGCTGTCTTGTATGTTTGAATGTGATAGGCAGAGTGATGACAAGTTGACAGGACAAAATAGCATTCGAATAATCTGAGCAATTAATCTGAAGTACTGCAAGGACTTAATAGGCACACTTAATAATAAGACATGCAGTTGTTAATTTTTTGTACGTAGCTTCCCTTTGTAGACAAGCAATCTTTCTCTGGAAATGTCATTCTAGTGATTTTAAATGGGCATTCATTCTTTCCAAAGCTTTTTATTTATTGTTCTGCAGTCCAGGAAGAGCAGCCACAGTCTTCTGAGATACACAGAATGAAATTTTATTAAAGCAAAAGAAAACAAATCAGTAGAGAAGGAAGCGCAAAAAATAAACTAAAATGAAATACGTTTATAAAGTAACAAAGAATAAAACAAAACCAAAAAAAAAGAGAGAAAAGCATATCCCTAGCATAAGGAATAATAAAACAAAGCAGCAAACCTTTTTTTTTTCCATTGAGTTCCTCTAAATAACAAAGCTTTGACATGGATTTCAAAATTCCATACAAAATGCTGAGAAACTCTTAACAATTAAGAATTTCAAATAAACTTGGTTTCATACAATTTCCTGCAGTGAGGCTATTCAGCTTCTAAATCAACTAGAGTCAATCCTGTCCATAGTGAGCTATGTTTTCATGCTTTCATCTTCTTCATGCTTTCAAAAGATAGACCAACAATTTTCTCTGACTCAGCTTTTTTATGAAGGATCTAGGACAACAGTCTTCGTCTCAAAATGAGATATATTTAAAAAGTGTAAACAGTGTAATGTGCCTGAGGATGCATGGACAATTTGCTTTTATAATGATGATGCTTAACCGCGTTCCAGAGAAAACATGGCATTAGAGCTCTGGCTCAGTGATACTGTTTAGCAGTCAGATTCCATTAACTTTGAGGTGTTCCTTTTGATATACAGAAGCTCTCTGTAACAATGATCTAAGCTGTCTCTCTGATTTGACAACTTTAGTGCAACAAATGCCAACTAAAATAATTTGATTCCAGCCTTCCTCTTACTAGTCACATACTTTGTGACACACTTTGACAATTTTGCCCTGGTGTGTTGAAGATTCAAATATGTTTTGCTCCATCTTAGATTACAGAGTGACTTGGTCTTGGTGTTAGATATTTGTCATAGAGAGGCACACTAAATTAATGTGGTCTATCATGATAATAAAGTCTCATAAATCAAATTGTACAAAAAGTTATTGTCAAATGTCTTTAAGATAAACTCAATAATGAAAAAAATAAATGGAGACATTTAAAATTTTAACTGTAACTAGATTTGTGCATAATCTGCAATAAACTGCCATAATGAGAACACAGTGACTTGGTTTTAAGAATAAAAATTTACAGTAGAATTATGTTTCTTTTGTGAATAGGTGGCATCGGGTAGCTATTAGTGTGGAGAAAAAAAGTGTTACCATGATTGTTGATTGTAACAAAAAAACTACAAAACCACTTGAAAGAAGTGACAGAACAGTTGTGGACACCAATGGCATCACTGTCTTTGGAACCAGGATTCTGGATGAAGAAGTGTTTGAGGTAAAATCTCTACTGAACGAATGGAATTGAGTGATTTTGTGTTGAGTGAAGTGCTTAATGCAAATCAGAATAAATTTTTTAGGGCAAAAGCTGGTAAATGTAGTAAGATGTGGAAACTTTTATTTATAGAACCTGTTAGGATAGGCTGAAATAAAAAAAAAAAGGTAAATCAGGGTTTCTCTAATGTTGGAAGATATGGTACATTTTTCTCTCCTTTAGATTGTGTTGTGTCTGGAAGGGGCTTGCTTTTTTTTTGTCTTTCTACCTAATACTGAGATACCTGAGATAGTTAGAAAAATTAATCTGGGAAAGTTAAGTAGCTGTAGCTCAATACTGAATCATTTTATTTCTGTCTCTCTCAAACATTTACAGATTCTTGTGCATTCTAGCAGTATTTGACATAGGGGGAGAAGGACCTGGAAAGTCCTGTGTAATATGAATCCATTATATTGTTTATCCCACTTATTAGTCTTTCCAGTAACTGGAACATACTTTGGCAGTAAGGACATATATATTTCCATCCTTTGCTGGCCAAGAAGCACATATAGGAAGGGTCAAATGCCTGCAACGAAGTATGTGGCTGCCAGTCATGAGGCCTTTCTAGGTAGAATCCTTATGTCAACGGTTATTTTTACAGGCTAATAATGAAGCTTCTCTAAAGCTACACTATTGAGTTTCTTTTATAATATTTTCATACAGCAATCAAAACTGTAGAATTTAAATTAAACTGAAAAATAACAAAATACAGATTGGTAGTTAAGTTCGTATACAGAACATCTGTGGTCCAGGAATGTCCAGAGTTGTAATCCTAGCTTTAAGCAGAGCATGTGCTTCAGAAGCTGAATAGGTGTCAAGAGAGGAAATATGCATTTTAAGTGTAACACTGTGGCAGTTGTCTTTCAGAGAATCATAGAATATTTAAGATTGGAAAAGGCCTCTAAGATCATCAAGTCCAACTGTCTGCCCAACACCACTGTGTTTACTAAACCATATCACAAAGTGCCACCTCTACATGTTTTTTTGAATGCTTCCAGGGATGGTGACTCCACCACTTGCCTGGACATCCTGTTTCAATGCTTCACCACACTTTCAGTAAAGAAATTTTGCTTAGTATCCAATCAAAACCTACGCTGGCACAACTTGACACCATATTCTCTTGTCTTATCTCTTGTTACCTGGGAGAAGAGACCAACACTCAACTTGCTACAACCTCCTTTGAGGTGTTGTAGAGAGTGATAAATTCTCCCCACAGCCTCCTGTTCTCTGGAATAAACAACCTCAGTTCCCTCAACCGCTCCTCATAAGACTCGTGCTCCAGACCCTTCGTAAGCTTCATTTGCGTGGACATGATGAAACATGAGTCTGTTAGATGGGGAAATTTCGGGGATGATTTAGTGTGTCAGACAGTATGAAATGTTTGGTATGCACAGCCCAATTTACCTGTAGTCCCCTATACAGTTTGCACATCTGACAGACACTATTTTCCATTTCAAGGTGAATTCCACAACTGCCTTATCTAGGGTACGACAATTGGTCTACACATGGGATAATTAGTTTCAATTTTAATTTGTATTTCTTTCTTAGGTCAGAAACCAGCCCCCACAATATGTTTATTTGGCAATTAGTTGTAAAAATATGTGCAATTTTAATGCATATAAGTAAAAAAGATCCAAGAACTGAAAGAATTGGAGAACCCCCTCAAAAATAACCATACATTTTTCTCAAAGTCAAACTTAAGTGAAGTCAATGCAAACATGAGGACATAACTTTAACAAAATTTACTAGAATGACATGAATAAAAACACTTTTCTCTGAGAGTGTTTGTGATGTGTTGAACGATGAAAGAGGAAGCTAGTGATCTGCTGGCAATTTCGTTGCTGAAGACTCCTACATTGATGTTGAAAGTCACTACTTCAGTTTCAGCTTAGACCCAGTAAGGAGGAAGATGCTTTGGACTCAGAAAATAAATCATACAGCTGCCTGCAAAGTCAGTTTACAGACTAAATCTTAACATTCAGCACTTAGAACAGCAGCATTCCCATAATTTGTAGCACTACTGTACATTTCTTTATTCCTTCAGTGATTAAGTTACCTGACTTAACTGATTGCACCTCTTTACTTGAAGAACTCTGTTACTTGCTAGTGTGGCTGTTTCTGTAATTGCTAGGGCCTTAGTTTTATTCTGAAGTCTCTTTCTTAATTGGAAGATTGCAGTCTTTCCTTTTGGGACAAACTTCTGCTTTCTCTTTTGCTGTACAGCCACCATGGGTACGTTTATACCTATATTCATTTATTTTTATTTTATTTTGAAAATAGGCAGTTAGAATGTCCCCCAAAGTTTAAACAAATTACTGTGCCATATACAGTTTTAATGATTTGTTCTTTAAAGTCTGACCAAGCAAAACATAATCTAGTTCTTTTTGAGTTTGTCCTGTGTTTTTCTAGTCTCTAAACAGCATTTTTTTTTTCCGTTAATGAGACGATATCCATCCTTTAGCTACCACTGCTTCAGTTTCTAAAGTCTGAGACTGTTCCCTGAAACTTGTCTTGTGCTTGAAAGGCTCCTAGTAGTGTCTTACATGTTCTGTTTATCTCATTCATGATAGTACAGAGTGATTTTTGGTAGTTCTATGGCTCTCTTTTGTAGTGTTTCTGTATTGTGAACCCTGCTGCTTTATCCTGAGACCACAACAGGCACTGGAAGAAACACATAACATGATGTGTCTTGTTCCTACGCACAGGAAATTCCAGAAATGAACTTACTTAGCGGTGGCATTTGATTTAAGCATTTAAAACTTGAAAGTGTGTGAGAGAAACTTTCCATATAACATTTGATGCTTTTACTAGTGTACGTGTAGGAAGCAAATAAAAAGAAATACATAAGTGTATAGGACCTGTTGGAATTCACAGCACAGAGTGTCAGAAGGATAAATATTGTGTCCATGCATCACAAAAGGTGTTTTATCTTGAATAATAATGATAGTTTTATTCATAATAAGCCAACGATTTGATCACAGGAACAGTGGAGCACTCTTCAGTCTCCTCAAATTGAATGGAAACTCAAACTGTGGAAATAATGAGCCTGTAGATATATGTAAAGAAATCTTGGGCTTCAGTGACCTAGTAGTTGAAGATGCCAGGGTTTCTTCTGGTCCTGAACCCATTCATACAGCATAACAACTGCACGAAATCCAGCAACATCATTGAGGTCATTCACTCCCACTGAAAGCAGAGTTCAGCACTGTCAGAACCAGTACTGTAAACAATTAGATGTATCGTATCTTTGTGTACCATTAGAAAGTACATCTAAAACTCTATGAATTCTTGCATGCACACATGAGTCAGAAATAGATATTATTATGTAACATAATACTTGCCTCCTGACAACTTGATTGTATCTTTGGAAAAAAGAATTACTTCTTCAGTTATATTGCTCTTAAATTTTTTCATGAACCATTTGTTTAGAATCCTCAGAACAAATACTGCTGCTATGAGAAGTATTTCACATTAATTTTAAAAGCGTGTTCTATCACAGTGTATGAGATATTCTTCTTTGCTTCTGACTGTGTTATTTTAAATTTGTAATACAACAAAATTTAACAAAATTAAATTCCTTCCTATTTATTTTTTCTGTTCCTAATACTAACTTGTGCTTTTCAGGCAATTCTTCCACCTTTGTTCCGATTCTGGCAGTCTGGCTATTGCTAACATACAAAATGCCATAGTAGACTGGGAAATTTATATGCATAGATTTTAATCAGATTGACATGACTGCTTTGATTTAACTTTCCTGTGCTGATGACTAATATTTTTTTGAGTAAGTAAGCCTACTGGACGTCTAGAGATCAGGTAGATAACCACTGAAAGAAGGAAAGGGCTAATTGAGCGTGATAAATGACTATCTAATTTGCTATTTCTGTGTATTCAACAAACATAATATTCCTTGGTAAGATTAATTCCTTGGTAAGATTACCTACTGGTACTAAAGGTAAGAGTAATTTTTTAGTCGTGCTCTCTGAAAGATCTTCTGTTTTACCTTTAAAAAAGAGGAAGAAAAATCTTAAGTATTTTTCAAATCTCATGGAAAGTTTGTGTGTTTTTTATGAAGAAATTCTAATTTGGAGTTACATTCAGGAGTGAGCAGTAGTCAAGTGCTAATCTGAGATTTTGTCATTGTGCTCACTTAATATGGAAAGCAATATGATAACAAAAGCAATATTGAATACAGGCAAGCTTTAAGCATCCGATGCACACATGCGTGAGAAGTGAATTATAAACTGTGAATATGTCTTGAAATGATAAAATTATGCAGTCTACAAACTGTATTATTACTAACTGCTAAATTATGAGACCTTCGTTTCCACTGGTAAGCATTCGTTCACTGAATTACAGGTGGTGTTCTGCTCCATCCCCAGGATACATGGAGCAGACCCACAGAATACTAAGAAGGACTCAATTAATGCCTGGCTCCGAACCTGGTGCGAGGAAAAGGGCTTTGGGTTCTTTGACCACGGAGTGGTTCGTGCACCCCCTGACATGGATGCAAAGGTTGGGGCACTTGGGTCTCCTAGTGGGGCTAAGGCCCTTGCTAAAAACCTAGCTAAGCTCATAAATCGAGCTTTAAACTAGTTGTGAAGGGGGAGGGGATCCAGTCCAGGCTAGACAACTGCGTGCCTGGACGTAGGCCACTGGAGTTTAGGAGGGGGCGTGCTGGTGAAGACCGCCAGAGCGTCACCATACAGGAAGTGGGGGAGAGTGCAGCCTCGCTCAACAAGGGAGATATAGATATTCTGGCATCAACTAGTCCAGGAGGAGTAGTCCCCTCTAGGAGGGCTGAAGGCTCAGCTACTCAGCTGAAGTGCATTTACACCAATGCACGCAGCATGAGGAACAAGATGGAAGAACTGGAAGCCGTTGTAGGGCAAGGTGCCTTTGATGTCGTTGCCATCACGGAAACGTGGTGGGATGACTCTTATAACTGGAGTTCGGGTATGGTGGGGTATAAACTCTTCAGGAGGGATAGAAAGGGTAGGAGAGGGGGTGGAGTAGGCCTCTTTGTAAGGGAGGACTTGGACACCTCTGAGATGGACTGTGGCGATGAGGAGATTGAGTGCCTGTGGGTTAAGATCAAGGGAGCCCATAACAAGGGAGACTTTGTGATGGGAGTCTGTTACAGGCCACCCAGCCAAGGAGAAGCAGCTGATGAGCTCTTCTATAAACAGCTGGGGTTAATCTCCAAGTCAGTGCCTCTTGTCCTTGTGGGAGACTTCAATCTCCCTGATATCTGCTGGAAGTACAACATAGCAGAAAGGAAGCAGTCTAGGAGGTTCCTGGAGTGCGTGGAAGACAACTTCCTTGCACAGCTGGTCAACGAACCTCCGAGGGAAGGTGCCCTCCTGGACTTGCTGTTTGTCAACAGAGAGGGGTTTGTGGGGGTTGTGATAGTAGGGGGTCGCCTAGGTCTTAATGGTCATGAGATGATAGGGTTTTCTGTCCTAGGTGAAGTGAAGAGGGTGCTAAGCAGGACGGTAGCACTAAATTTTCAGAGGGCAGACTTTGAACTGTTTAGAAGGCTGGTTGGCAAAGTCTCCTGGGAGACAGCACTTGAGGGCAAGGGAGCCCATGAGGGCTGGGAGTTCTTCAAAAAGGAGATCCTGGCAGCTCAGGAGAAAGCCACCCCCGTGTTCTGGAAAAAAGGCCGGCAGGGGAAAAAACCAGCTTGGTTAAGTAGGGAAATCTTGAGTCAAATTAGAAAAAAAAGGAAGATTTATGGGCTCTGAAAGGGGGGACAGGCCTCTTGGAGGGACTACAGGAGGGAAGCGAGGCTATGTAGGGAAAAAATCAGGGGGGCTAGGGCTGAGCTAGAGATCAGATTAGCTAAGTCTGCAAAAGACAATAAAAATTCTTTTTATAAGTATATTAACAGTAAAAGGAGGACAAGGGAGACCATACAGTCCCTTTTGGACTCAGAGGGAACAGCAGTGACAGGGGACGAGGAGAAGGCTGAGGTACTTAATGCCTTCTTTGCCTCAGTCTTTAATTGTAAAGAAAGCTGTTCCCTCTGTGTAGATACCCGGGAAACAGAGGAGCAATACGAGGCTCCCATAGTCCATGAGGAGGAGGTCAGAGCCCTGCTTGGCCAACTGGACACCCACAAGTCCATGGGGCCAGATGGGATACATCCTAGGGTTTTGAGGGAGCTGGCGGATGTATTGGCCAAACCCCTTTCCATCATCTTCCAGCAGTCCTGGAAGACTGGGGAGGTACCTCTGGACTGGAGACTGGCTGATGTAGTTCGCATTTACAAGAAGGGTTGCAGGGAGGATCCCGGGAACTACAGGCCAGTCAGTCTGACCTCAGTGCCAGGGAAAGTCATGGAACAGGTGATCTTGAGTGCTATCATGAAGCACTTGCAAGAGAAGCGGGTGATCAGGCCCAGTCAGCATGGGTTTACCAGAGGCAGGTCCTGCCAAACCAACCTGATCACCTTCTATGACAAAGTCACTCGGCTGCTGGATGAAGGAAAGGCTGTGGATGTGGTCTTTCTGGACTCCAGTAAAGCCTTTGACACAGTTTCTCACAGCATTCTGCTACGGAAACTGTCAGCCTCTGGCCTGGACAGACGCACACTCTCCTGGGTAGAGAACTGGCTGGATGGCCGGGCCCAGAGAGTGGTGGTAAATGGTGTTAAGTCCAGCTGGAGGCCAGTGACAAGTGGTGTTCCCCAGGGCTCAGTGCTAGGTCCAGTCCTGTTCAATGTCTTCATCAATGACCTGGATGAGGGCATTGAGGGTACCCTTAGCAAGTTTGCAGATGACACAAAGCTGTGTGGAAGTGTCGATCTGCTGGAGGGTAGGGAGGCTTTGCAGGGGGACCTGGACAGGCTGGACCGCTGGGCAATGTCCAACAGCATGAGGTTTAACACGGCCAAATGCCGGGTCCTGCACTTGGGGCACAACAACCCTAAGCAGAGCTACAGACTGGGAGAAGCCTGGCTGGAAAACTGCCAGGAGGAGAGGGACCTGGGGGTGTTGGTCGACAGTTGACTGAACATGAGCCAGCAGTGTGCCCAGGTGGCCAAGAAGGCCAATGGCATCCTGGCTTGTATCAGAAACGGTGTGACCAGCAGATCCAGGGAGGTGATTCTCCCTCTGTACTCAGCACTGGTGAGGCCGCTCCTTGAATACTGTGTCCAGTTCTGGGCCCCTTACCACAAGAAGGATGTTGAGGCTCTGAAGCAAGTCCAGAGAAGAGCAACGAGGCTGGTGAAGGGGCTGGAGAACAGGCCCTATGAGGAGCGGCTGAGAGAGCTGGGGTTGTTTAGCCTGGAGAAGAGGAGGCTGAGAGGAGACCTCATTACTCTCTACAAGTACCTGAAAGGTGGTTGTGGAGAGGAGGGAGCTGGCCTCTTCTCCCAAGTGACAGGGGACAGGACGAGAGGGAATGGCCTCAAGCTCCGCCAGGGTAGATTTAGACTGGAGATGAGGAGGAGGTTTTTCACGCAGAGGGTCATTGGGCATTGGAACAGGCTGCCCAGGGAGGTGGTTGAGTCACCTTCCCTGGAGGTGTTTAAGACACGGTTGGATGAGGTCTTGAGGGACTTGGTTTATTGTTAGATAGGAATGGTTGGACTAGAAGATCCGATGGGTCCCTTCCAACCTGGTTGTTCTGTGATTCTGTGATTCTGTGAATTAGATCTACTGATATCCAGTTGATATTAGTGGAACTCATTTGTAAGTGCACTTTTATGAAAGACTGACACAATATACCTCGAACTACATGTATTGTTCAAAGTTAATCTCTTCTATATTTTCAAATACATAGCACAAGAATGACTGATTTGTAAGTGCTTGCTGCAAAGAAGAGAATTCCTACAATAGCACACAAAAATAAAAAAAAAAAGAAAAAGAGAAAAAAAATTAGTCATATGTTGGTACATGGCACCTTGTAAAAGAATTTTGAATTGTATCTGTTGAAACATGTTTGTAGCTTAAATGTTTAATAAATAGCAGGGATCTTTTTATTCTTTGCCAGCTTTAAGGATTTGTCACTCCTCATTTAGTACTGTGTGTGAACAACAAAACAGTTTTTTATGACTTAACAACTAACAGAGTCTTTATGCAGATATTTCCCTAGAGAGACTTTTTAACTTCAAAACTCCCCACATAGCTGACCAATGTAACTACTTTTTAGGCATCATGCTGTAAATTAGTATAACAAGAGAAAACCTTATGTATATAACACTCTTATTTAAAGCCAATGAACACTTTAACTGCACACAAATTCCTAGCGGTAAACCTTGTTAATAAAAGGTTTAGATTTTCCTGCTGGGCTCCCTGTTTTCATGAAAAAAGCGTTCACATACTTATCTGCAAGATAGGATTCCTTTAAATAGCCTGAGTGAATGTTTGAAGATCAGATGGTAGTATCTTGACAGTAATATGATTTAACCTGCAGATTTATTCAGATGAGTAACCATCCCTGATATACCTGTGAACAGGGAAAGTCCAAGTCTGCAAGTGCAGGAAGGCCATTCACCTGCATGCATACTCTATGAAGAAGACAGCAGCAGCAGAATAAAAGCTTTTAATGACTGACCAAAACTGCTGTACAGCTAAACTAGAATAGGGAAGCTAGCCCGAAGCAAAACTCCCCAAAGGCATGTAGCATGAATGATGTGCCATCAGTATCCTCTGGTTCATACTGCCCTCTGCCCTGTTGAGCTGCAATACTACCTGGTGTAGACATAGCCAAAATTGTTCTCTTTATATGTCACGTTTAGTAATTACTAGTGACCTACTGAATGTTTAGTGCCAGTCAGACTAAAACGTAATGTTTGACATAAATTGGACAAAACCTAAAAAATACAAAAGGTTCCAGCAAAAATATTTAGAAGCAACCTTCCAACCGTCAACACCAGAGAAGTGGCCAACTTCTAGCATCAGGAGGAAGAAAAACAAAACAACTAGGAAAAAAACCAAGGAAAGCAAACAAGTTTTCTATTTCAGAGGCACTTAATAAAAACCCAGTATTTTTTGCAAAAGCTTTTTATTTGGGTTAGTTTGTTTTGCCTTTTTCATCTGAAAGAGTGGTGATTCAGTGTTTGTTATTTTTTTATAGTGTTTCCAAACTTGTGCTCAATGAACAAAAGTAAATAATTCCATTTTCCCTGTTTCCCTTGCTTAGTTTTGAAAGCAGGAAGGGAGGAGGGAAAAAAAAAAGCAATGCTCTGGTAATTTGTTGGAGTTCAAGTTCATTTTCTTTGTTTCCCAAGAAACAAAGGAATGGTCATTTAACTAGACTGATTGTAATTACATTTAAAATTAACAAATTGGGATCAAAAATTTGTGCCTGTTACATGAGCTCCAGCAAATTTTACAGATAGGATTTATTATCATCACCTCATTTAACATTGTGCATAATACATTTAAATGTTAAAGAACAGCTGTAAGTGAGGTTTCAAAGCTAAATGACAACGTAGCAGAGATTGCAGGTCTTTTATCAAGAAAATAGGATATCCTTGGTAGTGTGTGTTCATATGTATGTGCGTGTGTGTTGTGTACACCTGCTGTGTATATAATAAAATCTCATTTGTCAACCAAGAATTGCAGTAGACTTTGGTCTGTGAACAGCTATGTTTTGAAGGTTTAAAATTATATTTGGTATGCCAACCTATTTCTTAACCAAGCTGAATATGTGCTACTGGAGCCATGGAGTTTCAAAGAAGCAAGATGATGTTGATTTCTATGGAAACCTTGACCTGTACAGAATTCTCTCTCACAATTTATTGCTTTTACAGTGCTTTAGTCTGGCAGGCTCTAAATATCTTCCTCTTGCTATATTATGCAATGGGACTGGGTTATGGAATATTATTAAAGTCCCTTGGAATTCTTCGGTCCCTCAAATCTTTGCAGGAAGATTAAATGAATTCTGCAGCAGGTTATTCTAAATTCTATGGTAATGATATCCAGGCTGTCTAGACTTGTTCTTTGGAGTCTGTAGTTGTACTGTCACTTAACTAATTAGAGAAAGTTGGAACATATCCACAGGTTAGGGTTTCTGATGATTTAGTGAATACTTAGGCTTTAGCTGTTTTTTATCCTGAGTGTTACCTTTTAGGTAGTCATCTTTAAAATCCTTGCTGAGCACATGAGGTATTCATTTTATCCAGAATGTGAATCAGAAGAATGGTATTTTGCTAGTACTGACCCTTCCACACTAGTAGTGGGAAGTATTTCTGAACCTTTAATATATAAATTAGTAATTTCCGCATTATTTTTTGTTTGTTTTTTGTTTGGTTGTTTTTTCTTTTTTTCAGGCTGGAAAAAGAGCAAGCTTTCTCCTACTGAAATCATTCTAGAAAATATTTTTATTTTACAGGAGACTACAACTTGAGTTGTCAACTCTGGTCCAATCAGATTTTTATATAGCATCCTAGTTATACGACTAACAAGATCACTTGTTCTTAGAATTTGTTTTTTTAAAAAGATCTTTTGAAAAAAATCATGCAAGTTGCTTTGGTGGGGTGGATCCTGCAAAGCTTCTCAAGTACCGCTTACCTGCTTTTCCCTTGGGCAAAGGTCTTTTTCATCTGGAAGGTTTATTGTTTTATTAAGATTGTCATGAAAGAAATATCCTGAAATTCTGTCTTTACAACTGAATTGTGTGAGATTCTTGTAGAACTGTGAAATTAGCCTATATCATTTTATGTAAGAGAAAAAACCAGTAATTTTAACACTGATCCCTTCATCTTGTACCCTTCCAGCATTGTAAGCAGGCAGGTGAATAGTAGAGATGTCTTTTGTCAGTGATAGAAACTTTTAGCTGAGAAATGGACTACTTTATGGTTGTACTTCTCAGATACACCATATTTAGAAAGCATTAGTAAGTTGAAGGAAAAGATAATATTTCAAGAAGAGAGATCATATTTAAGACTTTCTATGAAGTAGCAATTAACATAATAAGCAGCCATTAACGTTTATTGCTTATAATGATAAAATAACTCATTCTGTACTTCTCAGCCTCTCAGTGTTTCACATCATTGAGAGAATCAGACACCATTTTTAGCTGGAGGTTTTCCTTATTCTGGTTTATGTTGTGCAATTTTACATCTTTATGGTGGAATCAAATATAATGATTATTGCCACGAGGCTGATGAAAGCAATAATTACATCAGGAGGAAGTTAGTAAAATTGAAAAGAGAACTTGATAGTCTGCTGCTTTCCTGAGTATTGGGTCTCCATTGCCTTTTTTTTTTTTTTTTTCCCCAGCTCATTGGAGTGTATTCTCATAGCTCTGTACCCTGGTTCTCCCCATTTGCCGTGGCATGCCATAGAGAAGCGAATGTCTGCTCAGATCTAATTAACTCCTTTTAAAATTCTTGGAGGATTCTACAAACAGTAGATGATTTGGTAGAGCACTTTTTAGGACAAGGCTACAGGAGTAATCTTTCTGTACTGTTTTCATGCTAGACATAACTCATAAGCAAGATATCTTCTCAGGAAGCTTTTTTTCATATAATCATGAGGCTGGATCAGAAGCCTCTGATTTTAATTATAAGCACATTCCCAAAATAGAGAGGAATTAAAATTTTCATAGACTATAAGTATTTTCATTTTATATTGTGATGAATTCCTCAACTATGCGTTGATTTTTGTGAACTGTGTGTTGGGTTTGACAACTTAGTGTCTATTTCAGTAAAGTTTTTATGATCCAAGCTAAATATCAAGACTTCAAACTGATCTGTTTTACTTACAAGCAGTACTTTTTGCTTAATGTTAGATATGCTTGAATATCTTGTTGGATGCTCACCTCTGAGCAACTAAGGCAGAGACTTCAGCTTTCTCATCCCTCATAAGCAAGTAACATTAAGTATCTGATAAACACGTTCAAAATACATTGTATTAAGTGTTATCCAGGATACAAAATTGTTATAAAGCAGCAGATTTTTATTCTTATGGGCTAGATAGGCTTTTTGTAATTTGTGGGACAAATTAAGTGTGCACATTGTTACAGGTAAGAAGATGAAACAGTGCCTGTATTATATGTGTGATATTTCACCACAAATTCTCTGCTTCTGCCTTCTAATGACATCCCACTTATCTCTGAACACCAAGTCCTGATGGAAGGCTGACTCATCAGGGACATCAAACATTTGACTTGTATAACACTTTGACTTGTATAATTTATCAGCTTTGTGAAATTCCTTAAATTGTCTTTCCCAGCAAAGGTGGTCGTGACAGTTGCACAGAAAAGGAAATAGAAGGGATCTATATAGACAGCTACCTTTTGTATTTTTTTTCCTCCGTGCACTTCTCAGAGTTCTTCAAGGTTGCTCAGGTGTATTTGTAAATTTTACTCTGTTCTTCTCTCTCCTTCCTCATCTTTGCTCTGCCTTTCTTGCTTTTACCATTGCGTCCTGTGAGACTTCCCTTTTTTTTTCTCTGACAATTTCATGTAAGAATAACATTATGCACATATGCATATAAGTTCAGATATCTCTGTGTTTATTCACAGACCAACTATTAGAATTATTAATAACCTGTGACTCCATTTATCCATATTTCCATTTAAAGTTATCAGGACTTTTGCAGGTAGATCATTAAGCGACTAACCTATTACTCCAGGTTGTGAAGTATGACCAAATTAAGTATTTGTAGTTTATTCACAAAGAACTTTATAAAATTCAATTTCAGTCTCACAAAATTAGGCACTTAAAATCACAGAATGTGTTTGTGAAGACTGTAGTTGCTCTGTGAAATTTTTTTAAAAGAGAAAGAGTGTAGTTTTGTCCAACAAATACCTTAGAATGATAACTGAACCACAATAATAAATTGCACAATAATGTATGTGGAGTTTTATGTTCTGAGATGACTGACCTTATGTGAAATGAAAGCTATTCTCTTACTAGTGAAACAGCACTGCCAACGCATCATGTACAAATTCTCAAAGAAGCCATTTAATTAGAGAAAAATAAAAAACAGAAAAAGAAAAACAATACTGGAAATATTTTCAGAGCAGATGTTGAAGGAAAAAGAGGAAAATTAACATTTGAGATGCCAAATGTAAAATCAATCAGTTCCTCAGTAAACTTCTTACACATGAATAGCCAGTAGCAATTTATGTGTACTGTCCAAGACTTCTGAGGGCCTTCCTCTATGTGGACCCATGACAGGCAGACAGGCGTGGCTGGGAAGCACAGTCAATGGATCAGGAACAGCTTTAACCAATTTAGGGACATCTAAGCCAAGTGGTAACAGCATACTGAGTGCTTCTTGCACACACTTAGTCCAACAAAATCTAGTGCCAAAATTCCATGGAATTCAAGATCAGCACAAAGCAAGCTCCAGAATAGTGGCTATATTTCTTCATCTGACGGGGGGAGGGTAGTAGTGGTAAGAATATATCATGCTAAACAGCAGTAGTTTCAGGAGCATTTCCAGCATTACTCATTCTAGCTGGCACACTATATACATAGTGAGCTGTATGGGCATCTCAGAAAGCTGTGTAAGTTGAGGGGCATTATAGTAAGACACTGACCTTAGCTCAACAGGGTGAGTACAGAGGTTCTACACATCCATCTCTAATGGTTGCTACAAAAGAGTTACCACTTTTGTCTTTTGGTTGCTAATTCTTTTTATCTTATTCCTCTGCTTCACTTAATTTTAATTTTGGCTGGTGAAGGAGGAAGGGCAGAACACTTTGAAAACATTTTGTTGCAGAAGGGGTATGCATAGCCCAGGCTCTCAGTGACTTTACACAACCTCTCAAAACACTCAAACTCTTGTGGGAGTCATGCAAGGAATGAAAGGGGGAATTTCTGTGTAGGTATAGCAGGTTTTGTAGGAAGATGTGTAAATCAGGAAGTGTTAGTGATTTAAGGAAAATAAAAAAGACAGAACCACTAGCAGAGGAACAAGCTGCTGCTTTTATAGTATTTCTTGAAGCTTAAAAAATATATATTCCAACTCTAAATAAATATGCATGACGCACATGACGTCTACAAGTAAAATGAATTGAGAGTATTGTAAAACCCAGATTTGTAATGTATAGTCATTATGTGCTAAGGAACTAAGTATTTAATATTTTATGTTAAGTAAGTTAGTAAAAAATATCGTGAAACTGGGAAAATTGCAAAAGATTGTTTGATTTTTTTTTTGGTTTGTAAAATTATATATTTATAAAATTGTATCAGGAGTATATAAAAGCTTAAAAATCCTCCCCCACCTCCCCCTTGGGAAATAACGTGAAGTTGAAGTTAATGAGTTTTGATGAAGAGCATGTGCCAAATTTCAACAACCTTATTTTCATGGCAGCACAAGAAGCTCCTGAATGAGGAGATTTACAGTGGAAATGTTGGAAGCAATTTGCCTAACACTGCTTAAATGGTACCACTATTTTAAGAAATGCACTGGATACCAGACAGCTTTCTTTGGAAAATGATACATGTACAAGGTCTCTGTAGTGGATCTCAGCAAAGACATTTTTATTATCCAGAATAGTGGATATTTTTACCATAATGTATTTACACATGATATACAGGAACAGAGGTGAAAATAATGGTTGTTAGCTGTTAAAGTTTTTATTTCAGCATGTTTTATAATATGTATTTACATATTGCTTGCTTATTTTTTTTTTTTTTTATTCCAGAAACTGTGTGTGGTACAGTCTTTCTAAATTTTAGTTTATTTTCTCCCTTTTTTGAGCGTATAGATGTGATGTGAGCTCTCAGAATTATACTGTTGATCACTCGCATGCTGAGCTGCGTGCTGGTAGTAGGAAGTGCCCTGCATTAAATCTTAGGAATTTAGACTGACTCCCAGTAAAGAAGCAAACAAACAGCAAGAAAATGACAGAGCAAGGGTAACACCTTCCTACCCTCTCCTTTCCTAACTAGACAGCATTTTAAGCCAGAATTCTATACGTAGTCTGTTCAGTATTAAGTTGCATTGTTTTGCCATGTGGACAATAGTTAGGATGTTTTCCAAAATTTAAGTAAAATTTTCCAGAAATTAAGTAGATAAGTTAGTTATAAACATAAATGTTTATATAATATGTGCCTAGTTGTGGTTTTGGAATGAAAACTCTGTACTTATTATGTATTAACTGTAGGCAATCTTTGGGTTTGTTGTTTAATGTGCATGTGCTTTCCCGCAGGGTGAGATCCAGCAGTTGTTGATTATAGCTGACCCCAGAGCTGCATATGACTATTGTGAGCATTATAGCCCAGACTGTGATTCCCCAGTGCCCAAGGCTGCTCAGGCTCAAGACCCTCAAGTTGATGAGGTGAGTAATCAGTCACGTATTACTGGATTTACTGCACCCTAGTGGTTGTTACCCAAGGACCATCAATAGCTAAGTGGCATACACAGTTCTAGGCATGAGGAGAGAGATCACAGGAGTGCATTCATTTTTGCTGTCCACTTATTTATATCTAACATTTGAAGGAACTGGCATTCAAATAACCAGCATGCTCAACAAAATCATATTGGAATTCCTTAAAAAGTGAGAGCAGTATGAGTTCGTTTAGTTATACGTATTTGCTCTTTCTGTGTATGTTTTTGATTTCACTGATGCTGAGTGTATCATCAGATGCCACGTTTGAAAGGTATGGGAGCTATGAATATTCTGTAATTTTAAACAACTTCTGCTAGAAATGCAATGTATTCTAATGAGCTGTGTGCAGTACGCAAATGCATGTGCACACAAAATTATTTCAGGTGAATATCAACAGGGACAAAACAGAGTTGGATTTGTCTCACTTGTCACTGTAGACAGTTCTTACAGCTGTAAGCTGAGTAATTCACTATGGTCAAGATAGTTCCTCAGATAAGACCCCTGAGATTCAGTTGTATATGGTGTATACATTCTAAATACTTGCATCAAACACTGTAAAGCAGAAAGCTTTTGTACAACATAACTAGTCTTAGTTGGACTTGACTCTGGACAGTTAGTATGCACAAAACTGTGTGACTGGTTATTGTTACTGATTGCTCAAGAGATCACCATTAAGAACTTGCTGAATTGTTCTCATATACGCACTTTGAGCCAATTTTGAGACAGAGCTTTTCTTAAATACATGATAGTTTTATTTGGTTTTACTGTTTATTCAGTCTGACTAAAAATTGTTGTCAAGTGACTGAGGTATATATGGCCTAGAACTCTTCAAAGGGACTCTCACATCCATTGAACTGGAGGTACAATTCAAGATATCTCAGGTCAATTGCACATAGACAGAGGTCTTTACGCTGCCTTACAGTGTGTGGAGTCTAGTCTCTTCATGATAACCCTGTAGGACCTCTCTCCGTACCTGGCTATATGGTTCTCTATGCACTATATTCTAAAACAGAACAGATAGAAGGGGTGTTGCTGATATTTTATGAGAAGAAAATAATAGATAGCAAAATCAAATTAATGTTCTTTTTGACGTTGTTAAATGTCAAGGAAATAGAAACTTTTCTGGGCTTTGCTACTAAGTGTCTCAGCACTGTGATTCTTTTTCCGCTGTGAAGATTAGGAAGGTTTGGATCGGCTAGTGCTTTTCTACTTCAAAACAAGAATAAAGAATAGCCAATCTAATAAACTCAGCTTTCTTGGAAAAGCTTTGCTGGAAAAGCACTTTTCTTGAAGAGGAATTATATCTAAATACTTTAAATGGTTTAACTAAATTGAGAATTCTGTCACCTCCAAACTCACATCAACTCCTAAGCAACAGTTAATGTGTTTTAGAGACATTGGAAATCCTTGCTTGCTCTGGCCACCACTGATTGCAGTAATGGCTCCTGTGCTTTAGTGTAATGCATGCGGACAAGTCTTAGAGTTCACATAAGTTACTTGGGATCAGGCTGGAGATTCAAAAATCTATTTGAGATGAAGAAGAACAAAGACTTGACTCAATTGTTAGTAATGACTACTGATGAATTATCTGAGTGTGACTCAGTGTTTCTAAAGGATGTAGAATCTGCATTGAAGAGCTCAGGGATTACATTCCTTCCATAATGGATAACTTGCTAAATTTCCTGCTGTCAAATGTTATTCTTACATTGTATCAAAACTTTTGAACACTGGAATCAGTTGAGAGCAGTCATTTGTAGATCAAAAGAAAAATAAGCTTCATCATAATTACAAAAACTATCTGCACATATATAGTTTTATGCCCATCATAGAGAATTCCCAGTTATATACTGCACATCTCTGAAAACAATCTTTGAGCACCAAACAAAGAAAGGGAACCATAAAATCAAACAATTGGAGCTGTTCTTGAGTAGAGATCATCTGTAGTCTAATGCAGCTGCCAATGGAGAAGAGACAAAAGATTAAAAACATTGAGAACTGCCTTTTTTGTTTCCTTCCATTTATTACTCTGGTAATTGAATAATTTTGCTTTCTGAACTATTTTCTGAGCACAATTTCCTTGTTGCTATCCATGAGTTTATATACATAACTTTGTATGAATATTCCCAGTGAAGTCAATAGATCTCTTTAACATGCTATGTAATAGTAATCTGAAGTAATCACATCAGCAATACTACCAGTGTGATGTATGCAATAGAATAAGTGATTGACTGATTTACCCAGAATTATAGAATTGCCTGTTAAATGATAAAAAAGCAGCTTATTAAAACAGGCTGCTTTCTTGTCTTTTGAGATGCAGCCTATCAAATCACATAGATTTTCTATTTTAAGGAACTAAATGTATCAAGTCTTATTTAGGTAGTGAAAGAAGTTATAGAAAATAGCTATGCTGATTTTTTAAACTGTTGGTTGCATTAAAGTTGTTAAAAGATAAAAATATAATTACAGCCAGTCTATAGGGAAAGAAATTTCACAATACCTGATTTCATGTTTTGAGGACATTACAAGTTTGATTGGATATCTGATAGAGTTTATAGACTTAGACCTTCTTAAATAATCTGATTTCTCATCGTATGATATTTGAATGAATAAAAGGCGTTGTATCGTAAAGATAAAGTACCTGACAAGCAGATTAAAAGCTAACCACCTTATTTCATACACTACTATAAACAGAGCACTATGACTGAGTTACCTTTTTTTGTGGCGTTTCTTAGGAATTGTGCTAGCAGTATAGAAATGAAAGTAAAATGGATGCTATTAAACGGCTTCAGTAATAATATTGCAGAGCAGTGAACAGTGATGATAACACAACTATAGGCAAAGTTACACACATACAAGAGAAAGAAAGAAAGAAAGCAGTGCAGAAAAAAAGGAACTAAGAAGTATAGACTGCAATACAGCCTACTTGCATGTGTTAACGAAAGAACCTTTTGGTTGCAGCATGTTGTCCCCATCTGTGGGCTTCATCTACTGCTATATCAGTGAAACGAGTTTGGGAGGTACATAATTTACCAGTCTGGGATACTAACCAAGCTGAAAGCCAACATGGAAAGATTAACATGTAGCTAGATTCATTTCCTGGTTTGATCTCCTGTGTTTTCACACAAATTCTGGGAGTGATAAAGTAAAGAAAGAATACTGGTCTAAAGGCTAGGTAAGGGTTTTGTCTTTCAGTGTCACCTTCTAGCTTTAAGCCAGCAGAAGATGAAAATATTTGTTAAACAGTAGTCTCAAAAGATTGTGGTTATTAAAGTAGGAAAACAGTTTGTATGTAAGCACTGAAAGCAAAACTGGCCACAAAATGCAGTACCTGTCTTGGTTTGTAAACAAAGGAATAAGAATACTGAGGAGATATTACTTCTTAATATGCTGTTGGTCGAAACATACGCTGGAACATTACATATAGTCTTGGTGTTTAGTCACCAAAACAAGTGTTGCAAAACCAGAAATGATTCAATTAAAAATTACGTAATATTATTTGCAATAATTAATAATAATATAATTGCAATGACAAAAGCTTGAGATGTTACTGATTTAACACATGCAGAGAGTATTCACAGAAGGAAAAGATTGGCTGCAGATGAATAGGAGGGTGGTGAAAAGAAAGAAGTTAGATAGTTTCAGACAGGGAACGATCTACTAAATTTTTGGTAATAAGCATGGTGTATCTCTAAACATCTTCAAGGTAAGGATAGGGACGTTTCTAAACATTTTGGCATATGTCATTTGTACTTTTGTTAGCTCAGTTGCATGGTGACTGTAAGAAGTTTTGAAGTCTGAAAGTATAGAGGAGTTATAGTGCCTTCTGGCCTTACATCTCTGAGCCTTGAATAATTGCAGACCACAATAAGAAACTGATACTTGGCTTAGAGGAAAGAGACAAATTATGTGATTACAGAGCCAACTAACTTGTATTTCCAGCTCTAACTACAAAACCCAAAGAAACTGGTGACTTTTACCAGTGAAATAGTAGATTATGTTTGTGGAGTTGCACTTTGGAAACTGAATAGGATTTCTCTTGTTATCATACAACCTTTGTATGGTGTTCTCTTGGCAAGTTTGCAGACTGCGGATGGCATTATTCTGAACAACTGGATGATTTTTATACTACCAAAAAAAAACAGCTGGAGAGAAAGATGTGGTAAAATGATTATGGCATAAAGAGAAAAGTACTTTGTTTAGCTGAGTGTAAGCTAAAAGAACTGTTTACTTCTGCAAAGCAAGAATCAGATACCAAGTGTTGTAGTTTTTGCTGGCTTAGATGAATCCTCTGTACTGATTTCTACCCTATGCCATATTTCCAGTTCAACTGGTAGGATTATTTAAGCATTTGTTGGGGGCAGAGTTGGCGATTTTCATCTAGACTAGGGAAAAATTGCAAACCATAAACTGGGAAAAATGATGGAATGTATTGTAGAGATCGAGAACTTCCATGAAATGGACCTGAGGAAGTACAGCACTTCATTGCAACATCAGGAGTGTGTTACTTGCTTTTTAAAATGTTTGGATTTGTCTCAAGACCTTAAGACCTTTACTTTCTTCTCATACATAGATTTACTAGACACTGATTTATAATCAAAATGTCTTTATTGATGATACCTTAAGTTCTGCATTGAGATTTTCTTGTTGCATTTTCTTTTTACATTAACATCAGATTCAAACTGCAGTTTGGATGATGCAACACTGAGAATTTGAATGCCTACTTCTTACTTGCAAGGTCCTTTCATCCCTGAACTGAACTAAGTGCTGTGTTTACCCTAAAGAAAGCTCAGGCAGAATCAAGCATCTCACAACAGAATTAACAAAAACAGCAAGCTGTAAATAAAGACCAAGATGTAGCCAGCCTGCAAAGTGAGAACGGATCTTAAATTCTACCCTTCTCTGCAGAGTTTCTTAGCTGTGCTATTCTGATTCCCATGCCATTCTCCTACCTAACCGAGATCAACCTCCTGCATCCTTTTCCATAACCTCCCATGTCATACAGGGGGTTAGGTAACAGTGACCGAAGGACTTTGAGATACAAGCCTTGGACCTGGATCTATATTTCCACTAACATTTTAATTGTATCAGTCCCTTCCTGGATCCATGTAACTATGGTGAATGTCTAAACAAGGTTTATTTAACTGGATAATCCTTGACTATCTTTTGTGCAAATGCTCTGCAAAATCTGTTTAATTTCATAATTCATATTTCATATATGATGCAGCACTCGTGAACACAGTGACAAATTGACATCTTGGAATGGGTGGTAGTAGGTTTTTTAGAGTACAGATAGAAGAACTAATTTTCAAAGTAAGACTTTCTTCAGAATATTTAAGTCACTCCACAGTTGAAATAGGCCTTGAATGCTGCTGATCATCTGCTTCTAAAATTCCTCTGATGAAGAAAACAGTTCATCTCTTTAATTGGAATTGCATGATGATCTGGTAGTGTAATATAATCACCCTGTTAAAGAAAGCATGAGGTCATAGTGGAAAGATTTTGTCCCATCAAGAAACAGCAGATTTTATTCTTTCTTTGCTTTGTACAAAAACAGTCATATGCAATACTCATTACAAGAATGGCTGTTCTGTAACTATTGGTGGTCTTACAAGAGCAGAAAAAAAAAACCCAACAGAAAATTGCATGACATTTGAAGTATGTGTTACCTGATGTCTCTTAGCTGAGATCCCTCATCAAATTCCAGCTGTTGTCCAAGTTAAGGATATAATTTTGAGTCACTCTTTTTGATATTCATGTGAAATCACTTGGAAAGCAGTAGTACGGTTTAGGTAAACTTTTCTTGAGCAGGATTGAAGTAATGCTGCACAGATATGGGAGGTGTATTTTGCCTTTGGCTATGTCTGTACCCACAGAAGGATCAGAATGATCCACAAGCTGAATGTCCATTTAAATCCCATTCCATCTCTTTTATACTCTGGCTGCATTCTTGGCCAGTAATATCTTCCTTTGGTATACAGCTAACAAAACAAATGCTGCTCTCTTCAATTACACCCTTCATATCTGTTGCACTTGTGTTCATTCCCTGCTTTGAATTTTGCTTGTGTTACTAGTCTTGAATAAATTTGAAAGTGGCAGAAGATACTTTTCCATTTGCATTAATTTTGAAATTCTAGGTACTTTCTCCTGCATTTTCAAGAGTTCCCTTATTCTCTTTCCTTTGATTAGCAGTTGCAACCATGACAGATTTCTGTGAACTCCCCAGCTTCTGTGAGCTAATGGCAAGGCCTGGAATAGCATGGGTTTTGCACTCAGAAATGTTCGCATCCAAGATGTCGAGGCAATTCTTCCAAGGTTTGTTGAGGCCTCTGATGGAGTGAGTCGTACCTCTGTCTTTACTCATCTGATAAAGATGACCTTGTAGTTGTGTAGCTCCAGGAAAAAAAAGGGATATTTGCCACATATCCAAGTTTGACTGTTACTGGCAATGTGAGTTGCAGGCTTCACAGTAGGTGACTAAAACCCTCTGATTCACTCCACTAGCTAACATTAACATTAACACGCCATTAATATAAACGTTAATTCCTGGTGGTTTTAAATTTACTCCTCACCTAACAGTCTTCCACCAGTCCTGATGTCTCATCTTAAAAATAGGGAATAGCCTTTATCAGCTTTAGTTGATAAGATCCTTCTGTGGACTAAGGACTATTTCTGTGGTACACCTTTGCACCAGTTAGGGATGTTAGGCATTCCTCTGATTGTGCCTGAGGAAGGTGTGCCTGAAAGGTTTTGCATCTATATCTCATTAGCTGCAACCGAGCGTGTACAGTGCAGTACATTATAAAAATATTGTCTCTGTTGGCTAGTGTGAAAGACTTGGGTTGCTGGTCTTTCAGAAAGAAATGTCAGGAAAAGAAGGATTTCTAAGAAAAAAGTCTTTCTATGTAGGAACTTTAGGGCTACTGCATGTTTCCATTTGTCCTCCTTTTAGCAGGGGAACTATAAGGCACTGCCAGTTAGAAACTACTTAAATACATTTTCAGCATGGTACCACATGTCCTAGCTTGTATGTTCAAGAATTTCCATATTACCCCTCTCATACGGTGCTCTTAAAAAGGAATTTAAAAAGTCTGTGGAGAAGGTCTTTGCTTGCTTGGCAATAATCTGATTCCAGTCTGGAAGCTGGCATTCCCCACTTCTCATCCATTCCTGTTCTTCTGTATGCCTGCATGTCATTGCAATCCAAATGTGCCACAGTATTTTGTCATAATATTTTGCTTATGTCAAGAAAGTTTCATTTTTTTTAAAGGAGCTTACCCAAAAGTAAACAATTTTCTCTGTGACTATGCATGACGCAATAGATCTCTCCAAATACTCATGGTTTTTTTTGTATGAGTGTTTTCTAGTTCTCATTCATAAATGTTTGGCTTTCCAAACTATGCCTCTGGCAGATCTTAGCATAATATCAATTTATTCATCACTTACTTTTTTAATTCTAACATACTTGGCATAGATTTTTTTTTTCCTTCTTGGTTTTTTTTTTTTTTCCTCCCCAGTCAACATTTCTCTAGCTTATGGCTTCTGAAGAAGTTTTTGTAACGCACTGTTGTAATTTATAAGTCACATAGTTGGCCCAATTCAGCAGAGTCATTTAGCTTAGCTTGAGGGAAGCCATACTGCTGAGATTTGGAAAACAGTTGTAATACTGAGCAACACTGGGTTATATTTAATATAACCAAATTATATTTTAATTTTTAATTGGTCAAAATAAATGATGGAATGTATGCTTCTAGTTTCAGAATAGGTCTGCAGTGCTTACTAAAAAGCAATCTATGCATGTGGAAGCTATTAAAAAAAAACCCTAACAACATATTTAAATTTAAATCCAGGTAGTGAAACAGTAATTCTCTCTAAAATGTTCCTCCTCTTATCCGTTAAGAAATTCAATAATATTTAACATGGATAATGTCTTTCATTTTGGTATCACTAAAAATTACATAGCAGAGTGTTTGATTCATGTTTTTTGGCTGAGGAAACATTTAAAAAATGTGTAATGGATTGTCAGTGGTAGGGCAGAATGACAGAATTTGAATATTCCATTACAGACTTGCTTTTTTATTGTAGATCAATCTAGTTTGCGTAGTCTTCTTGACAGGAGAAAAGCAAATCTAATCTGTGAATTTGCACACATTTTTATAATTTCCAAAGAAATGCAACAATTTAAATGCTGTTCTGTAACCATTTAAAAAGGGCTGGTTTTATCCATGCAGTTTTTCTTTTTCCTTTAAGTGACGGCTTATCGTCTCTTAGAAACTTGTCCCTGTGTTTTCTTTTCTGCATGTCAGTTGCTTACTTCATTAGAAACAAGTTGCATTGAATTGCATTTCCAGAACTGCATGAAACAGAAAACATTTTTATATATTTACACATATGTACAGGCCTATGAAGCCCTTGGATGATACCATTTACAAGTCAAAGATGTTTCATTGACTTCACTGGGATTAGGACTAAATCTTACTCTATTGATCATATAAATCTATGAATTACAAATTATCAGGTTTAAGTCCAAATGCTGCTGGTTTTGAAAAGCATCAACTTAATTCTGTGATACCAATGATCCTATTGATGAAATCATAAGTATCTTTCAGATTACATAACAGGCAGATAAAAAGCACCAAAATGCTTCACAGAGAGGATATCCTTCACCTAAAATGATAAATATTTTGTTATTTAAGTGCAATTTGAAGTTCTGTTGTTAGTGTGCAGTATAGTTGTGAATAATTAGTGAAAGTATGTTTAATTCTTTCCATATGTTTATCAAATGTCATTACTAACCAAATCATATGTGTGTGGGTGTAGACGTAATCAGAAGGGCAATCAAACAAAATGCATCTGGCTTCTTAAAAAAAATACCTTCTCTTTAAGAAAAGTTGTTGGCCATAGTACGACTCTGAGGAGTCAGAGAAGCAAAGTAGCAGAAACCCACTTAAAGGGATTTTTAAATGATTAAGGCCTTTTAGTGTTAGTCTCATACTTCCCGTGGAAATCAACTTGTCCATATTTTCTGTGCACTGATATCTTAAGTACAAGAATTGTATCAAGAGGCTTTTCCAGAGAAACCAGTTAAACCGGTAATTTGGGCGCATGCTAGAATTTATTTTGGAATGCAGAGACCTGTTTTAATGTCATTTATAACTTCTTGAAAATGTCAATCTCTTTCTGATGCTGATACTGTTTGTGGCTTCTGTGAATCCTCAGAGTTATTTGGAAGTATAATGCACTAACCCTCCTAGCTGTCTAATGGAACAAACATATTGTGTTCATTTTACAGACAATGATGGTGACTTGTAACAGGGGAGAGGAGATTTCAGGAGTGGCTAACTCACATGAGGCACATTAGAGTATTCCATCCTAAACAAGGGAAAGCAGACACTTTGCAAGATTCTGGCCATAATTCCATCTTCCTTTGGCTTCCTGGGGACATAAAGGGAATTGATAACAGCCATGAGATTGCTTTAATTTGCAGAACCAAACAGTTCTTGTAGCTTTAAGTATGATAGGAGTGGCAAGATAGTTTAACACTGCCCTTTCTTTTCAGGCAGGATGAGTGCTCCTAGTATCTAGACCAATATCTTCATGGCACAGCCAAGATTACAGCTCAGGAGTTCCTGGCTCCCTAGGTCGTACTCACTTTACACAAGCCAATTCTAAACCCATTATCTCTTGTAAAAGTTTTGTGGGCCAAATCTTCATTTGATACTAGTTATTATAGATAAAAGAGCTATGGAGCAATTTAAAGCAGCTGAAGATCTGACCTTTAAACGAAGTTATACAAGTAAAGCATTGCTCAGGAAATGTGTACCATGGTGCTGCCCTGTTTTTGAGAACTCTTCAGAAAACAAGAGGAGGATAACAATGGTTATTTGCAAGTTATGGCCTCTTTCCCGTGTCTGAAATTATTTACCCTGTTTGTGTCAGATATTAGCATCTCTCTGCTTTTCTAGTCATTTGAAAAAAAAAACAAAACACACCGGTGGAAGTGTATAGGTAAAAAGAGGCATTATTTGCTATTTAAAGATTAAACGAATGTATGGCTTCACAAAGGTCATAGTTGGTGCTTGTAGTAATTTAAATTATAGTTGATTCTTCTGTGCAGTCCAATAAAAGAGAGTTTTTTCCTGGCATTACTACTTACTTTTTTATTGCTTTTGTATTGTGCTTTGAAAGAAACTGTATTTTCTCCCCAAATGAATAACTGTTGAATTGTTCATACTACCTTAATTTTCTTAAGCTTTACTTCTAAGTAAAGGTTAAGATGCTTTCTGGTATAGTTAATCTAGTTTGCTACCACTAACATGGGAATGCCTGATATTTTTCCATTTGCGATGTAGTACACACCAGAAGATTTTATCGAATATGACTATGAGTATGGGGATGCAGATTATAAAGAAACTGATTCTGTAACAGAGGGACCCTCACTATTCGAAGAGACAGTAGCACAAACAGAGGTAACAGAATCTGATCTGTTTGTTGTTTGGTGTCCAGCTGTCCCCTACCACATGGTTTGTCAGTTTGTGTCTTCTGTGTGAAATCTTAATGTTTTCCTTTCACTCATTTCTTTACTCTGTAACTGCAACACTTGCTTTCAGTTAGAGATGGGAGGACTCACGGCTGACAGCATTCATCTCACGTTTGGTTACCCTTCTTTCATTCACGCTTTCTCAATATTCTTTTCATTTTATTTATGTTTTCCCATTCCATCTTTCATAACGTTTGCAGAAGATGAAAGCCATGGTCAAAAAGAAGAAGAGGACAGTGGCCACTAGCTCAAAGGACAAACCCCAAAAGGCCACAACAAAAAAATCTGAAAAATATGCATCCAAGAAGAAGAAAAGTTATCAAGAAGCAACAAAAGGCAAACTAGGGGTAAAGGCAGCCAAGAAATAATCAAGATCTTTCCCAGGCCAAGACTGGAAGATCTCTGATAATAAGAAAAAATATACCTAACCCCACTAGATGAATACATCTGGCTAATACCATAACCCAAATAAAAGTGATAACTCTTGAATTTTTCCTACAGGACTTTTTAATAATGTACTTTTTCTTTAATACTAGGCAAACATTATTGATGGATTTCAAGAGTATAGCATAGCTGAAAATGACTATGGGCCCCAGACAGAAGCTCCTTCCAGAACTACTGAAGCAAATGAGGTAATAAAGACTCTTGAGAACATGATTGACAAAAATAATTGGTCACCAGGTTTCAGTGATTAAAAAAGCACAGATCCATATTAAAAGCACGAGCATCTGTCTGTGTAAATACACATAGCTATAACAGCAATTAATGTGATTTTATGGTTTCTTAGCCAATATTTGAACCTACTGTTTTCTTAGGCAGAACTACCATTAATTCTGTAGAGATCTGCTGGATCCTTAAACTGCAGAGTTCATGATTCTGGAAATGATTCAGTGATATATGCTCTGGGAATGCAGGGATGTTGCATTCTATGTGAATGCGAATGGAACTATGTCTAGTATAAATGAGGTTAAATACTAAACATAGTCCTCCTGTTCGCAGAGGAAACAAAGTCTCTAATTTTTCCTGTAACTCTTAGGATACAGGATAAAAAGAGCCTAACACAAGATAAAGGATGGTTGCAACCATAGCAGTATACTGAAGTTGAATCAGAAGCCATCATTTCTTTTTAATCATTCTTCAGCTAACAAAACCAAATTATTTGCTTTCCACTGAACTTATATTCAAATGATTCATTATATTTTAAACTATAAAAAGAATAAAATTACTATTTTGACTTGTTAGAAACCACATTCTTAGAAAACCACAACAACAAGCCTAGACATTATGTTAAGATTACTACACCTAAAGCTAGTGTTCATTAATATGTCTGCATATTAATTAATGCTAGTTTTAGAAAAATGATGGCTGATTTTAAGGAATATTGTTTTCATTTTTCTTTTATATTTTCCTTTCAAAATTAAGATATGTTGCTTAAAAGATGTACAAAACACCCACCCCCCTCAAACATTTGAAAAGAGAAAGAGTCCCTATTTGTATTTTTCCCCCTATGTGCCTTGGAATGTGAAGGTGAATTAAAATATATATTAGTCATTCTTCTGTAAACTGTTCTTGTGTTAAATGTCATGTTTACTTCTCACATACTCTCAGATGCATATTTAATCTGTTTCTTGGGTAATTATACTCCAGTTATACTATAGTACAATTGTAATGAGGTAGATGCAAAATACTAAATGCTCTTATTAGCGAGAGCAGTTCTGCATAAAAGCAAAATTTGGCTTAGAATTGGTTCAGATGTGCATTTGCTCTAGCTGTAACGCAAAAGTCTTAGTCCTGTAGCTAATGGAATAAGGCAATTAGTTAAATCAGAATCTGTCCTTTTGTTTTAATTTCATTTTTTAATTTTGTTTATTTCAACATGATTAGATCAAGATATTTCAGTTGCTCTATATGTTGATTACCTTTTTAATGTATTTTTAAGTTCATACTAGTTCAACTCGTCTGACCATCTATAATATCCATCCCATATTGGAGATATATAAACTTTGATTATCCTTTCAAAAAACCTCTGTAACAGAACAAAGCAATCCTCTTTTTTCACAAATGGTTTTGTACATCTCAAATAAAGTATTCTCCTAAACTGCTTTGGTGCTTGTAAGTTGTTTGCTTGGTTTCACAGTTTACAAGCTTGAAGAGGAAAGCTTAGATTTCAGAAATGTTAAAATTAATCTGAATTTGCAAATGGAATTTGATTCACCCCAAAAATGTATAAATTGCCATGACAGACATAAACCATGACTTTTTGAATGATAAATTAACTGCAAAATCATTATCATGGGAAAAGAAGTTGAAATATTTACCTCAGCATTGGTGTTTATAGGTACAAAATAATGAAGAAGGCTGGGCTTAACTAAAGGGATGCTTGTACTTCCTGTACATTGTTATTGTAAAAAGGTCTACAGAATTTGTTCACGTTTCATTATGGTGCATATGTTCATTCATGAGTGCTTGTAAGTGTGAAACCAAGCAGAGAATTTAGCTATATTTGGCACTGAAGTAACATTAAGCAAGCAGTACACATAGTGTACTGGATATATTGAATTCAATGTTTTTGGAAATAAAAAGAAAAGCGTATGAAAGCATTACTTCTTTGTACTGCTTATACAAAGATCTTTTAATTACTCTGAAAGGCTAGACTTCCATTCTTTCAGACTCTAATTAAAAGACAATATGCTGCAGTTCTACTGTTCTTTCTTCTTTTGACAAGTCATCATGGTGGATCAGCGTATGCTTATATTGCTTTACTAACAATAACCTACATATCCCTCATGTTCCCAAATCTTCGCTACTGATATGAATAGCAAAATCCTGTTGAAGAAGTATTTGCTGAAGAATACATAACTGGAGAGGATTATGATAAAAAAACTGAGGAAACTGAGTATGGAAACAGAGGAGTAGACCCCAGTGAATCTGATCTGCTGGTAGATGGAGATTTAGGCGAATATGATTTTTATGAATATAAAGAATATGAAGAGAAACCAACTGATTCAACTAATGAGGACTTTGGTCCAGGTGTTCCTGCAGAGACTGATATCACAGAAACAAGCGTAAGTTAATTGAAGGAATAATACAGATTTATTTAATTTAGTGATTCTTTTACAGCCTCAGAACTGTACAGAGCCTGATCCAGATATCCTTGTACATAATATTCGCATTTTTGATAGACTTTGGATCAAGCCTGTCTACTTAGTAATCTTGAAATTTTTATTTTTACTAAATGCAGGGTGTTTGTCTCTTTTGCTGAAGGGAGTAAGGGAGGGTTGAAGATGGGAGGGAAGGGAAAAAAGAGGTGGAATTCCAGAAATAAATGACAGCATGTGCAGTTTTAAAGATATTTCTAAACTAGAGCTAAAGCTGGAAACAATGTAAATTCTAGTGCAAATACAAGTACTGTAATTAATATTCTTATGTGATTATCCTAAGAAGTGTCTAGAATCCTATGGCTTCTGCTGCTTTCCAAGGAGAAAATTCATGAGTGGGAAGGTGAAAGCCTTAATGCTTTCATGAAAATAAGCTTTGTCAATGGTGACAGGTTTATAACGTGACAGGAGTGATTTAACAGCTCAGTATATATAAAGGAAGATAGGATGACATGGTGGATCCTGTGAATCATGCTCTTTTTTGTGTGTTTTACAGCTCTCTCTTTCTCTCTGACTTAATCGCAGGCTTAATAGCAAAGCTTTAATTTTCCTTTAGTTGTGCCAAGATCCTCTTTTACAAGTTTAGCCAATTGTGGAAGCTGCAAAAAAAACCCCTAATATGACTTAAGACCAGAAGCCAAATTAAGTCCCTCTTGGATTTTTAATTGAGAAGGCCCTGAATACAGGGGGAAAGGAGAATTTTGTTTGCAGAATTTGCTTGGTCTTACCTTTTTTTTCCTCCTCACAAACTCAAAACTTCAGTTTAGAAAGGATTCAAGAAATAACAGCAAATGGTGAGAAGCTGCTTTTCTCTGCCAACCCTGAAACCCATACTTCTCTTTCATTTATCACACCTTTTTAAACCCTCTTGGGGTCATTGTATTTTTTAATGATCCTTATCTATGCAATGTGATACAAACTTACTTTTTCACTTCTGGCACAGATGGGGACACTGTGGCAGAATGACACTGAAAAGGTCAGATTATCTACAAAACAAAGCACCCATGAGGCACCATTTCTGCCTGCATCAAGCAAATGATTGTGTAGGCTTCTATCCACTGGTGTAAATTTCAACTTAAAATGCCTTGTTACTAAACTGAAGGAAGGAGTCAGGAAGCTTGAATCAGAACCCAGGCTCTGATGTGTGCTAGCTGTATTACAACTCTTACCTGCTGAACCAGACATATCATACCATTTTCCTTTGACATATGGATGTATTTAGAAGAAATAGAATTATGTCTTTGATTCAAAAGGGAAGAAGAAAGGTACTTAGCACCTGGAAACTCAGAAAAGGGACACTATTTTAAAAAATGGAGACCTGATGTCATTTTTACAACTAATGTTCACATACATAATAAACCATAATCATTTCTACCCCTTCCTACTTGATTTTTATAAACTATTTTATTGTTTCCTGTAAGATCTGTGCTTTTATAAATCAGTAATAAATGTACAAACCATTAATCTATATCTGTTTTTCCTTTCCAAAATATCTCATATTGAAATTCTGTAGCATTTTCCTTAACATTTTCAAATCTCCATCAGTTTTAGGGTAAATGTGGAATCACTCTATTGAAATTTAGACAAAAAACCCCCAACTGATCAGAGCTGATTTTAATTTTTAGTTTGCAGTGGATAGGTTAGCAATCGAGAGAGGTTCTTCTGAAGAAAAATATGTGTCAATTTCTGTGTTGGAAACTTGAATCTGTCTGGTTTTCAACAATAGCAGTGTTATTTGTCTATTTTTTTTAGGTACTTCTAAGGTAACTTAGATTACCTTAATCATTAACTCAGCACTTCCCATAGAGATGACACTAAAAGAATTTTGAAGTTCATGCTAATTCATGTAGTTAGGAGGCATAACAGACTATCCATGATATATTATTTAATATTTCCAATGCCACATGACTCCTTTCCCTTTCATGCCATGATGTCACAGACTCTTCTCTAACTAATTTACATGTTGTGGCTGCCTAATGAATGAAATTAGGAACTTGAAGGTTACTGTCCACTTGGGACCAAGGGATGTTTCTTGCCAGCTTACTTTACACTGGCTTAACTCAGAAAGCCGTGAAGAATCATTGTTAGTTGCCAAGAATTTGTGTATTCAAAGAAAAGAAAGAACTTTGTGCCTTGCATACAGAATTTTTTGACTTTAAGTCCTAATGCAAACCATGGGATATGAACTGTTGTATCTCACCGTAAAACTACAAATCAATACAATATCCAATAATTTGAAAAGTATGTGTACGGTTTTTCCATTTCTCATGTATTACATATTTTTTGATTAATATGGTTTGTTCTGCTAATGTATTTTTCATAGCACAGATCAGTTCCAGCTTTAGCTTTCAGTTACTGTTGCTACAGTTCTTATTGTACCAGGTTCTTAGACCTTCTACTTACTTTCATTTTGTGGACTGTTTTTACTGGCCAGGTGACTGGACATGGGGCTTATGGAGAAAAAGGCCAAAAGGGAGAACCAGCTGTGATTGAACCTGTAAGTACAGATGTGGATGAATTTCTCTTTAGCTCTATGTAACGTATGTAGAGTGTTAATGCATCATTATCAAAGCATGTTGTTCATGATAGTATGAGAGTAACTTTATCTGTGATCTCAGAAACAATCATCTGCAGCATGAACACTGTAAAAGTGATAACAGATAGTAGCCTGTTTAGCTTTCTCTTTCACTTATACAAAGGACTAATCACATGTTCTTTAAAACAAGAAGAATCTTCTTCTACAGAGAAAAAGAGCACTTGAGGCCATTTAGTAACTATAGCTTGCACAGACCTACAGAGATAGCTTCCAGCTTAGGCACAGGTAATGCTGCAACTAGAGGTTTCAACAAGATCAAGAAGGTCCCTGTGAGAGGTTAAATAAATGCTTACACGTTTAACCCACCCTGATGTCATCAAATTGCTAAAAGTTTAATTAAATAATTTCTTTGGAGATTGCAGTTCGGCCGTAAGCACAGTAATGGATCAATAGCTCACAGAATTTTTCTCATCTTTAATAGTAGTATAGTAACTAATTGTTTTGTACACTATGACCTAGGTGTACTATAGCATTATGTTTGACAGAAACTAAAATGTAATTGAATTTTAAAAAATATGAGTACCAGTGGTTTACTGAGAGTGGTTTACTCTTCTAGATTTTTCAGTGTCTGCTTTCAGATATGTATTTGGCACAAAGAGAATTTAAAGTTTAATCTGATTTTAATTTCGTAGAAAATTAGGCACAGAAACATCAAGGAAAAAACAAGCATAATCTGAAGCCTGGTATAATACTGTGGTGTGTCATTGTTGTCTAAATATCAAAGGTCTGAATTCTGTGATCCAGAAGTTCCCTTTTAATTCTGTATTCCTGTCCCAGGATTAGCATTTAGTTAAGTTACTGATCACCAAAGTTAAAGGACTACCATAATAAACAGGTTAGTAGTCAAGATTTTGACACTTCAGTCATGATCTATGAAGAAGCTCACAGTGTGTTAACACATAAAATGCATGACTTTTTTAAACCATTACAAGATACATCTAGTTTACATCCATAACACTGAAGAAGTATCCACTGCCAATCTCTGATTTCACTAGAGATCACTACAGATAGTGTCAAGCTTCTTTGTCCAGTCCTCCTTCCTGTGGAAAGCCAAGTGTGAGTGGGGATCATATACTCATAGATCTTGCTGTGACCTGGAATTAAGACTAGAATCCACACTCAAAAAAAAAAAGGAACTAGGACTTTAAGACCCACAACATAGAAATAACCAGTTATTTATATCAATTTTTTTAAGATCATTTAAGAAAAAGAAGTTATTTTAAATCAAATGCTATGAGATCCCTCCAGCCTAGAAGTCTTTCTCAGTTTCAAAGCCACACAACAACTCAGATTCCAGTTATTGTAACTGGGGAGACATCCCCAGAAAAATTTATCAAAACACTAAGAAATGCTAACTTTAATAGTTCAGCTAAAAAGGTGGTTTATATTTTTCTCCAATCGATAACCAATTTAACGTGTTTTTTTTTTCATCTTCCCTAGGGCATGCTCATTGAAGGACCACCAGGACCAAGAGGACCTGCTGTAAGTAGATTAATCAGTATTTTCTTTTATTGTGTTTGATTTACCGACTGTTCTCCGGCATTCATAAGTTAACTTCATTAATAATAGTCTTATCATAGTTTCTAAGTGGTATATTTGACAGTATTTTTAGAAGGAAGTATAAAAGGGTCATGTCCAGTGTTTGCAGTGACAGCATGCTACTATCTTAGTGCATGTGAAAATTAAACCTTTGAAAGTTGACTATAAATCTTTGTAAGAAGTAAGAGTATGCCACTTTATGAATTATTTTATCCAAATCTCTGTTCAACATAACTTTCCAGAGAAGAAAATAGTTCACAAATGCTGCAACTTGTCATTCAACACAATAATGTTATTCATCTTCTATAGGGTCTTACAGGTCCCCCAGGCCTACAAGGTCCGGTTGGTCCTCCAGGTGACCCTGGTGAAAGGGTAAGTGAACATACTGATTATCCTGGGTATTCGTGGTATGTCTTGCACTGTTTGCTGCAAGAGTAAGTGGGTTAGATTCTGGTATAAAATAAATACACATAGGTTAAGAAACTTCAGTGGAACTGAGGCTGATTTACTCAGCTGAGTAAGTCAACTGAGAGTCTGAACAAATATTTGCTTTGTGGTAGGAATATGTACTGTAAATACAGGGGGGAAAAAAGTTCCTGTTTGTCTATATTTCTCTGTTTTGATGGGAATTATTTTAAAATATAATAGAGCAATAGATATAAACATTTAATATGTGTTTGAATGAGTTTTAAAAAACATTAATATGACCTCAGCTGTGACATGTAGAGATACAGAGAAAAAACAAGCTCTTGCAGAATCAAAATACGCATGCAAATACTGAAAGTCATGGATAATGTATAAATATTTAGGCGGAATTTATTTGCTGTATTGAATAACATGCTTCATAGGAACCCCATAATTGAAATTTAAACTATTATTTTATTCTTACGTTTTCTCACAAGCCTTTTTCTTACTGCCACAACTAACACAATTTTAAAACAGCCTAAATATATTTATTTGAGAAAATATGCTATGAAAAATCTTCTCTAAATTTTCTGTATGACAATTTACTGATGGGTGTCACATTTTCATGCTGTATTTGTGTATGCAAGGTACTGAGAAGGTACTGTTGCTTCACTGAATAATGAGATAATATTAAAATTCTAACAATGCATCACCTTGATAGTAACTCATCATGTGCACTTTCTCAATGCTTCTTTCCTGTAGATGTACTAAACAGGATATTTTTGAATTTAAATTTACAGAATGAGAGTTTTCGCACACTGTAGTGGAATAACTACTGCTAATACCTGCTTTTTAACTAACTTCTTAATGAATTCATCATAAGGAAATCCTTGATTGACCACTTGATGTGCCTGTCATTGATCAGACTTCATGTCTTGTATCAAAAAGGACACAATACACAAATAATTGTAGAAATGAGCTAGCGAACTCATGTGAACAATACAGATTTCTGCAACCAGATTCTGCTGTCAGGTTCCATTCTAATGAAATAACATGTCTTACTTTAAATTTTAAACTTATGTGGACAGGTATATTTTTTTTTACTTAACAATCAGCGTATACAAATAAAGGCTCTAGATCTTGCCATAACTCTTCTGTTTACTTTTCATTTTAGGTAAAAAATTTAGAAAAGCATCAATCCGAGAAAATTACCACTCAAGAAAAGCTCATTGCTTAATTTAAAAAGCTCACATTGATACCTAGAATAATTGAGAGTGTTGTTTAAGCACAAAACTACAGAACAGTTTGTTGAGAAATCCACCGCTTTTTGTAGTTGCCTCTGGTGCTTCAGCTTTTGTACTAAATTATTGTATCATTCTAATCCTAATAATGAATACAAGACAGCTGGGAAATGAATGAGCATACCCTTCTGAGAGGACCATAAGTGGTTCCATGTTTACTTACTGTAGGGATGAGTTTCACTCACATAAAATGGTGCGATGGAAGAAGAAAGTGAAAAACTAACCTAATCTACTGATCTTCAGTAATCTAATCTTTCGGTTCTAATCTTCACAAAGACTAATAATCATGTGGCATAAAGTCACTGCAGGTCGGAGTGAAGGTTCTCATTGTAATGCAAGTGCACTTTAATTATTTTTCTGTATTTTAATCTTAACTCAAAATTGCCTGGATATATAATGGTTCTTTTTAACAATTACAGCATATTATTGAGGATGTTAAGTCTGCATTGAAGATGTTAGGTCTACAATTCTCAATTTCATATTTATCCATGGTAGTGTTATGAGTATGTTGGATGGGTTTTTTTTAGATACTTCAGGCTTTTTTGGAAAATAGAGCTCAGACAAACTGTTACTGGTTACCAATCTTGATTCTTGAAGAGGGGAAAAAATACCAGATTATTTTTGATAAACTTTTCTATTGTTTTGTTCAATGCCTGAGCATCAGAATGAACCAGTTAAGACAGTTAGATGTTTGTTGGTCTGTCATTGCAACCCTGCAGAGAGTCACTTTGATGAATGAGTACTTTGGCAGTCATGCAGCAAGCAAATGAGCACTCCTGATGCAGGTCCTTCCTGCTCTTGACAGCTTCAGCTAGTAAAAATGCAGCATTCAAATTACTGGAAAGAAAAGTGCAATTGTAAGTCTAACTACCGCCACAACAGCAATATTTACCCATACAACATGTTCGATCAGTAATCATGAGCATCGCGTATGCATGTGGACAACTCCAGCTTATAGAAAAAGTTTAGCTCTTTCTTAAACTGTCAGGGAGAAATTGATTTCGGAAAAAAAATGGACTTCAAACCAAAGCTGCAGGACTTATGTAGTCTTTGAGAATCAAGCCTACTAAATGTCCTTTAAGAGAATCAACAATGTTCTGTGTCAAATAGAGCACACACTGAAACACCATGCAATTCTCAGCTGAGCCCAACCTATGAAATCACGAGCAGAGCATCTGTAGTTAGGTACTCCATACTCCACTTTTTAATGCAATTTGCAGGTAAAATACTTAAAGTGAATGATGCTCTTCACTATTGCTGAATGTCTTTCCAAATTCGGTTCTTAAATTACCTCACCAGTAATGAATAACATTCCCAAATTATCTGCAAAAAGAATATTAAAACTCCAAATATGTCATTATGAATCCAAGTGTGTGTGTGAGTGACTCAAAAGGTTTGTCTTATATAACTATTTTTTGTGGTCATTCCTTTTTGTCTCATGCTGTGTTCTCTTAGGGTCCGCCTGGTCGCCCTGGTCTCCCTGGTGCTGATGGTTTGGCAGGTCCCCCAGGTACCATGTTAATGTTGCCGGTAAGTTGTATTATGATTACAGGGTAGGCAGCCTCCAAAAAGAGGAACTGCGTTTCAAGAAATTTATAGGTGTTTTCTTTTTTTCATCTGATTTTTTGTCTTTGGAAGGAGAGATGATACAGATTTTCTTGTATGGCTTAAGAATTTCAGAATCTTATGGTACCTTTTATTCTCCAACAAAACATGCTTTGTCTCCTGTATGGCAGCCAGATTGGAACCAGTATGACACTTACTGAAATCCTCTTTATATTTTCAACAGTAACTGTTATTTGCTACTATATATCCTAAACAAGGAGTTTGCTGTTGCACAAAGGGAGCATACTCCCAGCAGGCGTGTGTGCTTTCAAGTCTCCTTGACATGGAGAATTTTAAGTGTTCCAGGTTTAAAATTGGACTTCAGTGTCCTCTTTGAAAAGTTAGTGTATCCTTTGAATAGAAATTTATGCACATAGCCAGCTCTGCTCCCACTGGAGTCAAAGCAAAACACCATCTGTTTTAGCAGGTGGAGGAACAAGCACAAAACTGTTGAAGTATCTTGCAGCTTTGTGGTATGAAAAGTACTATATGCATGGAATTCACTAGTCCTGAATGTCTAAGTTTATGTGAAAGATCTGATGAGTACTCCCATCCCAGAGAACTGACAAACCAACTGTAAATGAAGGGGCAGCCTCTTTGATGAGTAAAGCAGAGTAAGTAGAGTGACTCGGAGCTGTAGTTGGTGTAGTTCTGATACAGGAGGCAGGAGTCAAATCAGTATCAATGATGAAGGGATGATTTTGTAAAGTTTTTTTATCTATTTATGAAAAGATCAGTGGAAGATTATTAAAATAAGCTAATATTTTTGACCTAGTGGTTGCACCAAGTTCTGTTATCACAGCTGACTGTATAACAAAAATATTTGTTTAACAATAATTAGTTAATGGAAAAATGCACTGTTCCTCAGGGGAATCAGTCCCAAAACATTCTTCATGTGTAATTGCTGTTCCAGCAGAAGAAAATTTATCAATTTGTTTCATTAAAGGTAGTAAGCTTGGACAAATATTTAACCAGCCTGACAATTTAATCAGCATCTAGACTTTTCCACATTTATAAACCTCATTGAGAAACCACTATCTTTTTGTAACAGATGACCTGCTTATTATCTTGAAAGTCATCCTAGTATAGAGGAGTAAACAGGTGGAATTGAATCTAGCAGTGGCAGATTGTCTTGGCAGAGAGACATCCAAGACACTAAGTAACAAAAGGGATAGGAGACACCTTTTGTGGGATATTTGGCTCTTCATTGTCATATGTGGGACTTGAATTCATCCCAATAGGTTCACCTTTTCAATGAGTGCAAGGCAACAAATCTGGACATTTTTGCTTGAAAAATACTCTGCAAATGTTGTCAGTTGAACATTTTATGGATCACTACAAATCACCTGACCTCTTTTCAAATGATAGAAAGCTTGGTAGTTCCCATTTTAGAAAAAGTCAGGTGGTCATTTGTGGAGCTTTAAAGCAATAACTTTTTCATCACTTTCCAAAAAAAAATCCTTTCATTGTGATAATATGTGTGCAGGAGAAAGACCTCAGTTACTGTGCCAACTCGCAGCATAGGCAGACTGGAAAAACTGTTGTGGACAGTGAAAGATTCATGTTCCCTATGTCCAGTGTGCCCATGCCTTACCCTTGGAAAGCCACACTTCTTGATGCAGCTTAGTGTCTCAGGAACATTGCAAAGGTTCTCCTAGCAGTCTCATGAGTGATAACAGTCCAGGAGAACAGGAATGAGCACCTGAATTTTAATCTATCATTTATTTTTAATTGTCAGAAATAACACAAAACTGTTTCATTTTAGATACCAGATATTTTTAAAATTGAAGTCTGCCTTAAGTTAGATTGCATTTTTCTGTGGGTAGATTCCAATCTACATATTTAATGAGGTTTTGCAGACAAATAGAGTCTATCTTTTTGTCTTTTAGAAAAGAGAGACAAGCAAACAAAATGAAAACCTAAATTCTATAAAATCAAGAAAATGTTTATTCATAAAGGATTAGATTTGCACTCAGTTCTAAACTCATATCAATGACTTAATAATAATTCATGCTGGACCCGGTACAGCAGTCTTCTGAAACCAGTGGAAAGAAGTAAAGACCGAGACTCTTGTCTTTGAAGCAGTTTACACAGTTGCACCATATAACAAGTATGGTTTAAACTTGATAAATTATGAATCCTTTTCTTGTTTTGATACTTGCAGTTCCGCTTTGGTGGAGATGGTGAGAAGGGCCCAACAATCTCAGCCCAGGAAGCTCAAGCACAGGCTATTCTTCAGCAAGCTCGGGTGAGCACAATGAGCCTACAAAACAAAAAAAAAACTGCCACAAGGGTATAGCTCAATTTTTTTTTTCCATTTTATATAATTCAGGATATGAATTAAAGAACTATAAGCATCATCTCATCATAGTATTTTTCCTTATTGACAATGGAGTCAATGATAGGGATGCTGTTAGCTAATGCATTATGGGATTATATTATTGCAGAATAATACTGCTGGCTGGCAGTTTTTTATTGATACCTGTTGTTTCATTCTGCTTATTTCCTCAGATTGCTATGAGAGGTCCACCTGGTCCTATGGGACTCACTGGAAGACCAGGTCCTGTGGTATGTAAACAAAACAGTGGCACAGGTTTAAGAAGACAGTAACAGAAGTTACTTCTACACCTCTGTTTTTTGTGCATATTTTACTTGAAAAGGAATTGATAAAACTAAAGACATAGTTTGTATTCTTATTCAAGTTCTGCAATGCAACCTGAATAGTAAATTAGTTTTTAATATGGATATTGGGCTGTTTATTTAGAGCATGCTGGTAGACTCACAAAGCTAGTGGATAACTTTACGTAATTAATTATATATGCATCTACAGTTAGTCACATCTGTAATAATACTTACAAAATTTGTTGTGGTAAACATGAAACTCTACAGAAGGAGATACTAAAGCAAGAGCGAGCAGAATGACCTTAGCCTACTATTTAAGCTGAATCTGGAAAGCTCTTAGGAGGCATTCCCATAAGCAATTAAAAGCTGTACAGATTGTATTTTCCTATTTCAGTCCTGAATTTGGCTTGACTGCTAATACTAAATGATGTGGAAAATGGCCCAATGGATGTTAAAAAAGCTTTGAATTTGCACAACGTCTATACATGGAATACAACAGTTTTTCTGATTACATGCAAACCAACTTTTCGATCACAAATATGTTTGCCTCTGTAATCACTACAAACTTTTAAAAGGACAATAGTCACAGTGAAAGAATAAAACTAGGGAGGAAGCTCAACAAACCAATACCACCTGATCTATCTTGCAACTGAAATTTCTTCTTTTAGGAAATACTTTTCAGACTCCATAAATGGGTAATTTACCATCTTTCAAAAACCTATTATAAAGCATCTGTACCATGATATAAAATAACAAATGTTGCAGCTGAGATCATAAGCTTTGTAGAAGACTAGTCTTTCTGACTTTCTCCTAGGTGATTATATTAACCCTCTGATATAGAGTGAAATTCTCTCCAATGGCTAGGACAGCATCTGTGTTTGAAAAGTCCATTTAATTTGGAAACTCTTACTTTGTCTACTGTGATGGCACAGCCGGGCTGGCAAATATTTGTCTTAAATTTTTTTCCATGCCTGTTTCGATTTTTATTTGTATTGTCATTATCATAATAGATGCAAAGAGTATTGTTAGTATTTTTCATTAGCTCAGACAAGCATCTAGTCATAAAACACAGTCAGGAATGCAACTGTGCTTTTGAGAAAGAAAAACAAGTGATCACTGTGTAACCAAAAGTGAAGGATGAAGCATGTTTCCTATTGGTTTATTGTGTGAAGAAGAAGTGACCACAGATATATGCCAGTCACAACTATTGTAGTATACATAGAAGACAACAACAAAAGTTACTGGAGGCCACCTGATTTTCTCTTTGCCTCAGAATGCAATAGCTTTTTCTAAAGTAGTTCCGTTTCACTTATCTCAGGTGTGGAGATTCAGTCATATATTAGAGGTTATGAGACTAATGTGAGAAATATGGTTCCTTTCCCTTCTCCCATGCTTCTTTCCTTCTTTCATGTGGTGCTTCAGCAACAGCCTGTAGCTGATTAGTAACAAACAAGTCCTCCCCTTCTAACTTCCTCTTTTTACCCTCCCATCCTCACTCTCCTTAATGCATAGTGTCTGTTAGTTTGAAAGCAAGAGAAGCAGGTGAACAAATGTGACTATAGTGTCCTGCTGTTAATAACAGAAGATACTAACCATGCTACTGTCCACCTCATCATGTATAATTATAGAAGCATAATCCAACTGAAAGGCTGCCTCAATGGCTTTTGCTGCTATTCCCTCCAATGACTACTTCTATTAACAGAGAAGACCTAGGGAGACACTAAAACAATTATATACTGTTCAAGGAATATTCTAGGGAGCATAAGGAATACAGTGGATTGTGTTCTTCCCTGATCCTAGCAGCCTAACATTTTCTTCAGTGACTCTTGAAAGTGACATGATACTAAAACTTCTGTAAGGTGTATTCTTACTTGGCTTTCAAGTGTTTTCCCTCATCTTCATATAGCAATCCACATAGCAATCCATATAATAATTCCAGATTATACTGTGCTCTAAACTGGCCAGTCTCATGAACCCAGTCTTTCTAAGTGAAATTTCCTCTTTTCAGTTAAATTTTGGCTCATTAGCCTGCCAAAATCTCACTTTGGCCCTAGAAACTGAAATCAGTGCATTTTACTTGCATTTTTAAGAAGACCTATACAGAAGCAAGTCTTCCCTAGAGTATTTTTTTCAGAATAAATAGTTGCTACCAAGCAGAGAAATTGGTTCACAGACTCTTGACTGATCGTGATTAGGTATACAATACTTACAAATATGCAAACGTGATGGGTGTACTTGAAAAACTAATATGCTATTTCCAGCAATGTTTTGAAATCAAGAGAGCTGCAGGATAACATTCACTCTACATAGACAAAATAAATATAGACCTGCTGTAAGCAATGAATTAATTTGTAAAGCTTGGTATAGTATCAACAGTGGGTTGTTATACCTTTAGCTGAAGTACAACCTAGCCTCTTACTCATGCTTTCATGCTTTAAAGCCTTCATTAATTTCTGTATGCAAAGTTCAAGCAATGAATAATATTAATAGTTGTTTTGCTTTTAAGCCACCAGGAGGCTCTAGAAATCCAACTCTTTGATCTGGCAACATTTGTGGATTGCAGTTCCAGAAGCAACTACAGATTCTTGGCTTGTCAGTTGTTTGTGTGCCCAGCTTATTTTAAGAATGAAATAGTTGGAGCTTTTACTCCTAATATGAATTGTATTTTCTTAAATTAATTTAGTAGCCAGTAAGTTACAGTTAGAAACACATCAGTTGTTAAAAGTTTTAAACATAGTAGAGTCAGAACTCCAGTCTGTATCTTCAACTGGATCTGGAGTTCACATGCTTAATTGGCATAGCATACAAATAGATTTCCACCTACAGATATCAAGTGTAATCAATGTTATTAATTAAAAGCAGAACTTGTACCTGGGAAAAACAGAGAGAGAGTCACTACCTAACAAAGCCACTGTTCTCTCCGCTGCCAGTACCAACTGAGGATCTGATTTTCAATTCATTTAGGACCTGATTCAATATCTCAAGTTCAGTAGAAACCTTTCCACTCCATGATGGAGCACTAAGCTGAGTCACAAGACCATTTTTTAATTTGTATGGCCACTATGGTGAATAGAGGAGGTTTCTCAATTTTCCAAGCTCTGCAAAAATAGTTACAAATTAAATACATATTTTTTGATCCTGACCTGTTTCAGAGAAATGCAAAAATTCTTTTGCCTATAATAGTAAACTGTCTATATTCTATGTAAGCATCACAAGATTGTTTTGGTTTGTCTGTGTTCATGAGACTGCTGTTAAGAAAACACAGACTTACTTTAACAAGGTCTGCCCCTGATTTCATATACAGAATTTTATGCTGAAGATCTGTTCTAGATCTATTTATGAGTAAAACTTACTCTGAAAATTGGGATCATCATTATTTGTAGTAAACAGATGCAGTTATATGGATTTTCCACTTCTTCGGGGCCAAATGCACCAAGACCTTGATTTAAAACATAGCTGAATTTAGACAGGTTATTTTTCATTGACTATAGTGATCCTTGGATTGAACTCTTGAGATTGTTATTTTCTGTTCAACACAGAAACAGATAAATGTAAAAAGAGGTGGCTTTCATTTCTGGTTGCCTTCACTACAGCAAATGCACTTCTGTTTGCATGACTTACATTCTTACTGTGCTCATATCTAGCTCTCAAATATTAATAGAGAACAAAGATTTATATTTGATCCCATTCAAATTGATGTAAATTCTCTTTGTTAATAGAAAGATTTTTGACCCAGTTAGGCTCAGTGTCTAGACAGTAATATATGAGGGTAAATCTGCAGATTCAAGTGGTGAATTGATACTTCCTAGTTAATAGGGAAATGTGGGTTTTTTTCCCCTCTTATTAATGTACAGAAATAGAAAGCAACTTCTTAATTTAATTTTTTTTTATATTAAAACAATATGTTTTTCTTTTTTCATCAAGGGTGGACCTGGAGCAGCAGGTGCTAAGGGTGAAAACGGTGAACCAGGTCCCCAGGTACGATAGTATTGCATGTAATGTTTGAGCTTTTTTATCTTTAAGAAAATGCATTCATATCACTTAGCAGAAATCAATCTATGATACGTTTTTCCATGGGCAATTGAAGAAAAATAGCTTTTACAATACTGTCCTAATTAAATGTGATATCCGAGTTGTTCATTTTGAAGTATGAAACCAACAATCTTTGTATAACCGAGACCAATTATCACACATAGACAGTCAACACTTGAAAACCTGTTTTAATATTGTCACTTCAGGCTCTTTTCCCTGTTGAATTATCATGTGTCAGTGTGCAATTGTATGACCTTGTAGTCTGATCTTATCAGGTCTCCTAAGGTGAGAGTTTTAATTTAGTTGTTAATTAAACAGGATATTTTCAAGAAAAAAGTGGCATAGCAAGGATAAGTCTTTATGAATCTGTGCATGGTTTTCTTCTCAGATTATTATCATGTCAGCTCCTGAACACTGAAACGTGTTGAAATCTTTCAGCTTAAACCTAAAAGTAATAGAAGATTGTAAAGAAATAATGATAGGAGTCTCTGGAAAATAATTTTGCCAGATCTCAAGTAGTATCATAGATTTGCTATATTATTAAATTCCTGTATTAAAACCGCACAGGGATATTTACAGATGAAAAACAAGACAATTAAACAAAAAAGCACTCTGATCTGTCTTCCAGTTTGCTTTCTTACATTTTTAGTATTTTTTTCATTCCTGCTCAGTATTTTTGAATGGCTAGTCCTTACTATTGCTATTTTCACTGGAAGAAGCTGCATTTGAATGGAGGGATGAGAAAACATTCACACATATTACCACACAGTTGTCTCTTGTCAGTGAAAGTTACTTGTGTTTGAAAAATGGAATTAGGTTTTTCAGTGTAGTGTAATTTGCTCTTCCTCTGATTAAAACTGTGCTGTGTAGAGCTAAGAAAGCATGTAAGCTGTTTACCAGCACAACTCATGTTTGTTGTATGAGTTAAGAATCTGAAATAAGCACTCAATTTTCACCAAATAATTACCATGTGACAAAAGTAGTTTTAGCAAGAGAAGAGGAAAGGTTTTCAAACCACTGGACTGAGATCTACATAGCCATGAAAAGAATGTAAGAAGCTTTGATGTTAAAAGGATCAATTATGCTGTGTATAGAGTCATCTCATGAAAACTTGTGATAAAATTGATAGTGCTACGGCCAGTTCAAATGCCCATACACTATTAAAACTAATGGGAATTTAGAAACCAGAATCCATCTCTTGGGGAAAAAAAATGCATATTTTTGTATAAAAATATCTTACTTGTTCTTGAGATGTTTAACTAGCTTTTTGCTGACATGAATATGATTCTAAAAATTACACACTTTAATTTCAGGGTCCTCGTGGTGTTCAAGGTGCCCCTGGTCCAAGTGGAAAACCTGGCAAAAGGGTAAGCAATTTATAGATCAAACCTGCTCTGGGTAAATATATTTAAATATTAAGTAAATCCACTGCATATTGAAGTGTTTTCCCCTTTGGGTTTTTGCAGGGACGTCCTGGAGCTGATGGTGCTAGAGGAATGCCAGGAGAACCTGGTGCAAAGGTAAATAATAACGAGACTGAGGCTTTACTTCAGTCTTAGAATGGGCTAGAGAGATTTTATGTAGGTACCACAGCTTCTTTCAGGCAAACCCAAAATTTTTCTCTCAAGTGAAAATATTGAGGTTTTGGGTAGCTGGGTCAGATGCAAGAGCTGAGAATGAATCATCCATTTAAAATATGGTAATTAATGGTAATAGCTAGTTGGCTGACCTTGAAGTAACTTGATTCTTGGGGCATGATTCCTATCCCTCTAAGGCAGTTTCTAGATACAGAGTATCAGTAGAAGTAAAGTCAGTTTTGCAACTGCAAAATGTAGCTAGAATCAAGCTCTTCATTTCAATGTACACTTCTTTTTATAAATAGCATAATTACAACACAATGAAAAAGTTGATGTGGCATCTTCTCTTGTTTTGATGCATGGAAGGAAATTTTTTTAGTTTGTTTTATATGCTGCCCTCCGTGTATTTCATTCAATGACAAAAGTGTACATATAACAAAGGATAGAAATTAACTTTTAGACGAAATCCACAATTTAGTTAGAGTAATATAGAATGCAGTAGTCATTTACTAAAGCTATCATTTCTTCTTTCCTAGGGTGACAGAGGATTTGATGGTCTTCCTGGCCTCCCTGGTGATAAAGGTAACAGGGTAAGAAAAAGACATATATTTCTATGGTAATGAATGGATACCATGACAGAAATAAAGCACTATTCATTAAGAATAGCACTAATTACTATGTAAAAAGTTAAAACGGAATGTCATGTTTTCATTATACAGTATAATAAATATAAATTTTCAGGTAATGTATTCCTCATGAAACATTTGTAGTAACATGAATCAATAGACAACAGTTCTTATATATATCTAAGCGATTTAAAAATATTTTTTGAATTCAGATCATATCTTCAGCTAGGTTTTGCTTTAGTTCTTTTTAAAGCAAAACTTTTCTTATTTGTCTCTTGGATTTCAAATGAATTCTAAAAAATAGTAATCAGGAAAGGAAACTAGCTTGAAGTTTCAGTATCAGGAACATGACAGATTTTAACCTGCTGAGAAGCTCATGAAAAGATATAGTTGAATATTTGAATTACGAACTGAATTGTTTAGTGTGGCTTATTCCAAAAAAATGCACTTTAAAGATCTGAGTCAGTTCAGATAAGTTAGGAAAATATGAAGTATTATTTAAAACAACTAATGTACTTTCTCCTTATGTCACATCAACCTGTAGGATGACACCACATCTTTCCCTACAAAGTGTAGAAATAATCACAGCAGGGGATTCTGCTTTAAATTTTACCCCGATGTAGATGCTTGTAACCAGATATTTTACTGAATGTACCTCACTTACCGTAGTCCTGGTGAGTGCAACGCTCTATAAAAGAGACAGTGAATGGAAACAGAAGCATTACCATGTGTGCTACTGCTTTATGACTAAGGAATGAATATAGCTCTCCCACTTCAATGTGCTTGCACGATTCCCACGCTTCTAGAAAATCTCAGCTGTGTTGGCTACTGGTCCCTAATGTAGCTCTTTGTAGTAGCATCTAAGGATACTCTCCTGAGTTCTGTTTGCAATTGGAAAAAAAACTTCTAGTGTCATGTAGAAATGTCTCAATCCTCTTTCCTATTTTACTTGAAAGAGTGTAAAACAATCTGTGCATCGTAGTTGAAATCCAGCTTGATCTGCAGGTGCCCGCCAGAGGGGGCTAGACATTAAGCTCTTGCCATTGCTTTACTCTGAAGCCTTGAGCAGAAAGTGGTTCAGAATCAGGGAATATGTGTCTGCTTTCCAACCTGTAATACTCGAAATGTGTCTGCGGGACCTCCTCAGTCATAAAGAAATTATTATTTTTTTGCAAATATTCTATTTGTTTAGTATTTTCTAAACTAATGAAAAAACTCTAAAAGAGAAGATTAATTTTGGGTTGACATTTACAAAACAGTAGTGAAAATAATAACTTCTTTTCATCATTTCTTGCACCACATGATTTATAAATGACTGCATTCTTGTATTTCTATGGAAATCTTCTGTAAAAGTACAAACTATGATCTTTCTGAAAGCAGCTCAATTCAAAGCCAGATCGGGTAGCTGGAGCTCTTCCAATTCATATATACTGACAGCACATAATGATGGAATCATAGAATAGTTTAGATAGGAAGGGCCCTTAAAGATCATCTAGTTCCAACCTCCCTGCCACAGGTAGGGACATCCCACTACATCAGGCTGCCCAAGACCCCCTCCTGCCTGGCCTTGAACACCTCCAGGGATGGGGCAGCCACGGCTTCCCTGGACAACCATAAAGTAAACATTTGTTTCAACTTGGCTTGCAGTGAAGTGCACAGAAAGAAAAGACAAGTGAAATATGTTTCCTTTTGTAGTTGTATTTTAACTGTAAGGGAGCTAATGTTGAAAGCCCATAGCTTTAGAGTAGAATTTTTAGGACTACTTCTAGAATTAGCCATATTTGAACTGTGAGTTGCAAAATGGATATTACTTTGACATTATGCTTCTATGAAACACAAACTGTCAGGCAAGGGTTAGTGGACGAAATTCTCTGACTTCCAGTGTAGGGAATATCAGACCACGTGGTGTAATATTCCTTTAAACAACAATATCTCAGACACTGAACTTTTCTTTTTTAGATTTACTAGATGCATAATCCTTCTCCAGTATAAAAGCCAGTAGGTTTTAGATGAACATTTAAAGGAAAGAATTAGAAAACTGATGAACTGAGGATGTTGATAATAACAGGAAGTTTCATTCTTACTGTATGACAGTACCTGGCTGCTGAATGCAAGCTCCTAATTTAACTCTAAATTCTATGTGTTTGCAAGACATGAAATGTGGCTCTTGAGAGGATGGAACTATTTCAGTATTTGAAAGCTTAAGTTTATCTTCACCCAGCTATTGAATGGAAACCAGAACACAGATCATGTGTCTCATGTCATTTTTCAGGAGTGTCATTTAGCATGTAGAAAAACACATGCTTTACTAGCAGATCACATTGAGCAGTTTCAAAGCTTAGCAAAATACAGAAAGTGCTGTATTTACTTATCTTAAGGGTATGAAAGTTCTGTTCATAGAACTTCATTCTCTCCATACTGACTCCAAATTATAGAGGACAGAAAGGCAGGAGAATGAAGTCCTGACATCCCTAATACTACATAGCTGTAGGGTAAGAGCAAGTTACCTAAAATTCCCTAGGAAAGTTTGAAAGAGTGAAGAATGGAGCTACTAAATAGTTACTGCATATATTTCTGCTTGGATCCACAGCAGTGGTCAGGCCCTTGGAGACACTGATAAAATTAAGGAAACCAGCATGAATACTTGGTTGCTGTCCAGTGCCAGAAGGAAGTCACAGTCTAAAAACCCGCTGCCCAGAAAAGTCAGTCATTGGTGTTGGAGCTATGCAGCACAGTAGTTCTCTTTAGAAACGAGGAAAGAAAAATAAATCCTAAAAGTATGGTCCAGATTCTACTGAGACTCTGCATATATAGACTTGAAAAGCCCCAACCTCTGAGGAGAAGTGTGGAAGTCTGGCTGCCTTCCAGAGCCTCAGACGAATCAGTCGCAAGGCTCTCAATGACTGGTGCATGGTTCTGAAAGCTGGTATTGCACTTCAATATATATATTCTAGGGCCCAGCAATTCGATTATTAACTTCTGACCCATGTACATGTGCCTTATTTTACTGGCAGTAGTACATGTAAGGGGCTGGTGAGACAAAGGAAAAATGTGGATAGAACTGCCTTTTGTAGCACTAGCTTTTGTTTGTTCTAGGGGCCAGAATAGTTACAGAGTGAAAATTTACAAACACAAATAGTTCATTTTTTCAGTAATGTTCTATTGTTTTTATATTAACATAATAAAAGACAGTAATATAATAATGTCTTTAAGTACTAATGTAATAAAAGTATCATTGTGTCAAGACATGCTTCCACACATCAGACTTCAGTTAGCTCATTTGTTTTCGTTTCCCTTCCCATCCATTATTGTTTCCACCAACAGAAGTAATATTTTAATGGCTTCTGTTATTCTGCAGGGAGACCGTGGCCCACAGGGACCTCCTGGTTTACCTGGTGAAGACGGATCAAGAGTAAGTTGCTATTAACACGTTAAAATTTAGAATGAATCCTTATGTAATGGGAATACTGTCATGACAAAAGTTCTTTTTTTTCTGAAACTTCTATTGTACAAAACCAGGGAGAAGATGGGGAAGTTGGACCAAGAGGTCTCCCAGGTGAAGCTGTAAGCAATGCTTTCTTATTCTTCTGGTTCTATTACAAAAAAAGTCAGTATATTTTTTTCCTTTCTATCAGACTATTCTGAATTCCAGTTATAAAAATGACTGCATGTGTGTGTATAGAAGATACAGATCCTGGATTAATAGCCAGATATGTTTTTATTATTATTAGGGATGAAGCACTGCTTACAGGATTAGAATTAAGTTAAGAATAGATATAGCCAAATTCACACAACTTCTACAATCACAAAGGCTATTTCTTATCCTACTGTGTAATATCAGTCACTGTAATCCTTGGTGCATGAGAATATAACCAAGCATTTGTTGCTTTGAAAATGTTTTCCAGACATGTATTTATGGCTTCTCCTCTTTCTTCATACTACTGTGCTTCTGCTTCATTGTGTATATTTACGCTTGTTTCACATAGAGAATTTCCACTGCTGTCAGTTGGAATTCTGCAGGTGCTGTCACTGCAGAGCAGAGTTCTGCATTGCAGGCAAGAAATCGAGCCTCAGAAAGGGGAATTTTACCCTAAATGTATGATATACTGCTGCCTACTTGCGAAGTAGGAAGAACTCACTACAGAATCAGTGTTAGTAGTCATACATGAAGAGACTTAGTCCTGCCGGTTTCATCAGTGTGACATGAATGATGACACAAGTTATGAAATCATAATATTCATTTGCATAGTATAAAGTCAAAAGATTATGTTCTAGGCAAAATCTTTCTCAGCTTTTTTAGGAGAATACTCTTCTGTTTTTCATGGGAAGTTTTAGGGGTAAGAGGAACAAGTCTGATTTTGGTTTCCAGGATGCCTTGCATTTATCATAATAAAATTATTAGTAATTTTTAATTACTTATTGGATTTCTACTTCAGATAAAAGTACTGATTTACACTTAGAGTTGTAGCATCAAGTATGACAGATGATCATGTGTTTCTAAAGGCAGAAATGCACACATACATGCCACTATTCAGGTCAGACCTTCAGGCCAAGACACAGCTGAAACTTCAGTGAAAGATGCTGTGCCAGTGTTCTGCACCAGGAAATACAAAAACTTATCTCCTACTGTTCTCTGAAATGACTGTACAGCAGCTAAATCAAAGCTTGCCCTACCACTGACATCCTGTTCAGACATATGGTGGCCCTCAGGAGAATTTATCAGTGAATTTTTATCTTTCTTCCTTTGTTTCTCCCTCAACCCCCATGCTACCTTCCCTTCATCTTTCCTACTCCTTATGATGTTCCTTGCCCAGTCCCACTCCTGGACCTGTATTTAGAAAGCATGATGCAGGTAATAATAAATATTTCTCCTCTTACAGGGTCCACGGGGATTACTGGGCCCCAGAGGTACACCTGGTCCCCCTGGACAACCTGTACGTATGAACTGTTTTGTACTTCCGATATCCAGAAGAAAGATGGAAGTCCACTGAAAGTTGCTAACATTTGTATTGTTTGTTGTAGGGCATTGCAGGTGTTGATGGACCTCCAGGCCCAAAAGGAAACATGGTGAGTAAATAAGCTGGGAATTTAAAAGGGAGTGGATTCTAAAAAAACTTTTCCACATTCTCTCCACTATGCCATCTCCTCCATTTAATTACACTTTCCTGTCAAAATATTCAGATTCATGATGATATTACATAGAAAAGAGAACTAATTATTACTTAGTCATCCAACAGGCCATACTTTCTCTCAAGATCTTTTAGCACTGTGGACTCCAATGCTTAGGTCCTATGTGCAGGTTGTTATTCTTTATTTAAAAAAGGCCATGATATTCATTCGCATGAAAACATGCCATACTGGATAGGAAGTTGGTGGTAGACCTTAAAGAGGGAGGAACAAAAATGAGTTTATATTCTTTTTAGTACTGACAGTGAAGATCTGTAGTGCAGAAATGCAAACCTAATGCCCTGGTATTTTTCTTTATGGCAGGGTCCTCAAGGGGAACCGGGACCTCCTGGTCAGCAAGGAATTCCAGGCCCACAAGTAAGTATAAAATAACTCAAGAAATACGATGTAATGTGTAGCAAATGTTTAATAAATGGAAGTTACTGAAAGGTTAGCTTTTCATGTGCAAAACTGATAAAGCTTCAAGGATTTTATAAATAACGCAGCAAATGTGCCGAGGGCAGTGGGAACAGAGTTTTCAAGTAAGCTTTCAGAGGGATTTTTCATTCAGGAGAAAAATGACTCATTCAGTGTTCCTGGAATGCAGCAGGAATGGCCACACCTGGAGGAGGGTTCTGAATAGGATCTTGTTACAGACCTACTGCCAGAATAGTGGCTTTTGCTAAAGGCTCACACAAAACTCCTAAACTAACTCATAACAGGGAAAAAACTTCACATATTTGCCAGTGTGTTTAAACAGATTAATGAGGGACCTTTAGTAGGGTGAATGTATGTATATTGTTCTCCCTGGTTTCTCACACTGGTTTCTTTTTAATAGGGTCTTCCTGGTCCACAAGGTCCCATTGGACCTCCTGGTGAAAAAGTAAGTTACAGCATTATTCTGGTATTTCACAGTCAGTTCTGTGCAACCTTGCTTATGTGCTTAAGGCCTTTGCTATGTTTTACAGAATAGTAACCTAATATCTAAAAATTAGCAGATCTTCCTGAAATCGTCAGGTAAATGAATAACTAATGGAGGTCTACTTTCCTCTTATGTACGCTTTTTGCAAGCATAATTTCCTCCCTTCATTTTAGATTAATTTTCTGTTATTACAGTCAGAATCTCATCTACAGTGTTAAACATATTTTAATTAATTTCACAGCAAGCTGTGAAAATTATTTTTATCGCTCTCCTTTTTATAACAAACTTTTACCTACTCAAGTCTGATTCCATTCTCTTTTTTCAAGGATTGTATTTTGACATAACTCTGCAGTGTAACTGACATATTTTAGTGTTACTTGGTCTTGCTTTCCTGATCTGTTTGTACATTTTCTTGCGGTTTGAAACATGTCTTCTGTTAATTTAAAAAATGTCACTAGTGAATTTTATGCTAATTTTAGTTTTCTCTCCTTCTTGTCAAATTCCTGCTGTATTGATCTTTTTTGATTTTGCTCTTCACTGACTAGAATCTACTTCAGGAGAAATTGAAGGAGATTTTAGAAACAGCATACATGTTTTTCACCTGCCTTGTGACTTAAAAGTATTATTCTAGCAAATGGCTGGGTCCACAATATATGCTTTCCATAGGCTTTCACAAAGATATACCATGCCTTCCAGCTATGAGGGCTGGAGTTCTGTAACACGTACTCTTTGCCTCATGATCTTGTTGGTATCTTTCAGAGGGTGAATCCTTTTATCCCAAAATTTTAAATAATATTTAATTTTGCACACTGGAGAATTCTTCCCTACCTTGTGTTGTGTGTGTGTGTGTGTGTATGTTCATAGGGAAATTCCTGAAGTTTGTTCTCAGGCAAGTATCTCATTGAGAAATATGGGTAATTTGTATTGGGTGAATATTGTAAGAACTGGCCTTGTGCTTAGATATTGTATCATAGTATCTTTCTGAGTTTAGTTCTGTTATTTTTTTATATCCATATCAAGTGGCTTAGCTATAACTACACTCCATAACATTATCTCTTACAGTTAAATATATTCCTTTTCTGGTTTTTTTTTTAATCATTCTTGCTTTTTTTTTATAGATACTCTACAAATGGGGTGTGTTCTCCAGTGGTTCTAACAGAGTTTAAAATACTAGAAGTATTTGAGTTTGTTGGTTTAGGACATACCACTCCTCAATAAGCGTGATCCTCCATCATTCTAGCAAATGACAGAATGTTCACTGTTGTTCTTAAGATGTCTCTCTGTTCCTGCGTTTAGGGACCTCAAGGCAAGCCTGGTCTTCCTGGCCTTCCTGGTTCTGATGGGCCTCCTGTAAGTAACCAAACATTTGTTGAATGTTTAAATACTTTTACCAAGTTATAAATATTCCTGGATACCTGTTTTGCAGAAAGAAAATGGAGGGTAAAAGCAGTGGTAATTCTAGCTGGCAGTATTATAAAATCCATCTAAAATCCCTGTATCATTCGAGCTGTTAAACTAAGAGAATTACATTTTTGATGCAGTGGTTAAAAATGGCTGTGCGCTTTTAAAACTTGATCCCAAGTGGTGAAATGGATCTGAAAATCTGTGTGGATGTGTAAATAAACTAACTGACATGCAAAGGGCCAGATACTGTTTCACTGTAATCCTTCTGTATCAGTATGACAAAGCAAATAATCTGTAAAAACTGTTTTCTGACGAAATAAAATAGGCTAGATTGTTCTCTACTTCCTGACCTAAGGTGCATATTCCATATTTGAGCTGCTTCTTTCACTGGCACAGGCCTAAGCCGAACTTTAGAATCTTGTGGTCCTGAACAAATTCAGTGTAGCTATGAGGATACATTCACTAACATTAACAGATTGTGTAACCACTTGAATAGCATTGCTTACAGTTCTGGCATTAATTGTTCATAACGACATGCATCAACATTAGTTTTCTTGCATAAAAAAGTCAGCTTCTATATCTTCAAGAACCATTAAACAGTCAGTGTGACTTCTGAGACCATACCTGTCCTCCCTACGTCATTTTCCTTTACAATTTTTCTTTTAGTTCAAATCTGCCTTTTTAAAACCTGATTTGCAGTAGAGTTTTGCTAAGAACAACAGAACTGACTGCAGGGGTATCACTGCATAGATGTTTGTATTACAAATACAGAACTGCACCCAGGGCTCTCACAATCTCTTTATTACCCACAGAAGTACCATTTTCATGGAGAATGTGATATATGCAATGATAGTCAAGCTGGAAGTCTGTATCTCAAATCACTGTATAAACATTTTAGCTTTTCCCCTTATCCTTTTCTGCATGCTGGGAACAATAATTATTTCCCAACATAAACATTATTTTTAAATCTGCATCTTGTTAAGCCTTAAAAGCAGGAGTGAAATGCTGGGAGAAAGAATCAGATGTGAGCGCAGGTCTGTACCTGATATACATCCTTACTGTGGTGAGTTGAACCCAGTCAGTAGCTAAGCACGACTGCAGTCACTCATTCACTCGCTCCTTTAAAGGCAGGAAAACTCATGAGTTCAGGTTAACAACAGCTTGATAAATAGCGCAAAGCTACGCACACAAGCAATGAAAAATAAGGAATTTACTCACTGCTTCCAGTCTGCAGGCAGATGGCCTGCCACTTGCTGGAAAATTTGGCTTCAGCACACAAGGGTTACTTGGGAAGAGAAACACCATAAGTGTGAGTGTCTGCTCCTTCCCTTTCCTTTCCCTGAGCTTTTTTGGTATGGATTATCTCTCTGGTTAGTTTGGGACAGCTGTCCTAGCTGTGTCCCCTCCCAGCTTATTGCTGACCTCCAGCCTGCTTACTGAGGGGTTAGAATGGGACAAAAAGAAAACTTCCACCTGTACAAGCAACATTCAGCACTAGCCAAAACACTGGTGTGTTCTCAATAGTCAAAAATCTAAAACACAGCACCATATGGGCTTCTGTGAAGAAGATAATGTTAATTTTGAAAGAAAGAAAAATAACAGATTGGTTAATGTCTTGAGTGCTGCAGTATTGGCATCAGTGATATAGAACAAAGATGAAGATGTAGATATATTTAGTTTTAAAAGCAAGTCAATTTAAAATAAAGACAATGAACATTAAAACTAGATCAGCCTTCTATTGGCTTCTGCAGTAAGTTTCATTATCTTCTGAGTAATTTTAGGAATGTCTTCATGCTCTAATATTAACCTCCCTCTTTGTTTCAAAGTCAAATTTGAGAGAAAGTCAGTTTTTTTAAGAAAACGCTCTTACTGCTGAAATATTAACTAAACAGAAAGGATGATCAGGATATTCCTGAAAACATCAACATTAACATTGCTACTGTCCAGGTTTTCATTTGTTACATGAATTAAATAGGTATCAAAAGGAAAATCTTCCTTAAAATTGTGTGTATGTGTTTTAATACAGAAACAGGGTGATTAGTGACTTGAAATTCAAGTGTTTAAATAATTGTGTTTTTATAATAAAATACCACTACTGAAAAAAATGAGTATTTTCTAAATCAGATCTCTTTCTCTTAAATCAGGGTCATCCTGGCAAAGAGGGTCAGTCTGGAGATAAAGGTGCATTGGTGAGTTTTAAAACTTTTTGATTTATTTACATAGCTTTCAAGAAAACCTTTGGCAGTTTTTCAGCTTTATAACACATTTGATACTCTAAGAAACTGTTTAGGAAGATAGTGGAAAATCCATGACACATTCTAAACAGGTATGCACAGATAAACTTATTTATTATAGTCTAAATATTATAGAATTTCAAAATAACAGAGATTACTCTTTTAAAACTGATTGTGAGTTGACAGAATGACATTCAATAAAAGTTGCATTCATTTCATAATTCTATTTTATGCAGTATCCACTAGAGTTCTTCAGAACCTTGGGGTTCTTTAAGGTTTACAAATGCGTGTGTATGTATAGTGTTTTTTTCAATCGCCTTCAAGTCAGTGGCAGTGAAAAGTAATCTATTTATCTGTTTATGAAACACTGAAGAGTCTTTGGGTTCTTAATAAAGTGTTCTGCTTGCTCAATATTTGTCCTTATTTATCCAGAATAACACCCTTCGTGGCATCTGGAATCGGTTTCAGTTGCAGTGCTAACATCAGTGGTAATACTAAAAGGTTGTATTCTGGATAAGTCGGATGAATGAATGAATTGGGCATTTCAGAAAGTGTGCTTCCACTGACACCAGCTTATTACTGCTTCCCGAAAATGTTATCTGTTGGAGGCTTGTGGATTTTATCTTGATTTTTTTAAGGAAATAAAGCTTACACAGAACATTTATGTTCTGAAACATGGTGTACAACCATCTGTCAATTGTTCCTTCTGCCTTTTGAATTTATTGATGAATTTTAGCCAAATTTGATGGAAAATTTTATTTCTCAGAGATGTCAACAGTCTAACGGCTTTGTGAAAAGACACAGTTGAAAAGGGAAAAACATCAGGCCTCATTAGGGAAAGTTTTGTTATCTGTCCATCTTAGACATTACACAATCAACAAAACAGCTCAGCCTCAGCCACGGAAATGTATGTTTCCAGGTTTCCTTGCTTCCAGTGTTTACAGAATTCAGTTTCTTTAGACATTGCCATCCGATTGCATGATATCAAAGTTATCTGTCTTTAAAATTCTCAGCAAACAGTAAAGAACAGCATCCAGGCACCAGTCAGATTTGATAGCACTGTGAGCCTTCTGGCTTTCAGGTTTGGAATCTCTTCCTTTTAAAAAGCTATGGTTTTATTGTCATCATTATTTTGATTTTTACTTCTGACTTGTGTCATCATCATAATTGACATACGCAATTTCTTCACCACCACTGTTTTCTAATTGATGTCTTTTGCTTGTCTTTGCTTGTTTGTTACATTTTCCAATTACCACCATTTCAGATAATTAATATTGTGGATAGATGTTTCCCAGATATAGAAGTAGAACCAAGTCCATGATTAATAACCAAGTCCATGTTAATAGTTTTATAGTGAAATTGAAGGGTACTTTGCGATGCCATGGCTTTTCATAGTGGCTGGCGGCCCAGTGTTATTTTGATGTCTCACATAAGACTGCTGCATGGTATTGAAAGAACAAGGATTAGACTCCAAAGAGAGCTGCTTGCTGTACAAACAAAGATTCTTTGCTCCAATATATTTTAGGGGCCTCCAGGTCCTCAGGGTCCAATTGGCTATCCAGGTCCTCGTGGTGTAAAGGTAAGATTTAATTACTGTATTCCTCCTCCTCCCTGCTTTATGAATATATGCATGTTGGTTATGCTTTGTATTCTTTCTTTAGGGAGCTGATGGTGTGCGAGGTCTCAAGGGATCCAAAGGTGAAAAGGTAAGTTTGACTGTACATTTTCCTTTTTCTGTGTTCATTATTTGACTGCAAAGCTTCTGTTTACTTCACTGCACCATGTTCTCCTTTGCACTGATGGGTTTATTTTTGCCTTACCCTAAGGTCATACTAAGCCCAATTCATAAATCAATGACCTCCATGGTTATTTGCACTGGTACAAAGTGAATAGAAAAACTTCAGTTATTAGAATGCATTTGAATCCAATATTAACTTCTCTCTAAGGTGTTCTTAAGTAGAGAATTAGACTTCCCTCTGTTGTTAACAGATAGCACAGTTGGATACTGAGAAGCTTGCTCATCAGAGGGATTTGTGGTGGCAGTACTGTTATTTTATCTTTTTTTTTTTTTATATAGAGCTATAGGCTAGTTTTCTTATATTTTATGTATTTTCCTATGGCTTTCTAGGTTCCAGGTGGTTTTGTCCCACATAGATAGCTCCAGTCCACACAAAGAAAGCTTTTACATCCCCCTGATACCATTAATTCTGTATGTAGAGCTCTTACTAGAGCTTACCAAACTACTGCAGTCTCTACTGACTTCTGATGGTCTGCAGTGGCTGAAACTGCAGCCAGTATTGGTTTAAATTCCTACTTTCCTCAGCGTTCAGAATAAGAGACAGATAACAAACATCATCAGTCATACCTCCTGACCACAAAGGCAAATTCAGCCTTGTGGCTCTGGTGGCTACTGCATATATATAGCTATTTCTAAAGCAGAAGACTCTTTTGCCAATAAGCCTTGATTTCAGCACTAGAGATCTCTTTCAGGCTCAGATGCCAAGAGCTGTTGTACATTTTCAGGCTTTCCTGAACCACAGTTTGTCCAGTCTGCGTACTCTAATTTTAGAGTGGCTTATTAAGTCTAAGCTGAAAAAGAATGTATTTAATACCTCTGGAGGCTGGGTATGTAAAAAAATCCAGCTTTTTCTTGTGTCTTATTGACTGATTAATATCCAGCTAGGACTAAATACAGAACTCATGTATAGATAGGCTTATAGGCTTAATATATTACTCTCTACAAGTACCTGAAAGGAGGTTGTAGAGAGGAGGGAGCTGGCCTCTTCTCCCAAGTGACAGGGGACAGAAAAAGAGGGAATGGCCTCAAGCTCCGCCAGGGGAGATTTAGGCTGGAGATTAGGAGGAGGTTTTTCACAGAAAGGGTCATTGGGCATTGGAACAGGCTGCCCAGGGAGGTGGTTGATTAACCTTCCCTGGAGGCGTTTAAGGCACGGGTGGATGAGGTCTTGAGGGACTTGGTTTAGTGTTAGATAGGAATGGTTGGACTAGAAGATCCAATGGGTCCCTTCCAACCTGGTTGTTCTGTGATTCTGTTCTGTGATTCTGTGATTGATTGGGAATGGTTGGACTCAATGATCCGGTGGGTCTCTTCCAACCTGGTGATTCTATGATTCTATATATATGTGTATATATGCGTGTATATCAATGAATACTGGTCGGCATAATTTCCACAATATTTCTGTGTTACTAAAAATTGATCTCACAGTTGCCTCAAGACACTGAGTTCTACTGAATAACTCAAAAGGTCACACAAAGATCTTTCACAGATTGCTCTCACAGTGTTTTAAAGGTCTGTTACACAGACCTGTTTTATTGAAACTATTCTGATGCCATTACATGAGGGAAAGCACTGCAAGAGACATAAAAAATAAACTGATCATTCAGAAAAGCCTCTGTAGATCTGGAATGGCCTCAGGGACATCAAAGGAGGTCCATTTCTATACTGACCGGTGAATGTGGCTGGAACTCTTCAGCTATTTTATTTTTTGTTAATAGCAGAAGAGGAAATAGAGCATTCAGCTCTCTCTTCCTATATGGAATAAAACCAACTTCTGGTAGATCTCTGTAGCTGGAACCTCACTGTGAAAGCTGAAGAAGAGTTTCAGTTCATTTAGCAGCCATTTGGTTGGTAGTTGGCAGATGATTAGTCCTTGCTGATACGTTGCAGAGTGTTATCATAATTATTACTGCCCATGGTCACAACTTAACAACTTTTACAACTAAAGCTTTTTTTTGTCCATTCTGCACTCTTAACCTTCCTCAACTCTCTCTAAATTTTAAGAAAGACCACCCTGAATTTACAATTTCTGCAATATAAGATGACCATATAAAGCTTAGTTTCATCATCTGGAAAGGATGGGAAAATTGCTTTTAGAATGGGTTTTGGTACAGGTTTTTTTCAATTAATAACAATGGTTACCTCATCTTTTTCTTACATAAATGCATACTATTTGCTTCTTTGATTTATTTTTTATATATAGTTTTAATATCTCCTCACCTGTTTTGAGTTGTTCAGCACTAGAAAATCTGTTTCTGTCATGTTTTCTAGGGTTATTTGTTACATGCAGTATGATTGCTTATGAGGAGAGTCATAATGGCTTTAGCTTTGCGATTTGTCTCAGTTGCTGATCAGGAAGATGATGAAGCTTTTGTAGGCCCAAGGATGCAAAATACAAACTTCCTTTTCAAAGTGAGGATGAAATAGAAAGCCATTCTTGGGTTTTTTCAGTAACATGGAGCACAGTATCACTGCTTCCTGGATTTATTAACAGTCCAAATGTTATTTAGACCCTAAGACAGTAATAATACTTGAGTGTATAAAAAACCAAACGACATCATGGTAAAATATGTTACTATATGCTTATTCATCACAAAGGTCTTTTCTCCCAGGATGTAACTAAGCATCAGGTCAAAATGCAGTCAATAATCTTTGTTGTCTTGAACAGTTATTCCATGATGAGTTAGATAAAAAAAGAGGGAATCAAAAGCTGATCGGTTATGGTAGAGCAAGTCATGAAATGCTCCACTGAACAGGTCTGGAGATTTCTGTTTGTAAAATCAGGTGTAAATGAAACTTGTCTGAGTACTGTCTGCTTATACGTCAGCATGGAGACCTGTTAAAATAGTTGGAGTAAATTCTCAGCCAGAATTTACTAGGCAGTAAATGCGTAATTCTCGCTAGGAATAACAATAATGTGCACCTGTTTTGCTACTGTATATGGATCTAATCTTAGTATCCACTCTTTTTTCTACTTTCTATCAGTCATGCCAATGACAGGCTGTTTATTGCTGGACATTGAACTACTGTACAGAGATGGCTACTTCTTATTTTAGGTTACAAACGTTAATATGTGTCTTTATTTTATTAAGGTGTCACAAAGTTTTTTTACTCCTTGCATGATACTATTAAGACATAAATTTAAAAGAAAAATCAATTAAAGTCCTGCTATCAAAAAGTGTAACACTGAATAATTTGCCACCAACTTTTTAGTTAATTGAATGGATGACCTTATTAAAAAGAGTGATAACAAAAAAAAGCTTAGGAGTTAAGAAAGGACTTTACAAGATAATTCATAATAAGAGAGAAGAATTATATTGTCTCTATATTTAAACAGATTTTAAACAGCTATTATTAGGAATCGTCAAACTAAAAACTAATTTTGTGTAGTACACTGATGTACTTTCTCTAAAATAGCAATAACCATATTAGATTTTCTGATGTATGAAGTTCTCACTTAAGCTATGCAAATTATTTTAATCTGTAGTGAATACATTTGCTTATTTTGTCTGCAGAAAAGAAATCCTGTCTATTTCTAAAAGCCATTACATGCATTTCTGCCTTTTTTAGGGTGAAGATGGTTTTCCAGGATTTAAAGGTGATATGGGCCTTAAAGGTGACCGGGTAGGCATTTATTCATAGCCTATTTGCTCTTACAAAGTTTTAATGTTATTACTTTGAAAGTATCGCTGAAGTGAACAAATAAAATTAAACCAAAAATAAACCAAAAGCTAGTAGGTTGTGTTACTTCTATTCCCTGTGTGTGCACAGATTTGAGCCAGAGATTTGTTATTTTGAATCAAGAATGATGTAGTTATAAAGAGGAAGAGAATGTCAGTCTTGGATATGCTTTTCACTAAACTTCTTCCTAGGGATTGTCCTTTTCCAGACTCCAAAATCTCCAGTATCTGCCTGAGGAAAATTAATATATCCAGGATAAAGTTGTTTCTATTTCAACCTAGCATCTTGCAAATCTCTGCCCAGTGGGCACTTGCTTCCTTTCACAGGAAGTGTTGTGGAGGTTCTAAAAAAAAATTCTCACAAGAGACTCCTGGCCTATAGCTATTGTCTGTATTTGTAAATAACTTTGAAGATGGTATCCACATAAGTACTTAGATGCTTCTTTCTATGGACTGTCAGAATGCCTTTACGAGAGTTAAGGGAAGCTAAAATAAGAATACGGAGTTTCCAAATTCTGATTTCTTCAGGCAAGGCTATCTGCTCTGATTGAAGATGTCCCTGCTTACTGCAGGGGGTGGTGAACTAGATGACCTTTAAAGGTCTCTTCCAGTCAGTCTATGGTTTTGATTCTATGTCTATTTACATTTACTGAAAACATATTTTCAAGCAATTGTAAGTAGTCACTATAATATATGCACAAAGCCAATTGTTCCATATTTGTAATGTGATGTATTTTAGGGAGAAATTGGTCAGCCAGGTCCACGAGGAGAAGATGGTCCAGAAGGTCCAAAAGGTCGAGCAGGTCCATCTGGGGATCCAGGTGCTGCTGGTCCAGCTGGGGAAAAGGTCAGTAGTCAGATGTCAAAACAAGCATGTCATTGCCTCATGGTCTTCCCTAAAAGAGGAGCCTCCAGATCTGCAAAATCTTTACCAACGTAACATTTGCTTTAATGAGACATTACTTCAGCAGACTACTGTGGAGCTCACATTTGAATGAGTATTGGGAGTCATTATTTTGTAAGTATATAAAAAGGCATTATAGTACTTTATCAGCACATAAGGCAGCTACATTCTTACCCCAAATTACATGGAGTGCATGCCAGCTGCGGAAAACAATGTTGCAAAGAAGATAGTTGTGCAAAGAAGAGGAGAAAAGTGCTGCTGGAGAGGGTATTAATATTCAGTTATATTATGACAAATTTTGACTTGAATATTATTTTAGACAGAAAACATAGCCTAAATAAAAATCAGAAATAGAGTTTGCAAAAGTGAAAGGGACTGTTCAAAGAGATGACTGAAAAAAATTTGGTGACATGAAACACAGAAGAGAATAAGCACAAAGTACAAATCTCTGTAGAATAGTCACAAAAAAACCCTTGAGATCAATATAGAGGAGTAAAGGAGACTGAGTAATGCGTGTGCAAGCACCATATTTCAGTTGCTGAGAGCATCATAAAAGAAAGGTGATTTCAGCAGTGGCATTTTGTATAACTGGGAAAGAATGGCAAAATAATGAAACCCAAAAATCGTGGTCCAGAAATGTGTGTACTATATTTCACCAAAGTGAGGAAGATGCTGATGAAAATATTTCCCTTTAATGTTAATTCTGTCCTGAAAGGAATAGAACAGAAGGTGCATTTTATATTTCTTTCTCAATTTCACTGTCTTTGAAATAGGAACAGTTAGTATTTTACAGCAACATCCCATCTAACATCACGATTAGTTATTTTATATGTCTTGTGATCTATATACAGTCATCTTAATGGTAGTACTAATAAAATGGTATTTAATATGGTACTAATAAAAAGGCAATAAGGTTCCCATCCAAGAGTTTTGCCTGGAAGAAAAAAAAACGTATTCAGCAAAGTTGGGAACAAGCTGTCTTTTCATCAAAAGTTGCTACTGTTTGCAAGGATATCTTCAGAAAGGTATCATAGTTATAATTTGAGCATAATGTCATTCATAAACTCTTAGAAAAGTATATATCGAAAAACTCAGTTTACTCAAAAAAGTATTTATACACAGGTTTACTTAACAAGTGGGAATTATTCATGAATTAATGTTCTCTACAATTTTGCAAGATACCTCACCAACTATTAGGTCACTGAATTGGCTCACTAGGTCCATGGATCAAAGAACATATAAGAGAAGAAACTCAGAAATATTCTACAGGAATGCAAGCTGAGTTCACACCAGAAAACCAGTGTACTCAATTTTAACAAGTTCAGCAAAGCTGTCCATAATAATAAGGGTCAAATTATCTTCACCTGCAATGTGTTTGTGTTCTCTGCAATGATTGTTTTCAGCATCACTGACCTGACAAAAATGTAAGAATTTTAGAAAAATTTGTATTGTTGCCATGATATCAGCAGAATAATTTTTGACTGAGGACATCTACAAAATACTGTCTTTCTCAAGTCTTTATTATCTAAATAAAATACCGAAGTGAAACAAACCAAACCAAACAAACTTTGTTTTATAGTTGTTAGATATTAAATATGAATTTGAGTTATTTTTAAATTTTTGTATTCAAATTTCTTAGCATGAATATGGGCTCATATTGTCAAGCATTATTTTTTCACTATGATGTGTATGGGACTCTCGCAGCCTTGCGCAAGTCCAGAATCTGAAGCCCTAAATATCAGGAGATATTTGGAAAAATTATTGCTGTTGATAACACTGTTTGCTGGGCTTGGAATTTTAGGTCCAAAGTTTTCCCTTTTCTGCAAATAGTTTTACCTTTTCTTGCCTTTTGGAAGTCAGACATCTTCTGTGGATATTCTGTGGACTCTTGGCCAGAATGGAGTGGTCTGTGTTGTTGGTCATGTTGTATTTATTTTAGTGCTAAGATTAGAATAATTTTTGTGAACTCTTAGATTTTCCCACAATATTAGGGAGGTGACTTAGTTAATGTAAAGGTGCTCTTCTTCCATAGTAATAAATGTACTGGAGTTGTCTCTTATTCTCTAAGTTGAACTGATCCTGTGATAAGAAAACTTCCCCAAGTACGTCTAGGGCTGGATTTACTTAGTAAAGGAAATGCCAAGTATGGTGCCAAAAGAAATGAGGAACATGTCAGGAAAGAGCTTATAATAAAAAAAAATCCATATCCGTACTCAAAACCTAGGCAAAAGGGCTTGCTTAATTATAAAATCAGGGACAGAACATTTACTGAATTTGGCAGTAGTTTGATGCACTGTCATGCTGCAAAACATTTCAATCATTGTAATGCATGCAGCTTGTTTCAGTGTGGCACATAACTGGCAGCATAATTATTTTCATAAGTTGGAGAATTCTTCTCTAATAATGTCTCAGTCAGACTCATGCAGTTGCATTAATATGATAATACAGCACATCTTTATTCATGTGATGCATCTTTTAAGAATAGACATGTTTATTTTGGCAAATTTCCTTTCCCATACATGTCTTCTATTCCTGTTTTTCATTACCTAAGGTTACTGCAGAGTACTATATTACATTAAATAATCATATCTTCTCTATTGAAATCCTCTCTGAAATGTGATAGTCTGGAACATGGACTGTATTTAGAATACGCAAATAGGTAAATTTTTCCCCAGAGTTCCCATCTTTCAAAGACTGAAATTGCTTTCCCTCGCCTTTGAAAGTAGCAAACCATCACTCATCTCTAGAGGTCTGAAGAGACAACTCAGTTGTGTAGGGTATTGTATTTCATTTCTATGAATGGTTAATGACCAGACTGCTCATCCTGTTGTCCTTTCTGAACATAGCAAGATGGTAATATTACTGACAAATCTATTGTCAGCAGATAGTCAGTGGGCTATGATTTATCATAGTCTCAAACAATTCAAGAAAAGAGTTGATTCTTCAAATGCCTGTTGATGAAAAGTCTATGGAAAACAAAGCAGCAATCACAAAGTATAAATTAAAAATTATTTATGGTCACTTAAACCTATCAACACTCTGATTTCTTAAAGAATATTAGTAATTTAATGACCTCAGCCCCACAACACTACACAATATTTCACGGGGGAAAAAAATTAAGAGACTGAGATATTGGATTTGCTGAACTCATTCACTGGAGTGGGATTTTATATAAGTTTGGGGAACTAAGTCCTTTGGTGATTAATAGTAAAAAAGAAAAATTGATGTAATTGACTATTCTATGCCATGAAGTATCATCACTCTAAGTTGTGGGTAAAAAAGTTTCTACAGGAGTTTGCAGAACCAGTAAGGAGGATAAAATAAAAGTTAACAGTGCCTTTTTATTGCAGGGTAAGCTTGGTGTACCCGGATTGCCAGGGTATCCAGGAAGACAAGGTCCAAAGGTGAGCTGTAAACGATCTCTGTATCCTGTGCTCTGACAGTAGTCACAATGACAGTTATTTTATTTGTGGTTTGGGGAAGGAGTGTGTGGGCATCAAAGGAAAGGCCATTTTTCACATTTTCTTTCTTGACAACCATGTTCTGAAGTAAAATCTTTTAAAATGTTGGTTCTCTAAGAAGGCTTTTTAAGTAACACTGTATTTCCTGATCTTAACTATACTGCCTTCAAGCCTTTTTTGTCCTCTCACGAGTTGTCTTTTTGTGGACAGTCAAACTGGCATGCATTAAATAATTTGAAAACAAAGAAACTGCTGATATACTTGAAAGAGATTGTCCACTAAATGGATGTTGATAGTGATGGGAGTTTTTTGTGTGGTACAAGGATTCCATTTGTTTCACTACTGCTTATTCACAAAGTAAGCCATTTTTGTCATGTTTTCCTTTTGCTTCTGTTAAGAAAAACATGACGAACCCCAACCCTTAGATGATTTGTGTACCCATATCTATCCTTCAGCTTTTTGTAATATTCTGATTGCAGTAGAAAACTGTATAGGTGGTTTCTGGTTTAAGTGAAGGCTTATATTTTTAAAACATTGTTAGGTCATCCTAACACAGCTTTAGGAAGTGAGCATGATAAATTAATCTCAAACTTTCTTTTCTGAGATTAACAGGAAAGATGTAATAAAAACATGGTTATACTGATGTTTCCCAATGTAGAGGAGGCCCTGAGGGAAACCTTGCATCTCCAGACTATCTCAAAGATACTCACCTAGGAAAATGTCACAAACAAAAGAATCCAATACATCTTCACAATTAAACAGTCAACTTGCAGTAAAATCCTCAGCTTTGCTCTACTTCAGGATCTATTTTTATTTTAAAATTTGAAGCTATGCTTCTTTGGCAGAAATACAACATCCTGGCTGGTTAAGCAAAGCATTTTTCTGACTCTGGCCTATACTATTGCTCTTTTCAGTCAAGTGAATGAATCATCTGAAGAACGCTAATTCATTGAGCACTGTGTTAGTGAAAACTATCAAAACCATCAATGGAAAGTATTCATGAAAACCATTCACCTTGAGAGACATGGGATTTTGCTTTTGTTTCTTAACTCAGATGTCTGAGTTTTCAGTCTCTCTTTTTGTTCTTCTGTAGAACGGTCTTTTGAAAAGTCTGAGATCAAAGAGGTTTTACATTATTCAGTTCTAAGAATAAAAACGGTGTAACACTTCAAATAAAAGTTGATTGATTCTTTTTTAAGCAAAGACTTGATCAAGGATTTCATTATAGTAGATTTTTATCATAGTAGAAGTGAAAATACTTCTCAAGCTGCATTCACAGTTTGCACTTCTAATTCAACGCTTAAACTTCCAAGAAAGTGTAATGACAGCTACAATACATCTACTCACTAGAGATTGTTTTGAAACTTGTTCACAGGCTAGTTCAAATTCATGTAAGGGAGAGAGTAAAAAAGAAGCAACAGAAAATCGTGTTAGCTGTGTAAAGCGAATTGGAAGTCTTGTCCCAGAATTGTCAAGGTTCACAGTGTTCTTTTTGTTGTTACTTACTTACTTTTCATTGTTCTTCTGAGAATTGTTCTTAGAGTACTGCCATTATCTGATAATTCTCACGTTTCTTTTTCTACTGTCAAATCTCTTGTGATTTACACAGTTGCAAAAAAATATTGTATACATAAGGTATTTACAACAAACTCATGCCTATTAATGCCTTACCATTAGAATATTTTTTCCCTCCCTTTTAATTAAAAAAAAATGTACTTGGGCTTCACAGAGTAGAGTTTTCACAGCTCTAGTCTCATTTTAAGTTATAACTGGTGAAGAATTAAAAAGGGAGAGTTGCATCCACTGGTGGGTGAGGTCTTCCCACCATTGCTGTGATGGCCTTAGCTTTAATACCATTGAACAAAAAACTCACATTACCCCAAAAATGTCTCTGGACACCGCTGCTTCCTGCCTCTTTCTCACACTTTCTTGCACCAAGAATAGCACAGCACAGTCATGCTGATAATGAAACACTTTCTCACAGTCTTACATACCAATAATAGCACAGCACAGTCCTACTGGTAACAGCAGTGTGAAAAATTACAGGTTGAACAATACACATAGCGATGCAACACGAATAATCCATGGGTCATCCATATAATTTTCAGGCCTGTTGACCAGATCCTGTCACTTCAGACCCCAAGTCCCTTATGACATATTACTCCCTTGGTAGGTGAGAAGCCTGCTGTCCCTCTGGACCTGTATAACAGCAATAAAGAGGAAAATAATACTGTTCAGATTAGACTGGGCAGTTAGCAAAAGGAAAAGGGAGGAAAAAAGGAGAAGAAGGAATAATGCCTGAAGCAGATTCAAGTCAGATAATCGCCCCATATTTTTTTCTTATGAGATGAGCACATAAACACATGTATGAATTGCATGTTTCAGTTAAATGAAACTGGCTTACAGTGAATAAAGCACCTGAAGTATTTACAGCTCAGTAAAGTGAATAGAGGACCACTGTTCAAATGTAGCAACATCTTACAATTATTTTGAATGAAATTGTTTTCTAAAAGAACTATTGTACTGTAAGCCAACAAGGATGTTCTTCTTCATTATGATACAGTTATTTCCAGTAGGCTGTTACTGATAATTTCTTTCCTACTTTTAAAAATGGTGCAGAATTAATGAATGCTTCATTGTCTACTAAGATGACAAATAACATCCATTCTATACATTGATTTTTTTTTTTAATGCATTCAGGACTTGAGGCATTAGGGTAAGTTAATTTACAGCTATTTGTTAGCACCATCACACTTGCAAGTTTGACATGTACAGTGTGTATGACTTTGGAGGTGTGCTTTATATATAAATTAAATGTTGTCTACACTGCTGTTTTGTTATAGATATTCTCTGATATTTGCATTGGTTTCTTACATAGGGCTCAACCGGTTTCCCAGGATTCCCAGGTGCCAATGGAGAGAAAGGTGCAAGGGTATGATAATTCATGCTTGCATGACACTTAATTAACTTTTGGAACTCAATGCTATGGGAAGTCAATGAAACGAAGATACAAGCTACTATCTAAAGAATTGCAAAAACAGGCTTTTAACACTTTACATTCATGTAAAATAGGATGTGCTGAGATACTTGTTCTCATTCTTTAAGGTATTAATCTAGAAAGGAACTCAGACACTTTCTCACAGTGCATATGATATGATAATTATATATTTGAAAAAGAGAAAATAAATCCCTTTCACTGAGCACCTCTTTTGATAGTATAGCTGAGTGAGTATGCAAAGACTGTTCTCCTATATCCCATGAATTATCCTGCCACCTTGCAATTTACCTTCAAAGAAGTTCAACTTGTATTTCATAATTACTCTGATTTGCCAAAAGCTTTTTTATAGATTTTATAGTTTAAAAAAATGCAAAATATACCAGACAAGATGAATAATATGTGCTATTAGATATATTAAAAACAGATGTAAATAGACAGCTTTTGCTGCTTTGTTTACTTGAAGCAGGTGGGGGAAAATCTGTTATGTGTATGCTTCAGACTGTAAAATGAAGTATAGGTTAGAAAGAAGGTCATTATTCTGTTGTCTCTAAAGCTCAATTGAACATAGCAGAACATGTTGTTAAACAGATGATGGAATTAAGGGGATGAGTCAGAATTCATAGGCAATAGCAACTCAAAGTCAAACTGAAGTAATGTATATAATTGTTCTTAAGAATCCATTTTAATCTGCAGCATGAAAACAAGCAGATAGTCATGAATTTAAGATTATGAAGTCTGATTGCATTTGGTGTATTGTTTGAATTGTTCTTGTATTATTTTAGCTAAGACAAAGATCCATTGTTATGGACAGACACAAGCAATAAACCATGTTCAGTTCATCCTTGTTTGGAAAAAAGATATGACTGCTAATAAAGATGCTAGATTTAAAAAAAAAAAAAGAGAAACAATAACATCAAAGAGCGAACTTAAAATTATGAAACTCTATATTGATCCATTATCAGGTCTTCATAAAGTTTTCAGTTCAGATAGGATACTAGCCATGCAATTAATGCCTTCAAGCTGCATGTATACTTACATATTATGCTGATCATCAGTAAGACAATAACTGCTGGTTTTGTAATGTGAATCAGGCATTATTGTTAACCTTGTGTAAAGGGATACCATTGTTTTATGCTACCACGCATACTGATATTAGGAAAGGTGGTCATTTTCCCAGAGAAGTACACAAGCTGTGTAGTATTTTAAGAACAACACATAATTTTTATTTTGATAAATAAAAGAAAATCAGTATAAAAGAAAATCCTATAAGAAAATAGGTGTGCGCATTTGATTTGGTTTCCAATAAAAGCCAGCTTGATGCTAAAGATTAGAAAATACTAGTCATCATGTTCCTTCTTCTACCTGAAGAAAACTCCCTTGAATTTTAAGCTTCTTTGCAATAGAATGCACAGGAATAATAATGCTGAGCCTAAGAAAAGAAATCTGTTGAGTATGATTAGGAGATATGTTGAAGAAAAAAATTGATCAAGTATTCTGGCAAGTTCTGTATGTCTGTGCAAGTGTGCAGAATCCTGGTAGGTGTAACAGTCACTTCCTGATATTAATAGAGAGTTGCTTTTTTTTTTTTTCCTGTTAACCTGTGGAGGTGTCCATGAGAACCAAGGAGCCTTTTCTTCAAGACTGTTAGTATATTGCAAATGATGCTAAGTCCTTTAGACCACTGTAGAGAGACTTTGCTTCCTGGGTGCCGTCTTCACTACTATTTCAGCCTAGTTTAAAATGTTCTAATCCCTGTGACAGAATCTGACTCTGAGGCAAACTTAGCACATTTATCTACAAGTCCACATGAATTCTGAAAGACAATCAATTTTATCAAAAGTCATGATTCTGTAAATTGAAATAAAAGTAGATGCTTAAAGATAAAATAACTTTTAAACCTAAGGGAGATGCACTCTACCCCCACTTCAGTGAAAAAAAAAATTGTCTCACAAATACATTGTTCGCTAAGATGATTTCTGTGAACTTTTCTCTGTAGGGACTACATGGCAAACCAGGCCCCAGAGGACAGCGAGGACCAACAGTATGTACTTTTGCTTTGCAATTTAGTGTGTTTCCTATACAAACTGCTTCCACTATACTGTGAAGAATTATTTTGATCTGGTTATAGTATCCAATATTTATCATCAAGTGAATCTGTGTTAAATTGACAGGGGCCAAGAGGCTCAAGAGGTCCCAGAGGTCCCACTGGCAAACCAGGTCCAAAGGTAATTGTCCAGCACACTGTTTAAATTGGCTACAGGCTGTTTCTTTTTAATAAAATAGAGGTTTAATCTTTGAAAATATTGTGTTTCCTTTTTAGGGTACTTCAGGCAATGATGGTCCTCCTGGCCCACCAGGTGAAAGGGTATGTGAAACCTATTTGTGCACATGTTGCTTTTCAAACTGTGTAAGGGTGTGATTGGAGGATTGGAGGGTTGAATGAGGCAGCTAAAGTTTGCGGAAAGCTTTTTCCATCTGTAGGTCAGTTTCGTACAGATAGGACACAGAGAATACATATACACTTTGTATTATATCCATGCACTTGAATATATCCATGAAACTCACAGCTGCACTTACCGGCCTATGGTTTTAAGAATGACCCATTTACTGCAGTGTACTGCTTGTTCATGGGATTTGCAATCACTCAAGACACCTCCAGAAGCTTCTTTGTTCAACAAATGATGGTTTTCTTCAGATCAGCTAAGTATTGCCTTCAGACTTCTTTCAGTACGCTCGAGAAATCCTATTGTGCTTGCTAAAATAAATTTTTCTGCTTGCTATTATGTTACCAATCAATGCACAAATTCAATATACAGTCAGCCCATTACACAGCAGTATACTGAAAAACAATAAATCAGATTTGTAACAGCAGCACTTGAAAACCAACTCAGATTGTGGACATGTGGACATACACTCTGATAAAGTACTTTTGTAAAGCCTAAGAACAAACTTTTCTGTCTTAATTATATTTCATTAAACCTTTTTCACCTAGATAATCTATAAATCCTTTCCCAGTACCCATCTGCAAGTCCAAATTGTCTCCGGAAGTATTCCTCTTCACAAAGGAGTTCCTTATGCATTTTCCCCTGCTCCATAGTGTCACTTTGTTACACTATTTCCTTGCTGAATACATACACGCTTGGTGTGATAGTACTGAGAGAACAACAGCGAACTGTTTTTGCTAGAATGACTCAGTAAACTGAAAAAGGAAAAAGGCCATAGGATCAGACTGCATGGTTTAATTGAGTTGATTGGTGGAGATAAGGAGATCCATAAAACTAATAATAACAAGAACACGGTATGAATATTTTCTAGAAGTCTCAAATTTTTAGTTTATGTGTCTGCAGAAAGCAATTAAGGTTAATTTTATTTCATTTATTCTTCACAGTTGCAAGTGGAGTATTAATAAACATGTCTGCTATATACATTTAAAGGAACGCACAACACCTCATATCTAATGTCACATTTTTCTGCTTAAGAAAAGGATTGTTTTCCTTTTGACTGAAAGCCGTTAAAGCAACACACCAAGGGAGGCTGCAGTAAGAAGCTGAAATTAGCTCTATATGAAGCACAAGTTAATATACCAAGTAGAGCATAGACAATGGGTGTAAGTGGAAAGTCTGGGCAAAACAGGAACGATGTGGCAAATGAGAGAAAGACACAGAGGCAGGAAGCTGAGATTCAGTAGCAGAGTGAGTTAACTGGGATATTGGTTGTAGAGAACTGGCACAGTTCAGGAAAGGAACTGTAGTTTGTTTTACACTTCGGAGGAACATCACAGACAGACAGGTAAATAAGAGCCTTGTAAAGAAGGGATTTGCTGACAGGTCCAAGAGGTTGTGTAGAAGAGACGCTGTGGGGAGACTGAAAACAATGAGCAGCTCAATCCAAGATGAAGGCATCCCTGTAGAGAAACTGATTAGAGCAAAGAGATGAAGAATCACAGAATACCACATCTCATATCACTTGAGTAATATAAGTGTGAGGTACCTATTTGCTTCCCAATAGGGGTGAATGTCAGCCAAAAAATAAAACTGTCACTTCTAGATCACTGAGACTATTTCAGGTACCAGACATGTAAACGTTAAATACACCATCCTGTGTAGCCACTGTTAAAATGAAATTTAATGACAAAAAAAAAAGGAAATGTAATTTTGATAGCATGCAAGTCTTCTTTCTTTCCAACGCCTCAAAGTGTGAGGATCAAAGTACAGTGGGAATTTATGAAAAAGGTGCAACTAACAGTAAAACTCTGATTTGTGCTCTTATATCCCACTTCTTGAGAGGGACCAATTTCTTTCATGTATTTTTTTGCAGTAGCTGAATCAATTTTAATAGTTTTCCTGTATAAAACTCTTCCTTCTTTTTTCAAACTTTCTGCTTTATGTTATGCTCACAAGCAAATGAGGAAAGGTCATTTGTTCAGAGAGAGCAGAATGAAAAAAAATAAAACCCTTTTATGGAACACTGCTGTGTGTTATGGAGTTTTCAGAAACAACCTTACACCTGTTTTGGAAGAGAAAATAAAAATTATGGATAGTGCAGTAGGATCACAAAGGTTTCTTCCCTTGCCTAGCACTTCTAAATTGTCTGAGATGTAGTATTCTAATATATTCAAGGCCTACCCTGGAATAAGGTTCACTTACAGGTAAGTTCTCCCAGGCTGGGCACAAAGGATCCTTTCCCACAGCTATATTCACATACTGCTTTGCCTGCTGCAGGAGTCAGCCGTGGTCTGGAAGTGAGCCTGGCCTTTAATGAGTGAGGCTTGTGGAGCTCAGAAACAGCTGGTACTTTATCACAGAAGCAAAAAGGTAGTGTAATTTGGGAGATATGGCCTCCTGCCTCAAGTCTTTTGCATCAAAAAATAAGCCAACACTTCTAACATATTTTGACAGATGATGTCCTAGCAAACCCACACATCATAAGTGGAGTAGTAAGATTTGCCAAAGGTGAATGTTGAACTGAAAATTAGGAAGAACGCGAGGCAATTAATTCCCATGTTGTATGCAACACAAAAAACTATGGTTCATACTCACAGTTGATTCCTACTTTGTTATGCACTTTTTCAAGAGTCAGACACAGATATATTTTATATAAGTAGTTTTTCTTTTATCTTACTGTATTCCTACACAGGCCCCTCCAATGCCTTCGCCAGTGAATTGTTGCTACCAATATATATGGCAGTGGAGCCGAGGCTTTATACTTAAAACAAGACGTTATCTGTAGAGTTCATTTAATTTATAACTGAAGTTCATGTATTTTATAATTGAAACATACTTCTCAATCCAGTGTAATTGCAGTTAGCCTAAAACTTTTAAGTGTTTTTTTTTTTTTTCCTTTATGCTAGGGACCACAAGGGCCTCAGGGACCTGTTGGATTCCCTGGACCAAAGGGACCTCCAGTAAGTATCTTTTTAATTAAGTATATGCGACAACAGTGATGTTCTTTTTCATACAGTGATTCTGAAATTAGTATTTAGAGATATATTTAAAGGATGGTTTATGCATAGATTACAAATATGCTTGTTGAGCTTTCAGGCTAAGAGAAGAACTCTCATATGCAAAATGATCATTGGTGCAGCTCATAAGATATTCAGCATAACATACAAAACTGAAAATCTTTTAGTACATTGACACCAATGTCCAGGTGATAGACTGTATTTGGGCAAAATATTACTTTGCTGATGTGTATTTTCTTTTAAGAATTGATTCATTGAAGAGGAAGAAGACATTCATTAATAGCAGAAGTGTATAAAAGTAATACATGTGAGCTATAGCCTGAACTAGTTATACTGCTCTTCCAGTGTGTTTGTGCTCACATGGAGTACATACATGAGTCAAACCATTATGATTTTTTTCACCATGCATTTTTTATTTCCAATGCCAAAAATTGAAATGTCATCAGTCACTCCTGAAATGCTTAGTTTTGTGTTAACTGAGTCAATTAAGCAAAATAAAGGGGAAGGGACATATAGTGACTCTCCATGATTTCTTAATTTACAGAAATCCATTTTGAATGTGTGTGCATTTGACAGCCTAACACTCACCCTCCAAGCACACATCAAGGAGGACATGAAGAAAATGTATTATTAAAATCATAGCTAGCTGGTATAGAAACAGTTAAACTGTATGAAGGCTAGTCTAGAAAAAGCAAAGAAATAATTGATTTTTACATCTAATTGCAGGGGTTTTTTTCAGAATAAAGCATGGCTGAGAAATGCTTTGATTTATGTACTTTACAATTTCAGGGGCCACCTGGAAAAGACGGATTGCCTGGGCACCCAGGACAGCGGGGTGAGACAGTAAGTAAATATACTCTACTGTGTTAGTGTTGTAAACCTCCAAAGGCTGTGTTTATGTGATCAAAACTAAAGAAACGGAGACAGTAGAGAAAAGGAGAAGAGGCTGGTACTAAGAGATTATGTAACTGTAGTTTTCTTATGGTGTGTAGGTTAGGCATGAGAAAAATTTATTTTGTTTCCATGCTACAGGAATCATAGAATCCTCAGGTTGGAAAAGACCCCTAGGATCATCAAGTCCAACCATTCCTATCTGCCCTTAAACCGTATCCCTGAGCACGTTGTCTACCTGTCTTTTAAACACCTCCAGGGAAGGTGACTCGACCACCTCCCTGGGCAGCCTGTGCCAATGCCCACTGACTCTTTCTGTGAAAAATTTTTTCCCTTATGTCAAACCTAAACCTCCCCTGGTGAAGCTTGAGGCCATTCCCTCTTGTCCTGTCCCCTGTCACTTGGGAGAAGAGGCCAGCACCTCTACAACCTCCTTTCAGGTAGTTGTAGAGAGCCATAAAGTCTCCTCTCAGTCTCCTGTCCTCAAGGCTAAATAACCCCAGTTTCCTCAGCCGCAACTAGTAAGGTTTGTTCTCCAGCCCCTTCATCAGTTTTGTCACTCTTCTCTGGACGCGTTCCAGAGCCTCAACATCCTTTTTGTAGCAAAGGGCCCAGATCTGAACACAGGATTCAAGGAGCGGTCTCAGCAGTGGTGAGTACAGGGGGAGAATAACCTCCCTGGACCTGCTGGTCACACTGTTTCTGATACAAGCCAGGATGCCATTGGCCTTCTTGGCCACCTGGGCACACTGCTGGCTCATGTTCAGTCAGCTGTCAACCAACACCCCTTCTCCTCCTGGCATCTTTCTAGCCACTCTTCCTCTAGTCTGTAGCTCTGCATAGGGTTGTTGTTCCCCAAGCGCGGGACCTGGAATTTGGCCATGTTAAACCTCATGCCATTGGGCTCTGCCCAGTGGTCCAGCCTGTTCAGATCCCTTTGCAGAGCCTCCCTACCCTACAGTACAGTTTCTGTAGCAGAATGCTGTGAGAAACTGTGTCAAAGACTTTACTGAAGTCCAAGACAACAACATCCACAGGCTTTCCCTTATCCAGTAAGCGGGTCACCTTGTCATAGAGTAAGGTTGTTCTTTGCTATGCAACTTATTAACATCACAATGATCTTAAGTAGTCAATAGAAATAAAAGAAATTAGTTAAGATCTCAATTTTAATAATGATTTGCCAGGGATTTACTATATGGTTCTTTTCTCATTCAATACCATGTAACATAAGTAATTGCATAATAAAAAGGCAGCCAGGAATGATTGAACCTGTGAAAAAAAGTATTACGTTTTGAAGCTATACCCTAAGAATTCCAGTGAGTAAATTCTGGCATCAAAATGATAAACTTAACCCAGGTCCTTTTAGGTTCAGTCAATACTATGGTTCTCTAATTTTGTATTTCCTTTGGGTTTTGTAGGGTTAGACTCAAAAAAATTGAGTAACTTAAGAGCAAATGCAGCCTTCTGCCCTGTGTATATGTATACTTGAGCCAGAATCATTTCAAAAATATTTTTCCCCTGTGGGATCTCAAGTGTATGGTTTAGTAGAACAGATTTTTTAAAAACAAGTAGACTACTTGATTTTTTTTTTCCTTTTGATGAACATTTCCATTTCAGATTTAAAAAAAATATCAATCAGAAAACTTCCATTGTGCTCACTAGCAAATCAGTCCTAAGAATTCTATTTCTTATTTAGGCATATATCTCATTAAATTTCAGAAGTGCATGTGGGCATTACAGCAGTTAGGGAAACAGGCTAAGAGACATAGTCAAGTTGGAGAGCCAAGTTCCCAGATTGCACTCTATAGCTTGTTTCTGGAATAATGAGCATAAGTTGGCAGCAACTGAGGTAACTATAGGTAGAGAAAAGGCTACAGCTTTTACAGTATTTACTGAAGAAACTTCTTTTGATTATTACTTCTTTTACAAATTTGAATTTGTAGGAATAGATAAGCTAGTGACACAAGAGAGAAACCAGAGAAGTAAAACCATCATTAGCATCAAGCACAATTGAATATACTGCAAAGTATCAATGCATTCTGCAAACCTGGGAATAGCAGATCTTCTCAAGGTGCTTTCAGAAGCAAAATTCCTTTACTCTCCCTTAAAATAGGCTTCTGGAAGTGCTTTGACTGTAAAGGGAGGGACACGTGAGTTAGACCATGGTAATATTTGTCTGGCAGCAAGGAGAGAATCAGATTGAGGGAGCTAGAAAAAGTTTAAACTGGATCTGATGGAATGGGGCAACTCCCCCTGAGACTGTCCCCAGAGGAATACTGAGCCAGACCTAAACTTTGTGAGAAATATGGGCCAGGTGACACCTTTGTTTTTACACAGGTGATCAGAGCAGGGGGCAGGTACAGGCTGTTAGGAAGGGGTACTGTGGAAACCTGGATAGGATGCAGCAGTGAATGCACTCTCTTGACTTTATACAACAACACAATTCCAACATTTTAAAGAAATTAGCATGTTTCAAAGATACATTAAACATGTAAGTTTGTCATTCAGCTTATTGACTAATTTTGGATGGAGGTCTGCAGCCATTGATTAGAAAATGAAAAGTCTGTAAAATTTGCTGTTGCTCCGAAAAAAATGTCCCCAAAACATTTAATTTCTATTCCTTGCTTCCCAATTATTGTCACTGTATCAATTTCTCATTAACTTCTTTACTTTTTTGGCACTCGTGCTGTCTTTTTATCATCTCTGTATAACCTTCATCTTCCCTAGCTCTCTGTTTCTTTTCACCTTTTTTCTGTATAACCTCTCCTTTATCTTTAATGGCCCTACAACTTAATCCATCATCTGTGTCTTTCTTTAAAAAGCTTTTTTATATCTGACTTTATCATTCATAATGTATATATTTAAAAATGTATTTTCATCTGTCTTTAGCTGCATCACTTTTGCATTCGGGCTCACCTAATTAAGTTCACCTGAAGTAAAACAGACTGGAATTTTTACAGCTGTACCTCCTTAGAGAGATTGACACTGAGGGAAATAAGAACAATTAATCAGTACTTCATTCCTGTGTATGCTCCAGAAAAAAAAGAATTTCTAATTTTTATTTCCTGAAGAGAAGGGATATGCAACATGGAACCTCTCCTCTCTTCAGTACAGATATGAATTTTGCTGGTTTTTATCTTGTCCTGGGTAACATAGCGTTCTACATTTATTTCACAGGGTTTTCAAGGGAAAACTGGTCCTCCTGGTCCTGGTGGTGTTGTTGGCCCTCAGGTATATAATTTAATTTCATAAGATCAATCTTTAATGGTTGTACTATGGCTAAGGCAGTTACATTTGTTGTATTAAAGGGACCATTTTGATGGTTATATTAACATTTGTAACAAAATATATATAAAACAATTTTAGAAAAGGGTACTTAGTAATCATCATTCCACAAAATATGCAAATGTTGTGTTTTCTTTTTCATTTGTGTTTTCTTCATGTGATTACAAAGCTGGTGGTTTACAAAAGTTGGGAAGACATAGTTCTCTACCATTAAATAGTTTAGAAAAAAACAATACAACATATGACTTTCTTGTCAGAAGCCAAATTTCAGTTACTTTTAGATTGTGGAGAGAATCACTGTCAAAATATCATTTGACCTAATTGTACTCGCTTGCAGCAAAATCAAGCATTTCAATCACATAAGATTTTTTTAGGCAATTCCCTCAATGCAGATTTTCTGCTAGTGATCTGAAGAGATGTCCTTCACCTTTCCTACTTTGTGATTCATATTATTCAGGAAAACAATAGTAAGGAGAGTGTTTCAAGGTAAACATGGATTTCCCTTCTCTGTCCTTTTTGTAATCTCTTTTCATACGTGAATATACACTATGTTTTAAAACTTCGTTGATTAAGGAGCAAGGTCAGAATGTCACTGTTTGGGAGCTGTACAGACGTGTCTGCAGGCAGAATGAAATGCAAGATTTATTTTATAGGACAAAGATATTTTGTAAGTCAGTTGTGCCTACAGGGAAGGTGAGGAATGTGTGCTAACCAGGGGTAATATTGTTCTGTAACAGATACTCACAACAGTTCAATATTAAGAATCTGGTCCTCCCTACTTCCCCACCACCTTAATACATTGAATACCTTGAGGTAAATGAAGTTTTACTTCTGTGCTTAGGGTCCTACTGGTGAGACTGGCCCAATTGGTGAAAGAGGTCATCCAGGTCCCCCTGGCCCACCAGGTGAACAAGGCCTCCCAGGTGCTGCAGGAAAAGAAGGCGCTAAGGTATGATATGGCTCTGTGAGACAAGTTGGAAGGGAACGATAAGCTGCTGACAGCCTCACACTGAAAATCATTTTGTAGAACATGCAGAATAAAATCAGAACGTACAAAATAAAATCATGATTGCTTTGTTTTACCCAGAAGGATTTTGAAGACAGGAAGATTCCAGTTTTAGTGCTGTGTCTTCTTCCATTGAAATAATGAGAATTCTCTTCAGCCAATAATTACTGGTTTTGTAATTAAAAAAATTAAAAAAAGATATGTACACTACGCATTCACTGTGAAAATATATAATAATATTGTGTTCACACCTATGTGGAAAATTATACATTGTATAGTAGGATGTGTAATACTGTCTGCAAGGCAGAATTTCATGTATCAAATTTAACTCTTTGATTATTTTTTGGACACCTCTGGAGCACAAGAAAAATATTACTTATCTAGTTATTGTTTAAATCTATTTAATCTTCCATTTTAAATAGGCATTGTAAATTCATAATGAATGTTTCTTTAAACAATGGCTTGCATGTTTTTCACTATATTCTATAACTAACACTGTATTTTGTCAAAGCTTGTAACCGTATTGACAGACTATTGTACTGAAAATCTTAAAAGAATGCCTGAATAGATGGGGCTACTACTGTAACTAGGATCTGGTATTTGATTTTTATTACTCATTTAATGACTATCATGAGCATTTTTAACATTTGAGTTTTTAATCAAAATGTAAAATGTCTTCTAGGGTGATCCAGGCCCTCAAGGCATTCCTGGGAAAGATGGACCAGCCGGTCTTCGTGGTTTCCCTGGAGAGAGAGGCCTACCAGGTGGTCAGGTATGGTATGGTATAAGCACTAGAAAAATTCACATGATTCTAAATACAAGAAACAGTGGATTAACTCTTTTATTTCATGGAAAGTTCTACAATGCTTAAAAGCAAGTGCAATAGGAGAACAGACATCAAGTATCTGAGATTGTTATATATCATCAGCTATATAAGCAAAAAGGAATTTATTCATTTTTTTGTCTTTGTATTTTTTCATTCTTTCTATTACATGTTTTGCAAAAATAACTTTTGAACTTGCCAGTGTAAGAGATAAATTGAGGGGTTTTTTTTCATTTTCTCAGGGTCCAGCTGGTCTGAAAGGAGGGGAAGGCCCACAAGGCCCACCTGGACCAATTGTAAGTAAATGTAGTAATCTATGGAAATATAAACAATATTATATAGTAACCATTTTTCTGTATGCCATTCAAAGTAATAAATAGTTATTTTCTACTAATTATCCATACTTCTAAGCATTGAAGGAACATGAAGGCTGTAAATATGCAAAGCCTTCTGCTCTCAGAAGGTATGAGATTTACTTGTTACTCAACACTTGCCACTTATAACAACAAATTATTGTTGACACGAAAGGGCTTTTTCTTAGCAGGAAGATCCATGTATAGTAGATAGTGGACTCATGCTGTTGTTGCAGGTTGACCTTAGCTTGATGCCAGGTGCCCACCAAGCTGCTCTATCATTCCCTCTTCTCAACGGGACAGGAGGAGAAAAAACAAGATGAAAGTCTTGTGTGTCATATTAAGGACAGGGTGACGACTAACCAGTTATTGTCAGGGGCAAAACAGACTCAACTTGTGGCAGTTAATTTAATTTATTACCAATCAAATCAGAGTAGAATAATGAGAAATTAAAAAAAAAACCACCCCTCCCTTCTTCCTGGACTCAACTTTACTCCTGAATTCTCTGTCTCGTCCCCCCAAGTGGCACAGGGGGACAGAAAATAGGGGCTGTGGTCAGTTCATTGTATGTTGTCTCGGCTGCTCTTCTCCCCTCACACTCTGCCCTGCTCCATCGTGAGGTTCCACCCATGAGAGACAGTTCTCCATGAACTTTTCCAGCATGAGTCCTTCCCACAGGTTGCAGTTTTTCACAGACTGCCCAGCATAGGTCCTTTCCATAGGGTGCAGTCCTTCAAGAGTGCACTTCACCAGTGTGGAGCCCCCACAGGGTGACAGAGTCTGCCAGGAAACCTTCTCCAGTCTAGTCTGCTCTAGTAGAGGCTTCCCACAGGGGCACAGCCTTCTTCAGGTGCATGCATTTGCTGTGGTGTGGGGTGCTCCATGAGCTGCAGATGGATATCTTCTCTGCCATGGACCTCCATGGGCATCAAAGGAACAGGCTTCTACACCACGGACTTCACCATGGGCTGCAGGAGAACTTCTGCTCTAGTGACTGAAGCACCTCCCCCCCCACGTTCTTCACTAACCTAAGTGTCTGTAGAGTTTTTTCCTCTCCTATATTCCCACCCCTCTCTTCCAGCTGTTGTTGTGCAGCAGTCTTTTTCCTTCTTAAATACATTTATCATAGAGGTGCTACTGCTCTCACTGATGGCTCATCCTTGGCCATCAATGGGTATCTCTTGGAGCTGACTGGCACTATTAGACATCTGGGAAGCTTCTGACATCTTCTCACGGAAGGCACCCCTGTAGTCCCTATTTCTACCAAAATATTGCCCTGCAGACCCAGTGCAGCTATGTTGACTTTGTACAACTGTAGTTGTCCCACACAATGTTAAAAATTCTGCAGCCGTTCTGCATAGCCTAAGCTATCTTTTAAATATGTGGCATCATTCATTTTGCACCCTTATTACTACATCTAATTATTTAAACAATATATATCAGCCTATGTGTAAGTTTTGATTCATTTTAACTCATTGTGAAAAAGATTCTTTATGAATATGATAAAGAGAAAAGCAGAGATGTATTCTTGCCTCATAAACAGTAAATTATTTTCCCTTAGGTCTTGTGACTAGGCTTTTTCTAGATGGTTCTGTGACCAATAGTTATTTGCATTTATCATAGAATCACCAGGTTATAAGAGACCCACTGGATCATCGAGTCCAACCATTCCTATCAAACACTAAACCATGCACCCTGAGCACCTCGTCCACCCATGCCTTAAACACCTCCAGGGAAGGTGACTCAACCACCTCCCTGGGCAGCCTGTGCCAGTGCCCAATGACCCTTTCTGTGAAAAATTCCTAACGTTCAGCCTTAAACCTCCCCTGGTGGAGCTTGAGGCCATTTCCTCTTGTCCTGTCCCCTGTCACTTGAGAGAAGAGGTCATCACACTCATCTCTACAACCTCCTTTCAGGTAGATGTAGAGAGCAATGAGGTCTCCCCTCAGCCTCCTCTTCTAAAGGCTAAACAACTCCACCTCTCTCAGCTGTTCCTTATAAGGCCTGTTCTCCAGACTTTGTTTCATGTTTTGACTTGTATTATTTATACCTCTGCTACATCTTTCACTTTAGTTTCTGGTAGGTCTGTACTGAAAAGCATTTGAGGTAGGATATGCGTAAAGTTACCTGTTCTCTATTGTCATTTTATTTACAGGAAAGTTCTATGAGAATGCACTGCTCAAAGCATGGTACAGATAGTCCCAAATATGAATTGTGTGTATTCTGACAGTCATCTTGTCAACTTATTTCTTTCATTCAGTGCAACTGAAGTTAAAGGGGGGAAAAAAAATCAGCACAGCTATTCCTGTTAGAGCAGAAAGTAATGACTGAACTGAAATTCTATGCATTTCAACAATAAAGTGCTCTCACGTCCCTGCAATTTGCAGTGAGATTAGAATGCATTAAACAAGGAGGAAAAAACACCTTGCTTAATTTTTGCTTTTGGATTATTTCTACGTTATTGGAAAAGATCTGCTGTAGCACACTTTCAAGCTTTACTTCTTGATTTCTTAATACTTGAATTCTAAAAATTAATTATTGAATTCTTAATGCCTTTAAGCTTCTCTAGATCAAGAACCTGCATTTGTGACTTATACTTCCTAACAGCATGCAGCGTGTGTACATTCCCAAAAGGTATCAAAACAAGGTCACTGGGAGGGAATGGAATGGAAGCCGTTAGGGCGAGGCAAACGGGATACCATCCCACCCCATCAGAACCTGAATTCTTAGAAGAAAAGATCAATCAAAATCAAGAAAGCATAGACCAGAATAGTCTCTTCAATCTAAAGGTCATGGTTTCATTTTTTGCTAAAGGAGTCCCTGAGGCCTGACTAACCTCTGAAGCAGACAGTTAGTTCAGGTGCAATGAACCAGAACTCTTCTGAGTATGCACAAACCAGACAGCACAAGCATACCTGACATTTAAACACACACCACTTTCCCAGACAGGATGCCTACACGGTAGCTGTGCCACTACTGTCACAGTTTCTCATAAATAAATATCAGGTAAGGCTGTGAGGCAAAAGCACGTATTTTGTATATGCTTGTCCATATTCTGAAGTGCATGTGTATGAGTTTAAATTCAAATGATACATGTTTTTCTAATTCTTACATGGTGTGTGTGTGATAGTGTTTTAGTTCAAAACAACAGAGCCTTTTTGAGGTGAATGTCTGGATCATCCTCATTTACCATCCTCTAGTTCAAATTGTGGAGCTTTCTGGGAGCTCATGAACAGCATTCCTTTCATGTGAAACTAAATTGGAAGGGAAATTCCAGGAGCACTTCTGAGACACGCCAGCTAACGGGCTTCACTGCCAGACTAAAATTATGATGAAATATAGTCCAGAAATACAGAGAGTATGGGTGTTAGGAGCACAGTACAATCTGCTTCTTCCACACCTATTGGAGCTGTACTTGCTGCTAAGGTAAACATAGTCATAGGAAGAATCATTTAGGAAGGGCAGCATCTTTTGCGTAATATTTTTCTGATCTTTAAGAAACAGATGTAATGGTAGCAGGAATTGTGGACAGAGATAAAGGGGAGTTTGAAGGACAAACTTTCTTTTTTTTTCTACTCAAAAATATATGTTGAGTTCACTGTAGTGCAGGCAGGCCACTTAAGGCATAAGCAGCAGCAAACTGCCCAGAGTATTCCAGAAGTCCTCGGTGAGATTTTTTTTTCTATTTAATTTTTAATTACTAACTTGTTATCTTGAAAATGTTTCACAGTGAAAAAGGATCCATTGTTCCCGTAGTACTTGGTTTCTGTACATCTGGGTATGGATCACAATGGATTGGTTTTTTACACAGCAGCTCATAGCAGACCATGAGCATCAAATACTCCTAAAATATTCTTCCATCTATTTTTAGCCAACAGAAAGTACACACAGAAGTGTAATTATAATAGAGCCTTCATTTGCCGTTAATAATTGGAAGTGAATTCACGCCACAGGATGATTTTCCTCCAATTTCCTTCCAATACCAAGTGTTTCTAACTAGCATGTATGTTCAATTATAAGCTGATTTTGGCTAGTGCATAAATCTACAAGCATATCAAACAAATGACGGCTCCAAATACTGTGCATGCCAATTACTGTGCTTAGAGGGATTTGACCAAAAGAAAGAGATGCATGAGTGCACTCCAGAGCAAGATTTTTTCCTGGTTCATTTTCTTTTTTGTGTAGACTTTTTTGTTTGTTTATTTGTTTTACAGTTCTCTTTTATCTGCTATCTTTAGCTTCTGTTTGTTTTCTTGCCTTCTCATACTACTATGTAGAATGCCTGAATGCTGATGAGAGGAAGTTCTTTGGAATGTCAAGCAGTCATTTTTCATTAGCTCATTTAGGAACAGGATGCCCAAATTGGATTCAGAATAAGCCAGCTGTAGGCTACCCAATTATCAGTAGTGAGTTATCTAGAGCTATCTTCCTCTATCTGATAACATTTTTCAGTCACAGGGATCTTCCTTTGTTGACCATTTTGTTAACCATCATTGAAAAGCATTGCTGTAATTACATATCTCTATACAAAAAGTGAGATAAAACAAGGTGACTAATGCAAGGTGACTAATGTCTTTTTAAGAGAAATGCAAGACAAAGCATCAGACATCCATTCTGTAGAAAATCTTCTAAAACGCATCACAAATTAATGAAAAGATTCCCAGTTTTGAGTACCACTGTAAGACCACAAGTTAACAAGGAGTTTAATAATATAAAGGGATTGTCCTATAGTGGAAGGAAGGAAGGAAGGAAGGAAGGAAGGAAGGAAGGAAGGAAGGAAGGAAGGAAGGAAGGAAGGAAGGAAGGAAGGAAGGAAGGAAGGAAGGAAGGAAGGAAGGAAGGAAGGAAGGAAGGAAGGAAGGAAGGAAGGAAGGAAGGAAGGAAGGAAGGAAGGAAGGAAGGAAGGAAGGAAGGAAGGAAGGAAGGAAGGAAGGAAGGAAGGAAGGAAGGAAGAAAGAAAGAAAGAAAGAAAGAAAGAAAGAAAGAAAGAAAGAAAGAAAGAAAGAAAGAAAGAAAGAAAGAAAGAAAGAAAGAAAGAAAGAAAGAAAGAAAGAAAGAAAGAAAGAAAGAAAGAAAGAAAGAAAGAAAGAAAGAAAGAAAGAAAGAAAGAAAGAAAGAAAGAAAGAAAGAAAGAAAGAAAGAAAGAAAGAAAGAAAGAAGAGTTAAGAAGATGCCTAAAATGGTTTACCAAATTATGACTGTAATTTAATGTCTTCTGCTTTTATCTCTCAGAGACATGAGAGCATCTTTGAAAATAGAAAGTGTAGTTCCTGTTCATAAATCATAAAATTTAAGTATAGCAAATACAAAATATGTAAAGATAAATGTGAAAAATTGGCTAGGTAAAAATACCTATCAGAAATTATGGCGACTGTTGCTGTCTGTTGTTTGATACAGGAAAAATCTGAGTTATTTGGATTTTTCTCCTCTTTATTCTTACATCTACTGATGAGATGACCTAGAATTGTTTAGCTTATGAAACCTGACAAGATCAGAGACCATGGCAGTGTGGCTGCAGGGTAGTGATTTTTTTCTTGTTAAATTCAGTCTTGTAATAACAGTCTTTAAATAACAGAAGTAGGACTGAAAACTAGGTGTCCACCCAGACTTAAAAAAAAAATAAAAACACCTGGAAGGATAAAGTCATTCCTGCACAAATATTTCTTTTGAACACTCACACAAAATTACATCTTACTGAGATAGTTTGCAAAAATATTTGGAGCAACCATTCAGCCTTCTCTTCCACCACAGTTATGTAGAGGGAAAAACACCTTTTCAAGGAATAAGTACCAGTTTTGCTAACAAGGGTCAGTTCAGGAAAAGTATGTCGGGAATAAAAGCAAAAACCTGGGGCCTCATAGGTGAAAGTATCTTGAAGTTCCAGTGTTCCAGGAGCCAGCAAATTTGATATTGCTGAAACATGGAAAAAAAAATGGCTATTCAGAGCCTCAGACTATACCACTTATTACTTATCCATTTGATGATGTATTGCCCCACTTCCACTGTATCAGTTGGAAAACTATAACTTTAGTCTTACAAACTGTTTTGTAGGTGTCAAGCTGAAAAGCTGGGTAAATATTACCACAAACAAACCTTTAACAGTGTTCTATTGATGGAAAAAATACAGAAAACAAAGATGCTACAAAGGTGTAAAAATACACAAATTCAGAGAGAGAGGCCAGTTTTCTTTACTTTTCAGTTTCCAGTGAGTTCATGAATTTCAAGGTTAACTGAGTTCCTCTTAGTGAAATATTTTTTCCCATTGGACTGTTAAGCACAAGACTAGGTCCTATGTAGAATATAGTGGAACAGAATGCTCCATTATCTTTGTTCCCATGCTGCTCAATTTGCAGGACACAGGAAGGATATGTGGCATCTCAAATCCTCAGGAAGTATCAGGACTGGCAAAGCTGGATTTCGTGTCAGAGTTCTCAGCCAGTGATAGTGCAAAAAGGCATAAGGAAGCTCCAGCACGCTCCACGCTCTGCCTGTACCCAGGGGAGCATCAGGCTTCTGTCTCCCTGCACGTGGTGACTCTTGTGGAGACGCAGGAAGAAGCAGGTTAGATGGCAGTTAACATCTGTATCAAGACTCAGGAAGTTTTTCCCCTGTGCTGTCATGAACCCTTTTCACAAATACAGAATACTTGGTCAGAATCTGTGTGAGTGATCAAGGAGATAGAAGGAATTTGAATGTAAATGTCTTTTGTTCCCTGTCATTTTCTTGATGTGATATTCCTCATAACAGTTGTCCATTTCTTTGCTTATGAGTTACAGAGGACTTCTGTTATAGATCACTGTTTGGAAAAAGAATTTAAAATCTAAAAGCTTGTAAAAAGGATTTAAAATCATTACTCCACATTATGCCTTTGTCTGAACACTAAACAAGTATTGATAGACCAAAAATTAACATTTCAGTTCTGAAATTCCATTTATTTGCATCTGAAATTCCATTTATTTGTGTATGCACAAACCAGACAACACAAGCATGCCTGACATTTAACACACACCACTTTCCCAGACAGGATGCCTACACAGCAATAGTTCTAAACTGTTATCTGTGCCTTTGTATCCTTTTAGGAAGATTCTTTTTTATTAGAACACCTTGTTTCTTTTCCTTTTTTTCTCTTCAGCACTACTTAGAAGCATGTCATCTGTATTCTTGAAAAGTGCAATAAATAAGACAGGAAAAAATTAGCCCACTGTAGGTTCCTCTTTGTTTACACAGCAGTGCAGATTTTTACATAGCTAGTCATTCTCTCCATTTCGTCTAGTTAGCTCAGTCCAGGAGACCATGAAGGCACCACTCAAATGATGAATGGTTATGGGCCCTGGGTCTGTGGCAGACTGGCATATTTAAAAGAAAGGTTGACTTTTTATGGAGCAACCATAAACCCTCCACTGCTTCAAAAGAAAGAACTGACAGGGAAGATAGAAACTAAATTTTCTTTTATGAATGCTTTGATAGTTTCAGATAGAAAACAGAACAAAATTATTTAGACAATTAAAGGAATACAGTAATGACAATTATATGACTTATTTAATAAGTGAGGCTTATTAATACTAGGGTAAAAATTATTTCTCTCTGCTATTGTTCTTTGTAAATATGTGTTCTAGAATACACAATTCTCGTGTGTTTTACGTGTACAGCATCTGTCTTTTCCCCTTTATTTGTGCAATATTAGATTTTTAACTTTTTGTGTGCTTATCTAAAGATATCTATACATATAAACTTCCTCTGTATGAAAGAGCAATATAGTCATTACAGTTCAATAGATTTTGATACAGATTAGTTGAAGTCCAGAAATACAGCAACGAAAAGCACAAAACTTGACAAAAAATTGGGGTTGTGGCATGGGTTAGTTCTGTCTTTAAATATGGTGAATATTCTTCTATCAGAGTAGTATTTTAGTGTGCTTTGAAACACAGACAGGGAAAAAGATCAGGAGAAAATTATGAAGCATGCTGCTATTATGATTAACAAATACAGGACTGGGTATTTTAGCCTTTTTCTTTTCTCATACACATGCTGAATGTGTAGCCTTCTGCCAGAAGGAATCTCACTGAATAACAGGTATCTTCTCCATTGACATGGCTCATGAAAACCGCCAAAATTGCTATATCAGAATTCTCTTATAATTTTTTATTTCTTTCCAGGGTGCACCAGGGGAACGTGGGGCAGCAGGCACTGCAGGCCCAATTGGTCTACCAGGTCGTCCTGGACCTCAGGGTCCTCCAGGCCCTGCTGGGGAGAAGGGTGCTCCCGTAAGTAATCACAGAATGATATAAAGCTATCACAGCACAGACTTTTCATTCCACAATGCTACTTTTTCCCATTCTAGAAATTGCCTGTTGAACATAACCTCAGAATACCTGACCTAGCCCTTTTATGTTTACAATTAAGTAAATAGTAAAACATTTATTGTCATACACTCTTAACACCAAAGAAGGAGTTAGAAGGTGTAGATAGTAAGCCCATTATTATCGCAGCAGGGGGTGATTATAATAGAAGGGTTTTTCAAATCAGTTTTTCTTTGAAACTTTGTACCTATCCACTGTTCATTAGAGCACAAATGTGTTTGTCATTAGGTGTCATTATTATTTATTATAATTTTATGATATATTCTCTTCTCAGTATCATTTGCTTTCTGTTGTTTTTTAAAAATTTGTGAATTGGTAATGTGACTCCCTGCACTGAAATCTTCACTAGTCTTCTGTGATCATGTAGGTCATTTCTTTTTCCTCAAAACTAGGGTGAAAAAGGTCCTCAAGGTCCAGCTGGTCGTGATGGAATACAGGGTCCTGTAGGACTTCCTGGTCCTGCTGGTCCTAGTGGTTCTCCTGGAGAAGACGGTGACAAGGTGAATCATTATAACTGGTATTAATGCATCTGGGAGCAGGTCTGTCAGTGCAGTTCTCTGGTTGTAGCTTTCTTTGCAATAAATAGGTTGAGGATGTTAAAATAATATATTCAAAGCAGAGATATTGTGTTGACTTCTGGTCAATTTAGGATGTGACACCTTTCAAAATCATCTTGAATATTTACTTGTTACAGCACTGTTCTGCTGGTTAGCATAGGGTAAAGGTAAAAGCTTTGAGGTTTGTTTTTATGATGCATGAGTTTTATTTATCCCACAGAGAATATTTTCTGTGATTTAATTTAATTATAATTTATTATTGCGTAAAGAAAACATTACTTCTCTGATAGAGTTTCCTGGTGATTTTAATAACTTTGAAGTTTTGAAATATTGTACACTAAGCAGTTGTTCAGTCACATACAGTTAGATGAGTCAGGGTGTAAATCAGGGTTCTTTCATTATAAGTTCATATTCAAGGTGACATGGGATACGAAATTTCCTTTATTTAGAGCTCAGTTGCACTATACTTCAAAGCCAGCTCTTGTTGCCCTTTGCAGTATAGCAATCAATATCTGGATTAATATGACATACTATTGATCGATGCAGAATTGCCCCTCTAGGCCTTCACACTTGAAAGCAGCAGCATAAAACACAGAATAATTCTATCAAAGGGGAAATTTAAAGATACTGTGATATTGACTTCAACTAAGTGTGAAGGATACCATTTTAAACAAGAAGTTTAACTTCTGACTTTCAATTACAGGGTGAAATTGGTGAACCGGGTCAGAAAGGTAGTAAAGGCGACAAGGGAGAAAACGTGAGTAGCAAAATCCTTTGTCCATAACATTCTTTGTAAATAAAAAGTATTCATGCACGAAGTATGCAGGTAGGGTTCCTACATCAATGAAAAGAAACAAAGACACACTCAAAAATATTTCTTCAAAATAACATTGAATTTCAGCACAACACTGGAGGTTTGTACCTATAAAGACACATATTTGTTTAGTATTTCTCATATTTCTAGAGTTTACTGTGTCATTTTAATTCATCCATTCCATATTTGAACTGGGAGAGGGGGAACATACATATATTCTCTTATTGTGTTTAAGTTACCTTCACTGATTGTGTGAACATACCCAGCTTTAGCTTCTTAGCCTTAATAGTGAAGAATATGAAGACTCAGTAGAGATATCTTCTACTAAAGTTTTAAATTTTTTAAAGAATGTCTAATTCCTTGAGAGCTCACTTAAGTGATTGCAACATTTCAGAACAGTGAATACCTCAGATAAAATGGCTTATGCAAGTTTTCAAATATTATCACTAGGCCTGTTAGTCAACTTAGGGAGGACAGGTTTTTACTGATTTAATTTGAAATATTTTTGTCTTCAAAATTATGTAAAAAATTCAAGCACTTTGTCTTGTGATTACTACCTTTTTTTAAACTTCCTTGATTTTGGTTTCCCCAAAATTTGGAAAAGGTTTGTTTTCACTTCTATTCAATTTCAAGATAAAATGTTTTTTTTTTTAAAAAAATTATTCCTTAATTAAAAAATGGAGAAATATTTGCAGAAAGATTTTTTTATTATTATATTTCATCAATATTCACAGTTGGTAATGTTCAGAACTCATCATATGGGAATTCATACCTAAGCATATTTACTATCCTGAAAACACTGTGTGCTCATTATGATTAAAAAATTATAGAGCATCATAAAAGTAGATTGCTTCTATAAATGTTACCAAATTTATGGCTTATGTGTAACTACATGATGTTTTTTTAAGGGGTACATACAAATTCAAGCAAATCGCAATTTACTGGTACTTCTTAGAGAAACGTGTGGAGACAAAATGTGCAAAAATGAGTTGGTTTTGTTGTTGTTTTTAAGGATAAGCTTGTTCTTTTCAGCTATTTATATGAGGACTTCTGCAGTTTCCAGTGCATAAGACTTTTGACAACCCTATTTTATTTAAGTGCTATAATAAACTTTTTGTGATGCCCTTCTAATACAAAGAATGTAATATTATACATATCGATAAGAGAGCACTTCTATTATAAACCCATTTTCCAAGAAACAAATATGTAACCAAGTTGCAGACAAATTCTGCTTCAGACTAAAATTACTCTTGTGTAATCTGAGCTTAATTCTTTATTTAAGTTGGTAAAATTAATTTATCAAATTAAACATTTTTAAAGTCAGTTTTAAAACTATGCATTTGTTTCCAGTTAACTGAAAATAAATCTTTTTTATTTGCTATTGTAGTTGTAAGTGAGCTATGGTATGCAGCTCCTCTTTGTCTACCTAAAGAGTTTCATTACAATGCAGATCCTATGAACACATTAAAATCTACAATTTAAAGGAAAGGGCAGAGGATATATGAAGCAAGTTGGAGTCTGGTTCTGCTTCAGGCTTTGCGTGTGATCCATATTCCATTTTCCCCTTTGAGATGCTTCTTCATTAGAGATGCTTCTGCATTAGAGGAAATTTAAAAAAAAAACCAAAAACCAACCACACACTACACTTTTCTATTTCAGACTATTTTAGCATAGCTAGTTATGCTGAGCATTAGACTGTGACCACAGTTCCCATAGTGAGTGTTTGGGCAAGTTCCAGCAGAAAAAATAAAATGTCTGCAGCATAATAATTTGAAAACATGTCCTGTACTCTCAGTCTCAAAGTTTAAGGCATTTGGGACTATAGTATGTTTCCTTGAAATACAGGATTCAGCTTAGTGTGTGTTATTCTGTTTTAAGTCATGTATATTGAATGCTATTTGCCCTCAGTTGCAGTCATTCAAGCCTGACAATTTCAGGATGTATTTCAAATCTGCTTTCGTTTCAACATGCTGACAGATGTATATGGAGGCAGGGATGAAAGACCTTGTTTTGTCTCCTCTGAAAGATTCTGAAGAGGAATTAAGTACCTAATTCTGAAATCATGGAACATAAAGAATAGATATTCACAATACCTATATGCCCAGAAAAGCCTTGGTGGGCATTTAGAGCCTAATCACAGCGAGTATCCTAAGCAAAGAAGAATCCATTCCTGTTTAAGAAAAGCTGGAAATGTCTTCAGTTCCCAGTTGAAACTAACAAGGATTTGTGTTGGGGGGTTAATTATACATTGCCTAACAAAAAATAATGTTATCATACTCTGCCTAGGGACAGTACAATTCTATTGCTGATGTACATCCTCTTTTAGCTTCAAAACCTCCTCTGCTTCCACAGCTCCCTTTGTTCACTGAAGAGTCTTTAATGATTCTTCTAAGCATTCTCTCCCAAATTTGCTGTCAAGGGCAATAGAAAAAATAGCCTGGCCACGGGTCCAAATAACTTCTCATTAATCAGTTGCAAAGTACCTTCCAACAATACTTTATGTCACAAATGAGTACTAATGAGATTTAAAAACTGTAAATCTTGTTCTGGGCCCTATAAAATGAAGGAGCAGGTAGAAGCATCCTGCAGAGTGTAGAAGCAGTCTGTTCCAATATGATTTTTTTAAAAAAATCATACATGCTAATTCCCTTTCTCATGGTTACACTCCCAGTCAACAGGAGCATTCCTACAAGTCCTTTCATTTAGATATGTCACCATACAGGCTAAAAAGCTTTGCTTCACCTATTACCATCAGGTATGTGACAAAAAGAAAATTAGAAAACAAAAGATATACATAGCTTAACACTTCAAAATCCCTAGAAAATAGAGATACTCTCAAATATACATAGAACCCAAAGAAAGGCATAGACTACAAGACTTAACAAGTCCTTTTTCCTCATCTCTCTATAAAAGGCAGAATAATCTAATTTTACCCCCAGCAAGGTCTTTAAATTGAAGCATTATTCTGCACTAAATCTGAATTCCCAGCTTAGAAACTGCAGGCAGTTTCTTTATTATCTGAAGTAGCAGACCAGAATTCAGCCATTGCCAGATGTAAGGTTTTATGCTTTCTTAGCTTCGTTCTTTATCAGTCTAATCTCTCTAGCTGGTACAAAAACCAGATTTAACCTAGCACATAATTTTACCCTATCATAAACTATTATCTTATACTCCCGTACTCTATGTTAAATACCTTTATTAGAGCATATCTGCAAGAAATGACTTCTAAATTATACACACTGAAAAAAATTAAGAAGTTCCTCTCAGAGACATATTTTTTTCCTATTCTGTTGAAATGAGACTTAATACAAAAGAGAACGTAGTTCCCAGTGCTCAACAAAAACTCAGACTTTTATGTCTCCTGTAGGTCAAAACAAGCTTTGTCCTGCTGCAAAACACATTTGCAATTTCATAAAAACTGATCCAAATAGTAAGCATTCCATTTAAAGATAGATTGGTAGATGATTCTTTAAAGGTTGACTTTTTCTGGCACAAATCTCATCGACAGGTCTGATACTTTTAACTGTGAAAACAGTATTTTTCCATTTTGGTTCATATTTGCATGGGAATCTATTTTAAATATACTGCAATATTACAAATGTGCTTTCAATAAAGGTTAGTGTTAAATATCTTGGAGTTGTGCAAATCTGAGTCTACGAGAGACAAAAAAAATAATGGTTGTTTGTACTGAATGGAAAATGCTTGTGAATGATGCTGCGTTCTCTTTGGAAAATGCTTACTAGACCCTGATCATGCAAAGAAGTATATTTGCCATAATCACTGACTTTTCCTTTTGAATGTTTGTTTGTTGCAGGGTCCTCCGGGTCCACCAGGTCTCCAGGGTCCTGTTGGTGCCCCTGGTATAGCTGTAAGTAACTTGTTCAGAGCAAACCTCAGTCTTTCCATAATTCATCTCATACTTAGCTCTTTGAACTGCATGCTTCTTAATCTGGAATGTGTTGATTCCTTGTAGCAGTTTTTTATTGTAAACAAACCTGCATAGATGTTATTTTAGTTCAGATTTAAAGCAGGGCAATAATTTGAAGGAATTATTAAAAATCAAGTAGTGTACATGGAGAATGAGGCCCATCCTTTCAGTGAATTTATATGATGGTTTGTATGACAGTCAATAGTAAAATCACATTGGAATCAGATGCATTTAAAACAGAGTATCTTTTTAAAATTCATCTGATACCAGATGGATTGATTTTCATTTTTATTTAGAAGGCTTCTACCATGAAAATTGGTAGAATTATATGCTGCTTGTATTTACTCGTATGTAGGTATTCTATAACTGAAATGTTTGTGCAGATGTGAAAGAGAAGAGGTATTCAAGGAAAATTTTGGTGAGATATGCAGTATTATTTAGCCTACATTAAACTAGGGCATATGCTGTTATTCTACTTGTAGAACAGATTTCATTCCATCAAAATAGTGTATATGCATTTGTAAAGACATTAGGTTATTGTGAGCATTGCTAGTTGTTGCCTAGTGATTTCAGTCTGTTATTATCAGACCTGTGATAATTTTCCTTTTTGCTGTTTCCAAATAGGGCGGTGATGGGGAGCCAGGCCCAAGAGGTCAACAAGGGATGTTTGGGCAAAAAGGTGATGAAGGTCCTCGAGGCTTCCCTGGCCCTCCAGGCCCTATTGGTCTACAGGTAAATTCCTTTATTGTTTTATCCTCCACCTGTAGGAACCCTGATTTCTGAGTCAGCAACTGAATAATGAATATTGTCTTCTATTAATTAAATGGTAGCATCAATTAGTAATAACTGAAATATCCCATATTCATGGAGTTCATGCATAAACAGCAGATATAATGCTGAAGGAGATTGGTAAGGTGCTCTGAAACTGAACTCTTGGCTACCATAGTTTTTAGAATTTCATTCAGTAACTGATTCATTTATAGACACCAACATTTTCTGTTTTAACAAGAGTACTTCTTTCTACTGCAGATACACATTTTAAAGAAAATATTCAATCTGGAGGATTATTTAACATGTTCCTAGCCATTTACTGTATTTTCACAATAAGTTTTGGCAACACAAAGTGTTTCTTAGTGTGAAACTCACTGCTTGTGTTCTGAAAGATTAGTAGAACTCCATGGTGTTTAGACACAGCTGCCATTATTGGTAGGTTCCTAGAGTTTTGTGTTTCTTCCTCTTAAAATTGCTTTTTATGCATCAAAAAACACAAAGCAAATATACAGTAAAATGTAGGCTTCTTACTGCTGCATCCAGAGAATTGCAGTTGAAAAATCCTGCTTTTTCAAGAATCTAATTTGCTTAAATATAGCAAAACAAGATATTTGGGACCTTTGATTCATTTCTGTGTAATTAACACTGCAATCCAGAGCACTTTGAAATTATTAACATTTACTGTAATATAAAAAAACTCCTTTTCTTTTTATTAAATGCAAATAGGTTTTGCTTCCTTGTGTGTGTGTGTGTCCAAGTTCCATATGTAGACCTGCTTCATATAGTTTCAGGTGGATTTATAAATTGTTCCAGGTACGCTGCTAATATTTTTCTTTTCTCTTCCACATGTTTTAGGGTCTGCCTGGCCCTCCAGGTGAAAAGGGAGAAAATGGTGATGTGGGCCCAATGGTAAGACTTCTTCCCCCTTGGTAATTCTGGGGGCCATAGAGGTGATCTATATATTATTCTTTTTTGATCTGTAGTTCACAATTTGATAAGCTAGTCCTTCTGTACATGGGTATGAAACATCTTGTATAACATAAATTGTCTCCAGGGTTTACTTTGCTTTCCCACATCTGTGTCCTCATCTTTAATGTCGAGATTTATGTAACTTAAGAAAATATTCTGAAGAGTAGGTAGCAAACCAAATGCTATGTGTGTCTGAGACAGGACAGTGGCAAGGAGATTCAGGAAAGAAAAGCAGAGACCTCTATATCAGAGAGTTTGGAGCTGCTTTTCTGAAATTCAAGGTATTGTAAATTAGCTTCAGGTAATTGCAGGCCAGAAGATGGTAAACATTACTTGGCTATGTTTACCTATTCCTCTGGGTGATGCTGAGAGTACATTTTCCAACTGTTTATACTGTTGACTAAGTGCCTTCTGGGCTGTTTCTGACTGCAATGCAAGCAATCTACAGGATATATTTGCCTCCAACACCCTATGCCAAGCCTGGATGCTTTATTATTCCCCGTCTGTAGGCACCCTGGTGCAATATTGGCACATGGCTTGGAACCAGACAGATACACTACTCCTGGGTCTTTGCACAGTGGAAGGGGTATGCATGTAACCTGCAGGGATAGCACAGTGCAGTACAACAGTCCTCAGGAGTCCTTAGCATCTGGTCATTTCCAGCTCAAAATGCTGTAAAACATAACCTGGATGCCACGTCACCTTGTGAACCTATGCAATGGGCAGCATCTGTCCCTGCTGTTCCTTTAGCACTGCAAATGTGAAAAGTCCTCTACAGATTGAGTATATTGTTTTTCATGACCAGAAAAGCCCCACAGGACTTAGTCACAGAATCACAGAACAACCAGGTTGGAAGGGACCCATCGGATCTTCTAGTCCAACCATTCCTATCTAACACTAAACCAAGTCCCTCAACACCTCATCCACCCGTGCCTTAAACACCTCCAGGGAAGGTGAATCAACCACCTCCCTGGGCAGCCTATTCCAATGCCCAATGACCCTCTGTGTGAAAAACCTCCTCCTAATCTCCAGCCTAAATCTACCCTGGCGGAGCTTGAGGCCATTCCCTCTTGTCCTGTCCCCTGTACCTTGGGAGAAGAGGCCAGCTCCCTCCTCTCTACAACCTCCTTTCAGGTACTTGTAGAGAGTAATGAGGTCTCCTCTCAGCCTCCTCTTCTCCAGGCTAAACAACCCCAGCTCTCTCAGCCGCTCCTCATAGGGTCTGTTCTCCAGCCCCTTCACCAGCCTCGTTGCTCTTCTCTGGACTTGCTCCAGAGCCTCAACATCCTTCTTGTGGTAAGGGGCCCAGAAATGGACACAATATTCAAGGAGCGGCCTCACCAGTGCTGAATACAGAGGGAGAATCACCTCCCTGGACCTGCTGGTCACACCATTTCTGATACAAGCCAGGATGCCATTGGCCTTCTTGGCCACCTGGGCACACTGCTGGCTCATGTGCAGTCGGCTGTCAACCAACACCCCCAGGTCCCTCTCCTCCTGGCAGTTTTCCAGCCAGGCTTCTCCCAGTCTGTAGTTCTGTAGTCGTTATGATTGTAACTATACCAAATTGTCTCTTTGATACAGGGTCCACCAGGCCCTCCTGGTCCAAGAGGTCCCCAGGGTCCTAATGGAGCTGATGTAAGAATCAACCTTTTATCTTGCTAGTTCTTTAATAAGCACTATATTTGGAATAACTACATTTGGAATAACTTAACATCTTTCATCATTGTAGGGTCCTCAAGGTCCCCCAGGCTCAGTTGGCTCTGTTGGAGGTGTTGGTGAAAAGGTGAGTGTTGATAATTTCCCGTAGAAAGAGAAAACATTGGAATAGTAAAATGAATATATGTTAGATCTTCCTTGGAGCTGTATGGTTATACTACAGTTCCTAACTATCCTTCCTTGGCCTAGTAATTGTTAATAGTGATCAGCTATACTCCTAAAGACTGACTTACCATGGCTGGTCTTTTTATTTCACGTTTTACATCACAAAAATATTTCACGATCAGAGGAAAGAGCAGAAGAGGTAGTTTTCAGATGAAGGATTAAAGTAAGGTTGTGGTGGCTTCTTTAACTGCATAGTTTGATGCCTGCAGTAACATTGTTGGCTTCAAGTGTTTTACAGTTTGTACTGGTGTAGCTTAGAATATCATATAGCCCCCTGCCCTCTATCTGGAGCAATAAGAATATAAACTATTAACTAATGTATCAGTGGTAAAAACAGCTGTGAGATGAAGCTGACCTGAAGCATCAGTATGGATCCGTTCCTCACACAGACAGAGACAATTCCAATAAAGTCAAATATTTGAGAATGATATGTGCTGGTTGAAAACCTGACTTAAGACTGATGCTACATGACATTCATTCATTTTATTGCTATTTTCAGTTCTCTATTCAGGAAATTTCCTACCAGTATATGGGATGTTTCTTTAAAAAACTGTCATGTCTTACACAAAGAACATGTTAGATAATATATTCCTTTTTTTCTTAAAAAAAATCTTATACGCAGTAGGCATAATGGCTTTTTTTGTGTGTGATTTATTTGAATCATCAGTGTGATCTGTTATAACACGCTGAGCAAACACAAAAGTCAAAAGACAGTCTTTTGAAATTAATATTTATATTTATTTTAACAAGTTCAATGACTTCAGCCATATCATGCTTGTAAGACTAAAAATATTTTGCTGTAAAAATACAGATAAGAAATTTTTTTTTCTTCAACTGTGGATTTGGAAGGAAGATTCCAAAAGGAGCATAAAATGAAGGAAACAGAAAAAAATACATTCCAGGCCACTGTGTAAATAACTTATTGAGAAACTATTTAGATTATTCTTGAGTATTTAAATATTTGCCATAGAATATCATATGTATTCAATAAAATACTGGTGTCAATGAATCCTGGAAAAGATCACTAGGAATGTCAGTATTGTTAGTTTTTCAGAAAGCTCACAATATTGATAACTTTTCAGAATATGAAGCAAGTTCCCCTTTTTTTTCCTGTCCCATCAGATAATTAGATGCACAGGTACCTTTTCCCTCGTCTTCCTCACACAGTGTTACTGAACTTCAGTGCTTCAGAATCTCAACTTCTGCTCCCTTTCATTTCACAACATTGATGCAGTGTACTATTATTGGACCTTTAGGTACATATCAATCAGGCCTATGAATTCACAAATAATAACTTTAGTACCATGTCAATCAAAGTCCCTTTTATTTATCATTGTCCTCTTTTTGATCACTATCCAAAAACATGTCACCCTGCTTCAGAGTGATATTCTTTCTTTTCAGATAGTAAGGAAGTTGTCAGTATCATTTTTATGACTAGAAATATTGAAAAAAATAATATCTGCAGTTCATTCTACTTACAATCTTCTTACTCCTCTGCAATAACAAAAAATCTTTCTTCTGAGCTCTTCAATATTCTTGACATCTACTATACAGTTTAGGTTATGTGTCTGGTTCTTTTTCTCATTAAAATGTCCTTTCTTTAAATAACCTTTCACTTCTATTAGGACTATGTCAAAAGGAATCACTGAGTTCTTATCGGTATGACAAAACTATTATTTTAATAGAATCTTCAGATGTTCCATGATTTTTTTCTATATGCCCATCAAATAAATCACCAGTGCTCTGGGATGTGGTGAAGAGTGCACTTAGAATAATGTAATATAATATATGTGGTGATGGAAAAATATCCTTCTTTGCCTTCTCCCTTCTATGTCTTTTGAGATCAGAGGGTGCTGAGCCCAAGCAGATGAAAATATTAACTTTGTACTGTAGTTTTTTCATGGTAGCACTGTCATGTTTTAAGCTGGCAGTGCTTCATTGAGTTCCCTGTTTCTTAGGGTGTGGCTCAGAGCACCAGCTCACCTCTTGGCAGCAGTGTCATTTTCAGTCTTCAATCTTTTTTTACCCTAATTACATAAGACATACAAAACAGGATGCACTCCTGCTTGGCTGCAGCATTGACAAGGAATTTTCCTCTAATCTCCCAATTTTGTGACACTGTTTCTCCAGCCTACATTAAAAAATATCATGGCCTTATCAAGAGCTGCAGGATTTGCTTTTTGTCTCTGGGAAGAGGACCAACACCATATCTGAACATAAAGAGTTTGTAAAGATGGAAAAAAAAGTTACTGGAAAAGGAGAATCTGTGTGTCAGCAGAAGGCAGAAAAAAATGGGCACTGTGGCAAGAAAAATTCTTCCTGTGACCACTAGGGTGCTGAGAAAAATGTTTATTGTGAGAACGTTATATCCAGGGTAGCACCCAAAACATTCACTGCTTTATAAAAAACAATAGATTCAATCATTTCTTTAATTTTTACTCTTTCATGATCAAATTATACTATATATATATGATATATAAATATATCATTTTGTGGAAACTTTGACTTAGATTGAACTCTTTACTCCTTTGTTTCTCCCTGTGACTCTTCTGTATGATTTGGAGTGTTTATTTGTGATAGTCAGCCCACCAAATTTAAATCAAGAACATGTAAGTCAGGCTGTTTATCACTTGTTGTCATTTTTATTTCCTTTTGCTTATTTCCCATATTTTCTGCACTCACACAGGGAGGCTTCCAAGTATTTTATTTTGGAAGTTTTTATTTCTTCTAATCACTATCCTCCTCCTTCTCAAGTTTTAGTACATGCCAGTTTTTTTTCCTAGTCAGGACACCTTCCTTCTTAATTTCAGTTCCATTCAATAAGTTCTGCAGGCTTAGATATCATAAAGAGTTGTTTTGTCAGGGGGAGTTCCCACTATGAGACAGTTCATGCTTTTAAACAAAACATGCATTTTGTCTTTCCTTTTAATTCCCAAGTATTTTTTCCCTAATGTTTTTCTTACTATGTTAGCATGCTTTTGACCTCTGCATTCCTTTGAGGAAAGATACCATACTACAGATAATGCAACAATAGTGCTGATATTAGACTGTGATAAAAAACATTTTGGCATCCTTCCTGTCACTGGTGGAGAGTGAAAAAGAGTTGCTCACTTTCATATTTGAATCATTAGACTGGGAGATATTTTGTTATTGATCCTGGGGTTTCAAAGCCCCCTTATCTTCTGGCAAATTGTAAACAATTTTTGTCAGTGTGCCATCTGTTTTTAACTAGCTTGTTGTTTCCCCTGCTGTACTCACTAAAGCTGAAATAGTCAAAGACATCTGCAGTACAAACATGCATGTAACCTTGCATTATTAATGCTTGTAGCCTCTAGAAGTCTTGAAGTCCAGAAGTTTTGAGACCTACACTCAACCAAAAGCACTTAAATCCAGCTTCCAGGGATTACTTTCTTTGTTTTGCTTATAAGTAAGAAAAAGCAGAAAAACAAAACGTACCAACACATGCTTGTGTTTAGTTTGATATCAAAGGCCTAACAAGCAGATGTTCTAAATATCCAGTAAGTTGCTTGTGACTTCTTAAAACTGGGCCTTAGATGTTTTAAAACGCCTAGAAATTAACAACACAGAGAGAAAATGGAACAAGTAACATTAACCTCACACTTCTCTTCCACAAAGCCTAAGAAAGTTAGTTTGTTTTTTTTAATTTAGGCTAATCTGTGATAACTGCACTTGAATGCTGTTCTTCCACCCTTCCTCCCTTCTACATCATGTGTTAAACTGGCAGAGTCAACGCGTAATGCAAAATTAATATGTGCAGAACCTAAGCTTTATTTCTGTAGCCCGTCAGTTTAAATGTCTTTCGCTATATGGAAAAGTCTGATCTTAGAAAACGACTGTAGTCATCTGGGTTTATACTCCCTCCTATCACATCATTCTAAAATAATTTTAAACATAGTACACTAATAAGGAGTCTTAACAGTAAACAAGGGAAATCAATAGTTTATAAGATTGATCAGTCATTAACTTATACTGCGGATGAAAGTGAGAGAACAAAATCAATTAAGTATTTTGGTCCTAAGTATAAAAACATGTCCAATATGTTTGAACAGACATCTTTACATGTGCTTATCATTTTTCCACACACCTGTGTGGGGGCGATTCCTAAGGTATTTAGTCGTGATGTGTCTATGACAATTTATGCTACCTGAATACCTGTCCTAACAAATGACTTTTAATAGCTTTGCATGACTCACTGACTATGATCTCTTATCCTTCTCCATCTCTCCAACAGGTTCATAAACATAAGACCTCCCAGAAAATGCAGCACAGTTCTAGAATTTCTCTCCTCATTAAATTTAGCTCTCTGCAGAGCTGTAATATATATATAACACAATCACACAAGCATACTCTTGAAAAGGGATTGTCTTCTAGAGTCAGCTTTTCTCTTTTTTGTTTTTTTGTAAGGATGGCAAAAAGGAACAAAAGTGTAACTGAATCCTTTTCACAACAAAGTCAATTAAGAAGTTGCCTCTCACTCTTACAAAATAAATCACCATGTCCCAGAATTTAACTGAAAGGTGGCAACCTTCCATCGACCATCTCTGGCTCTGTGCTTTGTATGGGAAGGTCTCTAGAACTGGTCACAGTAGAAAACAAAGGACTTCCAAACTGCTGTCCTTAGCTTGATCTAATCCTTCTACTTGTTTAATCCAAGGAGGTTTTCAGAATTAAATGTGTCCATGAAATCACATGACTCTGTAGTTTATAATTTCCAACTTTGCTTGTTGAAATTCTGTCAGAGGAAAGCTTTGCCCAAGAAAGACAACACTAACTTCAAAGATCTGACCTGGTAACAAAACAGGAAGTATTCAAGAGATGGAATAAGTCTTTCTCAAAAGAACATGGGATACCTCCCATAGAGAAGGTTCATTGGATCCTGAATTAATAACATCCTTACCAAAAATGCAGACAGGCAAGGGCAAACACTAATCTACAGTTTACACAGGTTTTATTAGCTATAAGTATGTGCTCTGTAAACAAAACATATTAACTACAATCTTCTATATCAAAACTCTGTTTAACTCCTTTAACAGCTGTTTAGAACAAGTACAACTTTGCATAGTACCTAGTTTTTGGAATAGAAAAAGAATTGTCAGAAAAAAACAAGGACTGCACACAGGGAAGAGTCACATTTTTTTATAGAACAATGGCTTAGATGTATTAATGTGAGATGAAACTTTAATTCATCTCATCTTTCACAGATACCCTTTTAGGAGAACATCTTGACAATTTCAAGCCCTTCCAATTTTGCTTTTGTTTCTATGCACAGAGCTCCTATTGGCTGCCTGCATCAGCAAATTTCAACATGTACTATAGTAGAAAATCCTGAGATCCCAGGAGCACAGTGCTTCCCCTCTATCCCAAAGTATAAGTCAATACATCAGAGAAAGTCCATCTTTTATCCTGTTGCATGAGTGGATTGTAAAGAGAGGATTACAAATCAAATGTGAATCATCATCCATTACAATATCATTTGACAGAAAGGCAGAAAAAGAACTTACTCTCTAAGAAGCTTAGAAGGAGATTATACTGCCACAGGTGCTTGTCAAGCAGGAGTTTACATAACTAGCACTCTTATGTCACAGTTAGTCAGTCATGTATTGGCAACACCTGTTGAAGGATTCTGTGTTGTAGACTATTAGATGTAATATATTTTGAATACAGTGTAGCATAACATGTAATATAACTTGAATAACATCTATTTGTTTGTTAATTCCTGACCTCATTCTCTGTTACTGCAATATTAATGTTCATGTCAATTCAGTAAACCCTGTGCAGGGGATATGGAATAAAGATTATGAATGTTCTTAGGAAATGGATTTAGTGCTTATTGACCTGAAGCATCCACTAGACTTTTCTTTTTTTAAAATAACGAGTGCTGTATTGCAGAAGCAAATGAGTATTAAGAATTAAAAGAGATCGTTAATTTTTAAGGTTACGGCTAATTTAAGTATGTCTAATAAAATATACCAGAGTTTCTAAAGGCAAATTCACCCTTTTAAAGTGCCCTTTTTCGAGGACATTTTAATATTGTTCTTAAAATTGTGATAGTCTGTTAATTATCCTGTTCTGGAATTCAATTGGGTACTCAGAACTTCAGTTCATCTAACGTAATATTTGCATTGAGCTAACTTCTGGTCCCAGTGAGTCATTGTACTATCATTAGCTTCAATGAAAAATGTTCAGTATCTACACCATAAGATATGTCTAAAATTCATATTTTGCAATTTATACTTTTATACTGTCTATGTAGAAATTATAGGTATGTATGTTGTATTAATTGAATTGTTATAGAATGATGAGGGACCTGCAGGCCACAGAGGATATAAAGGATACAGAAATTTATTCCAAATCTGTGTCTGAGTTTAGTAGTAAGAATTGGATGAAATGCATTTTCAGTCCTGAAGTACTCTTGCTTATAGGCATAATTATTAGCAAGGTTCATTTGGTTTGGAAAAAGAACATTTATGAGGGAAAAAAATCCCCCAATAATTTATATTGAGAAATCATTTGAAATATATACTTCTTATCTCAGCACTCTGTGACAGTTACAAAGCAGATTCTGTTATTCTTTCACAGATTTATGTGTCTGTGATACTAACTGCTAAATACTCTACTAACAGAGTAGTTTTCTATAAAGGTTTATTTATCAGACCACTGAGCTACAAAATAATCAGTCCTAATAAGCTTTAAAATGAACAACTGCAAAGATCAGCTTTGAGCTAATAGCATATATTAGCTCAAAAAGAGACTGAATTAACTGAAGCGTTCACTTAATAGTACATGATCTTTGACTTGCACACATTTTCTTAATATGGTGTTGTCCTTAAAACCGTCTACTTTACTAAACAATTTCTAACACCGGTAAATATATTTCATGTACCTTTGTGGCCGGTGGTGAAAATTTTACTAATTGTTATGCTATTACTTAATCCTTATGTTTTTATATGATTTTTTATTCTAAGAGTAGCTATAGAGATAGTATATTCACTCAATTGACATTCATTTCTAATTAGTATCTTCTTATTTTAGAAACTTGCTTCCAGGCACAATGTATCTTCTAGAGGAAAAAACACATATACAGTCAATATAGTTCTTTGCCTTTTCTGTGACTAGAAAGAAAGATAACAAACAGGAAATTTGCAATATATGGGATAGTAAAGGAGAACTTCCAGAGCCCAAAGGGAAGGTTTGTCTCCTTAGCTCACTAAAAGCTTAGTCTGATATATTCTCTAAAATTTCAGATTTGAGTTCTACAAAAACATATGTAACTCAGCCCCCTTTAAGTAGATCCAATAAAAAAGCAGTTCCTGTAAGCTTTTCAGATAAAGAAGTATGGGAAGAATATGTAACAACAGAAGTCATTTCATAGAAATATTCTCCCTATTAATTTATCAATTTATCCTCACACATTTACAGGGTGAACCTGGAGAAGCTGGTAATCCTGGACCTCCTGGAGAATCCGGAACAGCTGTGAGTATTTTGGTTTTCTCTCGTTATCACCTTAGTGATAATAAAGTTTATGTGGTAGAGCATACTTCAGAAAGCATTTAATCAGATTACTTGATTACCTGTTTAAATTTTCAGTGAAGAACTTATATCATTAAAATGCAGTTTGTTTCCTTATAGTTATAGCCACATCTCACACAAATAGCTAGAAGACGAAGCTGAAGACTTCCTAAGAAAAGTATCTGTTTTTCTCTTCCAAAGTTATTAACTTCGACATGGATGTTTTTCTCTCTGAAGACAGTTCGTTGATGCAAACTGAGTGCAGATGTTGACACTTGACCTGAGATTCACAAGTTTTCCAGTCTGAGACTGAGGTCCTTATTTCCCACCCACATGCCAGCATTTATTGATGAATAACATTGCCCAGGTCCGAAAAATAGCTTTACCATTATAGTCATTTTAGCCATTCCATTTCCAGCTGACATTTTTGTGCTTTTATGTTTCCTAAAGGGTCCAAAAGGTGAAAGGGGAGAAAAAGGTGAGGCTGGTCCACCTGGAGCAGCTGGACCGCCTGGTGCTAAAGGACCTCCAGGTGATGATGGGCCTAAGGGTAATCCAGTAAGTGAGTTTAATAATTTAAACACAAAGTACTGTGAAGTACTCCTGAAGTTGGGCTACATATAGAACTGAATTAAATTCATTATGTGCTTTGTGAAATACTTGTGATGATTGCTACCTGCTTGTCAGTGGATGACACGTTCCTTGTTTTTTCCTGATTTATCTAGGGCCCAGTTGGTTTTCCTGGAGATCCTGGTCCCCCTGGGGAACCTGGTCCAGCTGTAAGTATACTTAAAAACAGTTTTAGGTCTTCCTCTGTAGAAAATTCTAGTTAACCCTGCCTCTTCTTTTTCTGGAGATTCTAGCCCTTAAGTTCAGTTGTTTTTCTGTTTGTGTATTTCTTAAGGCCTAGAAAAGACTTGGGAATATTTAAAAAGTTTAGAAAACTAGTGTTGTTAGGAAAATGCTTAGTAGAAAAATAGTGGGTTTGTGTTCATGTATGAATATAAGTTGCTAAATTTAGATGAATTTTGTGTTTTGTTTATGTTCCCATGAATTCTGTAGGGTCAAGATGGTGTTGGTGGAGAGAAGGGTGAAGATGGTGATCCTGGTCAACCTGTGAGTTGTTTCTGTCATTTTATTTTAGCTGTGTGTTCTTTCCTAACATAAGAGAGTATCTTGTGCTGGTTTCTATACATTCATACTCTTAAAAATATTTTCTGAATGTAAGCTTTTTCTACTATGTGGAAAAATACCTGTTTATTTCCTTGTAGAGATAGAACTGCCCATATTATAGTCACAGGCAGAAGCAAGAGCTCAGTTTCTTTTAGAAACAGAAACAAATGACGTATTAAGGATTTGTGCTAGAGCTGCTGAGGAAGACTAAAAATAGAGCCACTCTGGGCATACGAAAGGAGTGCTGCAATCAAATAATCTTCATTAGCTGGCTTGAGGAAATGAAGCAAAACCTTGATGTTTCTGCTTCAAGAAAGTTTAAGAGTTATCTGAGCAATACCCATATTAAGCTTCAAGGTTCTTATATTTCTCCAGTTCTCATATTAAAAGATCATAAATTTATATTTTATTGTGAAATAATAGGGTTTCCATATTTTAAAGTCTTTTCCTAGCTCTGGAAGTTCTGATTACCAGAACTTATACCAGTTTATGATTATCAGAAAATAAAGAAATGCTAGTACATTGAAGACTTGGTTGGAAGTTATCTGCAGACTTTATGAAATTAGTAATTTTATGTCTTACTTAAAAATAACTACTTTTAGAGTGTTGTATTCCTGAAGAAAGCTTATCAAACTGTTTAGTAACCCTGAAATAATTAAGTGCATCACAGCTTACCAAGACATTGTAGCCAATGACCACTGGTGCACAAAATCTTTTCAGGAGAAGGTCGCTCATGGGGCAGACTAGTCACTGACATAAGTGAAAAATTTTAGCAAAAGTGATGATTTGAGCACCTTACAAAGCAAGAAACTTTTTAATGGATTTAGGCAGTAGGCTAAGACCCGGTGTTACCTCTTGGCAGCCTCTTTCTGGTCTGATTTTGTTGCAAACCAGAAGACAAAAAAAAGAGTAATTGGAATTCATACAGTACCAAGAGCTGTTAAAAATTTCAAAATACCATTTTAGAATGGATTTGTTGAAGCGGATATACTTCTCTGTGTGTATTTATGATATTTACTTTCTGTCCACTGAAAGGGCCAACATGTTGCACATTTGTTGGATTTAGTAAAGATAACAACTCTATCCTTTGTTACTAATAAGCTTATAATTTTCCGTTACAGGGTCCACCAGGTCCTTCAGGTGAAGCTGGTCCACCTGGTCCACCTGGAAAAAGAGTAATTTATTTCTCATTCTCTCTCGTACATTTCTCTTTCTGAGACACTGTCTTCCACAGAATTTCAGCTACTTGTTTTCCATGTTGTGACACTCATATATGATGTTTCAACTTTCTTTTAAGTAATTAATGGGAGAAATGAAAAAATAGAGCAGAGAAAACCCATTATAGTGAGCTACATGGGAACAAAAATAAACCAGGAAAAAAGTATCTCTAAATGCACTCTTCCTTTTCACCTAAGTGAGTTCAGTGTCTGTAGGGTAAGAATTCAGTGTCTGCTAAATTAGTCTGCTAATAGGAGTGATTGATTATGAGAGTAATGCAACATATCATCCTTAGGCACATGACTGCTCTCAGGGAGCAGGAAGAATATATCTGTTTTGGTGTCTTTACCCTATGAAATAAAATAATTTCAGTGCAGATTTTGTGCAAACATATGTCATCAACTCTGCATGCGAAATTAACAAGAAGACATTTCTGTAACTTATGAAGCCATTACATTATTTTTAAAGTCTTTGAAGCTTCAAAGGCTTTACAAATATAGCTAACAAAACCAGTAAATAATGTTAGACTTACAGAACTGTAGTAGATGCATCAACCTTTAGATCTGCTTCAGAGAGCAATTAGATGCAGATTTTTACACTTTTGAAAACAAGGGAGGGGACATCATTAAATGTAAGCTGAGAGCTATTTAACAAAATGCGTTAAATTGCTCTCTTTTATAGGCTTGAGTGAACTGACATGCCTAATTAGTTTTATCTATTTTACACAAGAATCTGTTTGCTCCACCAACTGCAAAACATTTATAATATTGTAAATGCTTATGGTAGCATTAGCAACCATATCACAAGAGCTGAAATACAGCTCGATTGAATATTAGCAATTAGCATGTTTGTTCAACATCAGATTAGGACATCCTACTTTATTATACAGAGAGGCAGTAGCTCATTCCTAACAGATTGGATATAATGCATCTGATTGCATCTAGACAAACAAATACTTTAGAAACGGAAATGTCACATCACCTCTATTCGACATGTTTCCAATATAGGGAAAATAGTATGGCTCAATATTTCCAAGTAACCCCATTCTTGAATTGTAAATAAAACATTTTATAGAATCAGATTCTACATTAATTGAATGCCTAAATGTTTCAAGCTTGTGGAGGGGCTGTATTGTATTGTGCCAGAAAGAAACAGTGAAGGATTGAAAGCTTCATAAGTTTACTTGGTGGAATGAACACAAAAAATGCTTGGAATTAATTTTCATCAGTTGTATAGTAGAATCAATTTCAACAAAAAACTGTAACAAGCATCCTAAGAAGGACGTAGCATTTCAGTAGTAATATTGCTGTCTGTGGAGGTGCAGCTCTGACAATACTACTAGAAAGCAACATTCCACCTCATTTTCTGGTTTTCTGTCTTTTCATAAACAATCTGGCAGAGCTCAGGATTCGTATTTTTAAATCTAGTCCCTTAAACTCCTCAGCTGTTCAGTTTCATTTCTTCTGTTATTCACTTTCATTTCCTCTTTCCCTGCATTTTAGAACTGATCTGAAATGTTGCTGGTTAAGAAGTTCCCTCAGCTTCCCCTGGGAAGCAAATTCAAGTGAAAGACAGACCTAAATAGTTTTCTAATTTTGTCTAAGAGAATGGAGATGCGTACTTAGAGTCACATTCAGCTATCAACTGAAAGCCAACAATAAACTAGTTTTCCTAGTTATTGATGGGTGACAGTAGTAGAATAACTATTGGTTGGCAAGATAGACAAATACCAAAACTGTTTTACTGTGGTGCTCTTAAGGCTTTGTCTATAAGTGCCAGAGCCTTGCAGACTGAATGAGGGTCTCATAGACAAGCAGTAAGGTGAATTTCTGTAAGATATGTCACATAGGAAGTACAGGTCAGTACAATAAACCTGTTCCAGATTCCTACTCTGAAGACTTAAAATCGAATAGCATACTAATGAGCACTTAGCTCAAGTCTAAATCAAACTGAAAGGTTACATCTATGGATGAAACAAAAATGGATCATTAAAGCATCTGCAAAATGTGTACTCTAATGAATGTAATACTTTCAGACCTAACAGTGGTGGAACTTAGTCATTGATAAAGTTTCTCAAAACGATTACATATCTTCTTGAGTTTTTTAATTTTCATTAAATCATAAGAAGTAGGATCCTGACTTCTGAAGTGATCTGTGCATGTGCCAGATCAGATCAATACATGCTCAGAAGGCTTTATACATACATGTAGTTATGGTGTAAGTAATCATAGTAATTGTATTTAAATCTATTACGTATTTATATACATACAATTTAGAAAATTAGAGCTATGAAGTCTATCAAGAGAAACTAGAATCACTAGATTGGAAAAGATCCCCAGGATCATTGAGTCCAACCATTCCTACCAATCATTAAACCATGCCCCTCAGCACCTCATCCATCCATCTTTTAAACACCTCGAAGGAAGGTGACTCAATCATCTCTCTGGGCAGCCTGTTCCAGTGCCCAATTACCCTTTCTATGAACTCTAGCCTTACCAGTTCTATTTTATTTGACACTGGCTGCTCTTCATCAGCGCATCTTCCTGTCACTGTGGGCTTTACTTCATCAAATCCTTTGACAAGTTCTGCACTGACAGAAATCAGACTCTATTCTCTAGAAAACTTGAGACATTACATGTATTTATATTACATTCCAAGCTGAAAAAATGGTCTAGTACAGCTTTGGTCTAGGAACTATTTTTCTAATCCTTTTTCCATTTGCCATGTATGGTAAACATTTGTAATATTGCCATCTGAATTTCTCTATCTAAGAAGAAGGAATATTGAAACTTGCCAACCTTACAGAAGGATGTGGCTGCTGAAGTGTTCTTACATCTTCTGCAGACAAAAACTGCGCTACAAAATTAACTTTATTATTGGAGCAATTTAAGACAGCTGAGGAGTTGCCAAACTGCTATAGGCTTGTCAGTGAGTGTTCTCAGCTGTGCAATTTTCCTGTTGCTCATAACAGCATTAGCATTAACCAACAGCATACTGTGTGAAGACTGTGTTTCTGAAGAGGTATAATGTTTTCCAGCATCTCATTCCAGTGTAGGATATGAGTTGTGTTCAAGGAGAAATGGAACATCTCCTGATCTAGTGCCTGCTTGTCTAGAACTGTCGATACAATGAGTGAATCATTCTACATTTATGTTACTATTTTTTTTCTGAAACGTAATTCTGTGTAATTCTTTACACATATTGTTTTTGGACTATGTTTTTTTTGTTTTGCCATAGAACGCTAGGTAACAGCTCTTGTTTGAATTCATTCATTTCTATCTGACAAATGTTAAAAATAGCATGAGGAAAAGACGCCATTAAATAACATTCATTCTTAAACACCATATGCAACCAATGAAAATCAACACAGATGGTAATTCGTGCGTATGTTCCTCTCAGCCTTTCGATGTGCTAGGCCCTTCAGCTGTGTTTTCTGATGCTTGTCTGTTTACTTTATTAGCAACAATTAGATGTCTATGCCACATATACATAAAGCTACATATACGAATATAAAAATGTTAGAATTTAGGATGCAAGACTAAGACATGTTTTTCTTCTACACTGGAGAGCATACTGCCTGCTTTCAATGAAAGAAAAGATATCAATAGTGCAGCAAAGCCAGCCTCTAAATTTTCAGAAGCAAGAGTTTATTTGGTTAGTTGCCTTTGTATACAGTGTTGAATAACTTAGGGGGAAAAAAGTAATTATTTCTGTGAAGGAGATTATTTCCATTTTGACTATAGCATCACGCTGCCTCAGCAGGGTGCACACACCACTTAAAAATTAAGCTAGTTTTCTCTTGATTGAAATGCACAGAGCATCCAACAATGTACCAGCTTCCTATCTTAGCAGACTGATGAAATGCGGCAATGGTTTTCTATATTGGAAATAATGTTTCTAGTCAGATGACAGAGCTATAAACAACAGTTGGAATTATTTTATCAAAATTATGAAATATGGAATAGCAGGCAAAAATGTTCAATAGGTTCACATAACAAAACCTGAGAACAAGTTTGTTTCTGTATGAGTTCTTTTGTCTCCTCAGTTCTACATAAAATGTATCAGGCTCTATGTCCAAACTCGAATTGTAATTACCATATAAATCACCATGGTAGCTGGTGTGGCAAGGGTGGGGAGCCATGCATTAATTTAAGATTACTGTTATTGAGATCTTTTCTGACAGTTAAAATTTACCAGACACTCCAACAACTCAAATGTAGGAAGGTAAGATAAATAATAATTAGCAGTCTTTCTCTGTAGAAGCACCATCTGTGCCATACCAGCAAGCACAGGCAGTTATAAAGAGCAGTTCATTTAGCTGCTTTGTGCTTGGTGCAGCATTGGCACTGTTTGATAATGAATGCAGCCCCTTCATTTAGCAATCATGATTCATTGTATTTCTAATTTAGCGATCACAGTGGTTTTAGCCCTGCTAATTCCTTTTACAGCTGCATTTCTAAGTTATGCAGAACCCATATTTCTCAAATACAGACTACCACGCTCAACTCTTTTCAGTTCTTTAGGTAGGGTAGATTAAAATCCATAAAGGAACTTCAGTGAAAGGAATTTTCAAGCAGTAAACACAATGGGCATGTAAATTAATTCATGTAAGAAAATAAGTCCTGTTTCTAAAATGTTTGTGAGTTTAGTATTATTTATGTACCTGTTAATCATTTAGCTTGTTAATTACTACAAACTGCTATCCACCCAATCAATTACAATATAAACAAAGGAGTATATGCATCGGAGATTATTCTTGGAACAGCGGTGTTTTAAATTATTATTCCTGTTTTAAAGAGTCAGCAGTTGGACCACACTACTCAGGGCTTTTTAGCTTCTCTGTATTTTGAAGAGGTAAAACTAAGTACTTCACCACTTACAGCTCTTAAAAATACCAAAGAGAACAACTTGTTGATACCAACAACAAATGACCAAAGCTCACTGTGGTTAATTTAATTAATTTTGCTTCACCTTCGATGGAAGGTCTCAACTAACTTTGTTGGCCAGAAGGTTCATACAGTACTGCAGATGTTCAGTTCCACTCCGGAGAAAGCTTAATTTCAGAAGCAAATGAATGCTCTTACATACTTTTATGTAGATATTTATAAAATGAAAGTAAATTTCCAGGAAGTAAATTCAAACTGATGAAGTTCCTGTAGGTATGTGCTAGTAGTAGTGGATGGTGAAATATATCAGGCTATCAAAAGTTTGGGCTAAATTCAGTTCTATTGTAATAAAATATACTTGGGTCAAGCTGTGGTCTGAAGCCTTGACTTCACTAAGGATACAGGTGCACATTTGACTAGAAGAGCAGTTCTTGTCTGTAAAGTTAAGAATGTATTTTAGTTCTTTACTTTTAGGAGCCTGCATTCTTTTTCTATTCTTATGAGGTAAAAGGCAACAACTGAATGGAAGTGATTTTTTCTTAGAATCATAGAATGATGTAGGTTGGAAAGAGACCTTAAAGATCATTCAGTTCCAATCCCCTGTCATGGGCAGGGACACCTCCCACTAGACCAGGCTACACAAGGCACATCCAACCTGACCTTGAACACCTCTAGGGAGGGGGCCCCTTAAGGTACTGGAAGGCCACTCTAGGGTCTCCCCAGAGCCTTCTTTACTCCAGACTGAACAACCGCAACACTGTCAGTCTGTCCTCATAGCAGAGACTGCCCCAGCCCTCCAGTCATCTTCACGGCCCTCCTCTGGACCTGTTCCAACAGTTCTACATCCTTCTTATGTTGGGTATTCCAGAACCCGTCACAATACTCCAGGTGGAGTTTTACAAGAGTGGAGTAGAGGGGCAGAATCATCTCCCTCGCCTTGCTGGCCATGCTTCTTTTGACGCAGCACAGGATACAGTTGGCCTTCTCAGCTGCGAGCGTACCTTGCCACCTCATGTCAAACTTCTTATCAACCAGGAACCCCAAGTTCTTCTTTGCAGGGTTATCCTCAGTGATGTCATCCCCCAGCCTGTATTGAAACCTTGGATTGCCTTGACCCAATTATCCTTGCACTCATCCTTTTTGAACCTCATGAGATTCAGACAGGCCCACTACTCCAGCTTGTCCAGGTTCCTCTACAGGTCCTGTGCTTCTGGCATGACAGCTTGCACTTATCATGAAGTGCAAACTTGCTGAGGGTGCGCTCAAACTTGCTGTCTGCATCATTAATGAAAACATTAAACAACAGTGATCCCAATATGGACCCCTGAGGGACATGACTTGTCACAGATCTGAACATCAAGCTGCTGACCACTACTCTTTGGGTGTGACCATCCAACAAATTCCTTATCCACTGAGCAGTATCTCTCCAGTTTAGAGAGGATGTTTTGAGGGACTGTATCAAAGGCTTTACAGAAGTCCAGATAGATGGCATCTGTTGCTTTTCCATGTACACTTGATGCGGTTACCTCATCACAGAAAACCACTAGGTTGGTCAGGCAAGACTTGCCCTTGGTGAAGTCACGGTGGCTGTCTCAAATCACCTTCCTGTCCTCCGTATGCTTTCACGTGCTTCTAGGAAGATCTGTTCTGTCATCTTCCCAGGCACAAAGGTGGGGATGACAGTTCAGTAGTTCTCAGGGACAACCTTTCGACTCTTTTAAAAATGGTCACAGTATTGCCCTTCTTCCAGTCATCAGGGACTTTCTCTGACTGCCATGACTTTTCAAATATCATGGAGATAACAAACTGCTTGTTGCATTAATGAACAGATTAATCTTAGGGAGCAAGTTTTGTAGAGCCAGAAAATCACCTTGTATTTGATCACAGTCACTTTTCTTTCCTTTTATCGTAAAGCTGCTCATTGGATGGCAAGAAATAGCTACTTATAATGAAGACATTTCCCAGGCTAAAAATTAACCTTGTAGAAAAACAGTCAGCCCATTATCTTGAGTGTCTTTTCTAAGCTAAGTATATATGAGAGAACCATTTCAGAAGAGCACTTTAGATGTTGCTCATAACTGAAGCTATGAATATTAATTTCCTGACCTGAAACTCAGCCACTGATGTTTTGTAGGAGAAAGGTGTCATTTTATTTTTTTGCTGAAACCTTAAGAGAATGAAATGTGGACGACATCAGCGACAGGCAGTCTGTTCTGCTAGATGACTGGAACTTATGTTTTGTCGCCTTTGCCTGAACCTTATCCCATCGCTATATCCTCCTGCAGTACTGAGTTGTATCTTCCTATGTCAAACAGAGCATTTGTAGAGCAATAGCAAGAAACCTGAGCTATTTGTAGATAGTGCCTTTATTTCATTCCTTACAACCTCTTTTTATGTGAATTTTTTTTCCCTTTGTATTTCTTTGATAATATTGAGGCATATATCAATTTCTGGCTGTCCAAATGTAATCAAAAGGCTTACTAAGCCCATCCCTGACTTAGAGGGTGAAGAACTATGTACCATTCTGTGCACTATAGAACGACAGGCCCTTTTGAAATCAGTGGATAAGCTACAGTGAATAGATGGAAGCCAATGCAAAACAATTTTTAAAATATTATCATGTATGTAAATTAGTATTTTTCAGTTATTTTTTTATCCTACTTTGATGTTTTTCAAAGTTATTTCTTTGGTTTTGACCTCATCGTATCAGTGGTGTTAGGCATGTTAGGCAATGTATATTCTATTAGGTATTCTAAAATCTTAGAATATTTTATAGAGGGAAGAAGGGCTGATGGGATGGATATCCTGTGAATAAAGTGTCAATCAAGAAAGTTAATATTCTTACCATATACTGCTTATTAATACAGCAGAAATTGCATTCAGTTTTTTTTCACTGGTAATATTTTAGAAAACTGAAAAAACATCTCTTACAGGGACCTCCTGGAGCAACTGGTGCTGAAGGCAGACAAGGCGAAAAAGGGGCAAAGGTAATACATTTATGATTTATTTATTTTTTTAGGAGAATGGAAGTTTAAACTATATATAAATGAAAAATAAATCGATTATCATACACCAAGTGTGAACCTCGTCAAAGTAGTAATAGGTAGTAAAATCCAAATCAAGACACAGAATTAGCAGCAATACATAATGGAGTGCATTATGGACTCTGACCAGTGCAACTTAGCTCACTCCTGCAGAAAAGCAAGATGAGCATGTTTTGCTGAAAGCACGTCTTTGTATGAAGCTATAAAATTTTTGCTTAGAAAACTGTCCTGTCTAGAACACCGTTTTAGAATATCCTTTAAAAAATGGAAAGACAAAACTTTTTTCTCACTTTGCAGCTTTTATTTCCCTACAGTGCTAAGCTTAGTCAACTCTTCTTTGACCTGTTGCTTATATTCTTTCTAGGGTGAACCTGGTGCAGAAGGGGCTCCTGGTAAGACAGGTCCAGTTGGTCCACAGGGTCCTGCAGGAAAACCTGGCCCAGAGGGTCTCCGGGGCATTCCTGGCCCTGTGGTGAGTAAGAGGAGCATATAGTAATATTTTAAGTGTTGCATTTCTTGTATATCCTCTGGTAAAACAAACTTTATGGGTTTTTTTCTAGGGAGAACAAGGTCTACCCGGAGCACCAGGTCAGGATGGCCCTCCAGGGCCTCTGGTGAGTACCCATCCTTTCAGTGCCAAGACATAAAAAAGTACCCTTTAAAATATACCACTAACATGTCTGTGCATTTACAGAAAGATGAATGTATAAGTGAGTTCATAGCACAAACTCACTACTTTTCTGTGCTGGAAAACTTTGATACGCAGCTGCCTTCATTTTATTGCCCTGCTTAGGTAATCAGCTGCACTGAGTGCTGCTGAGTTATACCAGGGAAAAAGTGGAATAAGTCAGTGTAAAAATATCTTGAAATCCCTTAAGTGGAATTAAGAATAAAAATGAAATTAATTAAGCTTACAATGAAAAAATTCTACTTCTATCCACATGACAAAGCTCAATACATTAAATCATTTTGTTTCCTCAGCAGTGGTAAATTTTATACATCCATTGATTTTAATGACTGCTGATTTAGGAAAACATTATTCGTAGGGTAAAATTTTAGATGATAACTATTCCTTAGAGAGAGAAGCAAATTAATCAGAAGTAGGACAAAAAAGGAGCCTCTGCTAAAGAAGAAAATGTGCTATTTTTATTTATAAAAATGAACAGCATCGTCATGAATGTTATTCATTATGGCAGTCTGAGGAAATATAATCCATGACCAAAGTGTTTAAAAGCATCTGAATAAACCAAACTCCCAGTTTCTAGGGCATCTAGGACATACTACAGTTTTGTTTTGTGTTAATAATATGATTAAAGCAAGGGAAGTTTACAGATGACATATTGTCAAATTATGTCATTTCTTCTATTTGCAGTTGGTATTTTCATGCATTTTTTGTGACGAGCTAAAAAAATCACACTGTGAGCACAAATTGCACAATACTGGTTTTCTTATTCAGCATTACGAGCAGAAATTCAAATCTAAACTATATCACCAGCAGGTTAGATCTTCACATGTCAAGGAAAGGTGATCTAATTTGATGGAAAAATCTCATTTCCCTTGCTTTCCAAACTCACTGAAGTAGTGTTCATCTCTGTTGTCACAGCCGAGTGTCACATTTGGAATACAAAAGCTTTGAAACATAACATGGACTGTTATAAGTTGGTGGAAAGAAAAGCAACCCAAGTGTTATACTCTCCAGGCATTTTACACTGTGCAAGCAGTGTTATCACAGACTAAGTAAAATCCACTCTGTTATTTTGGCCAGAAAATCAAGTATGCCAGTATAGACAGTCAGATTACTTTAGGAAAACAGGACAAGATGGACCTATCCTCTACTTCAGAAATTATGTGACTCTTAAAGAGGAAAAAGAAGAATGTGAGTAGAAAGTGTGAAGGAAATCCTCTGTCCGTTTTCTATATGGACTTAGAGAGCACAAAAGATACAGATCCTTGGGTAGCCTTAATACTGAATGTTTTTATGCTTAAGCTATTTAGCTGAACTCGCAATCTTTCCAGAGAGCATTCCTGCCTTTGCAGTGAGCCCTCAAGTTCTGAACAACAGCTATAAAATCTTCACATCAGGCTTTTCCGGTATATGAAAATGAAAGTGAGAAAATGGGGAATTCATATAGAAATGCTGTGTAAATAAAGACTTTTACCCTAAACCTTACTTGAATGTGAATACATGAACTTGAGCAATTCTGTTTCCTTTCATTGTCTGAAACACTTAGATGGATGAAAGTATTTGGGTAATTATTTACAAAAGGTAATTATTTATAAAAGGACTCCCTTGTGCTAAGCCCATAATAAAAACCTTTTCTCTCCAAGTTTATGATGGACCCACCATCATAGATTTCAAATTATCTGTCCAATTTGCAAATAAAATGTATGGGCAACAAATCAGGGAACTGAAAACTAATCTCCTCAGTTACAATTCTTTGCTGAATACTAAGAGTAAATGAACAATTATTCAGGAATAATAATCATTCCTTTCCCATATGTCAGTCACCAGAAGCCTCAAAATACATCATGACAAGATCTCTCTTCCAGCATTTGAGATCTTAAATAAATATTCCATTCAACCCTGAAGTGGAGTTTATTAATGAACTACATACTCCCAAATACACAGGCATCCTGTCAGCTCTCAAAGGTATTTCTTCAGATGCATTGCTGCAACTTAAATCTTAGTTTGGATTTTATGGGAGTAAAGTTTATATATAAAAGTTGCTAAGGTTCCCCTCCCTCCCTTTTGCAGCAGATTGCTATCAGGAGAAGAATATGGAAGCAGATTTGCAGCACAACATGCTGCAGGTGAAAATGGCTGATTCTGTATTCCAAAAGCTTAAAAAATTCACTTTTTATTCATGAATTATGTATTTCCTTAGGCTTTTCCATGTAATGATAGTAGAGATGGAAAGGATACCCACTGAATAATATTTTGTATATGAAGTGTTACGGCAGTTTTGAATCTGTGCCAGATTGAAAACTTCACTTATTACTGCTCTCCATATCATAACTTCACAGATGTCCACTGCCAGCAGGAGACTAGTACTGATGAGATGCTGACTTAGTCTAGCAGTTCCATACTTAATGCATAGATAGATGTTCAGTGCAAGATTAATAGCTTTTGAGAAATGAATTCCTTTTCTGTGCTTGTGTATGCACTGTGTGACTTAAATTTTTCACTTCATTCTGTACAAATTGCACAAATCGATACTGCCATTTTTATGAACCTCAGAAGATTTCCACAAGTCCCTCAATATTATGCTAAAATTTTAAATAAGGAATTTATTTTTTTTTTTTAGGAAAAAACAGACTGGTGAGAGGAAAAAAGGAGATTTTAGAAATAGGATCCTTAATGGACTGCTCTTTTGACCCCAGTAAATATTAAAAAAGCACTGTCAGGGAAAGTAAGCTTATAGCAAGTTATAGCAAGTTATTCAGTGGTTTTTGCAAGGGATGTTCAGAAAGTAAGACATATCCACGTGAATGTGCTTATACTTCACTGTAGTTTCCCAGGTAGCAAGACTGCAATGGAACTTTCCAATAAATTCTCTAAGCATCAGCTGGCGCTGGAACCTCCTGAAAAAAAAGAGTGTTTTGAGTTGCCCCCTCCCATTCCTACCCCAAAAATTTGAAAGTGCTTGTATGTTGAATGGTTCCGTTGACCCTGTGTTGCTTATTTATATCTGTCTCCTGCCCCAGCATATTTCTATTTACAGAAATCTGTTTGTGTGGAGCAATGCTTAGGGAGTACTGCAGGTAAAACTTAAAGAACATTCCTTATTCAGTTTCATAAAGTAGCATATGTTGTTACAGTGCTGCAGAAAGGTTGGCTTGTAAATGCAGATTAAAAATTGTAAGTTGCTTATATGATGTGAACCATGTAAGTACCTAACAAACTGTAGGTTTAGTACCTCTGTAATGCAGGGGTATTATCCATATCCAACAAATGAAGAGTGGAGGCCCAAAGACACTAAGGCAGTTCCTAAAACCATTCAGGATTTCCTAGACTAGTATTGCAAAACTTAAGCGATATATGTAACTAGTCACATTTACAAAAGTGACAAAAGATCATAAGCTCGTATGTGTTACTGGAGCTAGCACACCTAGATCACACTACATAAGCTTACAGTATTGAGTGGAGAAGACTCGACTATTTAGAAAATATATATTTAATTGCAATGTCCGTGGTCTTACAGGAAAGAGAGGTGGCAAATCAAAGAAAACATAATCCCGAGACAATGCCTCAAGTGCTGAAATAAAGTATGAGGTAATTCTCCAACAAAACAATATTGAAGAGCAATTACTATGAGCAACCTGATTTATATTCTGCAAAAATCATACTGAGCTGTAGTGAACGGGGAGAAAATAAATTAAGAGATCCTTTCCTCTGTTTTATGAAAGGAAGGCTTAAATAAGTAACTAAAATAAAATATGGTGTTTAAGGTGGAAGTAATGATTGAAAACATGTAATGTAACCACAAACAAAGAATTATTTGAATATGTATTCTTGTATCACTTGCTGGATGCTTTCAGTGCACTTTAAGAATTGAGATGACCCTTTGCTTCATAGATTTATAATCACACAACTTTTCATAAATTTCTAATTGCAAAGTAATTTCAATGCTACAATAGCATCTTTATGCCTTTTTAAACATACATTTCAACTTTATCCTGAGCCCTAAATCACATACCATCAATCACGACCATCAACCACTGAGTGACTCTATACTTTGACTGACACTACCTTTAATAATATTTCAAGAAAACATAAACTGTGCAGTATGTTAAAGCTTATTTAACATTACTCCCTTTGATTTATTTAGGGTCCACCAGGCTTGCCTGGCCTGAAAGGAGATCCAGGTTCCAAAGGAGAGAAGGTATACTTTTATTCATTATTTGTACCCTTGTAATTTTGACACTGTCTAAAAGTCTGTATAAAATTAGCAATAAAAACCACTAGAGGTTTTGTATCAGAAACTAGGACAACTTGATGTGTCTATCAATCAGCTTTCTATAGCCTTAATAGCAATTGTGAAGCTTTAAGCCACATCTAGTATCCTGGAGATACATAGAAAGAAAAAGATTATTGCCTGTATGGTAATCAATTCACCAGGGGATTCTTCTGTGTAATGAAAATCCCAAAGACATTGATGTAAAGAGAGGTGTTGATTTTAAGAAAACAAAAGAGGAAGAAAAAAACGATTTGAAATCTTGTTTTGAAACAACAAAATATAAATATTTAACAGCTAGAATACTTTCTTTTGAAATAATGGATTGAGACAGAGACTCATAGAATGGTTTGAGTGGGAAGGGACCTTAAAGATTATCCAGTTCCACCCCCACTGCCTTGGGTAGGGACTCCTCCCACAGACAAAGCTGCTCAAAGCCCCATCCAGCCTGGCATTGGAAACCTTCAGGGATGGGGCAGCCACAACTTCTCTGGGCAACCTGTTCCAGTGCCTCACCACTCTCATGGTGAAGAATTTCCTCCTTATGTCTAGTCTAAATCTGTCCCTCTCCAGTTTATAGCCATTCTCCCTTGTCCTGTTACTACATGTCTTTGTAAACAGTCCCTCCCCAGCTTTCTTTTAGGCCCCCTCTCTGGGATAGCATTTTCTAATGCAGTCCCAGTTCTTGATTGCTTGTATATCAGAGAAAAGCTGTATAGAGAAAGAGATATGATATGATTATATCTTGTGAATTTTTATTTTTTTTTATGCTTTGATCAACTTTTTATACAGCTGTATTACATGTGGGAAAAACGTGCAACTCTAAAATATGCTTATAACATCTAAATGTGAAAGTTGGTATGAAATCTGTACCTGCAGGTTTTGTTATTTCTTTATCAGTGTCAGTAAGGACTATGTTGCACTTAGACCTGTTTTAAAGTCACAGCTTGCAAATAATCTCTAAGTCCAAATGCCATCCAACAGGAATAAATATACTTCCAGAATAATTTGTTTTCAGGTTAATTATCGACTAGCAATGGTGATGACTATATATTAAATATATTTTACTATACATTAACTATATTTTCTTCTGTCATGTTTAGGGACATCCTGGTTTGATTGGCCTGATTGGTCCTCCAGGAGAACAGGGTGAAAAGGGCGATAGGGGCCTTCCTGGCCCACAGGGATCTCCTGGAGCCAAGGGTGATGCAGTGAGTAAAATACACTTGTGTTTTCATTCAGGTTCTGTGCAAGCCAAGATCATGTATTCTAGTCTTTCTTTTGAGAGAAAAATAGGTTTCTATATACCTTGAACATCCAGACCCTCCTGCTAGAGGTTAAAACTTTTCTAGGCATTGTACAAACACAAAACAAACACAAGTTAAACAGCTTAAAATGAGATTATAGTGAGTTTCAGAAGACAAAGGAAACATATACACCTAAGTTAGTGATGAGGTAAAACTAACAGCACCAATTTCATCATGTTTATTAACTGAGCTGCCCAAAGTAGCTTACTTTCTCATAGTTTTAAGGCCTGTTTTAAGGCACTAAGTAAAAAGTGATATTTCCAAGCCAATCTGGTGGGAAATCGTGATTATATATACTGCAGCATAAGAACAACTACAAGTGAGTCAGACTCTCACATAATATTTTAAACTTAAAAACTATTTTGGTCACTAGTAAATGGCCTTAAAACTCCTCAGGGTTGGATGCATAGTAGGACTAACTACTATTTTCATAGATACACATTTTTCAATCCAGCATGCAAAATACTTCAGTTCTGTACTTACTGTCTTATTCCTTCTCAGGGAATTTCTGGTCCAGCTGGTCCACTCGGTCCCCCTGGTCCTCCTGGTTTACCTGTAAGTAATTTCCTATAGTCTTCTTTTTCATAACACTCCAGTATTGCATGGAACATATTCCAACAATGGTTCTATGTTCTTTCCTGTAGGGTCCCCAAGGTCCAAAAGGTTCCAAAGGATCAAGCGTGAGTAATTCTTCTCTAATTTTTTTTGTTCTTATACTTAACATATATGTGTATTACTTTCTAACATGGTCAGCACCGCATTTCTTTCATTGTTTTGTAGGGTCCTGCTGGTCAAAAGGGTGACAGTGGGTTACCTGGTCCACCTGGTCCTCCAGTAAGTAAGAACTCTCATTTGACATGCTTGCACATTACACTGTCATGGTGACTCTATTTTGACCAGGGGAGAGAACATTTGTGGGTTCACAGATGAGGCAGCTATTAATAATTGCTTGAAAATTTTCAGATCAAACAAATTGTCCTTTCAGACAAAGAAATATATTGTTTGCAGTGAAAAAGCCATTAGAAACTTAAAAAAAAAAATCAAACACAACTCCCCCCCAAAACCCCCAATAACTATTCTGCTTCTAATACTTCTTTTTTTCATAGCATAACAATTGAAAATGAAAACAGTCCAAATCTGAATTAAGTGTTTCAATTTCTTGAAATGAAATATTGCTTTATATACCCCAAGTAAAATTTTTTAAGTTTTATCATAGCAAACATCCACAGTTTTCATCTGTCATAGCCTATGCTTGTGCTTCAGGGAATTGCCAGGGATAAAAAGGCAATTGCAAGTCAGTTCTACGCACTTGACTTGTATGACAGCAGCACCCTTCACCAAGCAGCAATGTTGTGAGAAGAGTTTAGAGCGTAACAATTATTCTGCCTTCTACACATAGGCATAAATTTGAAGAAAATAAGTGAAATAAAGAAATAAGAATTGTGAAGAAAACCTATTAAAAGCATCTCCAAGCCACTTTCTGTGGTCTTTTTCTGTGTGTTTATGCAGCCAGAAAAAAAAAAAAAAAACCACACAGGAAAGGTAACCAGTGTTGCTTTCCACTCAGGGTCCTCCGGGTGAGGTAATCCAGCCACTGCCAATCCAGTCACCTAAAAAGACAAGAAGGTCACCTGATTATATGTTATCTGATGCTGGTGATAATATTCTGGATTATTCCGATGGCATGGAAGAGATCTTTGGTTCATTGAATTCACTGAAGCAAGACATTGAGCATATGAAGTTTCCAATGGGCACTCAGAATAACCCAGCCCGAACTTGCAAAGACTTGCAACTCTGCCACCCAGACTTCCCAGACGGTATGTTAGTATTGCATGACGAAGGCAAACAGGGCTGAAGTTATGATCTGCTAAGATACTTTTGCAGAATAATTAAGTATTGGTAGATGTTTAGTGTAGTTGCTCAACACGTACAGTCTCATTAAATCCATTTTTTGCAGATGTAAAAGTTTGTAAAATGTAAGTTAGTTATGTTCTTTTGGTAAAAGCCAAAAGTCTTTGAACATGTAATGTGATATGGTTTTAGATTTAAAACTTTTTGAAGTGCTAAACCAAAAAACAGTTACTGTTTTGAAAGGTGGGCTTTTTATTTCCAGAACTATCCAAACAGGAGAGGGATGAAAGACTGATGCTAATTAGATCAATCAAAAGTAAAATCATAAATGTCAGCATGCTTTGATAGCTAACAGCCTCTTCTAAAAGAAATTAAGATTGAGTTTAGTAGCTGTATACTTTAGCTTAGCATAATAACATAAAATCGCATTGGTATTAATATTGTATGAGATCTATTATTGAGTATAACTCTCAAAAATTTATTATACTTTTACCCTTAGAAACAATATTTGTTCTACTGCATGACCACTGTTTGTTCTATATCATTCAGCAAATACACACACAAGTTTCTCTGATACTGTTTCATGCTTCTAAGTACTAGCATAATAAAATGCAGAGTAGATTCTGTCTTCTGAAGAACTATCTTGATTTAATTATTTGTTGCTTTCTTCTTTTTTTCATGAGTTTACCCCTCTGGAAAGGTTTAAATGAAAGCCAACCTTCATAGAGTTTTCATCCTTTCATAGTTTTTTTATTGTAATGGATATTTCCCCCAGTTCAAAACAATATTTTTCTGTTTTTAAATAGGAGGAAAAATAGATTTTGACATTTTAATAATATTTTATTGCCTTCACTCTAGATAGATAAAAGCAGATGGTTGCCTTGAGGAGTAGTTAAGCAGTGTATGTGTAATATGAAAAGTACATTTTTTACAATTCAGTACCTCCATAATGCTGGATGTTTTTTTATAGAATGCATTCACCTTCCTCATTTACCAGTATTTGCTTATTATTTGAAGCTTTCTTCATATAAAAGTAATCTTATTTTGGTTAAAAAGAAAAAATAGATGCATTCATTACAATAGAAAAATTCTCCAGGGACAAGATTTACAGGTAGGAAAGACTGTTTTCAATAAATACAGACTGAATCAATAGAATTTTAATACCATAAGTGCTTTGTCTGTTCCCTATATTCAGAAGACAGAACTGGTGAAAGGATTTGTTGTGCCTTTTTGAAACCTCCACTATTTGGTTCAGACAGGATTAGAACAGTAGTGTCAGGAAATCTTTTGCCTTCTTATTCCAAAACTAGCTGCAGATAAGGACCTACCTCACAGAAATCACTGTTATAATTAGACTAGTAGTTTTTAAAAAGCAATGATTTTTTTTTTATGGACCTTGGATTGACTGCAGCTCCTTTTCTTGGCCAACTTTCAGTCTCTCTAGCATTGAATAGCCAGAATTCTCAGTTATGCTGGTCTGGTAAAACTGCTGAAAGTGTGGGAAGCCTCACACAAGTTGCAACTGTCTTTCCCACTATGTCACTAACCAAACGTTATTTAAGGTGTTTTTATCAACTAAAGCAGCCTAAAGTTTCACTAGTTTTGCATCATCATAACCCAGTAGTAAAAAACGTCTTTGCTTGAGACATGTCTTTCTCAATGGAAACCTTAAGTATTTGCATCAGCTACAACCTCACAAAGTCCTGTGTGACAGTGTCTTTATGTAGACAGGTGTGCAAATGACTCCAAGTTTTGCTCTCTCACCTAAGCCACAGCTTATTTCTGCCTAAGGCTGCCTTTGCTCTGTTTTTGGGAGTCCTGTCATCACAGGTACAAATTATCCTTCTAGCTGAAACACTGAAAAGGCCAAATTATTGAGACCTGCAATGTATGTTTCACCCATAATGTCTTTCCTCCTCTAGACTGAGCTTTCCACAGTTCCTCTATGACCTCAGCAATATCCTGCAAGAGTCAAGGTTTGAAGTAAAGTTAGGTGAAAACAAAAGCACGCAGATAAAGGCTTGATCTTTCATAAAAAAACAACAGTAACAAATCACAGGGCAGAAAAGAAAGGGTTACTTTCTCATCATTCATATAAAATAACTTTGCTGCAAACTTTGGAGGGCTATTCAGTACTAAAATCTGAATCTTCCAAATACCATTTCCACTAGGTAAGGCAAATATTTTCTCCTTTGTTTTAGGGGAATATTGGATTGATCCTAACCAGGGCTGTTCTGGAGACTCGTTCAAAGTATACTGCAATTTCACAGCAGGTGGGGAAACTTGCATCTACCCAGATAAGAAATCTGAAGGAGTAAGTACCAATCTGTCTTTTCAGTTGGCTGTTGATAGATCACTGTTGCAGTGTTGAACTAAACAGGATAATTACCGTGTCACATTTTCATGCCTCTGTCATACTGATTACAATGAAATTCTGATTGAAGTGGTAAAAGGTACAAACAGCATTTTCACTCTTTTGCTTAGGTAGGGAATCTATGCACCTGCTTGTTAACCTTTCACTGCATTTCAGAATGCAGCATAGCTGTGCAGCCAGTTAAAGTGCATAGTCCAGCGTTTCACACCTAAAAGCTAAATCCTTACTGTGTTTCTCTAGTGGATTAATTTATTCATTTATACCTATGCAAAGTAGATGCAAAACACTATGTATTAACTATGTCATCTCTCATTGTTATAAATTACCTCTGATGGGGCATCTGGCGTAAAGGAAGGCTTTCTAAATGTTTGCTCAAATGAGAGAGATCTATCAGCATCAACACCAGTGAAATCTCTAATTTAGGCACTCTTCACAGGAACAATTTATACCAGCAGTTTACCTGAATCTTAACAGATAACAGCAATCTCCCTTAAACAGAACTAGCTCTCTTTATAAGCTATCACCCTGAACTCCATTTAAAGGCACTGATTTGAAGGCATCCTATACAAGAAAAACATCCTACTTCAGAGATTTAAAGAGGCTGAAATTTCAGAAAGAAGAACGGTTCTTTATTATCTGTTGTGAAATTTGTCCTGGGTAATGTAAAGCCTTCATATCTGTAAATGTATGTGTTAAATACTTCGATCTCTGCTGTTCTACCACACAGGTTAGAATTTCATCATGGCCAAAGGAGAATCCAGGATCTTGGTTTAGTGAATTTAAGCGAGGCAAACTTGTAAGTTGTCGCTGCAACACAACAATTACTATCACATCAAATGCATGCTATCAGTTATCAACAGATCCCAAAGAATTTTAACCATTTAGATAACAGAAAGACTTCTCAGTCCCTGCTTTTTTGCCCTAAATGTCAGAACAGCTATATTGCCACTTCTGCACAGCAGAAGTCTGCTCTGTGTTGTTCCCAAGTGACTACCTGCACAGCACCTGGTGCGGGTCTAGTTTCTGACAGACCACATATCATCACCGAACCTTAGTAAATCAGCTGAAGCATGGATCTCCCACCCCATTATAAGAAACAGGAAATATACGGAGTATAAAAAGTTGAAACTGCAGGCTGACATAACTTTGTATAAAAACTGATTACCGAAGTGATTCTACTGTTCTACACTATATAGTAGGAGTAATTCTCTGTCTTTCCTGTTAGACTGAAGCTAAAGCTACAGTTCTTCACCCTATATGCATTACTACAACATGAAAATCTATTTACTGAGTCATAGATTTATTGAACTTTAAAACTCCATAAAAGTTGAATTTTTAATGAAAGACTTATACGGTTCTTTTGTCAACCTTAAGTCTGTTTTGCATTTTAACAAAGGAAATAGATAAATATTCACGTAGCTTCTTATATTTTCCAGCTTTCCTATTTGGATGTTGAAGGCAATTCCATTAATATGGTTCAAATGACATTCCTTAAACTACTCAGTGCTTCTGCCAGACAAAATTTCACTTACAACTGTCATCAGTCTGTAGCTTGGCATGATGCATCATCTGACAGCTATGACAAAGCACTAAGGTTCTTAGGATCAAATGATGAAGAAATGTCTTATGACAACAATCCTTACATCAAAGCTCTTCACGACGGCTGTGCAGTAAGTAGAATACCATAAGAGTCTTTATGAAACCAACCTGTCAAAGTAGAAATCAAACAAATCCATTTTTTCACAGCTTTCTTTTGAGAAAAGATTTCTACGCACTTTATTTTTAATAGACTGCCTTTTGGCTTGATGAATTTTAGCTACAGTACACTAGTCCCTTATTTAATTTTCGATTATGTACCAAAACAAAAAAAAATAACCCTAAGACAAGCTATAGAAGTGGAACAAACCTGGCATAGATACAGGCTGTCATCACCAATGTGCTGAAACTGGACTATCTGCTAGTATGAGCACAGTAGAAGAGAAGAATGGAAGCAAAAGATCATAATTAGGGGAAGCAGCCCAACAGCAGTATGTATTTATACTCAAAATCAAGGCATACAATTACAGCATATTTAGTGAATACAGTAAAAAAAAATTGTGTGCAGTCATTGTGCATACATTAGTCATAATGTATTTCCTTTTCTCTTTTTTTGGTAGTCAAAGACAAGTAAAGTTTCAGAATCCTCTCTTAGCTCAGCTAAAATATCTGGAGCTGTCTGAACAGGCATCATCTCTCTGACCACCTCTCCAGCACAATCTTTGTAGGAGTAGTAACAGTTACTTCTTTTCAGAAACACAATCATTTGTAGTGAATGCTTTGAAACAAAGACATCAAAGGAGCAAGTGACAGTTGAATCCTCATTAATTATTTTGTGTTTTGATATGGGAGCATGTTGAAGACTGTCCCTGAGAAATCTGTGATGGAGAATCAGAGACCTGAAAGTGCGTAGATACATAGCTGGCTCTGAGAGATCCAGCTCAGTTAGATGCAGAGATTTCTCCTCTCAGTAATAGCATTCTATTACATTACTGCTTCATGCCAGCCTTTCTGTATGTCCTGTATATTTATTTTGCTTTTGTTACCCATGCTGCATTAGCGTAGAGCTCCAGAGAGAGCTTGAAGTGATTTGGGATGTAATTCTTTTACTAAACTGAAAGTACTTAGATCTACCAACTTGGATGCACATCTAAACTCCAAGCCCCTGATATAAGTGAAAAGGGTCTCAGCAAGACATAAAAGACCATCTGCATGAAGTGCAGTCCTGGTAACTGACATGGTGGCTTGGCTGGATGACATTTAGAGAAGTTAGAAAGCCTTTGTTAGAAAGTAAGGGTGTGCTTCCAAATCTGTTTTCTAAGTGCATCAGTTGTCAGTCCTGTCAGACTACTACTTTCTTTCATGTCCAAACACCTACTGTAATATTTTGTGAGATAGTTACACCTTCCTTCTTAGAAGCTGGTCTTTCTTCTGACTTTCAGAACTAATTAGTGATTTCTTCACAAGAAAGACATACCCACTGCTATGAGAATATTTTTATTTTTCATTAAATAAGTATAGATGTGAACTCAGAATTCTCTGAGATGATATATTAAATGTCTTAGATAATTTTTCATTTGTAGACCTATTTTAGTAAGTCAAAAAGCTATGAGACAGTCTCTTTCTAAAATCAAAAACATTCCATGTCACTATTTTTAATTAAAATCCTAAGAAAACATAAATTTTAAACTTTATAATATCCAATGCATGAAGTAGACAATAATTTGTAAGTTCTACACTTCAGAGATAACCTGTGAAGATCTACAACATGTGTTTACTGCTCTGATATACAACCATGTTTGCTTTTCTTTTGCTTCTTTTTCAACAGTCAAGAAAGGGCTATGCAAAAACGGTGATCGAAATCAACACACCCAAAATAGACCAAGTGCCTATAGTTGATGTGATGATCAATGACTTTGGTGATCAGAACCAGAAGTTTGGATTTGAAGTCGGGCCTGTCTGCTTCCTTGGTTAAGCTTAATACAAAGTCAGATCAACAAAAATGTTGCACTTTGGTGCTACCAACCCACTTCATGCCACATGCAAGTTTTGAATAAGGATGGCATAGAAAATATGTCTTGCTGTGTATGTATGTCTTATCTAGTAAGTAATTGTTGCCCTTGTAGGGCCAGAATCACATGACTTAAACTTATTTTGCAAAGATGCTGTGGCACAGACAGACAACATAAGGCTCACTTTAGGAACACCCCCCTTTGGATTCTTTTGGTGCTGTAAAAGAATGAACAACATGGTGCTCCTTCCATTGCAACAAAGAGGTGTTAAAAAAAGTTTTTAATAAACTGTAATTATTCTATGTACAGTACTATACTGTTATTTCTCTGTCCATTTCCAAAACTTGCATGTGTCTCTGAATTGCATCTGGCTCTTATTTTATAATTGCAAAACTACATTGTCAATACTGTGTATGTATTCTGAAAAAAATAAAGCTGTAATTGCCAGTGAAACCAATTCCATTTCAGATTAATAATAAAATCCCTTTGTATATATTGTTGTTGAAGAGCTTTGTTATTTGAAGTCGCCAACAAAATTTAAGGTGGCAAAACTGGAAGATCTTGAGCAGCATTTCAAACAACTCTCTTCTGCTGATATCACTCTGTGATGATAAAGTTCAATTGTGAAACCACCATCAAAGGTGCTGTGTTCCATGGTGCTATACCTCAGACTTTTATTTTCTTTCGTAATTCCAAAATTCCAGACAATACCTGTATATACCTAAAAGAGACAAGTTTATATTTTTGGGTGGGGAAAATATGTAAGAAAAAAATCAACTTCTGTGTAAGAGATCTGTTATAAATCTGTGTGAAATAAATCAATCATATAGCTTTCCTTTTTTTTTTAAATGTCATCTGAATTTTATTTCCATTGTGCTTATCTGGTCTGCATAAATATTAAAACTGGATTCTAAATGGTTATTTATGGATTTTTTTTGCAGTGTTTACTTAGATTTATATGTAAGCAATGATGGATGTTTTCTTCCTGAACTGGATACTAAAAGTTCCACAGAATGGTCCTATACAATATTTGCCCATCCCATTAATATGAATTTTTTTCCTGTTATTTCAACCTAAGGCCAGGGATGCAATATGTCTAGGTCATGTGATTCTACATAGTTGCTAAGCAACATGTGAGGGGACCGCTTCCTACAGAGCTGTCTTTGACCCAAACTCTTACAATTTGCTATTCAAATCTCACCAAAAAAAGTTGGTTTGGCCTTCCCGCTGAACATTTTATTCAGGTAGTTGGAAGTAGAAATTACATTTTAGTTTTACAACACAGATCCTCTTGTAATTATTTTTCATAATATATGTAAGACTTGAAAAGAAATGTTTGTTTCTATTTCTTATAAATTGTTAAATTAAATAGTTCTAGCTTCTGCTGGCTCATTTCCAACTGGTATTTTCTTATGCACGTTTATACATGTAAAAGTGTGATTTCAAAAGTCAACTTCTTGCTGTTCATATTTTCTTTTATTTTTGAACCAAAGTTTGTAACTGTCACCTCAAAGAGGAAGATACAAATTTTATTAATAAAATCAAGTTGTGTCTATTTGAATGGATCATTCTCTTTTTTTCAGGGTCCAAAACTCACCCACTGTCATTACTGTAACTTCACTCTGCTTACAGACCACCCAGACTGAAGCAAAAAAAATGTACTCTTAGTACATGTCCATATAATACTATAAAACACAAGATAGGAGCCCAATATTCTTTCCCTGGTCACTTTCTCACAAGCTATAGTGTCCGAGTGCTTTACAATGTAGTGCTTATTCTTGTAGAATCCCATAAGGTAGGCAAATTACCCTGTTTATTCATGTGACACAGAAGACAAGACCTAGACCAAGATCTAGAATCTACCAGAATGTAAAATTACCAATACCTTCTCTTAGATAGTGGAACCAGAACTGATGAGGTGTCCACTAGATATATGACATATGCCACCTGGGATAAGGAGCATGAGGATTCAAGGGACCTCGTCCTAAACAGTTTATGTTTTTTTCATCTGCAAACTGTTCTTTATGAGCTCTTATTACACCTGTGATAGCTGTGAAATAAGCTCAAATAAGTTTGGCAGAGGAGAAGCTACTTTCTGCTGCTCAGGTGGGCTGAGTTAAGTTAGTGCTGAGCTGTTCAAACCTATCTACCAAAAACTTCTGGGTGTTTTAGGGTGATGTGGGTGAAAAAAATAAAGATGGTTGTGATTTGACAGAATCAGGATTAGATTGCAGCAAAACGGTGTTTTTGAGAGTGCAGGGGTGTATGCAAAAAACTAAACAAACCCAGCTCTCCAGATTTTCACTGTCTTGTCATAGTTAATGTTGACAACATCCCAAAGCATGAAATAAAGTCTTCTCTGTCTCCTAGGCAAGGACAGGTTTATTCTTTGGCCCTTCTTAAGGCTTCAGGCAGGTACCTTACCATTTGTCCTTGCCATGAAAGAAACTCACCTCTGCTTTTCCTAATTCCTCTTTCTCCATCCTCTGTTTCAGCATGCTGTTCTTCTTTCAAAGCTTCTGATTTAAGTTGAAAAACTTGCCATTATATATTTATGGCCTCCAAGAAAAAAATTATGCTATTTATTTTTCCCTTGACAGAAGTCTCACATTAGCAGTGCTTAAAAAAACAGCACGTCAAAATACACCACACAAGCAAAAAGAACACTTTTCAGAACAGAAAGGAATTTCACATGAAAACACACGCAAGTTTTTCTATTCTGTAGTCAAAGTTACTAGCCATAACACTGTAAAAGCCTCAGATTCATCAAATGTTATAAAAATAAACTAGCCTTTATAAAGCTATGCAAGCTAAATTCCTTGCTCAAGAAATGTTACTGTAATGTCGCAAATGAACGTAATAAGTTGACACACAGCAACTATAAGCCAACAAATACTGCAGACGGAGGCAATGTTCTGTCCAGAGAAACATGGACGTACCAGAAAGATTTAAATGACAAGCAATGACTATAGAGATATAAACTGTCCTGTGCAGGTGGGTGTAGATTTTCTTCTCATCTCTTTCTCTCTCTCTCTCCTTTCCTCTTTCTAATCCAGAAAAGGGCAGAATCAAGTCATCATGATTGGCACTTCGTAAAGTTCATAAAATGTAAGGCAGATATTGTTTTCAGTCTTAGTGGGCCATTATGGCTAACAGCAATGGTCACCTTGTGGCCTGTTTCAAAAAATAAACATAGTTATTTCCTTAGGATTCTTCTTCATGTGAATATCTTTGTTAATTTTAAAATTAAGCTTCTTGTGCTAATGACTGGTAGAAGTTGCCTATTAGCAATATTGCCTTGTAGCAATTGATCTGCTACAGTGAAGCTAAAAGTGAAGCACATTCACTTTTCTGTGAATGAGCATCTTCTATTGTGCATGCACCAAAAAATAGTATGAAAATTACAAAAGACAGGATATTAAATGTCATGCCTATTATGTTTACCTGGAAATGTGTCTTATTTGTGTTCCTTTACTAGGTACAAATATTATCAAAAAGCTCATTGTTAATTTGCTAAAAAGTAATACCAAGGTTATTGCAAAAGAGTACACTGCTCTAAAACTATTCATTTTGCTTTCAATAAGGACGTAAAACTTTATTACATTGAAGAAGGCTGCAGGCATACAGATACTCAGACGCATTGCTCTAGCCAAAATTAGGCCTGTTTTTTCCTCATCTGTGTGAATGAAGGCTCTGTTCTAATGAGAGAGGATGGAGCTGAAGCCTACAATGCTACCATAGATGTGTTTTGTCTAGGTTTCCTCAGGAGCTTTGCCAGACCTTGAATTTGTTTCCAGTTTCTCAAGGGTGGAGAAGTGATCTACATCAAAACACCTCTGAGTTTTTAAGAATTCAGCAACAGGACTGAAATCTAACTGTCTTCTCTGCCCTCCAACATGATCTGTGAAATTCTAATTTTTAACATCAAAACGACATTGTAACTAAATCGTGCTAAAGCATAAAAGAATTCCAGTTTACACAAAGATGAAAATGAGGATTAAATTAAAGTTCAGTCCACTCAATATGCTGCCATTGCTTTATATGCTACTAAAACATAATTTATATAAAAATAAGGGATGACCAAACATGCAGTCAATGAGTTATGATAAAATCCATGGATGAGTCAATGCTTCTGCTTTCTCTCCCTTTGTCTTGATGGTGCCAATTGTTCTGTTCCAATACAGAGTTTAACCCTAGTCTGACTTCTTTTCATCATCACTTGGTAATTTGCATTTTGATCAATGATGCTGACTATTTGATTGGTTTTCAATATCTGGCATACATTTTATCAGCTGTTACGATATAATAGCAGCAGTAGCTTTCAATTTTCTGATTGTCAGCCATTCTACACCCAAGCAACTAACATTATTGCTTTTCCTCATACTCATCTGGTATTGTCAGAGCAACACAAGGCTTAGCAAGGATAATCACTCAACCTCCTTCATGATTTTAAAACAAAAACCACCTGCCAAAGACAGTGCCAGCAAGCCAGCAACGGTTAAAAACAAAATGGGAAATTAATCACTTTCCAAATGATACAGTAAGTGCAATAGTTGATGGTATGTTTATAATAATTTCTTCTTCTGTGTACATTAAAGATGATGGGATATAAGTACCTGTCTGAGTTCATTAACAGCTTGCAAAGCCATCTTCTGATTTCATGATTCAGCCTTTGCTTTATGCCTTAAATTGTGCTAAATAATCTTATTTGCAAGGAAACCAAGTTAATTCTTGAAAGATTTCCAAACTGGGTCTTCTGCTGCGCTTTTCTGTAGTAAAGATGTAATGAGTAATTAAAAGACCCTTTTCAAAGGCTGGGACAAGAGTCTTGATGCTTCCCAGGGTCCCAAGATCATCCTAATTAGGAAACATTAGGAAAAAAGTTTTCACAGAAAGGGTCATTGGGCACTGGAACAGGTTGCCCAAGAAGGTGGTTGATTCACCTTCCCTGGAGGTGTTTAAGGGTGGACGAGGTGCTAAGGGGCATGGTTTAGAGTTTGATAGGAATGATTGGACTCGATGATCCTGTGGGTCTCTTCCAACCTGGTGATTCTATGATTCTGTGATTATAATGTCCAGGAATGAACAGAGATGCCTCTTACTCAGTTCATCTCATCCTGACACATCCCATAGCCAGAGATTTTGAAAATGGCCACAGCACACCAAGTGCTTGCAGCAAGGCAAGGCTATAGTGTTCTGTGGTCTGCAGACACACAGCCTGTGAGCTCTGTAGTTCCCTATCCCAAGTAAACATGGCTAGAATAGAGCCATAAACCTGAGTTTTTAAAAGGAAAATACCAAATGAATGTTGAAATTGTGAACTGAACTCAGAATGTGACTAACAACAACATTCCAATACTACTAATGTTTCTGAAATGGAGATACTAATTTGGTTTTTGTTAGTTTACTCAAAACCTTATGCAGAACACCTAGTGAAGTCAGCTAGGGTGTTATCATCAACGTGACCGACTTCTTCATAACAGCACCTAAAGTATGTCAAGCAAATGAGAAGTGGAGACATTTAGAATCAAGTTATTTTTATTGACATATAAGCTTCTTTCTGTCAGATGTTAACAAAAAATAAGGTAAGGCTTTATATTCTATTCATATGGTCTCTTGAGCCTATGCCTTTTTCATTAGAATATCATCTAAGTGGCAGCTCAGGTAAGAAAGCATCTCTTCTTTGTGCTTCTGTTGCCCAAATTTGCTCTCAAGATATCACAGCACGATGCAAAGGCTTAGGCTCTGGAAAATACATAAATATGTAATCCTTATCACATTCACTGCTCAGCAACCTTCTGACTTGGATGTATAGGGATCACTTATCCCTTTGTTATTCCTCAGAAGGATTTTAGAAATATCTACTTTGCTCTAGGCCTGCAGAACTGTTCAATGAGTAGTTATTAAGATCAAAGCTATTTACTGTCAGAAAGGGCCAAAGTATTAATTTTAATTTGTAAAAAAATTCCAGTTTACTCCCATTTCTAAACAGACTAAAGTATTTTTTCACCTGCCCATCTCTCCCCCTTTTTCAGGTTGAAATTTTAAGGTATTTTTATTCAAACTGACTGAAAATATTTTGCTGGTAGGAGGAAGTCCACCAGTATCCACACTGAGGTTCTTTCCCTGTCTGCTGGGTGACAGGAGCTGGGTACAACACTGATGGTGGAAGAAAGGCATCTGTATAAAATAAAGGCACAATAAAAGCAAGCAGAAATAGTTCTCATCATACAACAGGAAGGAGAAAACTGTAAGAAAGAGAATGGAAATAGGAAGTGGGGTAATATGTGGGAAAAGGACAATGGAAGCAGAACTTGGTTTCTTCCTCTTTCCAACCTATGGCAGGAGAGTTAGCAACCTTTATGGACCAGTCTGGAAGCATCCCTGCAATGGTTGGTATACAGTAATCACAGTTTGTTTCTCACAATCATTGTGAAGTGGGGAAGGGTATAGCAGCTCCCTACTTAGGAGGCAGCAGCAGCAAAACTGGTTTATAAAAAACACACCAAAAAAAGAGTAGCAAAGACTGCAGGCCTCTGGGGGAAACATTGCCCCCCTAATATGGCTGCAGTGCTAGGTACAGCCACATCCAATTCCCTTGCTCTCGTCCTCCTCCCTTCCCAAGCACACCTCCACCTTAAAGGGGCATTCCTGAATGCGCTTCCTCTACAGAAACTTTGTTCTAGTAGAGCAGCCACACTTTGTTGCGAAAAATACAGGATATCTGAAAAGGGGGAACAAGAGGCTTAAGTTTTATGGTCAGATACTTGAAGCAGGGAGAAAAGGCAATGGGGAAGGCACACAGGCTGGGAATTTACTATATGTATATTAACATGCTGCCAGACTCACAAAACATAAAGCCTGCCTGGGCTATGCAGACCAGGAATAGGCAATGACAAGGGCTGCTCAGTTTCTGTGTTATTTTCCTATCAGAGAGAAGCACAGTGGTCAGGGAGTGCCGAGGCCTGCCAGAGGACTGCCTCTGCAACAACAGTGATATGAAAAAAAATAGGGAGATCGGTTCACACTGATGACCATATGAAACCTCGCTCTGCACATTAAAGTCTCTCTATTTCGTTTTCAAAAACAAAGGAACCACATTTGAACTACCGTTAAATCTTTCCATGCCAAGTTCCCTGGAGAAAGAAAAAAAAAAATAGAAAAAGGACACATGAACTGATGATACCTGAAAAAATTACTGATTAAATGATTCTTGACTATTTCAAGACATTATGCAGTTTTGCATGTGTCCATTAATTTCTCATGTTTTGCATAATCTTTCTGATGACTGTAGGCACAAGTGTACCATGTAGGAACAGCAGCTAGCCAGTGTGATTACTCATTAAATTTAATGAGTAGGATAGAATTATCTAATATAAACCTAAGATGAAAGCAAAATCACAGATTTGAAAGCCAACTAAGGGCTGAAACATATGCGAGCACAGTTAGTTAATAACCTCTTAATATGCACAACAATAAATACTTCATATAGATATGCAGCAAATTTGGATGCATTTTAACCAAGTGGAATGCAACTGTGATTGTGTATGAAATGATACATTTAACTCTAATGAGATGCATCATTCAGAGGAAGTAAAAACACCAAAGAATTTTAGGGTGCTCTTGCAATAGTTGGAATATTTTCATGGCATTGGTAGCGATAGCCAGATAGCATTCAGCACTTTTCTGTTTAAACACAGTGAAGGGATTCAGAGCTTGATGCACACTTTCAAATCTTTGTAAATGTATATGAGCCAACTCCCAGAAACAGAGGACAGGGCTGTAACAAGGCAAATGGCAGAAAAGGTTAAAGCTTGAGGCCTGTGAACTAGATATCCAGGGCAAAGGAAGAAAAAGATGATTTAGTATACTGAGAACATACACTAAACCCTTCTTTTGAAAGAAGGTAGTAAGAACACTTCTCTGAATGGTTTTCCTAAGCAAAACCTATTTCTGCTAAAGAAGGAGTCTGGGTTGAAACTGGCAGAAAGGGTTTGTTGTGGACCAAGTAGCTCCTTACCTTGGCTCAGCTCTGATGGGAAGGGAGATGCAGAGCTAAGGCTGGACGCACTGCCCACAACTCTCTGCCAGGAACTGTGTTCAGGATGGGGCAGCACTCAGCACCATTAAGGTCGTGCAGAGCAGTCTTATGAGCCCACTCTCAAATTACTGGAGTGTTTTGTTACTGGAGTGCTCAGTTCTGGGCCCCTCATCACAAGAAGGATGTTGAGGCTCTGAAGCGAGTCCAGAGAAGAGCAACGAGGCTGGTGATGGGGCTGGAGAACAGGCCTTATGAAGAACAGCTGAGAGAGGCGGGGTTGTTTAGCCTGGAGGTTGAGGGGAGACCTCATTACTCTCTACAACTACCTGAAAGGAAGTTGTGGAGAGGAGGGAGCTGGCCTCTTCTCCCAAGTGACAGGGGACAGAAAAAGAGGAAATGGCCTCAAGCTCCACCAGGGGAGATTTAGGCTGGACATTAGGAAAAAAAAAATCACAGAAAGCATCATTGGGCACTGGAACAGGCTGCCCAGGGAGGTGGTTGATTCACCTTCCCTGGAGGTGTTTAAGGCACAGGTAGATGAGGTGCTGAAGGGCATGGTTTAGTGATTGATAAGAATGGTTGGACTCGATGATCCAGTGGTTATCTTCCAACCTGGTTATTCTAAGATTCTATGAAATGCCTGTAGAACCCTCTGTATGTGGAGTAAACCCTGGACCAATTACTGGTCGTTGCCGCTGAGCAGGCAGACACCAAGAAGAGTTCAGTTTCAGAGGAAGCCCTTCTCCCTCAGTGCCCCATCTGCCATAGTCAGGCCAGCCTTCTCCCACTTCAGAAACACAAACCTGTTGTGTGTCCTCTGACTCTGTCCACAGTGTACGGAAGTCAGAGCCATCTTCCACTCGTATTTTCTCTTATGATGCCACGCAAACACTCTCTCTCTGTTAGCACGGACCTGGGGGTTACTCTCTAAAGAGCTGTATATATGCAACTTAAGGTGAGAAACTGTTTTAAAGAGCAAAGGAAAAAAAAAAAAAAAGGTTATTTGTTTTCTTTGTTAGAATGTGTTATCTGTTTCTGTGTTAGAATGTGTCGCACAGTTCTGCAACACCTAAGTAGCTGTGGGACTTCTCAGAGGAAACACTAGCAACATCAAAAAAACTCTATAAACTAACTAGGATTTTATGTCATTAGTTTGGAAACACAATTTAGAGTGTTTTCACACTAATAACTCTTCCATTGAGACATGTGTCATATTAAGCAGCATTATGGTGGATGTGGTAGTAACCACTTCCTCTGAAATCTTTGATTGAAAATTAAGACACGTTCAGGGTTTTATGGTCGAGCCTGGGAGTAAACTCATTCCTGAACTAATTGCTGCTGGAGCTCATCACCCATTAAGGTGTTTCTAGAATCTTTCCCCTATTATCTTCATCTATCAGGTTAAATTCATCTTTTTGACATGACAATCACTAAAGTGTGTTCATATTTTTGACATGACGCATATCAAACTGTGTAAAAGAGAAGTACGAGCTTCATTATTTGAAAAGAAAAAGCAGCACACAGTGCAGTTCCTGACCACAGGTCTGCTTTTGCACTTGCTGAAATGTAAGAGATATTGCATCACAACTTTTAAGGTAAACAATTGAAAATAAAGAATACTCTTATCCACAGTCTGTCCCCTTTAAGGACCATGGCAAGGATTCTTCTATGTTAACAGTTTTGGGATGTTTCTATGTAACATATACAGTAAAGTAAGAGAACTGCACCAATCCTACACATAGACAAGCAGCACTTTATCAGTTGTGGTTTACCCTAGGCTCTCTTCCTCTCAGTTCTCCTTAGACATGAATTGCCTTAGACTGAGGATATTCTGGGGAAAGAAATAGAACTGTAATTCTTGCTCGAAGTATTCAGCTGCCTTACAAGCAGGTGGGGATTGTAAGTTAAAACATTCCTGACCTTGGGAGAATGTCAAACAATGGTAATTCTTAAATTAACAGAGTTTCACACCATGCGTTCTCCCTTGTTGCCAGTGTTCTTATCTGGATTGCAAAAGAAGGTCTTAGCCTTAATGAGCTAGGATCCAGTTATGCAGGAAATGCAAGGACACATTTCAAATACCTAGGGATGAAGGGAGAGAAAGTTCAAAGTAGTTTTGAGCTGTATCCCTCCTGAAAATAAATGCAAATTCTCCATCTGTTTGGTGCTTTCAGAATATCTGAAAAAATACACCATTAAAAAAAAGGGAAAATAAACTCCAACAACTTAATTTTCTGTGTATGTTTTCATGAAAACACTATTGAACTGAAAAACATTGCTCATGCTGTAAATATAGAGCTGGATGTACCTTGAAGGACTCCAGAAGTTTTAAAATCCAAAGAAACTGTTTCAGCAGGCTCAGGTTTGCTGCATATGGGTGCAACACATTTCATTTTTCAGCTTTTTAAAAGCTTTTAGATAATGTTTGGAAATAATATCTCATAAGTCATAAACTGACAAACAATTGGCAGTATAAAACATACAAAAGATACATTTATGGAAGGGACTCCTATAAATATAAATTCATACAAAGATAAAAATGCTTTCACTATTCACTGTGGGGATACCAACTGTTTATAAAGACTTTTGGTCTAATTTCACATCATTTCCATGTTTTGTGATGATATCAAACCATGACTGTAGAGTTCTACTGAAGTCTGATAGGGTAAGTAAGAAGTGAATCAGAATCATTCTGCTTTTCTGACTAGAATTACTGTAATGGGATCAGTGCCTTGACAGATGCTAAGAAGAATAATTTTGCTGATTGGCTTTTCTTTAAACCAAAGACTGTGGGCAATCAAAGAAAATATGAACATCTGGCTGAGCTTTGATTGCCATGCTCACTGATGTAGTGCACCCAAATAAGCAGCAATTAGTCAGTACAGCCTGTGTCTAAAGACTCATTGAGTTAATTCAAATTAAGTCAGGATAAATTGAATCCAATTGACATTCATGTATATTTGTATGCATAGTTTAAATAAGCTTCTTCTGCACTACACTATCCTTTATTTACAAGGAAAACACATATAAAGTTTTGTGTTTTAAGTAAATATTTTTGAAATCTTCTTAAACCAAACTCCTGGGACAACTCTATGTCCTTCAGAAGGGCGCTTCAAGATTCATAAAGATAAAAAATTGTTGGCTTTCTTAAATTCATATTTTCCACTCACTAGTACATTTCACAGATTTGGAGAAGTTACTTATAAGCAGTAACAATTACAATAGCATTTGACTGGTATTTGGATAAACTCAATAACTAGGATCCCGGTCAAGGTAACTACTAGACTTTAGTAAGAAAGGAAAATCCTAAAAATAAAGACTAATATCCTCATGTGTCACTTGATTCTTAATGTAGAACCCTGGGAATATGTATTTTGTTTCAAAAAACCCCTAGCATTCTTGCTTGGATTCTAATTGTTGCAACAGCAAGTTTGATTGCATAAGAACCTGAGATTAAAACACATTAAAGCAGAAGACAAAGCTGAAGTTGTGTGTTTGATTTTTTAAAAAGAGGAATTTTGAAAAAGAATGTCAATTTAAATTTTTAAATTCTAGCTCCTTGCAGCAGATAAATATTAGTCTTTGCTTAGCAGGTATAGATAGCATAGTTTCCACCTGGTGATGAAAATAATTTCTTGCTAGTAAAATAGCTATAGACTCTCTGGCTGAGGTGCTATCAGTGCTCAACTAACTAGAGGTGAAATTTATTGTTATGTCACCTAAATCTAAGTTAGCTCAATCAGACCTGATTCTAAAATCCCATTACAAAATCCCAGGAATTTTTCTGCAACATATTCAGGTAAATTCACCTAAAGCCTAATGTAAAACAGTGCTTCTCACGCTACATGGTGGAAACAGATCACACACAGAGCCCCAGAAGCAGCATTGCTTGTGGAGTGTGTACTTCACTCTGCCTGTGGTCCTGAGTTCCTGGTGTTATCAGACCCAAGAACCTTCAGAGCTGTGCTGGAACTATTTAAAATGCAGATACAACAGAAGATGGACCGTCCTGGAGGAGAAGGTTGCATGAGTCAGTCAATGAGCATGGGACTCAACATGTCATGTTATCAGATGCCACAGGTGCAATGACTGTGGCCAAGAACCTCTCATTCTCTTTTAATAAGGGCCTGCTTTGTTTTGGAGCCAAGAAATAGGTTTGTGCTATTCATTGACTCTTGTGAGCATTAAGAATCAAACACCCTCGAGAAAAATCAGATCAATTAATAAAAAAAAAATGTTACGGTTCCACCTTCATAAATCAAAGAATTAGCTTGTGATTTGTAACTTCAAATAGCCTTATAGGAGCTGTTTTCTTGAAGTTCTTTCCTTTAAAATATTATTCTCCTCTTACACATCTCTCTTCTGATTCAGAGGTTGAATCCTTACATTAGAGCTACCTTTAGAAATACATTTGATGAAAAATCCTTTATATAGTCTAATAATATGGTCCAGTTGCTGTCATGTGCACAGGCCCTTTACAAATGTTACTCAAAAATAATACCAATCCTTCAATGCCTTCAAAGGATGTGGGGTCAGGGCCATAAGAACAGTAATTCTGAAGAGGTCTGGAAGTCCAATTCCCCCTCAAGAACTTTCAAAACGGATGCATACTGAGAAATGTTAAATCATCCTAAGCAAACAGGCCAGTATTTGCACTTTGTCAATAGTTAAGTACACGTTTACTCCATTGCTTGATCTTGATTGACCTAAGATTTTGGAGAAGAAAATCTGATTTAAAAAGTAAGTTCCAAAATAGTAGTTCAGCTTTTCAGATATATCCAGCACACAAAGGAATAATATGTGCCATTAGGGAATCAGCTGGCAGCTCCTCACTATGCCTGTTTATTTAGGGGTTTTAAATAAGGCTACAGAGAATAAATTGTCAAAGTCTGTTGTCAAATCAGAAACAGCAAAGCAGCATTTATAGTTATGACCACAGATATTTATTCCCTGGGTAAATCAGCCTGCTTGTTTGGAATCAGTAGCAGGAACAGGAGGATGCTTAGCAAAGTTTGAGTGTGGCAATTACTTCATCGATAAGACTCTGAATGTATTAGATCATTTTATAAAATGCATTTGCAGCAGCATGTGATGAATAAACACAATAGAATCAACATGTATTTGAAATTTCTTTTTTCAAGGCTCACTCTTTTTACTGTGATACAAAGCAGTACTGATTGCGCAAATGAGATTTCCCTCTCTCAAATGTACATCAGAGAGAAAACATATCTGAATGTAAGCAGCAGTCTTTCATTTACTGAATGTATGCAAACCCTTCATTAAACTATAATTGCTTATCTAGCTACTACTGATATTTTTTGCACCAGTTTATCAGTAAGTTACAGTATATAAGGTGTTAGCCATGAAATATAACAGTTCATTACTTCTGATTAAAAGTAACAAGAATTTCATAGGAAAATTTTCTCAGTGGTAGTGGAAACATTTCTACTAGGCCTATGTAAATAAAAGTCAATAAAAATTATAACACAACTCTACAGAAATGATGAACATGATTTTCAAAACTTGTTGCTTCAATAAACTACTTTATGATGTGAGTTATCACCTGACAGAGATTCAAACTTGTAAAGATTTCCAGAGATTCTGATTAGCATTGTGGTTGGTTTTAGAGAAAAAGGAAAAAATCTGTGCTTTTATTATTCTTTCTAAGGGAATTTTGCCTATGCACACTTACTTTTCTCATCTTTATGGAGAGATAGGAAATGGTAGTAGGCAATACCTCAGAATACATTGGAGAAAAATCTGGAAAAATCAACTATATAGATGGTCAGAAAATATGGTGGATGAAGTCCAAAATTCCAAGTCTGAAGTGGCTCCTGGTACTCTGCTTTGGGGTACACCAGTTTTACGGAGATTTCCATTTCCTTTATCAGGTCCATTTTTACATGCAGGAGTCTTTCGTCTCTTTTCCCTCTGTCCATGCATTTTGTCCATCCTCCTACCTGGTGGCAAATGGCATGTCCAAGGGTGTGAGCAAAGGGTGTTAATGCAGATACAGTTGAGAGGGCAAACAGATGTTCTCTGAGTACCTTCTTAATGGCAATTTACTAGGTAGGACTTCATATCATTGTATTCCAGACCTGTCCTGAGAGAATGCATGGAAAATTGCCTGCTTGCTTGCACCTTTGTATTTAACCAGAGATTTTTCTTCTCATCCCTGGGCAGGGGCTGACCTACTGCCAGCATGAGTGCCAGTGCGGCATGGGTGCTACAGCAGTGAAAGATTTGTGACTGTGGGGGCATAAGATCTTTTTCTACTGCCTCTGTGAAGTTTGTTATGCATATTGTGAAACACAGTGACAACCACTGTGAAGTCCTTGGTTGCCTAGACCTTGTCATGCATATTTGCCGTTCACAGTTTGACCAGAGTATTCACTTATTAGTACAGGCCGTGTCTGTGGTCCTTGCTCTGTCAACATGTCAGATCCAGCTGCTTCCTACTAGAATTAAGACTGCATATATATGTATTTCTCTTTGTGCAATGGAAGCTAGTATAATATTTTTATTTATCAAGTAAGTCTTTTAAAGCTTTGCTTGGACCATGTTTTTCCTTTGTACATGCAGAATGTTGCTACTTAATCTTTGACAGTAAGAACAGAGAACAGAGCAATTAAAAGGCATTCTCAGGGCTAGAATTTTTAATCTCTGTTTGTGTTGTATATGCATGTGCAGGTTTTCTTGGTAATATTCATTTCATATTGATGTAAGTTCCCCATTTTTCCAAAAATACGTGTGTCTGTTAGCTAGTGGTGCTCTCTTTCTTCTGAGGTTTGAGTGTCCACTAATGACAAAGCAGATAATTTTTCAGTCTCAGAAAATGCTATCCAACCACAGCAAATATGGCTTAAACTCCATATTATCTTATGTAATACCCAGAGACTTCATTTCCCTGAAAGTCTGAAGCCGATTGAAATCACTTTAATATTTCCTCAGAGGAAGTATTCCTAATCTTGTTACAGTTATCATTGTTATTTTCTGGAGTTTCTTTAATTAGTCCATACCTTTTTTTTTAAAAAAAAAAATAATATGGTGCCATAATTAGCCAGCCAACATCTCAACTGTACTAAACAGAGAGGAAAAATTACTTCCTAGGTTTTACATTTGACAGTGTGTTTCTTGCACCAGCTTCACATTCTGACCCCATATTCAGTCTGTAAGTCATTATAAGGTCCAATCCTTTTCTACCTTGCTGAGGCATGGATGGTAAAACGAACTATATCGTATATTTAATTTCATTTTCCACAAGAAGGGTGCCTTACCCCCTTAATACCAAATCTACCTTTCAGTCTAGAAGATTTTGAACACTAGGTGTTTTCTGTCTTTCTCCCTTCTCTGGCTCAGTGCCACATATAAAGTAAGTCTGGCTCTAAGCAGAATTTTCTTTAATGGTCTAGGACATAGCATTATGAATTAGCCTAGAAAATCTAAAGCTCGGCTAGCCTTAGCTCAGCACCTCAGCATGGAGCCTCTTGGAGAATCAAACACTCATAGAGTGGTTTAAGTTCGAAAGGATCTTAAAGATCGTCTAATTCTACCCTTCTCTGCCATGGGTAGGGACATCTCCAACAGACCAGGCTGCTCAAAGTCTCACCCAACCTGGTCTTGAACACCTCCAGGAATGGGGCAGTCACAGCTTCCCTGGGCAACCTGTGCCAGTTCTTCACCACTTTCATTGTGAAGAATTTCCTCCTTTTGTCTCATCTAAATCTTTCCTCCTCCAATTCATAGCCATCCACCCTCATGCTATCACTACATGCCTTTGTAAAAGGTCCCTCCCCAGCTTTCTTGTAGGCCTGCTTCAGGTATTGGAAGGTCACTATAAGCTCTCCTCAGAGCCATCCATTCTCCAAGCTGAACAACCCCAACTCTCTCAGCCTATCAGAATGAACCACTGAAAGCTGCTTCAAACATGACCTTTCAGCCACTGTGCACTTACTTACAGATTTCTCCTTAACTTATAGTGCCAATGGTTTGCATATGAGAAAATCATAGTGGACAGTAACAAAAACCTCATCACAATATGTAACAGTCATTTCTTTGACTATCTGCCTGCACTATTGAAGAAAAAGATTGGCTAGACTCGTCAAGATCAACTCATGTAAAGCTAATGCAGCCTGTTCCTTAATACCATCTTATCTTCTGCACAATGATAATATATCAAAAACATCCTTGCTACATTTCTGCTTCTCCTTTATCAATATTTTTTAGTTAAACAATTTGGAAACATCACATGAAATAATGAGATAATAAGAAAAATAATTTTGGAAATAGGAAGTCAGCACAAAATAAGGATTGGAGAATACCCAACTATTTTCTTTGAATGCTGCCTTGGATTATAAGTATTTTTATTTCAACCAGCTCTCTAGTATTAAATTCTATTTTCTGCTAGTATTCCTTCCAAATTAACTGTCTTAGCAAGCTTAAAAAAACAAATTCCCTTGTGCAGACATACTGTACCACCATGTTGAACTCTACTGCTCCATTAACCATGATAAACTCATTCTCGTTATTTTTTTTCTTTCTGCATAATACAGTGTTTATGTGAATGCTTATTGCAACTGGAAGTGTATTGTGCCATCTAGCAGCTGACACTTTAAGTTATGCGATGCATAAAGATTAGGCCAGAGAAAATTTCACTGTGATTTCCGAGCCCATCTCATTGACATTAATTCTCTGAACTGACTGACCACTCTGTAACATCTGTTCTCACAGGATATTCTGGTAGCTTTAGGGTTTTTTTAATTTCAAAATACTTAATGAACAAATGCTATGCCCAAGTATATTCTCTGCAATAAGCATATGTTAGTGAAATATATTAGACTAAGCACCTACCCAGGAGTAAAATTAGGTTTTATAGGCATGAGTGCTACCAGAGTTATCAGACCCTGTGAACCCTTTACCATGTAGATCTTAGTGATATGGTAATAATATGGTACCTTAAACAAGCTATTGGCTGAATCAGTCAAGCCTATCTTGACTGCATGTTAGTGAAGTCATTTCATCCTCATAAACTGATATCGAGCTCTTAAGACAGCCTTTTTGTTTTGCAGCATGCATAGTCATTACGTTTCACTCCATTCATTTGTCTTCATCCGAAGCAGCACTTAGCCACCTTGGTGCTTATTACTGTTAACAAGGATGTGGTCTACCTTAATGCAGTGTCAAATGAAATCAGAAGGAGTCATGTGGATGACACCAAGAGAGAATGCATAATGTTATCGTGTGGCTGAGTAATATAAATGAGGGATGAAATACAATTTAAGCGAACACTCAGACGGAAAACAGATGTGCTGACAATTTCTGAAGCAGCTGCATAGGAGTCCTCCTTCACTTCTAATTCTCGTTATGGGGTTGAAAATCAGAAGAAATCAGAACTGTTAAGGAATCAGGAAACAGCAGATATTTGCACTAAAATTGGTTCTGTAACAATGAAATCCTTATCTTCTACTGACAAGACAAGTATTATAAAACATAAAGGGTTAACTGCATGAACAATCCAAAAGTTTGCATATTAAAGCTGTTCTTTTGGCAAAGAGACTAATAGGCCTAAAACCTTTCTAGCTCACTTTAACACCTTCTGTTTTTCTCGTTAATGCTGGCATGGATGTTCAATAATTATTGCAGGAGGTGATCAGGTTTACAAAACTTTGTTACTTTTCCTCTTTAGAGACCACATCTGATTCACTTTTGAATATCCAGCAGATGTTCAAGATATTCATTTCTTGGAAAACTGCAGCAAAGCCTTAAACGCAAGGCCATCTGAAGCACCTCAAAAATCTCTGGGCACTGTGACTAAAAAAGAAAAAAAATCTTGCAGATACTATCTCGTATAAGCACCAGCTGCTCGCTTTATCCTCTGGATCAGCTTGCGCTGATCGCTGAGGAGTCAGGGTCTGGGTCCTACACTGGACTAATCCTGGACACTGCAAAGTCCGTATGTTAAATTTGTCCCCTGTAATCAACATTTCCAGTGCTGCCTTTGACATGAAAGCCTTTCACTGCACTTTCTTTGGCTTCCAGTCTTTGGTAACAGAAGAAAGGTAACTACGAAGGCCTAAGAGTATGAATGAAGGAAGATAGTTTTGCCTTTTATGGCACTGAGCTTAAAATGATTTAAAATGCTCATTTGTCTGAATAATCCTTACATCAGTGAAAAATAACATTTGTCAGCATCTCAGGTTTGCTCCTCAGCTCTTATACACAGTGAATTCATGGGGCCTGTGCATAGATAACAAGGTCAATGTTGTTTGGGAGGCAAAGCAGTTTGTCATCATGCAGCAGCATTTGGGCTCGAGGAATCAAAGGATCTGCTGAGATCTGATTGGAGGCGGCATGTTTTAGAAACATTTGTCATTTTCATTTTCTGTGAAATATATTTGAGAGTAAAAAAGCCTGCAGGAAAATGAATATCTTCATTAAGGACGAATGCCTATATGCCCTCCTCTCCTTTGTGTATGCCTTACTCGCCTTTGCTTTAGCCACAGGGGAGTTAATAAGATGCTCAAATTGAACTCCATGAGAACATGCATAACAAGCTGGTAGGCTAGAAACTATTATTCACTCTCACAGCAATCACATATCTATAGAGGGAAACGATCTCAGATACCGAGCTGAGAGTAACAAGAATGATGCTATCCAAATGCAGAATGCCTCAATCCATCACCTGGGTCAAATCACAACCAGCAAGGGACTCTAGTTCTGGCTAGAACAACCACAAATCATGATTATGTAAGTAACGTTGTCCAGTACATTATATATCTGTGTCCTTCTATAGTGACTGGGGAGGCTGGAGTTGAGCCCCAAAGCAGTGGGGACAGAATAGAATGGGGTGACTATGGTTGGACTCGATGATCCAGTGGGTCTCTTCCAGCCTGGCTGTTCTATGATTCTATGATATTGCTGATGCTAACAGACCTCCTTCCTAACTTTTTTGAAATAGAAAGCTTTTGAACCAGCTCTCTCTCCAGTATTCATATTTACTATTTCAAGCACAAACTGAGATATAAATCAACTCTAATCTACTAAACTCCCAAACAACTAACTGCTAAATAAATCAATGTTTTTCTATGTATATCTACATGTACCTGCCTTTTTAGATTCCCTGATCGATGAATGTTACCAATGGCCTAACCCAGTGTGGCACTGGAGCTACATCTCTTGAGTATCTTGGCCTATTCTGCTCTCTGAGGCGAGAGGAAAAGCATTAGCCTGACATCGCACTGCCCTTGTAATCTCACAAATCAGGAACAAGTTCATGAAGGACAGCATGCTCTGATTCTGTCAGCATTTGCACTTAAGGCAAAAATGGGGCTGGCTGTGATGACTAATGGTACAAGGACACTAATGTATAAAATTCTGTTTCAATTTAAAAAAAACCCCCACATTTATTTTAAAACCTCAAACAATTATAATCAGAAATCTGAAAACACACATGTATTATTATAGTTATCATTTTATAGATATAGAAAAAGGACGTATGACTGACCGTCAAATTAGACCTCTGCTTGACAGCCTAGATCAATGTATTTTCCAAGTCTACATTTCTCAACCTGTCTCAGTGGTCAGATAGAATTTGTTGGTATGATAAATAAGAACTCTCCAATAGCAACAGAAAATAAGATCTGTACAGCCAACTAGCAATGTGCCTCTTCTCAAAATTCTCTGTTTTTTATAGGGGGGTGGTGAGTTCCCTTGTCCTCCTGGCCATGCAATTTTTGATACAAGCCAGGGTGCTGTTGACCTTCTTGGTCTCCTGAGCACACTGCTGGCTCATAGTCCACTAGCTTTCAATCAAAACCCACAGCTTTCAAAAACCACCAGATAGCTTTCCAACCAGCCTTCCCCAGGCCTGTAGCATTGCAGGGAGCTCTTGTGAGCCAAGTGCAGGATCCAGCACATGTTGTTGAAACTCATATAGTTGGCCTCAGCCCATTGACCCAGCCTGTCCAGATCCCTCTGCAGAGCCTTCCTTCCTTTAAGCAGATTAACACTCCCGCACAACTTGGTGTTATCTATGGACTTATTGAAGTCACAATCAATCTCCTTGACAAGATCGTTGATAAAGATAGTAAACATAGCTGGTCAAAGATATTAAACAGAACTGGAAGTAACACTACTTACTACACGGAGAGCTGATTTGTTTTAATATGTGTCATTCAATGACGTAACTAATTTTAGGATTTTACAGTCTTTACATACCAAAATCAACAATATTTCCTGAAGGATAAAGAGCTGACATTAGTTATAGATTAATGACCATTGTGTTCTTTGTGTGGGAAGATCATAGGAGATCTCAGATTATCAGAGGCCTTGGCTTCAAGGAAAATATAAACCAGAGACAGAAATTTCTGGACACACGCTCTACAACAGAACTGCAAAACAATGGTTTGCCTCCACTTGGTGAAGCCCATTAAGGTTCTAAAAATCCAGTACACAAGAGCCTTAATTGAAGTTTCTCCTAATTTCTTTTATGGATATAGAAGTATTGAGGAACTGTAAGCAAAATTCTTTTAATCTGCATGTTCAGATAGTCAGGATTAGAACAATTAAAATTATTTTAAATTCAGAGTACCTTTCAAATGTGTAAATATCATTGAGATTACCTTGTGCAGACAGGTAGGTGTGGGGTTTTTGAAGTTATTTATATACCTTAGCAGGCTTACATTACTTCTCATGAATTAAGTAAGCCAAATACACTCCTTTGTTGAAATACAGAAGTAAATTTTGGGAGAGAACACATGCTGTGAGGAGCTGTCCTTAGGCCACTAGTAATTAATTCCCCTAAGAATACTGTATCCACAAGATGCAGTTAAGATTAGTTAATATGCTACACTTCAAAGGTGCAAAATATTTCAAAGAACTGATTGGTACTAGATAATCACTGGGATTTCTGTATTACCATTTTAAACTATCCTTCTCCAGATACAAAGTGATTAATAGAAATTCACACCAATTTGTAAGATATTTTTGGTGACAATTTAGTTATCTTACCAATTACTTGAAAACCCAAGATATAAGTTTTGACTACGAATTCCCTTTATATGTAAGGAAAGAAAAGCTTGTTTTCCATTTACAAAAGTGGCTGAAAATCTGTTTCTTTTCCATTTTCTGCTTGTTTACTCCCTAAAAAACATCGTGGTCTGTATAAAAGAACAGAGTTTTTGGAAGTAAGTAATTTTTTTCTTTCCTGATCATACCCAAGATTCACTGAAAATAAATAAATAAAAGAAAAATAAACAGACAAAAAATAAATCATCACAGAAGGATTTTGTCAGGTTTTTCGTTATAGGGCAACAGAAATGAAATGTAAACTGTAAGAGGCTTTTTTCCCCTCCAAAAGCTCAAGACTTATCTGAAAGTGTTAATAGAAAAACAAGTTGAAGGAGAGTCATAAAGACATCAGAAAAAAACCCTTTTTCTCAAGGAAATAATGCCACACAGGGACAGGTTGTTCAGAGAGAACACCTTGGAGGTATTCAAGATTCAGCAAAACAAGGCCTGGGCCAACTGGACGAAGCCCTGGTGATAGTATCACCTAAAGCAAGGGCCTAGAGGTGATGACTCTCAGAAGTCCCTTCCAAGCAATAGTTCTGTGCTTGGTGACCTCCAACTGCAATTACAGAAATTACCAAAGAATTATGCAAGAAAAGAGATTACAGGCTCTTACTGAAAAAGTAAATGTGGTAAAAGCCCCAGATATAAAAAATAAATCCGAAGGAAATGTTCAAATAAAGAAACATGCAAACCACAAAGCTACATTATAATTTCTCTATGTCGATTGAATTGTACGTACTAAATGAAAACAAAGAAGGGAACCACATAATTTTTTCCTTCCAGTTAATTTAACAGAAATCAGATGAATTTACTTTATCAGAGCAAAAATCTGTGCAAGAATTAGGTATTTAATAAAAGGTACCCACCTCAACTGTAATCTGCATTTTGGAAATAACCATGTCATTTTATATAATAGAATTCCTTTACAGATAAGTATTATCACTTTAACATAATTTTCTCCATTTGAGATTTTCCTCCGCAAAATTTCACCCTTGAGTCTTTAACCTGTAAAGAGAAATTTGCTTTTATTTCCATTATTTCAGCACCCTTTACATTAGGATGTTCAACTCAACTCTTTAAGCTGACAGGATTTGTAACTTGTTGGATAGCCCATCTGTTCTGCAGAGAAAATTTAAAAATATATTAAGTGCTTCTCTAATATTCGGGTCAATGTTCTTTGTACTGAAGGCATCACATATACAGCAATATTCTTGTTCTTGCACAGGGATTTCCCCAATTTTGGACTGGAACCTCAAAGGCAATGATGTTTGAACCATGGTGATTTCACTATGAAACAAGAAAATGGGAGCTATATGAACCAGACTCAGGATGTAGTGGCTGTATCAATTCCCTACATGAAACAAGTGACCATCTGCTCCATTTCTCCATAAGAAATACTAGCATCTCTCTTCAGTGCCTCCCTATTTTCTCCCCATTAGCTTTAAATCCTTCTCCTTCATATACCACTATCAATATATTTTTAATTTGTGTCTTTGGAATTACTGCTTGGCTGCTTATCTCGTCAACATATGGTAACTCTACTGGTTGGTGGCATTGATCTCCTATCAGGGGACTGATTATGTACCATCTTGTAGCTGGCACAGTTAGATATGTGATTTAAAGGCAATTACAAAATATCACCACCTCAGAATATCCTCATCAATGAAAAAGTTTTATCCAGAAGTACTTAAGGCACTTAAACTTTAATTCGTTCATTCTGTAGTGGGTTATAATTTCAAAAGTTAAAATGAAGCTCGATGATGAGTCTGGCATTATCCTTCTAATCTTCTTATTCTGATACTGAAGCATTTATCTGATCTGTACATTTGTCTTTTATTCAAAATTACGCATTTGCGAGATAAAAACCAGAAAGGACTTGTATTTTTTCACCTCCAAAAACAGAGACAAAGGTATATTTTTTGTCTTATTTTATTTGGAATACCAGACACCCTCTTTCAGATACCCAGTGAGAAAAGTGCTCAGAATGAGTATTCTCATCTTGAAAACAAAAATCTAAGGATGCATTCAAACTTGCAGGGTCTTTCTTGCCAAAGTTTGAATCTCTAGTGTTTGTCTCACAGCTGTTCAAAAATGGGTTTTGTATAAATGTGTATAGTCCTTCATGCACTTAAACCAAGAAACAATGCAGAGCTACTCATCTGAGCTTTTCTAATTGTTCTTATACCAGCCGCTTAGGAATACTTGTAGATGGGTTTGTCATAGTACTTTGTTGGCAATTTTTTTTTTTTTTTTTTTTAACAATTGCCTCTTCAAGCTAAGCAAACCCTGGAGAAAAATAAAGCTGTGGTGAATACAGATGTGATGTTAATTAACAGACGCTGTAAGTGCGAATGTTTCAGTAAGCATTCAAAAAAAATAACAGTGTATCCACATGTCAAGCAGCCAGGAACTACTCTGAAAAATCAAGGCTTTTTTTCCGGAAAATTTGGCTCTCTGCATTAAGGTATATTTAGCTGAACTGCTAGGCAGCAAATTAAAGGTAAGGTGAGTGTACATATGCATTATTGCATAGGACATGAGCAATATATGTCTGTGTGTTTACAAATAACTGTACATATTTATATATAGTGTATAAACATAAAAATATATAACTATAAATAAAATATATACAACTATATATATAAAAATATATACTTAAATATGCTATGTACTACTACTTTGAAGAATGCTAAGCCATCTGTACATAAGAACTGGTTATGTCATCCAGAGGAACCTGGTCAAGGTGGAGTAGTGGGTTTATGTGAATCTCATGAGGTTCAATGAGGACCAGTGAAAGGTCCGTCACCTGGGTCAGAATAATCCACAATTTCAGTACAGGCTGGGGAATGATGTGACTGAGAGCAGCCCTGTGGAGAAGGAGCTGGTGGTGCTGCTTCATGAGATGAAAACAACTGGTTTCCCTATGATATTTTATTCTGGAGGCACTAGGCATTGTTGTCCTTGACAACAATGAGTAATAATGTCCTTGAGTAACTAGCACAGTTAATACATAATCATAGAATCATAGAATCACCAGGTTGGAAGAGACCCATTGGATCATCGAGTCCAACCGTTCCTATCAAACACTAAACCATGCACCCTCAGCACCTCGTCTACTCGTCCCTTAAACACCTCCAGGGAAAGTAAATCTACCACCTCCCAGGGTAGCCTGTTCCAGTACCCAGTGACCCTTTCTGTGAAAAACTTCCTCCTAATCTCTAGCCTAAATCTCCCCTGGAGGAGCATGAGGCCATTCCCTCTTGTCCTGTCCCCTGTCACTTGGGAGAAGAGGCCAGCTCCCTCCTCTCTACAACCTCCTTTCAGGCAATTGTAGAGAGCAACGAGGTCTCCTCTCAGCCTCCTCTTCTCCAGGCTAAACAACCCCAGCTTTCTCAGCCTCTCCTCATAGGGCCTGTACTCCAGCCCCTTCACCAGCTCGGTTGCTCTTCTATGGACTCGCTCCAGAGCCTCAACATCCTTCTTGTGGTGAGGGGTCCACAACTGAACACAGGATTCAAGGAGCGGCCTCACCAGTGCTGAATACAGAGGGAGAATCACCTCCCTGGATCTACTGGTCACACCATTTCTGATACAAGCCAAGATGACATTGGCCTTCTTGGCCACCTGGGCACACTACTGGCTCATGTTCAGTCGGCTGTCAACCAACACCCCCAAGTCCCTCTCCTCCAGGCAGCTTTCTAGACAGACTTCTCCCAGTCTGTAGCTCTGCATAGGGTTGTTGTGCCCCAAGTACAGGACTCGGCATTTGGCCTTGTTAAACCTCATGCCATTGGACTCAACCCAGTGGTCCAGCCTGTTCAGATCCCTTTGCAGAGCCTCCCTACCCTCCAGCAGATCGACACTTCCACACAGCTTAGTGTCATCTGCAGACTTGCTAAGGGAGCACTTATCTGCATGTCTCTATATCTTAACTTCTGTTTTGTATTCAGATAGTTTCAATGCTAAAATTCCTCATTAGTAAATAAGAGCAACCTTTTAACTCGGTATTGCCTTTAGTTCCAAAGGAAATCAAAAGATTGTCCAAACCTGAAATAAAATGCAATTAATTACCAAGCTCCAGGGATCATTTCACCAAAGCAATTGATTTCACTTCACCACTGAAGCCGCCTCTCATTGGAAATATCAGCTGTTTAACAGCACAGTCATTAAACAAGATAACAAATTACCTCAACATTTCCTAGGGAATAACCTTTCAGCCTTTCACTAAAAGAAGACAGGTCAGAAATTACCTATTTTTCTTTTCTTTTTTTTTTAATTCAGTTTATGTAATCTTTAGTCTACCTACAAGAAATGCATTATAAAAAGAAAGGAATCAAGCTGGAGATCTTATAGTCTAGAATGTATGGTTTAAGCTTCAGTAAGTATAAAGGGATCTCCAACAACTGCATACAACAAGGATTTGGAGTTACCACATCAAACTGCATTTCTACTTAACAGCATGCTAGGAGATAGATTTCAGTAAGGTAGAGAACTTGATTCACACGTACAGGGTTTGCATCAGTGAAGATACTTTATTCAAGTGCAATCCCAGCAGGGCCATACACAGGACTTTGAGCACTACCACAATAAAGGGTTCTGAGTTTGACAAGGGGAACACTTTACTTAAGGAAGGATAGAAGACACTGCCTAAAATATGTTATACAAAATAACTATTTCTTTTTCTAGTCTTGGCACACATTTTTTGTTCTCTTTTTAACAAAGATTTGTGATTCTGTCTGCTCTACTTCTCTATGTGTTGAATGGGAAGTGATTCCTCTTCTTTGTCCCTCCCCTCTCTTGGGTTACAGCTATATCTGGCTTTCACTACATTCTTAAAGAGAAAAAATTCTCTTTTCACGTTGATGTCCTTCAGACATTTCCTTTACTAGTAATGAGCAAATCCTTTTAGCTTTTTTCCAAAAGTGCTGAAAAGTCTGGAATTGCCATTATCACTCAGCAAGAAACTCAAGGATGTTTTCCCATCATATCACTGGTTTGGGAAAGTTACGTAACATCACGTAGAAACAAAATAATGAACCTTACATTTTAACCATTTCTTTTTTTTTTTTTTTTTTAAAAAACATGATTCAATATGTGGTTAATATGTTTTGTATTCCCACAAGTCAGATATTCAGATTTAGTTTTAAAAACTAACATTTCCAAGAAACTAGTATCTTTGTCATGACACATGAATTCCAGCAGTGAAATCCAGCAAGGTGAATTCATTGAAGCAAATCTAGTTCATAGAGGAGCATAAAAAACACATGGTAATCCTAGTTGGACAATACAGGAGCCCTCAGTGTTAAGTAACAGCTGCCATTCTGATTGGAATGCTGCCAGCTTTCAGGTAATTAGCCAGAAATGCCTGACTCTAGGAACGTAACAGGCCAGAAATTGCCATGTGCTAAGGACAGAAAGAGCAGATCACCTCCAGTACTTTAAAGGTCAATCAATCCACTTTTAACAGTATTCCACTTAAAGTCTTTCAGCTCACGGGCCCACCTGACCTCCTGTGCTGTGTCTGTGCAGGCAGCTGTAATAGCAGACAGGTGTGAAACATAAAATTTCCCTGAATTGTAAGTAACTGGTGAGAATACAAAATGAGTTATAATTATTAAAATAAATTCCCAGATCCCAATGTTCCAGGACAGGTAGGTGCACAATGGTGCATAAATTTGTCTAGAAGCACACAAGACATAAAGGTGACAGCAGTTCTCTGAACAGCAATTGTTACTGGCCTTGGCAACAACAACCCACTGAGAAGTAATTTTTCCCCCTCAAATTGAGACTGCTGCTTTAATAAAATCCTTTTGTGATAAGTATTAGTACGTGTAAACAAAGAAACATCTTCAATAAGGAAAAGTTACCTAACATTCAGCCAATCCTGTAATACACTGCTGGTATTTAGCCGTCTTTAGAGATAAAACTCTCTCATCCTCATTCTAAAAAAATTTAAAAATTATACTGGCATATATGTTGGGTACCTCATGACTTAAAGAAACAATTTAGCATTTTTGGCTGATTATTTTTTACTGCTCAACACAGTCAAGCACTTAAAAAGTGAAAATATGGTGGTCTATGTTATAAGCAAAAATCTTAATTTATTAAGAAGTATGACAAACTAGTGACAGAGTCACTGAAAGATTTTTGGCAGCATTGGTTATGCCTGTGGAAATCATTTCAGCTACAATCTTCTTTTAGACAGTCACAAGACTCTAGCTGACTTTGATCTAAAAAGTTCTCATCAAAGAGATGTAAAAGCTTAATAAAGCACAGAGAAATCAATTTTTGAAAGCCAGCCAAACTTTAGCTTGATACTTGGGACACACAGAAGAATAATCAATTGGCATAAAGGAACCAGAAATGTTAAATTATCTTAATTCCTCCAGATAAAGTTGGATTTCTCTACTTGTCCTGTTACCCATTTTGAACACATGAATATTTTGTTCGCTGTGCTGTTTATTCAGTACTTTTCAGTTAACAGATAAATTGGGCTCAACACATCCACCTTTAGAATATTAATTTTCCTCATTTACAGGTATTGTGTTTACAAAATAATGATTTAATTATGATACTGTATCTTCCCATTATTCCTCACTCCATACATTGTCCTCCCCATGTAAGAAGTTACTGATACCCTGTATGTATTCGAGATACAGATTATAAGGGAATATTCAAAGGTACTGAGTATCCTTAGGTCCAAGTGGGATTTATATCTTTCCAAGAAAAAAAGGAGCAAGTAAGTACCACCTCTCAGAAGAAAAAGGAATGTTGCTAAATTTCCATTTTTGATACTAAAATTCTCCACCTCCTAGTACTATTTATACTTAAAAGTATTCTAGTGTTCTATTCTGATGGAAGTCAATAGACTCTTAAAAAAAAATTACGTCTATTTTATGGAAAGTACTTCTGAATATACAGTCCAAAAGGCTTAAATCACTTCTGGGACTGAATGACAACATTGTTTTCTCATGTTTTCTAGATGACTGTTTACTAATTATTAATGTTATGTTGCCAGTGTCTCCAAGTTATTTACACAGCTTTCAAAATGTAACCTGAGATTTCCTATCTAACACTCAGCTCCAAAGTATTCTCTGTCTTCTTGTGTGATAGGTTTTTGTTCTATAACCTTGAATTCAACTATGACTACTAAACAAGTTTACAAAAGATACAGTTGCTTTGAAATTATTTGGGTTTATCTTTTTGCTTCAAAGAAATTTTTAAAGGGTGTACTTACATATATATAGAGTTTCTTACAAAAAGTGCGTTTTATAAGTGATCATATTTCAATGATTGATAATAATCTTGCAGGACCTCAAAAACTGCCACAGTGCTCATAGGTGCTTACTAAATCTTCAATGTTTGTTTCTTCTTATTTTAAAACTTGATTCCTTTTGCAAACAACAACAATCCTTGCTAGACTATTATGCAGACAACATTATGCCCAAAGCTACTTACTGATGATAAAAAAGAGTAGTACTGTTTGCTCATGTGTATTTTTCCATTTTTGCAGCTATTTAATGTTCCTTCCCATCATGACAAACACTTTGTTGCTTTTAGAAGTTTCATTTTAGTATTTTTAACATTTCTTATATTCCTTTCTATTCACATCCGTTTTAAATTTTATCCTTATGTTTATTGAAATGTGTGATTGGTTTTTTTCTCCCTATATCATTAACCACCTCTAACATCCCTCTGTAAAGAGCAGGTAGTTCTAATAAATCTCTTCTCATCCACTCTTCATTCCTTCAAAGGAATGTTTGAGCCATAAAAATAAGTCTTCAATAGCTGTTTGTTCCATACATTCCTCAACCTCCTGCAGTCCACAGAAGTACTGAAACACTTAACACTATGGGTGATGAAGAGCTACCTTCTTAAACTGGGGAAAATAAGTTGTCAGTTAGGAAAAATATACATTCAGGAAAAACATGTATTACTTAACAGTCCTGAGTGATATCTTCTTTTAAATATAAAATAAAACAAATATTAAAAATATTCCTCAAAAGTAAATAGAGAGGAAATGGAAAAATAAAAACCACCAGTGGACATTAGTAACCAGCATGTTCCTTGTAGCCTGATTTGCTAAGACCACGCCGCCCTTATCACACTACAGAATGCATTTTTTTCCATAAGGCACTCTTATCTACCTTGGTAGACTGGGAAGGAGATGCTTAACAAGACCCCAGTGTATTCTACTTCTCACAGGTCATTAAGACCAAAGTCTCTCACAATAAACACTTTCTCTTCCAAAAGGTACAGTGAATTTTGAGAATAGGAGTACACTGCAAGGTTAATGTTATGGATTAAAAAACTTTCAGTTTGAGGTGGATTTAAGGAGTTAAAAGCAGATTCAGCAGTGCTATTTTTACATTGCCCAGGAAGCCTAAAACTCTGTTTTAACTTCTGAGGAGAAGCAGTGGAGAGAAGAACTTATCTTCAATAGAAGAGAGAATATCTGTCCCTGGAGACATTTCTGCTTCATCTAAAGCCATCCAGCAAACAATGTATGCATATCAGTTCAGCTCCACTGAGTGTTAAAAATGTAGATGAATAAGCAGGTTTATACAAACTGATACCGAACCTGGGAGTTTGGAAGCCTGCCTTCTCTTCTTTGCCAAGCTTTCTCTAACCTCAGCTAGACATGAGCTGATTTACTAATCCTCAGGTTTTGTCTTATATTCTGCTATCATTTTGAATGGTATTCACTCAGGAGTGTGCATAGTGGAAGCTGAATCAAAGACATTAACACATCTGCCTTCTGATTTCTTTCTCACAGACTACTTTTTGGACTATTCATCTTAATAATATTAGTTATGGCTGTACTTCCTGTGCATCTATGCTTTTACAGTTGTCAAGATGATTGTCCTTATTTTCTTAGACTGGCACTAGTTTAAAAGGGGCAATTTATTTGGTCTGAAAAGATTATTTCACATAAAGCCTAACTTTTGGTTATAAAAGATGAGCATAGGCTTGAATTCAGTGATCTTCATATGCTAAAAGAAAATGAAAATGCAGCTCATTTTCAAAATAAAGTATCATGACTAGATATTTTCCATGATTTCAGGATCATGCATTTCTAACATTAAGTTCTCTGCTGTAGATTTATTGCTGGTGTCTGTGACAATGTCAAGAATCACTTTGAAATTTATATTATAAGATACTATCATAGCTGAATTCTTTCAGGCATTGTTCTTGAAGACGTCTTTTGATACAACATGCTTAAAAAAATATTATTTTTTTTCTTTTCTCAGATGTTTAATAAGAATCTAAGCATCTGTCCTGATGACACTGTACCTGCAATTTGTTGCTGGTGTTTCTAAATAGCTTAGATTCTATTCAACATCATTAAAGCCAACTTGTCAGGTAGCGTAAATTGACATGGCTTCACTGAAACCACTATGTTTTGCAAGTCTACAAGCTGAAGATCTAATCCTTCAGTAACTGAGTGATGACTTAGCACAAATCTACACTCATTGTATGGCTCCACATCATTATTTTCATAGAATCATAGAATCATAGAATCATATTTTCTGTGAACTCAGTCAGAAAGTCTCACAATTCAGTGGCTTCCGGACATGGTAATAGCTCTAAGTGCATGACAGATCTTCAAAATTTGATACCAAATCACTCAAACAAGCATAAACTATCATTTGTGTTTACATTTTGGAATCTGCACACCAAGTGACATCCTGATTTACGTAATCATTAACTTTACTGTGGATACCTAAGTCTTCATGGGATGGATTCTTTAGATTCAGTTTTTTGTAGTAATATTATATCAGCATCATTCAATGATTCTATCTTGTATATCTCAAGGCATCAATTCTGTCCTCCTGGAGAGAGGTTTTTGTTCATCAGTTTCAGCTAAATAAAATGATTGTTTTGGCATAAAGAACTGATGAGTCAGAAGCAGGCCTTTAAAGAGTGCTTAGCAAACCCTGCATAAGGGCACATGCCTGAGACAATCTGAAAATGATACAGGTTCTTCAAAAACAGGACTGTACCAGATAAAGTAGCAGAGAGCTGGGCAGTGCTGCTAGCCTGTAGGCAGAGACAGATTGCACTAATTTAGATAGCTCCTTGGGGCTTTCAAAATTATGCTGTGGGCCACTCCAGGGGTGTGAGTTATGAGCTGCAGCTCTTTGAAGAACAACATTGAATATCACCCCGATATATAGGTTCTGCAGCCTGATATATATCATGTTGACAGGGTCACTTCTTTCACACCAGAGCTCTGTTGTTCAAGTCAGTGAATTCAGAGTTTATTCAGGTTAGAATCTGGGGGTTCCTATTTTTTCTGAATTCAGCAGGCATTTCTAATATTCTTCAGACCAAACTGTTATTGAGATTTCTGTCCTTTTATGTCTTACACTTTCTTCTTAGATCTTTATGTTTCAATAACAGGGTAAATTACACATTTTAAAGAAAAATCCTACTGATGGATTTATTACTTATCTTGCACAAATGACACTCAATTCTAGCAGTTTGTCTTTCATAGGGAAAAATATTGTCGCATTTTCAAACTATTGCCATTTGGGTAAGTGATGGTGATTTCTGTTGCTACAGCATGTTACAGTTCATATCAAAAAACATTAAATAATGATCCCAAGGAACAAACAAGGCACCATCAGATTAGATTTCTGTATTGTCTGCTGGTCCAAAATACTCCTTCAGGTTGTATTTGAGGTATTTAAAGGTTTCCCTAGGTGCCTTTCAAATCATTAAAAAAAAATTCAACTAAATATTTCTTCTACAAATCAGTGTTCTTTGAGGATAGAATAAATTACAGTTTGATAGAAATAGAGTAGTCAAAAAACCAAGGAGAGAGATTGCAAGGCATTCTGGCTAACAAAACTGACTGTTCCATAATTTCTTGATAAATTATGGGCTTGGCACAGAGGTTTGGAAGCTACACAGAGTACACTGTCATCTTCCCAACCACTTCCCAAAAGACCCTCCAGGAAAAAGCATGGAAGTGAATGCTTTTGCATAGGCACCAGCAATACTTTCGCACCCCATACTTTCCTCCAATTCCAAACAAATTTGGATGTGCAACTGTCTACTCATGGATCATACCTGAACAAAGCATACACTTGGATTCCTGGTGTGAAGCAGAGTAGACATTTGGTGCACCCAGGAAAGCAAACCCAAGACTTCAACTATGAAAACCGCTCTTTCACACCTTTCACCATTACCAATCAGCCACATCTTGAACAAAGATCAAGTCTCCAAGTCATCATTGTTCTTCAAAGAGGTTTTTTTCCCCTTCTATTTTTTCATATTTCAAAGGGTTTTGAAAAAGAAAAAATGAAAAATGAAAAAATTTAAAGGGCCTGAAACACAATGCCAGACACTTAATAATCCAGGATATTGGTTTGTGGAACATCTTATAAGCCAAATTGCTCAGTATCTTCTCTCACCTTTTGCTTTATTTCACACTAGGCTTTAAGTCAGCATTTCTCTCCTTTCTCTTTTTGTAGTTTGAGAAAATGTGATGAAGTTAATTAAGAACATGTTCAGCTACCAAGATTAATTTTATTAAGGTTTATGCAGACAATTTGCAACTACTGCTATTGTTATGAATTATTTCTTCTGCTTTACCTCTTGCTGAAGTATTGTAATTACTTTAGTGTACAAATCAACTACTAGATTAATATACCAGAGGAAGACTAGAGCAACTATTACAAAACGAATAATTTGTGGACTTGGCTTAGTACTATATATTATCTGGTTTCTACGGATTTTTATTGGCTGTTGTATTTTTGCTACCAAGTCCATAGTCTCATAAATATTCCGTCCTCCATCTCTCCCTAACAAATGAGTTTATGTTCCAATTAATGTAACCAGTTCTTACCAGCACAAAAATCTTCCCAAAAAGAATAAGCATTTATTGAAACTAGAAGTTTACTAATACTTGCAGAAGTCCATTCTTTCTATGTTCAATGTAGTAAAAGATATTTCAGCATGCAAAATCTATTCAAACTCTTTTATTCATTCCATTTCTCCAATTGCTGTATATAACAACTAAATTCTGATTTAGGACTACAGCAAAACCACTTTGATTCTTCTTTAACACTCCTAAAAGAAATTTTGTCAGACAAAACTGATTATTTGGTTTCCTCTTCTCTCCTTGTGAATCAATAAGAGAGTTGGCAGCATTCAAAGCACAGAAGGACTGGGAATTGGCTTTCTTGGCAAAAGTGTCTTTCTGAATCATTCCTCAAAATCTCTTTTCAAGAGCAATGCTCTTCTGCTTCAAGTACTGCATTCTGCCATTTCCAGAGCAGTGGCTTCCTGCTCCATTAATCTCCTGCCATAGCATGTATTCATCTCCTACAGCTTCATTTTGAAAAGATTTGTGCATTCATGTTATAAAATTACTTCTTCTGGATTTAAAGCTACCTTTTGTGACAATTAGTAATTTGTAGTCTACATCCTGACTCTAATGATTTTGATTTCTTCATTGTCATGTAAAGGTCTCATCCTCAATTTCTGGAATAAGCTGACTGTGCAAACCTCTCTAAAGAAAGTTTGAAAAGGTAGGCAAGCTGAGCTGAGCTCTTCACTCTTCACTCATCACTAATTCACCCCAGGGAGCAGGATGAACTGTGCTTTTTATCCAGATAAATAAAAATTATTATCTTCAATATTGGCGTAAATAAATCTTTAAACTTCCAATTTATAGTTAGAGAGCATTCTCTATTATTTTATCCTTCAAATATGGGTGTGACTGATTTTAAAGTTTCTCCTGCTTCTTTATGAAATCTTTTCATCTAGCAACTATCCTTTTATTAATTCATTGGTTTGAATCTACCAACGTGTGTTTCAGCTGCAGCAGGCAAACATAAGTGTTTTGCATTCTAATCCTGACAAAAGCTGCTACGTCCTTTTTCCTATTTATTAGAAATGTATGACATTAGCTTTCAATGTTTTTTTTTCCTCTTGCATTACTGCCTTAAATTCCCTATTTCTTCTGTCTTAAAGGGTGATTTTTAATGTTTGGCCTCAATCGGTTGTTCACTCCTACTTTTCTTTTGCACCTGAAGAGGTTTTTTCTCATTTTACTTTCATTCATCATCTGTAGCTATCCCTAGGCTTCATTACACATGTTTGGTTAGTGAGATTTCAAAAAATTCATCTTTGACAAAAAAAAAGGAACTCATATTCTTATTCTCTCAGCCCTTTTTCTTTCCAGTATATAAAAGATGACAACAGGCTTTTAAAATTAACTAGAAGTACGGCACTAAAAAATAGCACTTCCAGAAGGAACAGTACAGTACATTAAAAGGAAATCTATGAAGACTTTAAGGAGAAGTACATGAAATTATATTCCTAGCCTTACAAATAGACTTGTTGTACATCATCCGAAATTGCCAGGTTTGTCTGTAGCACTTTGTTGCCTTACTTACAGGATATGTCCTGTAGCACTCTGATTGCAAAACAAGATCCAAATCTACATAAGCATGATTCTTTCACAAGTAAAGATATCAGAAATCCTTTTCTTCTCTCTTGCCCCATACATACTTTTAGCAGTACAGCGTAGTGCTTAGAAAGAAGAGAATGGCTCAAAACACGTGGAAGTGAGCCTAACCAAACACCAAAAACTACTCTACCATACTCCTACAAAAAAAAAAAAACCACCCTGCTTTCACACAAAACCACAGGTAGATGGACAGACAGATAGATACATATCCTCTAGAACCTCAGACTTTTACTGAACTGAGAAAATAGCTTAATTCTCCACAGCTGCCCTAACCCTACTAACCTGAAAATCTGTGCCCAAAAAGCAGACAGTTATAGGTATTACTTCTTGATACTAATAGGTAGATAAGCCCTATTCTGCCAGCTTCCAAAACCAATAGGTAATTGTGTACCCAAAAAGTCAAAAGTATAGTTAAAAGAAAGGTGCATCTTTGATTATATTACTCTATAACTGGGTCAAAATAAACTCATAGAAATCTCATCCTTTATTTTGAGCACAGGGAAAAGTTTACCTTCAAGACATATTTTTCAGCCTTCACAAGTCACTCCAGTTCACAGAACCACAGACTGAATACACTTGTCTAGGAGAGAATAGGTTTCAGTTTTCTCAAAAGCAAACAAAACCTTAGGACCTGCTTCCTCCCTCCTTTTCTTTTATCTTTTCCATTTCAGTTCTTTTCCATCTTTCTTACCCAGGTCAAGCATTCTTATTCTTTCTTATCTGCTGAAGTTTAAGCATCAATTATACTAATTGAAATTAGTATATTTCAAACATAGTGGATTTCCCCTGTTTCTTCCCCTAGCCTTGAATTCCCTCTTAGACATAGTCTTCTGTTTCTCATTCATTCTCCTCACACAGACACGTACCACCCCAAACCCAGGAAAGGTTGTGGTGAAGCTATAGAGGGAACTCAGCAGGGAATTATAGGAGGCAGCCTGGCACTGATCAGGTATACTGCTCTGTACACAAGCCCTCTCCAGGCTTGTCAGACAACTGTGAAAGCTGTGTGCACCTTTGCAATATGCAAACCATTTCTAACTTGCATTTCTAAGCAAGTCTGCTGCTTAGGTTAAAAATACTACCTTCTTTCCCCTTGCAAGGTCACAGTATTTTAAGCAGCTATGATTTAGGTCTAACAGCTATAATAATTTATTCTTGCTGAGAGTCCAGAGACACACAGGTAGTTAATTTGGATGACAAATTTGGATAGCTTAGATTTCAGATTCTATACATCTTGTCTTCAGTCTTTCTTGTTCTGGTTCAATGGTAGTTCACGTGTGATTTTGGGCAGATTAGAAAAGTGTTTCACTGTTTTTCTACTGTGGACCCTGCAAGGTCTGCTAATAGCAAGAATTTCTGTTAGTGAGGCAAACAATTCACCCACCATCCCATCCTCCTCAGTCCTTTAGCATCTTAGCTGGAACAAAATTAAAATTATTCCTAATCATTCTGCTTGACAGAGGGTGGGGGCTTTGAGAGAGAAAGAGGAAGTAACATACCAAGGGTTTTTCTAGGAGACAACAAATCTAACATTATGCAGTTTTTTCCTCTTCTCTACCCCTTACCCCTCTTCCTGCCCAAAATAAAAGGGTCAGGATTTCCAAAGAACCCAAAAGTAATAATTCTTTTTGTTGACTCCACATGTCCTCAAAGAAAGACAAGGCTTCACTTCTATTTTTAATTGCTCTCTTTCTTCAAAACTCGTTACATTCAAGAAAACAAGGATAAGTTTCTACGTAGTTGAAAGAAACCACAAAATTTCTTTAGTGTCAGTAATGGAAGATCAAGATTTGAGGCCTTGCTCTCAAAAATGTTTGTAAATTCAGCTGTCTAGCAGAATCCACATGTAATTCACAAGATAGGTGCTAAGCATTTAGGATTCTTTTCCAAGAAAGGAACAGCATTCCTAAACTAGAGATACACCTTATCTTGCAGCTACATGTTAAATATGGCAGAAAGGGCAGGGAATACTAGAGCATGCAGCTAGGTGCCTCTATCCAGGTCTCTGCTATAAAACCACAGAGAGACAATGCTGTCAAAGTGTGATCACTGTATTAACAGTCTGACTATCAGGCAGTCCCTCATACTCCATTATAGGAATACTTAATACAAAATCAGGTCTTCATCCCATCCCAGAAGGAATTGAATCTCCCAGAAAGGAAATCGAGTCATCCTTGGGTTTAGAAACAGGTTGAGTGGTGGGTTTTCTATCTAGTTGCACCAAAATACTGGTTTTGTTGCTTGCATAGGCACTTGAGTAACTGTATGGCCTAGGCCTTGAAGGTCTTGGGGCAAACAGTCTTGATAGATTAAAACAGTTGCCTGTTGCTCACCTTGACTTATAACCCATCCAAACTTCCTACTTTTTTGGAGCTGTTCATGCCAGCTTGAGTGAGCTTGAACTATTTCTTTCCATTTTAGTCTCCCTACCCAGACACAGGTTTTTCAGCGGGAAAGTAAATCTCACTCATAATACACCTACAGATTTACATGAATATCTATTCATTCTGATATAACTTTGATCATTTATTCTTTCATTTCTAGAATTGCTAAAAATCATGTACTGAATATGCATCATTAATAAGATGGAAATGCTTTCCCTTCCTGTCTTATGGAAGCATATTGTCTGGTTACAAAACATTGGTTTTTTCCCATTGAACCTTGACCAGAGTTAGAACTTTAGTTGTCATGGCAATAAAAGCATTCAGGTGATACGAAAGAGAAATTAGCAGATTCCATTTGAAACTACTCTGTTAGGCTACATTCCTGGGAAGATTTATATACCAGGCAAAGATTGATAGTATTTCATGTTGGTGTAGATGAATGTTTTGAGAAACCAGTTAGTATGATAAATGTGAGTTTCTTATTATCTCATAGTTTCATCTAGTTGTCTGTCTGCCAGAATACTCCAGTGACTGATTGACTAATTTATTTTTTTTAAATTTACTCTGGTAAAACAAATATGAAGGAACAAAATAGATATATTTTTGTTCAAAGACATTGTAAAAAATAAACCAACAATAAAATAGTGACCTGTGGCTAATTCTGCAGAAGACTTTTTTGAATATATGTATCTGAGAGCAAACTTACTTTTACAAATGAAGCAGAACAATATTGTAACTTCAGGAAGTCTTTGAAGCTTTTCATAAAGCCAATTTTAAGCTTTAAAATTCGGGATAGCTTGCATCAGTAGGTATATAAATGTCTTGCCTTTATTGTCAGTGTGTCTAATTTAAAAGAATTCACATGTGATCGGATGCCAGTATCCATTTTCTGGCTTAAAACATTTATATGAAGTTTTCTTGTAGAAATTTTACTGGTTAGGTTTTCATTTTCGCTGATCTAAAACAATTGAAATAAGCAGGTTTTTCTTTCTGTGAGAACAGGCAGTCAAGTTAAATCTCCTCATGGCAAGATGAACTGCACCTAAACTATTCTTGAAAGATGCTTCCTAATTGTGCTTTTAACTGTCCTCACTGATGGAGATTACACAGCATTCCTAGGAAATCCACTGCAGCCATTAAAAATCTTTACAACTGGGAATAGGGTCATTATCTTAATGTCTAACCTACATTTTTAATGTTGCAGTTAGCACCCTTTTCTTTTTCTCTTTTACATAATTAATATGGAGATTAATGTGTTCTTTTTACAGTAATCTTTAACTTGAAAACTGTTACTCTGTCTATTCTCAAGGTACATTTGCATTAAAATAAATAGTAACTTTATGCCATTTTGGGCTTTTACCCAACCCAGCAACTCACCTTGGATAAACTTCATGTTCTTCAAGTGCTGCAGCTGTTAAGGAAAGTTCATTAAACCAGTGTAAGAAAAAGCAGAAATTTTTGCATGTGAAGCAGGAGCTTTTGCAGGTGGAGCAGGATAAGAGCAATCTCACAGCTTTGGTGAAGCAGCTGACAGGAGGTAATTCTGCTGATTTCAGTAAAGCAGCTATAAATTAACTTGTCTAAACAATATATAACCTAAGGTTTGTAATTGTTTCTCAAAGATCTTGTTCTCTAACATACTTGTTCCTGTTTCTCTTCTCTTACCTGTTTTTTCTTTTTCTATATTGCACTCTGGTACACACACATGAAGATAATCATGAAATTTCCATTAAGCTTGTATTTTAAAAGAGTATAAAATCTATTATACCCATTATAGTTTCTATTTTTCTGCTTCCACTTTATGACTGACAGAATGATAGAGCTGATGAAACTACAGCCAAGCCAGCCACACTATGCCTTCATCTTTGCAGCTGATTATTCTTGTCATGAAAATTGTCATACTTGGCACATGTCTTTGCAGAATTGCCTGCAATTTTCTTCAGGGTTTTTTTTCCTCCCCTCCTACACCATTTTCAGTTCTCTTCTTGCCTTCTAATTTGTTTGCAGCCCTTCCCAGTTTGGAGTCAAGTAGTGTATGCTCTATAGAGTGCTTAGCAATTACACTTCGCACACAGTGCTCAGTTCTGCATATTTGGCTCAACAGGATTTGCAGACTCTTCTTGCTACTAATAGATATGGTTCTAATTATGGAAAAGCCAAAGAATATAATAATCATGAAAATAACATTGCCTTCTAATTCCAAAGGGAGGTAGCATGGTCACACTTGGAAATAGGTTGCTCATATGAAAAATATATAGTGCATCTTTGCCTAGAAAGAGGGCACTTAAATCTCTGACATTCATGAGCAAATCCAGAAACAGCATGCCATGATATTTTCTCTCTTTTTTAAAGCATCTGCTCTTATTTCCAGTGTCAATACAACATTTAAATTATTACCTAGTGTCATTGTCAGCACTCAAGTTGTGAAATTAATTAGTTTCTGCCAAAAGAGAGCTCTCATCTAAACAGAAAAGAGAAAAAATATGTTTCCAGATACCAGCGAGTAAAAGACTTACAGGTCTTATGACTTGGAGCACTGTGCATGATAGGATTTGTGTTTATTGGTACAATATCAGGAGAATTTTTTAAAATATATTTAAGAATATTTATGCTTCAGAAACTGATAGTGATATTTAGTGCTAGAAGAACTGAAAATAAAAGCAGTAGCTTTTTGGAAATTATTTTTCCTTCCATAGCCTCATAAGGTGGCAGAAAGTGGCAGGGTGCCTGATGCCTCAGCAGTCAAGAGAGAAAACTGCATCCTGGGGTGCATCCAACACAGTGGAACCAGCTCACCAAAAGTAACCATTGGTGTGGCCTCATTTTGAGGGCTCCACCATTTAAGAACTATGTAAAGGTCCTTGAATGCATCCAGAGCAGGATAATAGAGTTAGTGAAAGGTCTTGAAGGAATGTCCTGTAGGGAGCATTTAAGGAATAATTCTCTAGTTTGGAGATAAGGAGGCTGAGGGACTACCTCATGGCTTCCTATGGCTTCCTACAGCTTCCTGAGGTCCTTCCCCACATCTATCAATTTATAAGAGGCATTTGGATCATGCCTTTAGTAATATTCTTTAACTTGGTCAGCCCTGAAGTGCTCAGGCAGTTGCACAAAGTGATCATTGTAGGTTCCTTCTGACTGAGAATGGTCTATTCTGAACTACCTATCAAATCGGTCTATTCTGAACTACCTATCAAATGCTACCTTCAGGCACTATCATCTTGCACTATCATCATACCTTCAGTACCTTCAGGCACTATCATCTTGCACTAGTTGTTTAGGTGGCCTGATATTTGCTTAGAACTGGTTACTGTTTTATTTGCATAACTGGATTTTTTTTATTATTTTTGATCTAAGAATTCTGTATCAGACTTTTGGAATAGTGTGTCAGGGCAAGGGATACCACACACATTACAAAAATTTTTATGTTTCCTGAGACATGGAACAAGAGGAAAAGCCACAGGGAAGATTCCGAAGACAAGTAATGCAAGTGATAAAAATCTTCATTGCTATCAAGTATCCTTCTCATTCATGTTTTAAGGGAAAAAAATTACTATTGGTGAATATTTCTGTATATTTTGAACACAATATTTTTGAAGTACTGGAGAAAAATAATGGAAGGAGACTCCTCTGTTCCCTGTCTATGATGGCTCAAGGGCAAAACTGAAGTTTTGTATAAAAGCTGAAGTAAAGGAGTGGAAGTTGACATTAAAGTGCAGATACAGGAATATCCTCACAAATTTTGCTGCACATCACTCATACTGCATCTGTCTTTCCCTTCAAGGCTGGAATTCAGACACTGTAAAATTCTGCTACTGTAGGAAACTCTGGGAAATTGCTCTGCTTCATTTGACTGGTATTCTATTATTTCAGCTCAGGGACCAGGCAGGCTGAAACTCTGGGACCATCTTCAAAGCTGAACTTGTTTAAAGAAAGGCATAGTTTTCAAATTAGAGAAATAAAATTATATTCTATTTCCCTTCAATTGATATTGAGTCATAGTTCTAAAGAACAGGGGAAAAAAAGTAAAACAAAACCTAAACCAACTAAGGCACCTTTGTGATATATTTCCAGTGGGAATAATCTGTGCTAAACTTACGATGAATTATAAAACATTATCTTTATATGGGTATTAGTGAACCATTAGCACTTCACATAATTTGATCCATGAATGGGAAGGACATAGCCAACCTTCTTCTAGTCTTCATTTGTTATACAGGTTTTCACTCCCTCTCCTAATCATTCTTCCTGTGACTTCTGTTTATCACCACTCATTGGATAATTTTTACTGCTTTGTTTAATTATAAGCAGTAATGAATATATAATACTTCCTAGGTTTACCTGCTAATGATGTTATGAAGAAAACTTCAAACTCTATTTGTATTTGAATGTTTATTTTCATTTCTCGTATGATTAACACTGAAAATAAATTGCTTTTTAACACAAATACAGTGGTCTGAGAAAGCAAAGGAATATGGAACCAGATCTCAAAACTGCAGTTCCTCTCTTCATTCATTTCTATTTCCTTAACTAAGGTTCATTTTTTAAAATTTCAATTTTTATTTTTATAATGTTCTCAATGCAGGCAAGCTCATTTCTGTCTTACTGTAGGAACATGTTAATGAGTAGTTACACTTCATTTGGCTTGAAAGATAATAACTAGGACTAACTGTAAGGATTTTTGTCAGTTTATACTGCCTACTTCAAAGTCTTTTTCCTACAGGCTCGCTAGATTTCAAAGAATAATGATTAATTAAATGTGACACACCTTTTCCAGCACTGAAACATGTATGAGTTATTGTATTCATGTTAAGCAGGTAATCCATGAATATGTGACTTGAAATATCCACTATCCTCCTTTACTATTTCAGGGATCTAATGTACATACATTCCCTCTCCAATGGTCAACCTGTTAATAATAGGAATAGCAAGGCTACAAGATTTACTATTGACCTGTCTTGAACAGCTTCATTTAGAGATGAATCTGCAACAGTGACTGAAAAATTAATTAGAATTATTGTGAAACTTACCTAAGTCTTCAAGACAGTTGGCACAAAATATTCAGAAAACATTTTTTAGTTTTCAAAATTAACACTGCAATAACACAATCACAAATGAGACAGCCTCTTGTCTAGGTGCTATAATGTTCTCAGATGGCAGCCATTCAATAAATACATTTGATGCAAAGTCTGCCAAATGCTTGAAGTCATGTCGATGTGTAAGAATATTGGTTTCATTGATTGGAATTTCTTACAGAAGGGGCCAAACAAATATAGGCACTATATATATATATAAGTGCATGTAAAAACACACACATATAATTTCTCTCTGCAGTGTTGTTATCATGCTGTCACACACAACTATCTCTAGGAGCTCACCTGTTAATTGCTATACTATATGAATTAACATCTCATTTTAGTCTCTTTTTTTTTGATTTTGTAAATGCAAACATGCCTTTAACCTTTTTCAGTTGTCCTTTTCCAGCTGAACCTAAAGTAAATAGCAAACTTGTAATAATTTAACAAATTGTTTCTTTTACTAATATTTTAAAGTTTTGAAAAAGAGTTCCTTTGATCAGATTTTGCATGGTTATGTTATATGCTTTTCTTGAAAATACACATTAGACTATATAAAAGACAATACCTACAGGGAGAGGGCTACATTTGCCTACAGCAACTAACATAGCTGGAAATAAAACATGAATTTTCAGACTCACCACTAGGTGACATGAAGTAATACACATTTGCTCAAGGGATTTTTATTCAAAACAAGCCTTTCAGATGCTTCACCTATTCAGTGATATTGTGTCTCCTCACATAATTGCCTAAAAATTCTTTATGGTAAAAGACAGAACTGCCTTTTTCATTGCCTATCAGCTGGAAGATCCGTGTGGGGATTAGTTATATCACAGAGCAAAGCTTTTAAGGTGGAAGGTAGAGTAACACTTTGATAACAACAGGTGAATTGGAGAACTCTCATTTGAACTTTCATTTTTATGCTTCTCCTCTCACTCTTTCCAAGTTACCTACCAGTATTTAATGCATTTATTAGTACAATTCAACCTGATGAGGTGACAGTAGATGATCTCTCACAGACTAGTAGACTTGGCACTCTTGTTCTTCTTGAAAAGAATTGTCGTTCTTTATTTTATTTCTTCTTACCTTTTTAGCAAAGAAATTACCTCTGTATTTCTGTTGCTGACAGTCCACATATTTTCCTACCCCATTTTGAGTTCCTTTCTATTTCAAGAGTAACAAATCCATAAACTTCTACACTCCACATGAAATCACTTTGAATCCCCGGTATTGTAATCAATTTTTCCACAAAAACTCCCATTATTCCCAGAAATTTAGAATGATACTTTGAAGTATAAAGGAAATGTGGACATTTTAGAGCATTGCCCCACTTTTTGCAGACATGTTTTTCTATAGATTTCATTCAATGATGTAGGTTTAAGGAACAAAATCTAAGGAGATTATAGTTTACATCAACCCTGTACTTGATGGCGTGAGGACAATGTAAAATAAGGAGATAAATATATTTTGGGTTTGTGCTTTTGACATGGCACTAGCAGTTTTTATGGACTTTTTAGTTCTGGTAAGAAGTAATTCTGTTTGACTGCTATGAACATGTTTCTTTACGTTTTTCAACTATACAAGAACAATGTGTAAGAAAATATTTTCACTAGCATAAAAGCCAGCTTGAAGTCTAATTCCTATTGAATGTCAAAAGAAGATGGATGTCCAAATGCCATTTTGTGCTATTGAAGATATCCCCATTTGTTAAGCACATACCACACAAAATCTCTTCCCTTCTGCTGAGACCTGCATGGCTGTGTGCATGCAAGCATAATTATATAGGCCTTAGATTAAATTTAGGGTCTTATGTTAAACTAGACATAGAAAGTGAGCTTAGTACTGAGTAACATGAGTTGCTTCTCTGGCCACTGGGTGTCAATGTTGATGCACGTTACATCAGGAAAGAAGAATTTTACAGCCAGCAGAAACCAAATGTTTCTAAGTAGACAGTATAAGTAGAGTACCAAAGTTGACTGGGAAAATTTGCTTATTTCTTTCCTCCCAAAGACATTTTCACCTAGAGTAATTACCTTATACATATCAATTTTACATGTACTCATTCAATATTTTTGTAACATGATGTCCATTATGGAAGATGTTTCTTTCCCAATTTCATTGTGTTTCAACTGTCTCAAAACCTGCACTGGCTTCGCAGAAGTTTGATTATAAGGACAAAGCATTTTTTAAAAAAATTCCCAAAATCTAGCAACTGTTTGGAAAATGCTTACATAAAAATGGTGATGACAGTAATACTGACTATAGAAATAAGTTTGCAAGAACTAAATAAATAAATTTCTAAATAAATACTTTTTTCAACAGTGAAATGGTACAGAGGCATCACTTTTACAACAAATTTTAAAATTAATCAGTTTCAAATTTCACAAATAGGATTACTTTTTTCACTCTCCTATCGTTTTTGGGAAATATTTATTTAACCAGCCTTATCCACACTCCAAATTCACAGGAAATAATATTCTTTCTGTTAAATAAGGATTAAAAGAACCTGTTCATACAATAGTCTTTTGAAAGACTTAGGTTTTGTAAGTATTGAAGTTCTGTATGACAAATTGGTAGCCTAAAATCGTTGTAAACTTTTGTCTTCCTTGTTTTTCCTCTTGCTTTTATTTATTGCTGTAGTTGCCCACTATAACAACTGTATTCAAACCCAATCAGGGTCATGCCCATGCAGATTCATGACTACTATTACATAATCACAATTCTCTTAATGGGAACATAAAATTTCATTAAACTGAGCACATTCTGTTCAACTTAGAATACAAATAGACACTGTACAAGTGAGTTGCAAGTACCCACCTGGAGATCATCAGAAATTAAAAAGATAAGAATAGTTTTTTTCTGGCTCCTATCAAGAAATTACTTTGATCTCTCATTATCAGATACTTCACTGTAGAAATTTTAGAGTGATCAAAAGCAGCGGTTAATTGCTAGTTTCAAATATTTGGAGCAATTTTACACTCTCACCCTCCTCCCCATCAATATCCAGTCCATACTGGGAAACTGACAATTCAGTCAACTGTTAGAATCAGTGTCTTATGTGTATGATAATTGGAGAGAGCTAAGGCCATTTTTTTGGTGTATTTATTCCATCTAAGTATATAAAAACCAGAACTGTGTACCATTTTTTCTTGTAGTATATTAAACATAAATTTAAGGAAAGAGAAATAAAAATCATGGCATGGTAGTGCTGGTGCTCTGAGGGAGGTGTCCCACATTACAATACATTTTTCCAAAATATGTCTCCAAGAGCAGCACTGTGAAGTTTCCCACAGTTTACATCCAAGAGAAAACTATCAGAGTGGCACCTTCTACAAATACCTTCATCAATAATGGATTTCAGAACCACAGACAAGTTCCCAGTGGAACATAGTGGTTGCACAGGAGTGCTTTTGGCTAGCTGTATGGAGCTTGACATAGCAAAGAATGAAAGAGACAGCAAAGAGAAGAGGCAGGAGACTCAAGAGATGAATATAGAGATTTCACCTGACTGTAATCTAGTGGAGAAAATGGAACTCTGGCAAGAGAGCAGATCAAATTCCCAACCCAGCATGGGTGCACAATTATTGATCTCAGGTGGAAGTCAACAGTTCTGTCTCATTGCATTTTGACAACCTGGTTTATGTTACAGCTTAACAAAACTCATATACAATATCACTGAATTTGTCCATCACTAGGTCAGCCAAACATCTCACAGGAGCTGTTAATTACAAATGATCCTGCCTGAGGGGAGTGGGGTGTACTAAGTAATATTTTATTTTGAGAAGACAAGGTGATGCCCCACTAATGCAGTGTGACTTGTCCTGTCATGTGAGGGTCATGCTGAGGAGGTTACCTCTGTCACTCAAGAGTTAGGTTACATCAGTGTTTTTCCTGCTAAGTATTATATGGCATAACACACAGCCACATTGAATTCAAGGATACTAGGGAAGTATTAATGCTAAATATGTGAAGATACATTATCAGACAAAAGCTATTTGACCTATGTAAAATAACAGTAATGTTTCTCAGTTTCATAGTTACAATTTCAAGTGCAATGCTGGATTTATCACTGAAACAAGTTTCAGATGAGAAACATAAATATCTACATCCTGTGAAAGGCATAAGCGTCCACAACCTGTCAGTGCTTTGATGCAAATTTCATCCACAACCCTAAGCTAGGTATTCAAGCTACCTTTGCAGCACACTGGGAAAGGTGATGAGGTGCAGCAGCACAGCAACCATTCCCCTAACTGTTTTAAATTAGATTTCCAACAGTCATCTTTTCTGGCTTTGAGTCATGGTGTAGAAGACCTGATGCTACTTCATTAGTTCATCTGGCACAAGCAGAGAACCATCTCCTAATAAATTCTTATTGGGACTTGGCCCATGATTTCATTACAATTAAATTAAGTTAGTTACAATTAAAAGTTGAACTTGTTGTAGGCCTGGAAACTAGTCTAATTATTTTTACTTACAAATTAAAAGGAGCTAGTAAATGCAAAATGTCATAACATCATTGAACACTTCTGTTTTAACTCTGGAAATTGAGTTCAGATTTTTTTCTCAAAGTTAATTTAAATACATCAAGTAACTGCTTGTTTATGACATCTGTTTAGTCTGGCACCTTCTTAGATTTCTAAACGCAATAGGCACCTAAGCGTAACTAAAAGTCGGTGAAATATTAGTTGTCAAGCCCCCTAATGACTTTAAACTAACAGGTCTAAGTAAGTCTCCTTTATGTGGCTTAACAAGACAGTGATAGGTCTTTGTGCAAATTTTGCAGTGTTAACAACTTAGACTGATCTCAACAGATGTGTATGAGCAAGCTCTAATCAGAGAGTGTTGGAGTTTTTAAATTTTCCCTATTTAAAGTCTTGGGGGGTGGGGAAAAAGCCCAGTATGAACTAGGCAAAATTGCAGTGTGATCTGTAATTCTGGAATTTACCAATTCTAGTTGTGCATTTTTCTAATACTTTTTTGCATCTAATTAAGCTATTTCATTATTTTATTTAAAATCAAAGTAGATTAACAACTTCTTTGAAATTTCTTGAAAAATAATTTCAAGTTTACCTGATCTATAAGAACCTGACATAAAGTACCATAAAAAAAATCTATTTGAGAAAAAATATTCAAAGTAAGATATCAACACTGGAGTTCCTGCCTCAAATCAAAATGCCTCCTGCCAAATAAGTCTTAAATACAGTTTAATATACTGAAGTGTATTTTCCAGAGTTTTATGCTGAGTTATATAAAAAAATAATTTAAGTGAACATCTAGCATATTTATATTCCATTCCACAAGAGAAAATTAGGTATAAAGAGGCTAATTTAGGTGTTAGGAGACTAATTCATAAAATAATACTAAAGTTGACTACACAGTGGCAAGGAGGAGGGGTGGCATTTTATCTAGACAGCATGTCTTTTCTCGAATAAAAAGAAGGGAGTGAAATCTAACTCAATACACAGAACACAAACTCCATAGGGACTTCTAAACAATCTGCCTTTATTGCTGCTGTTCAATATACAATATTTTACTTGTTTAAAGCTACTCATCCCTCAACCGTATCACCTTATCTCTCTTCCTTATTCTTCATACTGTTCTGGTATAATTTAGTGAAGGTTTGTTCTTGTCGGGATTAATTTAGGTCAGGCTCCTCCCACTGTTGCTTCTAAATAACTTACACAGCAATTGGGTGATCCTATAATAGGATAAACTAGCAGATACTGATCTCTGCTCCTTCCAGAATTAAAATTAGATTTTCAATCTAAGACAGTTAGAATAATAGAATCATAGAATAGTATGGGTTGAAAGGGACCTTAAAGATCATTTAGTTCCAGCCCCCTGCCATGGGCAAAGATATCCCACTAGATCAGGTTACCAAAGGCCTATTCGACCTGGCCTTGAACACCTCCAGGGATGGGGCAAAGACGATTTCCCTGGGGAACCTGTCTCACCACTCTCGTAGTGAAGAAATTCTTCCTTATGTCTAGTCTAAATCTTCCCCTCTACAGTTTATACCTATTGCCCTCAGTCCTATCACTACAAGACCTTGTGAACAGTTCCTCCCCAGCTTTCCTGTAGCCCCTTTCAGGTACCAGACAGTGGCTATAAGATTCCCTCAGAACCATCTCTTCTCCAGGAAGAACCAGACCAACTCCCTCAGCCTGTCCTGTATGGGAGGTGCTCCAGCCCTCTGATCACCTTTGTAGTCTTCCTCTGGACCCATTCCAACAGCTCCACATCCTTCTTATAGTAGTTGGGACTGTATGTATGAGAAATCAATCAGAAATAAATAATACCTACACGTACACTGTTTCCTTTTCATCTTTCAACTACTCACTACAAGAGGGATCCTTTGTTATTGTCTTTATGGCTCCAAAGCTAATGGTGTCTAGAATCCTAGGATGGACACTTTCATAAAGTTAGTGTCAGACAACGTGCCTTGTGATGCAGGTCTGTCCTTAGCAAGACTGTGAAGGAGCCTCTGGTTAAAAATAGCATCTGGGAAACTTGTTTCTCTTACAACAATTTGTCTTCCTCTGAAAGTCCTACATTACCATTAGAAAGCAGAATAGTGGTGCCTGGGTCACACTCACCCCTCAGTTCAAAGTGGAACATACCTGCACTTTAGGGTCAGATATCCTAATGAATCAAGGAGTTTTCAAAGCAGTCATATTTTAGTTGTTTATTTGATTTTGAGTGAAAATTGCATTATAAAGTTTGTTTGAGGCTCTGATCTCAATACATGTTAAATGTTTGCTCATACTAAAAGCATTATATTATGTGCCATAGGTATTGGATTTGTTCAAAAGATATTTAAGGCTGCAAACATCCATTGATTACACTGACAATCACAAGTGCTAGACAAAAGGAAGTGGACTGAGGACACTATCCAAAAGGTAATGAAGTGAATGGAAATAGAAAAACTGAACAGTGAAACACATGTCTTGAAAAGAGGAAATAAACTTAAAAATACATTTGTACAAGTTTTTTTAAAACATGCGTTTTCTAAAAATTAGGCCTCTCTGTAAGAAGATACCTAATCAGACAGCTTGATTTAGAATCATGATCTGTTCCTGGTGATCCTACTGAAATTGACGTCAGAGTTGTGGATGCACAGCATCATCTCTCAAAATCAGGTCATCCAATTGAGAAGCTAAAATACAGATCTGAAACCATAGAATTGGACTCACATACTTGCAAATGCTGACTTAAATATTTGCACAGGTGGCTTCTATAACATGCTTTCAGAATCCAATTTTTCTGGACTTATCAACAAAAGAGGAGAGATGTGAGTGAATTCTGTTCTTCTTTGGATAAAATGAGTTACCATAAGGTACCAAGTATGACTGTAGTTTTCATTGTTGATTGATTAAATGTTCTTGAAACAGCAAGGCAGTTCTGTGACAGCTTCCTTTTCTAAGCATTCTCTGTATGTAGCTATTCTCTGAGTCTGCTTGAGGTTTGAAAACCATTCTCCTAGGAAATGTTGGACTATCACATCTCAACATCCTTTTCCATCCTGGTTACACATGCTGTCTAATGAAAATAATATCCAACTCTATCACTCATAATTGTTCATACTAATGAAGACATAGATACAGCTACATTGCTACAAGGATAGAATTTTATCTGGTTTGTTGATAATATTTTCTTCCTAGCTGTCCACGGATACAACTAATCTTAGCTACTCTGAGGCTCACTGCCAAGGTGAGACACAGCTGTAGACTAATCCCCTCTTTTCCACAGGCACCTTGGACTGTGGAAAAGAAAGAAGACTGGCTACAGAAACAAAATGAAATCTGCTGCAGTCTCTGCACATTTCCACCATCTAGAAAACTGGGCAGTAGGATTTTGAGATCACAGAAAGCACAGAAAGTATTTTCAGAACTGCTCATAAAACATGCTTGCATTCATCTGTTTCCAGAGTTTAAAAAAATAATTAAAATAATCTTGCAGAGAACATGTACCAAGTCACACAAAAAACTGTTTGTCACTCAGGCCTCTTTTTTAAATATTCAAAATAGTTGGAACATTATAACTTCAAATCACAAATCGATACTAATGTCCTTCTTTGTTTCTTCTATATAACATGACTTAGACAGCTCTTTTTTATTGAAGACTTAGTGGCTTATAGATACTATTGGTATCCCTTTCATTCTTTCTGCTCTATGGAAAAATTGGCTATGTCTGTCAGCTAGTACATTTAAACCATTAGATATTGATGTCTTAGAAAATAAAATTTTCAAAATTCATTTAGAAAGCAACAAAACCCCCCAGTCTATTAATTATCCCAACACGGAAAACAATGCAATTGCCCCAGTTGCTCAAACATTGATATTAAGCATATTTCAGTTGAATATGTTTCCCTTCAAACACACATTCTGAAAAGTATTGTATTGCTAATCTAGTAAGGAGTCATTTTTCTTGATCTGACATAATAAAAAAAAGCAAATAAAGCAATAAATACACAGTGGTGTAGAAAACAGTTACACTAAAACAAAACCTCAGAATGAAAATTAAATAGGGCAAAGAGATGCTCAGCAAATTATGGTTTTCATAAGCTTTGCTACATTTCCAAGTCAAATTACTTATCTTATGGGGAGCAAAGAAATACCTTGTGCAAATTCCTGATATCATTCAAGTCTCTCTTTTTTTTCAGGAGCAAAATTATCATTGTGGCATCATGACTCAGGAGAAATTTATTTTCGCTAATATTGCCTTCATTCCCTTGAATAATATCCTAGGGAACACTTCCAAGGAAAATGTTTCTGTAATGCCGAAGTTCATCAGTTCTTGATTTTCTTGGTTTTATACCCCCGTGGAACTAGTGTCTTAAAGATTCTGCAGGATCTTGAACACACAGTATTAAGCTGTTAATCCATATGTAGATATACAGCTCAACACTTGCATTCAGAGTTCCCCAAGTGAGTAAAAATAACAAAAGACAGGTAATTTAGTGATTCTATTTCTCTCCAGTTTATGTAGTCCTTTTTCTTCACAGTAACTGGATATTCTTGCTGACTGTGGGTAGTTTCAGATACCTTTTTATCTAACAGTGCAGTACCTAGTTAGTCAAAATCACTCAGCAAGAGTTCTTGCTGAAAAGACCCAGGTCTAGACTTCAGTAGTCTTTTTTTTAAAGAAAGGGCATAGTGGCTGCAATTTAGATTCTCCATTGAGTCTCATGAAAGACAGTAATAGATATCAAAAGCTGGAGTTTACTGCTCTGTCCCTATTTCATGATGTGCAGCTCAGGCACTTTATTCAGGGATCTACATGAACAGGCAAGAGGTAGCGAGGTTTGAGAGACTGCTCACTGCATGGGGTCTAAGAACAAGTTTTAGCTCACCCAAGAGCATTTTGGCAACAGAGGAGTCAGGGTTTCTGTCAGTGGAGTTCAACCGGTAACTCATCGCCCCCTGAAAATAAACTTGAACTTCCGGCTAGCTTGGAAACTGTCAAGTTCACTGAGTGAAAGGATTCAATTTTTACTGACTGTTACAGGAACCAGGACAAAAATCAGATAAATTTCAACATTTTAGCTACCAAAATTTAGAGAAGGTGAATCCCTTTAACGGAGTGCAATGAATCCTATCCCAACTGCCAAAACCCAGTATTTATGCCCATATTCCTAGCGGTGCTACTTTGTTTTACTTAAGTAGTCAGTGGATCCTCATCACACTTACCCACACATGGGTATGCAAATATGACATGCCACAGTTTCAGCGATGATATCTTCAGTATTCATGTGTACTGCAAATCTTCCATTCACTGTAGTATGTCCCATACACAGCTAGTCTTACATAACATGCTTCCGCTGAAGTAGCTTAGTGTAGTAAATGCTGGAAAGATAGTTACATTTTTCCTTCAGTCCCAATTGCTGTGCATTAACTCAGATTTAACCTGTAGTATAACCCTCTGGAAGAGTGAACCCAAACAAAGCATTTAGTATGCAGTAGTCCCTACTCAGTTGCTTCTTACTGTTCTATACACCACAAATTCTGTCGTATGATTTTTTGCACAAGTAGGGCATAGAGTTGCACTATAACAACAGAGTATTAATTTTCTTCTCCCTCTTCAGGAAAGTGCAAAAACCTGCAGATCTTTAAGAATGTTCTGTTAAATATCAGATATTCTGTTGCATCAAACAACAAGTAACTGGTAAACAATTCCATTTGGCCTTTCTTAGCATCTCATACATTTCTTTCAGATTAAATTTTTTTTTTGATTGTATTTTCTTTAGTCCAAATGCTTCAAAAATATTGAAATGCAAGAGGGGAATTATTGTAATACACCATAAACCCCAATGCTACTTTATTTCATTCTCTGAAAAGAGAACATTCTTGTCAAAACAAAGGGCTGTTCCCACATGTAAAGAAAGATATTACTTCAGAATATACCAGTTAGAATATTGATTCTTGCTGAAAAATATTAAAACCCATGTGGTCAAGTCAGTGGTATTAAAAATATATTATCCTATTTTATTGAAAACCAATTTTGTAGTTGTATTTTCTTTTCAAATAAGACCACTACTCTAGTAATTGTTTCACATGTTCACAATACAGCTTGTGCATTTTGAAAAATGTCTATGTTTCTTTCCAGAGTGTTACATTAAAATTTTTTGCTGTTTTAAAGAAATATAATGAGGGAGACACTTCAAGTTTGAATGCATTTTGAACCAGCAATTCATCTGGATCTTTGACTAATTACCCCATTTTGAGTAATATTAATAGAGAGTTTATACCTTGGAAACTGAGGGTACAGTTTACAATGCTATGCATCTTAAAACTATGTTTCTACAATCTCTGTTTGTCACAAAAATGAGTAGAGTCTCCTGCAACTACCATGAACTACAGGAGCGTTGAGATGAAAATTTCAATTAAGAAATTTGGTCATGGACAGATTGTGTTATTGCTATTATATCAATAGTGCTAAGTACCCATCTATTAAAACCTGAGTGACTATGTACATAGCTTTATAAAAAGGCGAAAGCAATTTTAAATGAGTTATCAAATTCAAACATCATTTTAGATATATAAAATTCTTTGCACAATTTATTTACTTGAGTCATTACCTACATAAATTCTTTTGTTTCATAATGCAATGGCTGTTCTTTAAGTACACCTGTCCTCTTGCTATACTACTCTGGAAGAGTATCTGCAACTATCTAAATACAAGAAAGTCTGTCCTATGCAGCTACCATAAGTTTCAAAATGTTATATTTGCTGGTTTTCACTTGTTTCCAATCATTGTCAATAAACATTTTCGTTCAAGGGGGCTGAAGAGTATTATATGCGTTTTCACACAGAGGCACTTCTAAACAATGCCAGTTAAACAAAAACATCATTGACTAGATAGAATCAGATTCTGAAATGAAAGGAAATTTTTAGATTTAGTATGATTTCTTTTAAGTCTTCCAGATAGCAAGTATGAAGTATGTTAGGACCAAATATTATTTTTGTGGAAGGCTGCTGGGAAGCATAATACAATGAGCTCTGGCAGGGTGGAGCTGGGAAAATCACAAAGGTGGTGATGACTCTGCTGTGTTATGTTAATGAAGTAACCTGAGGATGGAGGGAAGGATTTGCAACCTAGCAATGTAGTTTTCTGGTTGGGCGGTGGCCAATGAAGACTTTTTACTAGGGCAGAAGTGACCAATCAATGTTTACCTCGTGTTTGGCCTTCTTGGTCTATATAAGCAGCGAGTTAACCCATAATAAAGTACTTAATCTGAAATAAAATTGATTTGTCGTGAAGTTCCTCTTGCTCCAGCCATCGATAGAAGCCCACATTTTTTAAAATTACCGTATTAAAATATGAGAATTACAAGAAATATATCTTGCACCAGTTGTCCATTACCAACATACAAGGCATTTTATTCCCAAGTTTTAGTTAATACATTTTACTACTGAGTAAAACTTTCTTTCTAGGCCAAACCACTTTATTACTGCAATTAAAAATTTACCACTTAATACCAACTTTCATCTCTCCTGGTGAACTTTGTCATATTTTCAAAATGCTTTTATTAGCCAAAAAACTGGTCAATAGTATACTTATGACTAAGGATATGGTTAAAACTTTCAAGCATTCCTTATATTTTGTCTAACAAAGGTTCAGAGAAAAAGATTTTTTCAGTATTAGTCGTATCATTGTTAGCAATAAACATGCAGGTTGATTTGCTAGAAAGAAAAATATGGTCAAAGTATCCCAGAGCTAGCTGTTCAAAAAGGATAGAGTATACAGAGTTTCAGCAGCAACTAGGAGTCCTACTTGTGGGTCAAAACTGTGTTATGTACCTTGTTGCAAAAGTGAATAAGAAGACTTATAGTGTACAGAGAAAGAGGAAGCAAGAATACAGATCCTTTCACAGAGTGTTTTGTAATGTAAGGTTTTCAGCTTTAGTCAGGTCACAAAAAAAAAAAAAAAAAAAAGATATCAAGCACAGAGGAATCAAGCAAAGTAGTGATATTGAAAAAATGACACAGCTACAACCAGTGACAAGACATGATCAGACTGCTTTATGCAACCACAGAATATAAACGAGGTTAAAGAGTAGATTTCTCTCCTTAGAAACAGGACGGTAAATTAAGTGCATTTAATTAACATATTTGTATGCTCATGACTACATAAAAAAAACAGGGACACTCTTAGTTTCACTGAAGGGTCTACCTTCAGAAAAGATATGCAGAGACATGAATTCCTTCTCAAACATCTAAGACATAAAAATAATTTAGACCTAACAGGTTGTGCCACATTTTAGTATTTCTTCGCATCATAAGATTTATCAGGATTTCAGAAATACGTATCATTTCTTTCCTCATGAAACATAAAATTATATTACTTATGTATATCTTTCATGAAATAGTTATAGTACTTCATTTGGTTTGCAATTTATTTTCAATAAAATTCCTTAAAAATCAAATACTTTGCTTCTTTTCTGGAACTGGTTCCTCTAATTGCCAGCTCAGGTCTGCAGGTCAACAAGAGTCTGGTGCCAGCTGTCTTTGTACTAGGTCTTTCCACACCTTGGTACTCCCATTTGTGTGAGAGAAGGTGGCTAATGCTCTAACCTTCCAACTCAGGCTAAGAAGTATGCACTGCGATTTCCTTTCTGTTCATTTGAGAATTTCACAGCACAGAGCCATTTTGGAAAAAAAAAAAAGGTAATTTTTTTTGTATGACAATGTCAGCTTATTGAGTTATGCTATTGGAGATCAAGCCATGCTGCTCATTCAGTTTATCCAACAGTTATTTGTTAAAAACTAAGATTACTACACATGTTTTTTCAGCAAACAAAATTTCATTAAGAAATCATTGCTTCTGCTCTCTAGGTTTAACATCTACCATAGAAAGAATAAAAGCCAAAAATCCCCAGAAGCATCAAGCTTTTTATTACTTTTACAGCAAGGTCCAAGAAATTATTCTTCTGACATAAATCCCTGTAACACATTAAATTTTTGCATCTGCAGGCTGAAGTTATTTGTGGCCAGGTAATATCCTTTTCTTATTCTGCCAATGTTACCCTCAATCTCTTCATGTTTAATGTTGAGGTTTTATAAGAATCACCTACATTCCTGGAAATGCCTTAACTCAATCCATTCTTGTATCATAACTCTCTTTGTCATAGCTATTTTTGTGACTGCTGCTGTAAAATTTACTACGATACATCTTCCTCTCCAATATTTTTGCAACATTATCATCTTGAGTTCAGGGGTGTCTCCTCCTCCATTTTCTGAGAGCTAACATCATGTGCATGGCTTTGACAACTGAAGTGTTAAAGCGGATTAGCATGACCATTTGTCTTTGCCTTGACATGTTAGGTAATAATTTGGAAACATGAATTACAATCAAATTCTTTAACTTTGTTCAAAAGTAAATGGAATGTTATCTTCCCCCTCTATATAAAAGTTTGAAAAGTGATTGTATTTATCTGGTGCCTTGGCTAGCATCACGGTTTAATTATAATTCAATATTAATATTAGCTCACTGCTATATGGATATACTCTTCTTTGATTTGGTAAATATAGTTTAATCTCACTTTGGCAAGAAGCACCAAAATTATTTTTCTCTTACAGCATCCTTGTTTTAGCTTATTTTTTTTCAGCATTAAGAAAATCTATAAAAGGTTATGCTGGGTTATAGTGTTTTCAAAGAGCAATGTAGGCTAGAGCCCTTAGTGAATTTTAGCATATTTAATTAAGAACCTGTTTGATCTCCTCTAAAACCAGCGTTACAGTTCTCACAAAATCTCGTACTGCAGCTGTACATGTTGTAACTGTTCCTGAAAAAAAATAAAATAGGAAGGCTTGAAGGAAGTTGAATGATAAGAGGGAAATATTTCACAGGAGAAATTATTTATGGTTTTTTCCCTCAGGACAAAAGGAAGTATTAATGACTTGTTGGATGAGCCTTTCCAGGAACTGATAAACTCATTTCCTTGGACTTGATTAAAACTAGAAGCCCACCATAGTATTCCAATAGCCCGTGCAAAGATAATATTTTGCTACTAAATATCTCAATTACTATTCCGAGGCACTGGTCCACAGATGCCTTTCTCTTCTGCTAATACACAAGCAAGACCTCATTTTCCATGCATAGTGCATAGTCATTCTACTGCTTAGCTATAATTACTGAGGCAGAAGAACAGTTATTAGACATTGAGACCACATGAAGCTCAGATCTTGAAATGTAGTTTGCATGGAGAAGTTCTCATTTCAAAGTATTTCAGATCCAGGCTTCTCTATTTATATTGCCTTAAAGTGTCAAGTAAACACAATCTGTTTTTTTCAGTGCAGAGATATATTTACGCTCTAAGACTGTGAATCATCTGGAAATAAAACAAGCCATATTTAAAACAAAACCAAAAAGATTCAGTTACATTTTAGAATAGCAAGAAACAGTTTCATAGCTATCAGCACTGACATCAAATCCCCAATAAGAAACTGAATAAACAAAAAAAGAGGTAAGTGAGGAAAGAGCAAATGTTGATGTTAACTGAGAACTGAAAAAAAAAAATATTATGAGACTTTAGCTTTTACTTTCTTGTTTTCCCCTTTGATATTTCTAAGCTTTATTTGGTAAATTATGATGTGTAGATAAAAAATGTAATTATGTACATGTCATGTATGATTTTTTTCAATGCTGGAACCTAGTTCAAGGAAATGTGTAGAGCTCACTGTATATTTTTAAGCATTGTCACACAGTGTAGATCTTGCAAGATTGCAGTGATTTGGATGTTATTTGACCTAGTGAAAGCTTATTTTTGATTTCAAGACCTATAAACCTAAACATATAATTTCTTCATCTAAAAAGTAAAAGGAATGTGCAAGTGGTTTTTTTTCTTACTTTGCAATTATTTATGCTCTCGTTGCAGTAATTTTACTGATGCAGACATCTATGCATTTTTTTTTCAAATTTTCTCCACTCCTTTATTTTTTCCAATGAAAGAAATTTGAAATTTTCATCAGACTATGATTTTTTGTTCAAGGTTCTAAATTCTTTTTACAACTGAAAATAAGTTTGAACTCAGGAAATAAGATGCTAAAGATAAATGCCACTTATATCCAGATTAAGGTTCAGATCCTTTACTTGTCCACAAGTTCTTTCATCCCACATGAGAATATATTAATTGCCAGCATTTTATATATTTATATGAAAAGTGTAACCTTCTGCTATTTTCACAATGTGTATGACAAATTCATTTTTTCACTTTGTCTTCTGAAGTCTACAGTAGCAACAATGCACTTCATTTCAGAGAAAAGCTGAGTCTCTAGGAAAATACCTGAATGACTCCTAACCAGACTCCTCTTGAGCTCTCTTCTATTGTGTTTTCATTGCAGAGGTCCTCCATCTCATGTTACTGCTCCCTGTCTTTGCTACCTACCCAGCCTTCAGCCATTTATCATTCATGCCATTCTGCTGGGTGCAAATCCTATTGTATTTGTCTTTGATTTTTGTGCCCTTTTCCCCCCAGTACTCTCCCAAAACTTATCTCATCCAATGTTTCAGATGAGGTTATTTTCCCTGTCATTAGGTCTTGCTTCATTTCTTAGTTATAAGCCAGGCAATTGTGCTAAATTTACAACATCGTTATGTATTGAGCAGGTATTCCAGCTTTGCTTGTGTTCTTGCTTCTTGCTGCCGTTTACTTTTTTTTACAGGTCTTCCCAGCATATTCTCTTTTGACAGCAGCAGACCAATCATCCTTTCATGTATGGATATCAGAGACTGCAGTAATTCTAAGCCTGTATTTTCTTAGCTTTATAACCTGTTCCTTTGTTACAATATGCTTAAGGTCAGACTCTGATATAGCTCTTGCCCACAGATAACTAGAATATATTTCCTCAACAGACCTTTTTACTCATAAAATCACTAAGTATCCTAAAAGGACCAAAATCAAACTGAGATTAAGCTTTGTTCTTAATTGTTTGACAATGGATTTTATAATCTGGGTAAAAAATATTGTGTGCTAAAGTTTTGAGTATATTAGACCCATGCAAAAGATTTGGCAGAACCATCATAAGGTCTGGGCAAACAGAACATCTGCTCTGAGTGTACATTTAAGGAATATATGCTACAGAAAATTAAAAAAAACCACAACAGCTTTGGATTTTACAGATGGTTTCTGCTGTCACACAGGAATAAGGGGGTTCAGGCTCACAATGACATGAGAAAAAGAAGGAGATTGAGGGACCCCTTGTAAGTTGAATGGAAACATACAGAGCGAGACGTGTTCACAGGGAAGAAATTGTAACCTGGTTTTAAATTAGCACACAGTGGCTCTGGCTGTGCTTTCACAATGCAGGTTGTACAAACCACTATCATCCAACAACTCTCTTCTTTGAATTTGTTCTACGAAATCATAAACCTATATACTCTTTATATCTTTACATATAGCATACCTAAAGTGAAAGATTGCCTGTACACTGTGAAATTCAGCTATTCTAAGCCAATAAAACACCAGAAATAGTGGCTATATAAAATACCAAACATGAAGAATAGAAATGGCAACTATTCCAGATAGTAGCAGTGGCTGATAACCTATGTCACAGCACCTTGTTGGCAGACAAATAATTACTCTGACAATAGTAGTGCAGAATTCATCCTACAATAACTTCAGCTATCTACTTTAGATCATAATACATCATAATTTACAAATACAGAACCACTGGAACAGATGATCTTGTTCAAACTTCACCTTCCTAGTCAACTGTTCTACTCTCTGCTTTGCATTCGCAGTCTCACCTCTTTACTTGAATGGCAAAACAATATACTTTTTAATTGCATTAGCCTTAAGAGCCCCTGAAAAAGTAAGCCAAACCTTCTTCTCTCTCAACAAGTATTGGCAGGCTTATGAACTGTGTGTTGGGTAGAAAGAATAAATAAGAATAGCTCCACTGAAGTTGGGAACATCCAGTGATTTACATTCACTGAGGAACTGAACAGGATTATAAATTGCAGAGTCATTTCTGTTGTTAATTCCTGTTATGCCACCTCACAACCGAATGAATTTCTACAAGCAGAGGTTAGCATCTCACTGAGCTTACACAATATTTATGGTTCATGATGATGCATTAAAAGGAAAGGATTTTGCTCGGCTTCCACTTCCATCTCAGCTTTAGAACATGAATGCTTGTTTCTTAACTTGAACTCTGGTAGTAGAGTTTTTAGGAATCTTCCACTGAAACAACAAACTTCAGCACTCAAAAACTAACCTTGCATATGTTCGAGATGAAGCCATTCCTTTTCACTTGTTTCCAAATATATCAGTAAACAAGTATCTCAAAATAGTCTTAAAAAATCCCAATTACTTCACAATTCTGCAGATAATCATTCCAATAAGAAGACTCTATGACTAACATTAAAACAAGGGAAGACTGAAAAAATGTTTTCTATCTGGAATTACATAGAACAAATGGAATTGTTAGGGAAAATAAACATTGTTTAAGTGTACTACTGTTGTTACATTCATCTATGGTCAATTTGAAATTATATTGAAAGAAGTGATGTGGAAGGCTGCTGGCTTTATCAAAAATAAAGTGTGAATTATAGGTGAATAGGACTGACAGCTTTCTCAGAGACTAGGAAAGGAAGACTAAAAGAATCCTGGGTGCTTGCTGGAAGGTTTACTGTGTAGGATGGAGAGAGATACATGAGGTAAAAAATAACATGGGAATAATAATAAATGTTTATTAACTATTACTAATCTAAACTGGAGGACTGGAAGATGTTTAAGGAGGAAGACCTTTGCTCTCTTTAAAATTATAATGGAATTACATGATGCTGTGCCTGTGGAAGCAGAGGAATGCTTTAGATACACAGAAAACTCTAAAAGTTTTTTTTACAATTTTAAAGTGAAATAGGTTAGGAATAAACCACACAGGTATCAAGTCCAAGAGGCACAGTAAATTTTTTTCTTTTTCCAGTACATGAGCTACTGATACACTAAAAATTGTTGCTTTTTAAAATACTGTTTGAAACAATTAATTTATACTATTTTTGTACTTGCAAATGATGACAGATATATCTACTCATTCAAAATTATTACTTCATTACAGAACTCTAGAAAATATTCTAATTCAAATTAATAATGACTTGACCTCTCTGTGATCTAGGACTCTAGAAACATAGGGGAAAATACCTGCTCGTAGTAATTCCAGTGCATTTTTTCACAATATGTTATTCACAGATACCACTGAAACAATTACCCTTCTATCAGGAAAGGCTGAAGTTATTTCTTTTCTCAGTATAACTACATATGGGAAGGACAGACATAAGCAACAAGACCACATGAAAAATTTATGAAAACACCACTATTTGCAGATTTTGTATGAAATGTTGGCTTCCTTTCTTACCATCTACAACTTTTATTCATTTATTTGACAGATCTAATTAGGAAGGGTTTAACAAGACAGAAAATAGTATACTTTAATGTCATATGATCTGAACCTTAAGTCAGAAAATCAGAAGGTTTCTACTGACTGTGCTGTGTGATACTGGGCAAATTTGCCTTTTTATTCTCTGAAATAATGAGTTGCAGGATGGAGATAAGAGCACTCAGATACAAACTGTGACATCATCAGATATAAAGAACTTCCTAAGAGTAAAACATTTTTACTTACATTCATGAAGTTTTTCTGTTGTATTTGGACCTTCCATTATATTTTGGGGCCAACTAGACTTAGCTTTTGGTGTTAGAATACACTGATCAGTAACAAACTATATGTGAAGAAAACGGCTTAATAACCCAGTTTGAAACACTGAAAATGTGTGACTGAAGAGAAATGTCGAGTAGCCCAAACACTGCAGAGGCACTGACATCAAAGACTACTAGCAGCAGCATGCTTCACCCAACACTAAACTCTTTTACCATACAGGACTATAGTTGCAATGACTTTATTGGAGCAAACTTCCAAGAGAAAACTCAAATGCTCCCATGCCATCCATGACCCAGAAGGGCAGCTCTTCCTTCCATGTCTTTCTAGACAAAGTTTTTCTAGCAAATAAGATGATTCTTTTGAAGTCAGTTGGTTAAGACTTGTATTCTTCATTCATGTATGCATTTATTCTTACACAGAACATTTTCCGCATCTGCTTTACTTGTGTTTCTTTTTCTTAATTTTGCAGCATTACTGTGCTTTACTTCTGCTGCTCTTAGGTCATGGTTTGTCAGCCAACAACTCAAATCACTTTCAAATTGTTTAGCATAGGAACACTTAGGACTATAGTCTGGTAAGGGAAATGCCCTGAGAACTGGACCATTGAAACACTGCAGAAATGCAAAATTCACAGAGAAAACCTGTATCAAATCAATGACAACGTTGACTGCCCCAATTTTGCATAGTTCAGAATACTGAAATACACTTTATCTGTAGTCCTTTTACATACATGTAAATGTGTGTTGGCCTGTTTGATTACCTGTTGTTAGATAAGTGTTTGAAAGTAGACCTTATATTTTGTAAATATGAACTTAAATTTTTCTGTTCAATATTAATTTGCATATCTATACAGCATGTAATACTTGAAAAGAAATATATTGTGTACCTTGTGATTAAAATTCCGTTCCTGTCCCTTCCTGAAATTATTTGAAGAGCTATAGTCAATTTTTAACTAGCTTTAGAAAATTAAAAAAAAAAAAAGCTTTACCAGGAGGAAATGGACTGGAATAGAATATTAGAAAACAATTTAAAAATAAATCCTAAATTTTTCTTTAATACTGTAAAGAAAACCTGTATTACAATCAACTATTATTTCAGTAGAAACTATAGCAAAGCAAATTTACTGAATTATTTGCTGTGCAATAATAAAATTTTGAACTGCTTGTGCATATGGCTCCTTTGGATAGCAACTGGGATGAATGAGGCAACATTAAACATTTATGCACATTAGCTAAACCTAAAACAACATCACAAGTGTGGAAGCTTTGTACCATTATAGGTAAAGGCAAAATTCTTCATGACTTCAATATAGATATTCCACTGTCTTGGACATATATGGTATCATACATGGATACATAGAAAATGGACAACGATTTTTTGTTTCATCTAGTCTTCCTTAGTACATGTATTTGAATACCAGTCGTTTAAATATAGGAAAGAATTGAGATTAATACAGTACAGCTAACAATGAAAAGCAATTTCTATGCACTGTAAAATGAATATCTGCTGATAGGTCAAAGTTAGATAAAAAGAAAATTAAAACATATTAGCAAATGCCAGGGTTTTGTGGGAGCTTTGTGAAGGAGTATTTTTTAAATGGGCTCTGCTATTTTAATAAAAGGAAAAATGTTGGTAGAATATGTTAATTTAATTAAGTCTTCATTTCCACAACAGGAATTAGAGATGAGTGATAGAAATATCTCTACTTTAAAAGGTCTTTGACACATAGGTAAACTTCTCCAACAAGGAAACAGTAATTTTCAGTATAAATATATTGATTATAAAATTATACTGATAATAAATATATCTATAAATATAGATCAAATACTGAATACAAAGATCAATATAATTGGAGGAAAAAGTACAAAACAAAACAAAATAGAGTTGGATTTGTGTATTGACCTAAAAGATTTTAAGCAATTCTGGGTTTTATATCATTCTGAAAAAAAGCACTGTTTTATTCAGTTTTGGAACCCTGAGGAAAATACAGATTTTCATCCAAAACATAAAATTCCATTCTTGATGAGCTCTAGTAATTAGCAATAAGTATCTCCATATAAATTTGTGCATACTGCCTTTAACATGTGCTGCCCAAATGTTTATTTCTTTATTTATATCCGATCAGCAAAATCGTCCATATGCTTGTTTTGGAAAGATCCACTGAAATTGTTATTGAAAATAATATGGGCTAGCAGATATTAACTCAGTCAATTTTCAGAAAGCTTTATGAATCAGAAACACTGGCATTTCTTAAATTACTGGTGCCTGATGTAGCACAATCTGTCATTGGTTAAGAAACTGAAAAGTGGTGAAATCCTCCTGGTGTTCTTTGGAAAAGGGGCAGATGGCTCCCATCTCCCTGAAGTTTTATTTTGTTTTCCTGCTCTTCTCTCAAAAGGGAAACTCAGTAACACTGTGAAACAAACACACTACTCAGAATAACAAGTTCAGGCACTTTATGAGAAACTGACATAACATTTTAAAGTAGAATAATGCTTTCTTGAGAACTGAAATGTTTATAGGATTACAAAATGCCTGGGATAACACATATATATAAATATGAAATATTTACAGGCAAAAGTGCTTTGAAAGTTTTAAGGGGGAATGTGTGGAGAGAGAGGGGACATGGAGGGATGGCACCTAAACAGAAAATCCTTCATGTAGCCTAAGTTACTGATAAAAATAATAAGCAGTGATGAAATCTTTGAATCTCTCACTTTTCTACAAATATGGAATGATCTCTCATAGTTTCATTAACACAGATGAGCTCCTTAGTACAATCACTGGGTTTCCCACCAATTTGCTGACAAGCACAGATATGGGGAAATCTGAGAATTTTTTGTTCATTTTTGGCCTCATGAAAAATCAGTTTTTATGGTGGACACAGGCCCTGTCCTATGTCCTTATAAAAAAACTTCTTTGTATCATTACTTTTTTGTTCCTGTTCTTTGTGTTTCTGCAAAATTTCAATCATCCATAGCCATTAGGTTTATCACCCCCTCACCTATTACTTAAAACTGGGTTTTCCTCTCTAGCAACACAATTTCTTTCCCCCAGTTTCCCTCATACAAACTCTGTCTTTCACACAAACATAGAATCACCAGGTTGGAAAAGACCTCTTGGGTCATCAAGTCCAAGTATTTCTTTCTGCCACTAATAACCATCTTTTAAACACCTGCAGAGATGGTGACTCAATCATTTGCCTGGGCAGCCTGTTCCAGTGCCCAACGACTCTTTCTGTGAAATATTTTTCCTGATTTTCAGCCTGAACCTCCCCAGCACAGCTTGAGGCCATGTCCTGTAGTTCTGTCCCCTGTCACTTGGGAGAAAAGGCCAGATCCCTCCTCTCTACATCCTCCCCTCAGGTAGTTGTAGAGAACAATGACGTCTCCTCTCAGCCTCCTCTTCTCCAGGTTAAACAATTCCAGCTCTCTCAGACGTTCCTCATAAGGCCTGTTGTCCAGCCCTTTCACCAGCTTCATCGCTCTTCTCTGGACTTGCTCCAGAGCCTCAACATCCTTCTTGTGCTGAGGGGCCCAGAACTGAACACAGGATTCAAGGAGCGGCCTCACCAGTGCAGAGTACAGAGGGAGAATAACCTCCCTGGACCTGTTGGTAACACTGTTTCTGATACAAGCCAGGATGCCATTGGCCTTCTTGGCCACCTGGGCACACTGCTGGCTCACATTCAGTTGACTGTCAACCAACCCCTACCATCTAGCAGATTGACACTTCCACCCAGCTTAGTGTCATCTGCAAACTTGCTAAGGGAACACTCGATGCCTTAATCCAGGTCATTGATAAAGACATTGAACAGGACTTGACCCAGCACTGAACCCTGGGGAACTCCACTTGTGATCAACCTCCAGCTGGAGTTAACTCCATTTAACCAAGTCCCTGGGTCCAGCCATTCAACCAGTTTTCCACCCAGGAGAGTGTGCACCTGTCCAGGTCAGAGGCTGAGTTACCTAAGCAGAATGCTGTCTTCGTGGCCCCAGCAAGCCCTGCTCATTGTCCTTCTGTGTAAAGTCAGAAAAGATCTTCTGCACAGCACAACTGAGTGCAGAGGAAAGCTAGCATCTCCATTTCAGTATCAACTGCAGGCAGGTAACAAAAGTAATATTACCACTTCACATTGTTGGACAGGAGAGTGCCCTGTAACAGAAGAAAGAGAAGTCTTGACTTTTCAGTTAGATTGTAAGGGAACTAAATCGCAAGGGGAAAAAAACACCTTTCTTTTTCATGGGAAGTGTGTGTTTGAAGAGAGATGTTCTTCAGGTCACCACATGTATGCCCAAGCTCCAAGCCTTAGAAGGTTGTCAGGCAGTTTTGGGGATAACGATCATCAAGTGCTGGCAGAGAGAACTTCCCCCTCTGCTGGGAATGCAGCCAAAGCCCTTCTGCGACTGCCCTGACTGCAATCCTAACAGATCTCCTGCCTCTCAGGGTGTCCCAAGCACAGCCCTTCTTCTCGGAGGGCACAGCAGCGCTTAGGCTGACCTGGAGATACAAGCTTGGGGGAGACAGTGAGGAAGCACCTTTCTGATTTCTCTCTGAGAGCTGGGACTGCTGGCACGTGAAGACAAGACTCCAAAAGCAAAGCTTTTGCTGTGGGAAACATGGGAAAGTCAGCATTCTCACCCTAGAGAAGGGTCTAGGGAGGGCTTGTGTGTCACTCTTGGAGGGCTGAGTCAGTGCAGTGTGTGACCTGTCCTGCTCTGTGTCTGTAGGGACTGGGCTCTCACTCACCGTTACAGCCCAAAGTCCTTTCTTTCAGCACTGGCAGCAGCCTGATGCCTCAAAAGAAGAATCCTGACAGTCTGGAACTGATCCGCAGCAAAGCTGGTCATGTGTTCGGACGGGTGAGTCTGCTAAAGAAAGGAGGAAGAGGAGGAAACTGCTGACACCAGGGCTGAGGAATCCTCCTTCTTGCCTCTGTGTAAAGGCATGCACCAGCCTCACCTCTGGGCCTCTTCTGGGGCCACGAGCTTCTCTTCCCAGAGCTGACTGCCTTGCTCTTTCTCTCTGCAGTTGGCTGCTGTTCTCATGGTGCTCAAAGGACTTCCCAGCACCTACAACAAGGACCTGCAGGTAAAACTGATGTAGTTTTCACGTTGTGTCTGAGCAGACAAGCTCTCTTGCCACTCATTGCCCTGCACAGACCTCGTTTGTGTGAGAGGCGTGAGAAAGGGGCTCAGGCCCAGGTTGCTGCAGTTGACACCTCAGTCGGCAGCTGGAGCCCTGGAGGATTTGCCAGTTGTGCTGCCTGGGCTGCTCAGGCTGACTTGTGGCAATTCCCACCCCTGTTCTAAGCCAGGAGGACAAGGAGGCCGTCTTTGACGTGGTGGACACCCTGAACGCTGTGCTCCAGGTTGCCACTGGGGTGATTTCTAGCCTCCAGGTAAGGCTTCAGCCTCTCACTGCTGCTTGGGAGGCACATTCTGTGAGCAGCACAGGGGAAAGAGCTTGAGACTGGTGCTAAGAGAAAGGCTCTGCCACAATGCTCCTTGTGGTCCCCAGAGCTGGCTCAGATGGTTCTTGTAGAGGCAGGTCCCTTAAAGAGGAAATCCCCTCCCTGCGAGCGCTGAGGTGTCCCCAAGGAGGAGCTGATGATGACATCTCCCTCTGCGCCTGCTTTCTGCAGCTCAACAAGGAGAACATGGAGAAGGTTCTGAGCCCCGAGATGCTCTCAACTGACCTGGCTCTCTACTTGGTTCGCAAAGGAGTAAGTATCAGAGGAAGGCTTGGAGCTGTGATTCCTTTGGATGCAGAGAAGTGCTTAGTGAGGGCCTGAGATGAGGCCTCCTGTTGTGTCCCCAGAAATGACAAATCTGGGTCAACAAGCCTGGATTCAGCTGGCTCTTCCCTAGTGGAAAACAATCAAACCAAAGATGAGAGCACATCAAGTGTTCCCTTTGCGGCTGCATCCCAGGTGCCTGGTCACTGCCTGCGGCCTCTGCTTCTCCCTGCAGATGCCCTTCAGACAAGCCCACGTGGCCTCGGGGAAGACCGTCCAGCTGGCCGAGTCTAAAGGCATCCCCATCAGCCGCCTCAGCCTGGACGACCGCAAGAGCATCAGGTTGGTAGCAGCGGCTGTTGGGAGGGACTGGAAGAAAGTGCTGCCCTGTGCTGGAGGCAGCAGCAGCCGCCAGCGCTCGGCACTGAGCCCTCTTCTCTTTGCCTCCCCAGCCCCCTGTTTGGCAGCGATGTCTCCCAGGTCTTCAACGTGGTGAACAGCGTGGAGCAGTACACGGCCCTGGGCGGCACCGCCAAGAGCAGCATCTCTGCTCAGATCGAGCAGCTGAGGGAGCTGGTGAAGAGGCACAAGGAACAAGCTTAGAGTGAGGGGAGAGATCCCGTGGATGCAGCGTTGTGCCTGTCGCACCAATCTGGAGTTAATAAATCTTGGGGTGCATTGGAGTTGGCTGAAACTCCTGCCTTGCGTCTTTCTTCTAAGAGCCAAGGCCTTAGCTGGGCTTCCGCAGCTCCCGTGAGGCTTGGGGAAGTGGTCACTGGTGCAAAAGAAAGGGGTCTCTCCCCTCCCTGTCGGGGTTGGGGCGTTATGGGGTGTTGCAGTTCCTGGGGGGCTGGTGGATAGACACAGAGACACCAGGAGTGTCTGTCTACAAGAAGAGACCTGAAAGTATCTCCTGGAAGGGAGGGTGGTGGACAAGGGAAGTCCTCTTCCCTTCATCCTCATCCCCAGTGAGGCCACATCTTGAATCCTGGGTTCAGTTCTGGGCCCCTCACTGTAAGAGAGACACTGAGAGGCTGGAGTGTGTCCAGAGAAGGGAATGGGGCTGGAGCTGAGGCTGGAGGGGGTTTGAGGAGGGTCCTGGGGGGATTTGGGGAGGCCTTAGGGGGATATAGAGGTTCCTAGAGGAGGTTTGAGGAGGTCTTACGGGGACTGAGAGGGTCCTGGGGCAGTTTTGAGAGGATCTTAGATGGATTGAGAAGGTCTGGGTGGTTTGGGGAAGACTTGGGGCGATTTGGGAGATCTTAGTGGGATTGAGAGGGTTTGGGGGGATTTTGGAGGGGTCCTGGGGGGATTTGGGGACATCTTAGTGGGATTGAGAGGGTCCAGGAGGGGGTTTTGGGAGGGTGTGGGGAGGCTTAGGGAGGACTTAGGGGGATACAGAGGGTACTGGATGAGGTTTGAGGGGATCTTAAGGGGAGTGAAAGGATTCAGGGAATTTTGGAGGAGTCCTGAGAGGATTTGGGGGATCTTAGGGGGTTCAAAAGGGTCCTGGAGGGTGTTTGTGGGGGGTCCTGGAGGAATATGGGGAGGGCTTAGGGGGATACAGAGGGTCCTGGAGGAGGTTTGGGAAGGTCTTAGGGGGATTGAGAGGGCTCAGGTGGTTCTGGGGGGTTTGGAGGGATTTTATGGGGATTCGGGGGGATCTGTGGGAGATTGAGAGGGCCCAGGGGTGTTCCGGGGGGATTTGGGAGGCCTTAGGGGGATTGAGACAGTCCTGGAGCAGGTCTGAAGGAGTCTTAGGAGGATTGAGAGGGTCCTGGGTGGGTTGTAGGGGATGTCTCCCCAATATCACCCAAACCAGGGACATAAGGGGCAGGGAGTTGCTGCCAGTGGGGCAGGAGATGGGAGAGCAGGGCCTGCAGTTGAGTGTTGGCCACGTTCTCCTTGCCTGCTGGGTCCCTCAGTGCCTCCAGCATGGAAGCTGCTGCCTTGGCTGCCCCCGATTGCAATCCCAGGGCAGGGCAGGTTCCCAGCAGGACGTTTCTGCTGGACACAGCTCCTTTTGCCCCTGGGGGGGATGCCATGTGGGGTTGGGCCAGGCTAGTGCCCCTCTGGCCACTGTGTCCTGCTGCCCCTGCACTCCCTGCCCACCCCAAGGAGACACACAACCCGTCTACAAAACGCCTTTTACTCAAATGACACCAACAAAACCCTTTCTGAAAATACTCCAAGGACTCCCTCCCCAACACCCACCCCCACAAACAACAGCAACTCCCCAAACAACCCCCCCAAAAAACAACTCAATAGAGAACAGGAACAATTCAAACAACAACTTTATAAATAACAGGAACAATTCAAACAATAGTAACAATCAAACAACACAAACAACTTAGAACTCCCTAGATAACAATTATCCCCGTCGCACCCCCAAGGAAGCAGCGGCTGCCCCAGCTCCAATCCCCCTCCTGCCCCAGCTCCGCAGGCCAGAGCCCTGCGCTGCTCCGGACATCCCGGTGACAGGGGATGTCCTGGCCCAGGACGCTGCCCTCGCCCATGAGGACACCAGAGCCCAGCCAGATGGTATTGCTGGGGTGGTGTCCTACTCCATGGGCACATCAGTGGTGACGCTGATGTCTATGATGTTTACATCCTTCATGGGGACGTCTGTGCCCACGGAGATGTCCAGCACTGGGCTGTCGTCTCCCTCCATCTGGACATCGGTGGTGACAGAGATGTCCAGGATGGAGGGAGGATCCACCTCCATGGGCACAGGCGTATCCTGGGCGCCACCACTGCCCATGGGTGCCCCCCGCACCTTGGCCGGGCGGTACCAACGCCCCCGCAGCACCAGTTGGGGGTCCCCTGGCTTTGCCCTGGCCCGGGGGAGCTTCCACATGAGGACCCCGAGGGCAGCGTCTGGGGGAGCAGCGAGGCAGCGGCTCATGGTGATGATGGTCAATCTGCTGGTCAGGGCTTGGCTTCTCTTCTCTTGTGTCGGGTGGAGGAGGACAGGTAGGTTCAGGAGGCAGCCTCTTGCTGATCTGGGCAGGAGAGAGAGAGAGAGCTGTGCTGGGCTGGGGGCTGCGGGGAGTCTGGTGGGGCTCCCGTGGAGTTGCGCCCCAGCCCGGCCGTGCCCCTGCTGTGCTGCGGGGCAGTGGGGAGCCTGCGGCAGGGAGCAGGCCTCGGGCGGGAGTGCCGAGGGGCCAGGGCAGCCGGGGATGCCACATACCTGCTGGGGGTGCCCAGGGGCCCTGCGCTGCCCCTCACGCCGGGGGGGCCCAGGGGGCCGGGAATGCTGCCCCTCGTGCCCGGGTGTCAAGGGCCTTGGCGGAGCCTGAAAGAGAGCCATGAGCCAGCGCTGGCACTGCCACCCCGAGCTGGGGTAGTAGGGCACATGAGGGGGCTGAGGAGGAGGAGGGAGAGGGGTAGGGGAGGAAGGGTTGTGCATTTGCCCCACAGTGTCCCTGGGTGCAGGGTCGGGGTCAGTCCTTGCCTCAATCGCAGAATGTGCTGAAGGGCACAGGAGTGCTCTCAGGAGCTTTGCAGTGTCAAGTAGAGTCGCTCTGGAGCGTCTTGTAAGCCCTGGGACCTCAGCGAGGGTGCCCAGGGCTGGCAGCTCGGGGATCGCCTCTGCTCTTGATGGTGGTCGAGCCCCGAGTGTTGGTCTGTTGCTACTCAGGCCGTTTCTGTTTGAGCGTTGCCAGGGACGAATGTTGGGGCTCCCAGGGTCCTGCACCCAACGACAGTTCTGCTCGGGGAGCAACGGTTACCACCAGAGTTCAGAGTCACAATCGGAGCCACCACGGAAACCCATATGGAGTGTTGTCCCAGTATGGGACCACTGGGACCAATGTGCTTTAAGCTCTTCCCTAGTGACAGTCAGTGGGACCTGGAGTGCCAGGCAAAGGGGCAACGTTTTTCAGCTGAAAGAAGGGAGATTGAGATGAGCTCTGGGGAAGAATTCCTTTCTGCTGAGGTTGGGGAGACTCTGGCCCAGGTTGCCCAAAGCGGTGGTCGAAGCCCCATCCCTGGAGGGGATCAAGGCCAAGTCGGACAGGGCTTTGAGCATCTCCATCCAGTGGTAGGTGTCCCTGTCCATGTCAGGGAGGCTGGACCGGATGATCTTTGAAGGTCCCTTCCAACTCTAATCTTTCTCCAATAAAGAAGGTGAAACCCAAACCCTCGTGTGCTTGTTCCTTCTTCCTTAGAGCCAGAGAAAGGAGTTCAGGGCCCAGTGGAGCGGGAAGGTGCTTTACAAATCCCTGAGGGACAGCCCCAAGCTCGGGTGATAGAAGCGCTTGTGCTGTCAAGGCCACATGGCAGAGCTCAGCTCTCACCAGCCTCTCCCACATCATCCTCTTAGCTCCAGCTGCTGAGCTGAGGAAGCTGCAGAACTCCTTGAGGTCTCCCCTCACACTCCTCTAGGCAAAACAGACCAAGGCACTTGAGACACTCCTCACACTCTTCCCCTCTAAACCTCTCACCACCTCTGTGCCCTCCTCTGGACTCTCTCCAGGGGCTTTAGACCTTTTTAGCGTGTGGTGCCCAAACCTGGCCCCAGCACTCAAGCTGGAGTTGCCCCAGTGTGGAGCGGAGCAGGACAATCCCCTCCCTGGGCCGGCGGACGATGCCGTGCTGGATGCAGCCCAGGGCACGGTTGCCCTCTTGGCTGCCAGGGGGCACTGAGAAGGGTTTCTATCAATGGAGAGAGGCCTCTTGGCACTCTTGAGGTGAAGTGGGAACTTGTCCAGGTTGGGGTTGGAGGCTGCTTTGAACGCTGCCCACGAGGTGAGCTGGGAGCCTGATGGAATTGCTGCTCTTCCCTGCCAGAGGCCTCAGTCACCTCTAATGCTGGTGAGGGGCAGCGCCTGTCACTTGGGAGAAGGGCCCAGCTCCCTCCTCTCTACAACCTCCTTTTGGGTAGTTGTAGAGAGCAATGAGGTCTCCCCTCAGCCTCCTCTTCTCCAGGAGAAACACCCCCAGCTCTCTCTGCTGTTCCTCATAAGGCCTGTTCTCCAGCCCTTTCACCAGCTTCATTGCTCTTCTCTGGACTCATTCCAGAGCCTCAGCATCCTTCTTGTGCTGAGGGGCCCAGAACTGAACACAGTAATTGAAGTGAGAGCCTTAGGTCGATTGAGTGGGTCGTGCAGGAGGTTTGAGGGGATCTTAGGGGGATATGAAGGGTCCTGGAGAAGGTCAGGGGGCGTCTTATTGGAATTGAGGGGGGCCTGGAGGAGATTTGAGGGGGTCTTAGGGGAACTGAAAGGGTTTGGGGAGTTTTGGAGTGGTCCTGAGGGGATTTGGGGGATCTTAAGAGGATTAAGAGGGTACATGGAGAGAGTGGGAGTGAGGGGGTGGGGGGGGGGCGTCCTGGGGGCATTTAGGAGCTCTTATGGGGATTGCAAGAGTCCTGGAGGAAGTTTGGGAGGGACTTTCGGGGACTGAGAGGGTCCTGGAAGGGGTTTTGGAAGAGTCTTGGGGGGATTTGGGTAGATGCAGGGGGATATAGAGGGTCCTGGAGGAGATTTGAGGGGTGTTAGGGTAATTGAAAGGGTTGGGGAGTTTAGAAGGGGCCCTAGGGGGATCTGGGGGATCTTAGGAGGATTGAGAGGGTCTTGGGGGGAAGGTGGAGGGGTCCTGATGGGATTTTGGGAGGTCTTAGGGGGGTTTAAAGGGTCGTTGGATTAGGTTTGAGGGGATCCTGGGGGGTTTGGGTAGGTCTTTGGGGGATTTTAGAGGGTCCTGGAGGAGGATTGAGGGGGGTCTTAGGGGGATTGAGAGGGTCCTGGGGAGTTTTGGAGGGGATCTTAGGGGAACTGAGAGTGTCCAGGGCAAATTTGAGGGGATTTGGGTGATCTTAAGGGGATTTGGGGGGTCTTTGGGAGATTGAGAGGGTCCTGGAGAAGGTTTGAGGGGGCATTAGGGGGAATGAGAGGCTCCTGGGGTGTTTTGGGAGGATCTTAGGAGCATTTGGAGAATCTTAGGGAGACTGAGAGGGTCTGGGGGAGGGGTCCTGTGGGGATTTGGGGTGTCTAAGGGGGATACAGAGGGTCCTGTAGGAGGTTTTTGAGGGTCTTATGGGGATTGAGAGTGTCCTGAAGGATGTTTGGGGTGGTCCTGGGGGTTGAGGGAATGTTTTAGGGGGATTGAGACAGTCCTGGAGGAGATTTGAGGAGGTCTTAGGGAGATTGAGAGTGCCCAGGAGGGTTCAGGGGGGATTTGGGTCATCGTACAGGGATTTGGGGGGGGGGGGTGTTAGGGGTATTGAGAGGGTCCTGGAAGTGTTTTGGGAGAGTCTTGGGGAATTTGTGGGAATCTCAGTGGGATTGAAAGTGTCCTGGAGGGGGGCTTGGAGTGGTCCTGGCTGGATTTAGGGGTTCTGGGGATTGAGAGGATGCTGGAAGAGGTTGCAGGGGATCTTAGGGGGATTGAGAGGGTCTGAGATCTTTTGGAGGAGTCCTGAGGGGATTTGAGGGATCTTAGGGGATTTAAGAGGGTCCTGGAGGGGGTTTGGGAGGGTCTGGATGGAGTGGGTGCTGGAGGATGTTTAAAGGGATCTTAGGGGGATAGAGAGGTCTGGGAAAGTTTAGGGGGGTCCTGCAGGGATCTGGGGGATCTTGGGGAGATTGAGAGGGTCCTGAAGTATGTTTGGGGAGGTCCTGGGGGATGAGGGGATGTCTTAGGGGGATTGAGGCAGTTCTGGAGGAGGTTTGAGGAGGTCTTAGGGGGATTGAGAGGGCCCAGAGGGTTCTGTGGGCATTTGGTGGATGTTAGGGGGATTTGGGGGATCTTAGGGGGGTTGACACGGTCCAGGAGGAAATTTTAGAAGGATCGGGGGGGGGGACGTTGGGGAGATAATTGGGGGATACAGAGGGTCCTGGATGAGGTTTGAGGGGGTCTTAAGGGGATTGAAAGGGTTAGGGGAGTTTTGTAGGAGTCGTATGGAGATTTGAGGGAATCTTTGAGTGATTGAAAGGGTCCTGGAGGACATTTCTTGGGGAGTCCTAGGGGTATCTGGAGAGGTCTTAGGGGGATTAAGAGGGTCCTGGAGGAGGTTTGAGAGGGTCTTAGGAGGATTGAGAGGGCCCTGGGGGGGTTGTAGGGGATGTCTCCCCAATATCACCCAAACCAGGGACATAAGGGGCAGGGAGTTGCTGCCAGTGGGGCAGGAGATGGGAGAGCAGGGCCTGCAGTTGAGTGTTGGCCACGTTCTCCTTGCCTGCTTGGTCCCTCAGTGCCTCCAGCATGGAAGCTGCTGCCTTGGCTGCCCCCGATTGCAATCCCAGGGCAGGGCAGGTTCCCAGCAGGACGTTTCTGCTGGACACAGCTCCTTTTGCCCCTGGGGGGATGCCATGTGGGGTTGGGCCAGGCAAGTGCCCCTCTGGCCACTGTGTCCTGATGGAATTGCTGCTCTTCCCTGCCAGAGGCCTCAGCCACGTCTAATGCTGGTGAGGGGCAGCTGTGCTCCTGGTGTCCAGAGCCTGTGCACTGAGTGCTTCTCTGCTTGTGTGCTCTACTCTCCAGCTCTCCTGAGCGTCCTAGCAGCTGTGCTTCTGTTGCCATGTGGGGCCTCTCCAAAGCAGAAAGCAGATCTGACATCTTGAGCCTTGAGAACGGACGCAGGGAGCAGCTGATGCCTGACAAGAGCCACACAGGCTCTTTCCCCTCAAGGCTGAGTTTCTCCCACCCCATGTGCTCTGTGTGCACAAGGGAGAAATCCCTCTTGCCCCACGGCTCTGGCCTCCAGAGATTTCCCCTCTGGAACAGCTTTTCCCAGTGGTTCTTCTGCTGCTCAGCCCCAGGGTTGGGGTTTCAGCCTCATCTCCTGCTGGGGGTTGTTTTCCTCTGCTTTGCTCACTCTGGGGTCAGACCTTGGTTTGCCCTAAGGACTGTCCCTGAGCAGGTGTTTTCCTCTTCTTGATGCAGGATCTTCGCCATGAGGTGACAAGATGGGACTGGTGTGGGCTCCCTCCTGCTCACCACAGAGGCGACTGAACGGGAGATGAGCTCCCAGACCTGGTCGTTAACACTGGAATAACAAGAGGATCGTAGAAGAGCTCACAACAGAATGTACCAAACTCTTTGCTGACCAGTCAGGTGGTGACAGAGATTTCTTCTTGTATGGTCTACAAAATGAACCTGCTCTTGTGAGTATTTAAAGTAATCGGCCCTCTTGCTGTTGGGCAAGAACCACACCATTCAGGATTTGCCAGGCTGGTAAGTACATGGATATGGTTGTGGTCCTCATAACCTTAAGAAATACCTTGAGGTTATTCTCCATCTGTGAGTGAATCTCCTATCTGCTGTTATTAGCTTCAAGGATTTCATTAGCAGGGCCAGGCTTGCTCTCTGTGGCGTTAGAAGCATATTGTTTATATTTGTTATTTTTCTTTAGAGTTGAGGTTTTTCAGCCTGGAGAAGAGAAGGCTGTGGGGAGACCTTAGAGCAGCTTCCAGAGCTGAAAGGGGCTCCAGGAAAGCTGGGGAGGGGCTCTGGATCAGGGAGGGCAGGGAGAGGATGAGGGGAACAGTTTTGAGCTGTGAGAGGGGAGATTGAGATGAGATTCGGCAGCCCCAGCAGCAGGACGGAGAGCTCTGGGGTGGGGCAGACATTTTGAGGCTGTGAGGGCTTCCCTGAGCTGGGAAATCCCAGAGAAAACAGCTGGGAGAGGGGCAGGTGGTACTGAGACCTGATAGGCCATGGTGGCCACATGGCAGGAGACTGAAGCTGCTGCAGGGGCTGCAGCAGGCAGGGGGGATGCTGCCACCCAGCCAGAGCCGCAGGGAGGGCAGCAGCTCCCCAGCCGCTAGGCTGCAGTCAGCGACCCTCCCACACCAGCTCCTGCCTCTGCTCTGCTCCACTCAGCACCATCCACCTGCAAACTGCAAGGCTGGGGCAACAAGAGAGAGGGAATGGCAGCAAGAAGGAAACCTGCTCCCCTCACCCAGACAGCAAAACCCCAGATCCCCTGATGAACAAATATCATAGAATCATAGAACAACCAGGTTGGGAGAGACCCACTGGATCATCAAGTACAACTGTTCCTATCAAACAATAACCCATGTCACTCAACACCTCACCCACCGGTCCCTTAAACCCCTCCGGGGAAGGTGAGTCAACCCCCTCCCTGGGCAGCCCCTGACACTGCCCAATCACCCTTTCTGTGAAATTTTTTCCTAATGTCCAGCCTAATGCCCTCAGTGCAGCCAGTGCAGAGACCCTCGCACAGAACTCTGTCTCCTGTCACTTTAGCTGAGGAAGAGGCCAAGTCCCTCAAAGAACAACCCAAAACTAAACTGGTCCCCAGCCCACATCCAACAAACCTGCAGAGACTCCTTAATAAAAGTTTATTCTTACACATTCCCTTTACTTTATTTTCACTTAAATAGAAGACATTTTCCCATTGAAGAAGGCTGAAGTTCAAGTACTTGGGGTTGGAAGCCGAGCTCGCCCATGGCAGCACCACAGGCATCGTGGTTGGAGCAGGGAAGTGTCGTGACGGAAGAAATGGGACAACACACAATGATCAATGTGATGCAAGTGAAGCCATTTAATCAAAGTTAATAGCACATTTTATACCTAACTTAGCTGCTACAAGCTCTTGCATAACAAGTTGATTGGAGAATTCTCCTTCAGAAACGAACAATCATTAGTTACAGGCACTATTATACTTTTCCATGGAAAACGGTTACGTGAGCATTGTGGCCTAGGAATCCATAGACTGCAAAGTAACAAATCAAAGACAAGAAGAGTGCAAGAAAGAACAACTCTCTAATGTTGCAAAGAGAAGCCTTGGACCTGTGTATACGTGGGGTACGTGCAAAGCTGTGAGGCCTTATGCTAAGGCGCCTTCATTTCATTGAGCAGGAGTCGCTCAGTGCTTGGGCTGCTCATTAAATGACCTCTGGTCTGTAACCACCCAGCAGGGAAGGGTCAATTCTCCTGGAAGTGCTTCAGATGCGCCTGCACCCAGGCTGCCTGGGGGTCCGCACACACCTCCCTGTTCTTCTTGGTGACAAGGCTGCAAGAGAAAACCCACATTGAGGTGCTTGGCCAGCGCAGAGGGTTTCAGCACCCCCTCGTGTCCCCAGCTCTGTCCCCAGCTCCCTCCCGGCCCCAACCATCGCTCCCAGATGCTCAGCAGCAGCCAATACTCACACCACGAATGGTTGAGGGCAGTGGCTTCTATTGCCGATGTAGGCAAAGATGATGAAACTCCATGGGATAGGTCTTCGAATGTAGTTGACACAGCAACCGTCGAAGTTTTCCACTGTGAGGACAGAGGGACAACCAGTCAGCCCAGGTGAGACCCCACACTACACCACAGCCTCTGGTCCCGATGGTGCTTGGGCTTCCCCAGGGATTTGCCACCTCCCGGCCCTCCTCTTGTCTCATATTCCCTGGTGCTGACCCCAAACCCTGCAGACTCACAGAATCATGAAGACTGGAAAAGACCCCGAAGATCATCCAGTCCAACCACCAAGACAGCCTCACTGTGCCTACCAAACCACCTCCTGAAGCACCACATCTACAAACGTTTGGAACATCTCCAGGGATGGAGACTCCACTACTGCCCTGGGTAGCCTCTTCCAATGCTTGATAACCCTTTCATTGAAGACTTTCTTCCCAATATCACAGAAGCAGAGAATCATAGAATCACCAGGTTGGAAGAGACCCACCGGATCATTAAGTCCAACCATTCCTATCAAACACTAAATCATGTCCCTCAGTGCCTCGTCCACCCGTCCCTTAAACACCTCCAGGGAAGGTGAATCAACCACCTCCCTGGGCAGCCTCTGACACTGCCCAATCACCCTTTCTGTGAAAGATTTTTATTTAATGTCCAGCCTGAACCTCCCCTGGAGGATCTTGAGGCCATTCCCTCTCATCCTGTCCCCTGTCCCTTGGGAGAAGAGCCCAGCTACCTCCTCTACACAACCTCCTCTCAGGGAGCTGGAGAGAGCAATGAGGTCTCCCCTCAGTCTCCTCTTCTCCAGGATAAACACCCCCAGCTCTCTCAGCCGCTCCTCATAAGGCCTGTTCTCCAGCCCCTTCACCAGCTTCGTTGCTGTTCTCTGGACTCACTCCAGAGTCTCAACATCCTTCTTGTGCTGAGGGGCCCAGAACTGAACACAGGATTCAAGGAGCGGTCTCTTGTCCAATCTAAACCTCCTCTGGAACAACTTGAGATAATTTCTTATCATCCTGTCCCTTGTTTCTTGGGAGACAGACTCATAGAATCACCATTCTATATCAATCTGCGTCCCCACACGCTGGTCTCCTCCTCCCAGCCACCAGGGTCCTGCCAGCAGGGCTGGGGCTCCCTGGCTGCTGCGGCAGCTCCCGACGAGCGATGGCACAGCCAGTCCTGGGGAGGAGGAAACAGTATCCCAAACTCACCAATAGAGACCTCTGACAAGGAGCAGGTGGCCATGAGGAGAGCGACCAGGCTGCCTGCGAGGACCTTCATGGTGCTGCCAGGGCCGAGGGATGCACAAGCGGTACTGGAGCTGGGCAGGCTGCAAAGCTCTCCTGGGCACGATGCTGGGTCCCTGGGGCAGCCCCTCCTTTTATCCCTGGCCACTGGGCGGGCACCGGCTTTCAAGGAAAGGAAACGAGGGCATCATACCCGGGAAATCGTGTGTGGATCACCCAGTTTTGCTGAGCTGGAGAAGGCAAGGAAACCCCAGAACGGGAAGTGCCAACCACGAGGCTGTGACTTTCAGACTGTATTTGTATGTCCATGAGGGCCCAAAGCCCCAGAACACCAACCCTGCTCCCAATGCTGCAAGGACACCACGAGCCAGGCTGGGGCTGGAACCTTCATGGCCCAGACCCTGATGGAAATGCCAAGCAGGCAGCCATGAAGCAACACCTGCAAGTTCATAGAAGCAGAGAATCATAGAACAACCAGGTTGGAAAAGACCCATCGGATCATCGAGTCCAACCATTCCTATCAAACACTAAACCATGTCCCTCAGCACCTCGTCCACCTGTCCCTTAAACCCCTCCAGGGAAGGGGACTCAACACCCTCCCTGGGCAGCCTCTGACACTGCCCAACCACCCTTTCTGTCAAAAACTTTTTCCTAATGTCCAGCCTGACCCTCCCCTGGTGCAGCTTGAGGCCATTTCCTCTCGTCCTGTTCCTTGGGAGAAGAGCCCAGCTCCCTCCTCTCCACAATCTCCTCTCAGGGAGTTGGAGAGAGCAATGAGGTCTCCCCTCAGCCTCCTCTTCTCCAGGATAAACACCCTCAGCTCTCTCAGCCGCTCCTCTTCTTCTCCAGCCCCTTCCCCAGCTTCGTTGCTCGTCTCTGGACTCACTCCAGAGCCTCAACATCCTTCTTGTGCTGAGGGGCCCACAACTCCCACACTCCCCGGGGACCCCGACAGACACTCCCCTGAGGGCGGGACGAGCCTCTCCCCGGTCCGGGCGGCTCGGAGCAGGGATCGGGGCCGAAGGGGAGAGCGGCGGCTGTGCAGGAGCAGGTGAGGGGCTGCCGGCACCGGGACCCCAACTGCAGCCGCACTGGGACCGCCCCTGGGGCCGGGGACCCCATCCTGCACCGGGGATCCTGCACTGGGGACCCGGTCCTAAAGCCAGATTGGGGCTGGGAAGCGGGCACCAGGGACCCCTGTCCTGCATCAGGACCCCTGAACTGCACCGGGAACACCGTCCTGCAGCCAGAGTGGGATGGGGACTGGGGTCAAGGACCCCATCCTGCACCGGGGACCCTGTCCTGGGGCTGGACCGGGGCTGGAAACTGGGCACCAAGTCCCCATCCTGCACCAGAACCTCCACCCGGCACTGAAAACCCAGTCCTGGAGCCAGATTGGGGCTGGGAACTGGGCTCTGGGACCTCCCTTTCCTGCACCAGGACCCTCCCCTCCTGCAGCCAGATCGGGGCTGGGAATCAGGGTCCTCAACCTGCCCCGGGAGCCCTATCCTGCCCCCGGGCTGAGGGGCGGGGCCAGGGCTGGATCTCCCCTCCCCTCCCCTCCCCTCCCCTCCCCTCCCCTCCCCTCCCCTCCCCTCCCCTCCCCTCCCCTCCCCTCCCCTCCCCTCCCCTCCCCTCCCCTCCCCTCCCCTCCCCTCCCCTCCCCTCCCCTCCCCTCCCCTCCCCTCCCCTCCCCTCCCCTCCCCTCCCCTCCCCTCCCCTCCCCTCCCCTCCCCTCCCCTCCCCTTCCCTTCCCTCCCCTCCCCTCCCCTCCCCTCCCCTCCCCTCCCCTCCCCTTCCCTTCCCTTCCCTTCCCTTCCCTTCCCTTCCCTTCCCTTCCCTTCCCTTCCCTTCCCTTCCCTTCCCTTCCCTTCCCTTCCCTTCCCTTCCCTTCCCTTCCCTTCCCTTCCCTTCCCTTCCCTTCCCTTCCCTTCCCTTCCCTTCCCTTCCCTTCCCTTCCCTTCCCTTCCCTTCCCTTCCCTTCCCTTCCCTTCCCTTCCCTTCCCTTCCCTTCGCTGTCCCACAGGTTCCCGGTGTCCGGAATCGCTGCCCATGGAGCCAGACACCGTCCGACATGGCAGCCGAGGTGAGGGGGAACTTTGCTTCTCCAGCAGGTGCTCTCGGGACGCTCTGCCAGGCCAGTTCACCTCTAAGTCCGCAGCCCAACTCCCTGACTCTGCCTTCAGGTTCATTTGCTCCCTGGGACAGAGCGATGAGCGATGTCCATCAGGTACTTCCCAGCAGCTTGTGCAAACACTCGTCTGTACAAAGGCTGCGTTTTCTGTTTGGGTGCCTGGTAGGCGAGACGTGAGCAGACATCTTCCCAGTCGCTCTCTGCCTCCCAAAGGGCTCCTGCAGACCAGGCCTCCTCTGCTCGGGGCTCCCGACAAACCTCCCTCAGCTGCCAGATGCAGCAGCCGCTTCTCTCACCAGAGCCCTGAGCAGCTCCACTTCATCATTGGCTTTGGATTTCCTGATGACGAAGGGACGTGTCGCAATGTCTCTGCTGACCCGCTTCTTCCTTTGATGGAAACCCCTGATGCTGAAGTTATTCCCAGTGCCCACAGAGAGCTGTTCCCATCCGAGCGCTTCACCTTTCCTGCTTCTCATTTACACCCATTGCCCTGCTCCTGGCTCCATACACACTGAGGACCTCTAACATTTTCTCTTCCACATTCCAATTTCCCCTTCCCTTGAGGGGTTTAAGGGACGGGTGGGTGAGGTGCTGAGGGACATGGTTTAGTGTTTGACAGGAATGGTTGGACTTGATGATCCGGTGTGTCTTCTCCAAACTGCTGATTCTGTGACTCTGCCTTCCCTCAGCTTTCTGACAAAGCTGCCTTAAAGGCAGCAAAGCACAGGTGCCTGCGCTCTCACCTCTCCAGGCTCTCTCCTGCTGCCTTCTCGGGCGCGTGGTTTCGGCAGGGAGCAGCAGAGACGTGGACACGGTCACTAAGGAAGAAGTTTGTAAGGTTACTCAGCGCTTTGTGTGACTGAGCAAGCCCTGGCACAGAGCAGCTGGCAGCTCTCCCACCAGCCTCTTGCTGCCCGTGGTGGTCACAGGGTGCGGCATGAGACAAGACTTGTCAGAGGGGCTTAAAAAAATCAAGTAGATTTGCAATCACAGTCCCTTCTGCAATGGTAACTGTACTGAGGCCCTTCCTTTCAATGCCTTGTGGTTTCATTTTTGTGCTGCTAGAGCTGAGAGTTGCTTTTGAAATCTCGTATACATCCCAAGGTCTCGGCACCAGCAGAATTCCTACCTGTTTCAGTGCAAGTTTGCCAGAGTTAGGGCCTCAGGAGTGTCCCCTGGGCAAGCAGAAGCCTTCTCATCGAGGGACACACGTGGCTGTGAGCTCATGAGTCTCTGCTGAGAAAGCTCCCCCAGACGCTGCTTGCCCTGCGTCGTTGGAATTGCGTCCCTGGCTGTGCTCACGCACTGAGGAGCTTCTGGAGATGACACGTTCAGGAGCGGAACTTTACTAACAGGACTCTTGCTTTGGGTGGAAAAGCAGCTTTTGTTTCTATATGTTTTAAAACTGTTCCGTTCATTTCATTTTCTGAGCATTTCTGTTGCCAAAAGGAACCCAGAGCTCCCTTTCTGGAGTCGGCACCTTAACCAGTTCTATTCTAGCCTTATCCCAAAGCTTCTGAGCACATCACGGACTCTGGAGATGCTTCCAAACAGTTCCTAATGTGTCTTGTGCTTCCCTAGAGCTGTTTGTCAATCAAATTAACAGTCTCTTAGCTCAACAGCACAGAAAGGATGTAGAGGACACCATAATAGCTTATTCCCTATGAGCCGCTTTGTTCCCCCTCAGCCTTTCAAAGGCTCCCGAGGGGTTGCTGACCTGCAGCTGCCTCAGAAGAGAAATCCAAGCAGGTCTGTCTCACACACCCTGCTGCTCCTTTCAAGGAGTCCTGTGGAGGTGAAGTACCTCGGGGGATTCCTGAGCCAGACCCAACACCTCGAGGGCCAAATGCCTGTGCCATTTTCTCTCCAACCGCTTGCCAAAAGTCCTGGTGTCCAGGGCTCTGTCTGCTCACTTCTACCAGGCTGAAAGGACAGAGCTGACCGTGGCCTTCACCTTGGATAAACAGAGCACTGGAGGCTACACGTATAGGACCATAAGCGAGATTATTAAAGCTCCTTCATTTGCTTCTTCCTCTCTCTCAGGGAGGCAAACTTTGGGGAAAAGGTATTTTATGTCCTTCACATTTGTTATGTGCTCTGGAACAAATGGTTTCTAATGTGACAGCAGCCGTAGTTGTCTCCCTGCTGTGCTGTTCGACAATTACATGTCCTCATGTCCTCTTCCTCAGCTCCAGGCACGTGCTGAAGTGCTTTAGGAAAGGGATTCTGGCCCTAAATCGTGGGCATGAGAGGCCCCTGTGCCCTTAGAACTCTTGGACACCTTCTGGGCAGAGAATCGCTGCTCCGGTTCATCCGCTAAAGGCTCCGCAGCCCAGCAGTGGGATGGGAACCGGCTGCCCAGCTCCCGGGGACAGCCTGAAGCCCCAGTTTGCACATTGTCCCTGCTCCTTACGGCAGCCCCAGCGCCTCGGTGAGGTGTGCTCGCTGTGACCTGCCCCCCCATCCTCTTCAGACCAAACATTCACAAGGAATCGTGTCCTTATGAATCAGGAATGTTCTTTTTCTGCCGGTAGGAGGCAGCGCACAGCATTGTCGAGGGGTGAAGAGAAGGCGGCAGCTGAGCGCTTTGGTCAAATAACCATTGTCGTTGCTCACCCACCATGGACAATGGGGGCTCCAGAGCGTGTTTGTAGAGGACAATCTCGATGGGCAATGCGAAAGCAGCCCCTGACATAGCAGCTCCTTTCAGTGCAATGCTTAAATCCTTCCAGAGCCCTAGTACAGCGTAGTCGGCACAGGGAGAGGTGAATCCCACCGGAGCCCAGGGCTGACTGGTGTTTCTGCTGTTGTTTGTAGATCTCTGAGGAATGGTCTAAAGGAGCCTTTGGGGTGATCCCAAGCGATGAGGATATCCACACGGCCAACGAACAGCGACTAAAGGTTCGCTCCCCTCCCCTCTGTCCAGGGAGGAGCTCTGCTCCTGGGGAGTCTCCTCCTCAGAGCACAGAGATGCTGAGAGAAACCCTCCTCTTGTCCTCAGGAGCTGATTGGAGACGTAGCTGGGAAGCTGCACACTGGAAGAAGCAGGAATGACCAGGTAGGTACAGAATCTCTTTGTTTTCTCCTTTGTGCTCCTCCCTCACCTCTCTTCAGGGCACCTCGGGCCAGACTGGCCTTTGTCTCTCTCCCTGGAGAGCAAGACACAGTGACTTCCCCTCATCCAAGTGATCAGATGAGGAGAGCAAGATGTCCCTTCCCATGACCTAGAACAAGGAGGGGACAACTCTGCCACAGCTTGTTGAGGATCTTATTCCAGGGAGATTATTCTCCCTCTGTATTCAGCACTGGTGGGGCCGCTCCTTGAATCCTGTGTTCATTTCTGGGCCCCTCACCACAAGAAGGATGTTGAGGCTCTGGAGCAAGTCCAGAGAAGAGCAACAAAGCTGGTGAACGGGCTGGAGAACAGGCCTTATGAGGAGCGGCTGAGAGAGCTGGGGTTGTTTAGCCTGGAGAAGAGGAGGCTGAGGGGAGACCTCATTGCTCTCTCCAGCTACCTGAAGGGAGGTTGTGGAGAGGAGGTAGCTGGGCTCTTCTCCCAAGGTACAGGGGACAGGACAAGAGGGAATGGCCTCAAGCTCTGCCAGGGGAGATTTAGGCTGGAGATTAGGAGGAAGTTTTTCACACAGAGGGTCATTGGAATAGGCTGCCCAGGGAGGGGGTTGATTCACCTTCCCTGGAGGGGTTTAAGGCACCGGGTGGATGAGGTCTCGAGGGACTTGGTTTAGTGTTTGATAGGAATGGTTGGACTAGAAGATCCGATGGGTCCCTTCCAACATGGTTGTTCTATGATTCTATGAAGAGCAATATCTGGTGGTGAAGAAAGTCACGTTCTGCTTTGTGTGACTGTGACCGATCTCCCACAGGTGGTGGTGACTGACTTGAAGCTGTTCATGAAGAATTCCCTCTCTGTCATCTCCACCCACCCGCTGCAGCTCATCCAGACCCTGGTGGAACGTGCTGCCACGTAAGTCCTTCTCCAGAGCCACAGTATTAGTCTTGTGGGGCAGGCGCCTTCCAGGCCCTTCCAGGCAGCAGCAGGACCTTCTGCAGAGGTCACAGACGTTCTGGGATAACACAGGGAAACAACAGGCCCTCTGTCTCCTGCCACCTTCCTCTTCTCCCAGCGGATTCTGGCAAAGGGATCGAGGTGGAAGTTAAATGAGAGACTCCAGAAGGTGCCAGATCCATCTCATGGAGTCAAGACTTTTACATGTTTCAAGTTGCCACATATGAGGAAACTCAGCTGAGTTACCTCCCTGCCTAACTCTTCTCTCTGTGCTCCACACTCCAAAGCAGTACTGGGCTGCAAAGCCTGAGCTGTCCCTGCCACTGCCCCCGTCCTGGCAGCTGCTGCTCAGCCCTTTCTCTCCTCTCTCATGCAGAGAAATCGATGTCCTCCTCCCTGGCTACACCCACCTGCAGAAAGCTCAGCCCATCAGATGGAGCCAGTTCTTGCTCAGGTAACTGGTACCCAAGCAGTGACAGGGCAGTGCAGGCCGACTCCATCCATGCTCTGTCCTTTGGCCACAACTCCCTCTTGGCTCGTCTGGCACTCTCTGAGTTCAGGTGCTTGGTCTCTCCTGTCCTTCCCCAGCCAGGCTGCTGCTCTGAGCCGTGATTCTGAGCGCCTAAGAGAAGCCAAGAGGAGGATCAATGTCTTGCCTTTCGGAAGGTACCAGCTTGCTTTCTCTTGAATTCTTGGGCGTCACCTTGCCCTGTGAAATAGTTAAGATGAAGTTCTTTACATCCCCTGAACCACTGAGGTGGTTCCCTGAGGTTTCTCTTTCTCAAAGAGAAAAGTCTCACAGTAGAGACACTGTTCTCCCTTCTTGAAATCAAGAAGGTTTCCATCAAGCAAACCCTCCTGCTTTGGAAGAGAACATCTGCTTTAGTCCAAAGATGAGAGTTTGATGAGCCTCAGACCACTTTGTGTGACACCAGAATGAATGTGGGGAGGGAAATCTTCAGGGAGATGTCATCTCTGCCTGCTGGAGATGGGTTTGGGTTGGGGTGTGCAAGGTATTAGGTATGACTTGTGTTTCCTTCTCCCCTGCAGTAGTGCCCTGGCTGGCAACCCTCTGGAAATCGATAGAGAGTTTCTCCGTAGGGGTGTCTCCCTGTGAGGGAGAAGCACACGGCTACTCGATATTGGGAGCTGGCGAAGCATCAAAAAGCTCTCCTAATGTTGGATGTGTTGCAGCATCTCAACATAGGAATGGAGGGTAATAAATACAAACACTGAATGATCTGATAGTCATTGACACAGGTGGGAGGTGGCTCCTAGGGACTCGGTAAGCCAGGAGGCTTTTTATTCCTAAAAGAGAGCAGCTGCCTGTAGGGTGGGAGCATAACCAAAAGGGCCTCTGCTGCACACTGGCTGCCTTGGGCTAATAACAAACCCCCCTCAGCCTAAGACTGAAGCATGTTTGTGTTTGTGGGACTCCCCAAGGGCTCGGTCCCTGCACGCTGGGGCACCTGCTGCAGTCGAGCTCCAGACAGGCCAAGCCTGACCTCCTCTCTCCATCTCCTTCCTTTCAGAGCTGGACTTTGCTTCCATCAGCCTGAACAGCATGGACACCGTTAGCGAGAGAGACTTTGTGGGTAAGCACAGCTCAATCAGCCCTTACCACCACTCTGCTACGAGCAGTATTCCCAGACCTTCCAAGTGACCTCCTTTAACAAGGGGACAGAAATCCCTCACCAGGAAGTAATTAGAGAGAAAACCTCTTTGCTCCTGTTTAAATTGCGGTCAGGGCTCCCTGGGCTGTCAAGCACACAAGCCCCTTTTTCACCTCCCGATTTGCTGCTTTCCCTGCAGTGGAATTCCTCTCCGTGTCCACCCTGCTGATGATCCACCTTAGCAAGATGGCTGAAGATCTCATCCTCTACAGCACCAGCGAGTTTGGCTTTCTGAGACTCTCTGACACCTAGTGGTAGGTTTCTGCTCTCTGGGGAGGGTTTCTCCTCAGCTCTGCCCTCCTGAGAGCTGGGACAGTGCCTGGGCTCTCCCAGGCCCAAGCTCCAAGCCTTAGAAGGTTGTCAGGCAGTTTTGAGGCTAACGATCACTTCTCTCTCATTCTGGTCATTCAACCAAGGCTGCATTCAGCAAATGCTCCTCCCCAGCAAGTGCTGGCAGAGAGAACTTCTCCCTCTGCTGGGAATGCAGCCAAAGCCTTCTGCAACTGCCCTGGCTGCAATCCTAACAGATCTGCTGCCTCTCAGGGTGGCACAGGCACAGCCCTTCCTCTCGGAGGGCACAGCAGCGCTTAGGCTGGCCTGGAGATACAAGCTTGGGGGAGATAGTGAGGAAGCTCCATTTCTGATTTCTCTCTGAGAGCTGGGACTGCTGGCACATGAAGACAAGGCATTCTCACCCTAGAGAAGGGTCTGGGGAGGGAGGGCTTATGTGTCACTCTTGGAGGGCTGAGTCAGTGCAGTGTGACCTGTCCTGGTCTGTGTCTGTAGAGACTGAGGTGACACTCACCGTTACAGCCCAAAGTCCTGACACCAGGGCTGAGGAATCCTCTTTCTTGCCTCTGTGTAAAGCCATGCACCAGCCACATGCACCAGTAAACTGACTGGTGTATGCACCAGTAAACTGACAGTAAGAACTACAGACTTGCAACAATATTAGCAGCACCTAAAATAACATAATATTAGGATCTAGGTTTCTGACATTCCTCTTTAAATTGTGGTTAACTTTAGCTTGGCATACTTTTAACCAAGTTAATGATCAGAACTTGGGGCTAGTTATACATAGGAGTAGTCTAGTAGTTTAGTAGTTTTACATAATAAAACTCATTTGTTTGGCTGGTAACATATTCTCCCAAGCATAGTCATTTGCAGTGTGATTGATAATCTGAGGCCTATAGATAATCCAAGTCATTGCTGTACAATGAAAGCTCTCAGAGAACATAAATCATCCAATACAGGACATGATTGTAATATTCATGAATAAGTTGGGTGAATCATTTCCAAAAAAAAAAATCTGTGAACATATATTTGATGATTTGGAGGTAAGACCGTAAAATAATAATTCTAAATTAATTTAACAGAGTTATGTGAAATGGAAATATTTTAAAAAGGAGAAAATTAAATTGGCAGGCATTTCAAAAGAATTTAAAATTCATTAAGAGGTAACTTTTTGTGCATGAAGAAGTCCCACTTAACTCAGGACCTACCATTTGTACACAGTCTTTACAAGTATTTTTCCAAATGCTGTGTTTTCTGTTTCTTGACAGAAATTTCTTGACTGAAAGAACAGCACAGCTATACTCTTCCTTCTGCAGTGACAGCACTGTCCCAGAACACACATGCAATTAATGTAAAATTTCACCTTACAGGATTTTTCACTGAAATTTCAAGTAGCTTTTTCGGTGTATACTTAAAACTTGATTTTAATGCTTCATCTTTTCTCCTCTGGATAAGTCCTTAGCTGTTGGGAATTTCTTTGGAGAAGAGCTGGTTTTGGGATTCTGCCTGGCACCTTCTACACCCTCAGCCCCTCCACAGAAGTTTCCAGAGTTGTTTGTCTTTGAAACTGTTACAACCCATCTTCAAGGAGAACTTTAAAAACCTTATCATAGCTGCAGCTCAAGTGATGCAGAAATCCCCTCGAGCTGTCTGCAGGGTTTTACTGTCAGCAACCTGAGTGTCAGCCCTCTCCAGAGAGACTTGTAACAAAGCTTTTGTCAACTCACACAGGTTCAAAGGGAAAAGCTCTCTGCACAGGATCGTGTTTATTTAGAGAATAAGTACTCCTTTGTCGCCCTGGAACCCAACATTTCAGAAGCAGATATTTGCCATTAGGAGAATTTCATTCTGCTATAATTTTTCTGAGCATACATGGCACAACAACAGCTCTTCACAAATATTGCTTCTTAAGATAACAAATATTATGGAAGACTAAACAATTTCAAAAGAAAATGACAAAACTTTATGGACAGCTAGAGAAACAGGTCAAACAACTGAAATTTAACATTGAGAGATGTGGTAAAGCAAAAAGTCCACTAAGGCAGCAAGAGGAAACCTGGATTCCCTCTAGTCAGGCACAGAAGATTGGAGTGTGCATAAAACTGGCATAAGACTAACAATGAATGTACAATAACACTTCAGTAAAATAATCTCTAGAAACAGAAATATCTAAAAATTGAGAGTAGACAATAGAAATAAAAAAAATAGAAGTGTATTTTAGAAAATCTACTTAATCTACACTGACGTAGAACCTCAATGAACATGTATATATGTATTTGGAAAGGGATTCAAGAATCATCCAGCAGTTAGATATCTGTTAATGGCTAGTCATCTTGGCTACCTCTGTAACCAACTGAATAAGATATTAACTTAAAGATTGTGACACTTATATCCCATGTTTGCTTTGTATGAATGAGTAATTTTCCAGGAGGCCTGTGCTGGGTAAATGGTTTAGATTAGATACCTGCTTTTTAGGCAAATAAAGATATTGAAATCTAGCCCTGCGGCAAAGAATTTTCTGTTCATATTTGTAGACTTCTTTCTTCACATAGGAGGTTAACTAACCAAACCTAGCTAGACCTATTTTGAATCACACTTTTTTTTTTTTGTTTGATCATCTGAGGTAAAGCTTATGTCAAAAAATGCCTCTTCTCAAAAGTTGAAGTTAAAAATACACCAAAAATCCCTGCAACTGGACACGCACACATTTCAAACCTGATTCAATCTGGCAGTAAGAAAGTAAGAGTTTGGGTTTTATTTTCCACACTTGTTGGACAGCTTTCAAACCACTCTGTATTTCTTGATATCCACAGAGTTTACATTTCTTTACTAGAAACATATTATTTTCTGTTCAAGAAGATATGAAAAAATATACCAACTGGTAAAAACTATTTTCTCTTAAATGTAATGACACAAAACAAGTACAAAATTTTACTGTTGTTTCCAAACAATAAAACATCAGCAACTATGTTCTTATTGATCATAAATGGCTTTATAATGGAACTGAAGTATGTTTTTCTTTTAAGTCAACAATTTTTTCCTAATCCCCACAAACTGAGACAAATATTAACACATGTTAAAGCACCCTAAATGTTCTAGTCTGGTTGTGTCTGCCGACGTATGTCAAATGGCTATAGCAAAAAATAACTCCCTTTCTATGCAGCACTGGACACTTAATTCCCCTGGAATAGACATTTATCCTCTTTCTCAGCTAAGGCTAAGTTTAATATTGTAAGAACCTGAGTTATACCAATGCACACATCCATGGGAACGTGCATGGTTCAGCAGCAAGAACAAAAACCACCAAGACCAAAACATAACAGAATTTCAAATGACACCATAAAAGCCTTATAGCTTTTCTCCTTTCTCATGGTAATTTACATTTTCCTTCTCCAAAATTCAGAAAATACAGAAAACCAACATATACAGAAAAAGGAAGATGAAAAGGACTAGTTGTCAGTGTTTACTTTTAGAAGCAGAAGAATAACAACGAACGAACAACCAACCAACCAACCAACCAACCAACCAAAATACAGCAGGAAAAAACCCTTCCAATTTTCAATGTAATTTTATTTAAACTCAAGAATTATATACATATTTATTTACTGAACTATTTGGAAGAACTAACAATCCTATAAAATCAAAATATTTTACCTTATTAATATCGTATTTTTCAACTAAAGAAGTGGAAAAAAATTCTGATTGAAAGTTGGAAGAATTTAATAGAAAACAAATTTTCCAAAAAAATTTTCAGATGCCATGAGTGTGCATGGAGAACATTGCAATACCCAAATGTTTCTGACAAGAATTCTTGTATTTTCATTTCAGATATTACAAGTTCATCTCCAGTAGGTTGCAATACTTGTGAACAATGTTACCATATTGCTTCCAGAAATATTGTTTTTTATATAAATCAAATACCTTTGCAGCCTAGGTCTTATCATGATTCCAAAAAAGCAGCAAGCCAAAGAAGATATTTTACAAACTCACAATACTTGTATTTCGATCTCTAATTAAGACCTAGCTTGTATTTAATATTGCACTGCACAGACTGGTTTTGAATTGCCGTAATGAATATCTATGCACCATTTCCATGATAATCAGAGCAAGTAGTTTTCCAAAATTTTATAAATAGTAAGTTTAAAATGTATCAACAGTTGTGCTGAGAGTTTGTTTGGTTTTTTTTTTATAAGGTGATACTGAAGAATTAATGTGCAGAGTCTTTATACTTAATTAGATTGGCACTGTTGAATTATAATGCCTGTTTGAAATTATTTACTAGACTTAGAAATGTGAATGTTAATAGCTTAACTCAGGCTTTCCAGAACTGTCCTTTTTTTTCCTAGCACATAATAAACTAAACGGAAGTGCTCTTTATTATTTTTTGTTTGTTTATTTTAATTTTATGGCACTGAAATATCTAAAATCATTGCATTTCTGTGGCTGGAATAGACCTTATATTTACAGAGACCTGTGTTTAATGAAGGAGTAATTGGCATTTTACTATCCATGCAAAATGCTAGAATGAATGTTCTGTTGACTGTGACAACCTAACACTGCTCTAGAACTGTAGACAGAGTCCAGTATTACTTAGTTGAGTTCTGTGGCCAAGACACGACTCAAAGAAGCCCTTGAGTTTATCACATCAGACACATGTTTATCTTATGACACTGTCTTCTACTGAAATGGCTGCTGTACTTGTTCATATAGGAAACCAAATTCTCATTATTTCCTTGACAGATGTAACCTATAGGATAGACTGAAAGAAACAGTGTGAATTGCTTTGGTGCTATATTCACCAGGGCATAAACTGAAATTTTTGGATTCATCGAATTTAAAAAAAAAAAAAAAAGTTTTCCTTCATATTTAGTGTTTTCTACTCCATACATAAAATCACTATGTATTTTCTCAAATTCTAATCTTGTCCATTAGGAATAAATATTTGCATAATAAAACTTGAGTGATATAAAAAAAAATTTAGCAGTGCTTTTATAGTAGCTATTATAACAGCTTTGGAATTAATGATCAACTCAAGGGTAGAGAACAGCAATTTTTCAGCTGAATTTATTTGGAAGGAGCAAAGTATCCCTTACAATTGCTTTAGTAGAACAATTATTAGACAACAGAGAATGTAAGAAAGAAAAAGCCACCCTGAACAAGAATCATGCTTTTGGAAGTGCTTGTGAGAGCAATTGATATAGTTATCTTATCAAAAGCTCAAGAAGTGAGTTGACTAATGTGTGTAAGTACCACCATGAGAAGGAAATATGGGATATTTAAGGAAGGAGAGAAAAGCTTCACACGAGTCATTTGAATAGATATTTGAAACAATTATAAATCTGAAGGGTTAATTAGTAGACTAAATCATCTAATGCATTTAGGCCCCTTCTTCACCTAACGTATCCTAGTAGAGGGCAAATTCAGTGGAAAAAGTACCAGTGTGTTAAATGTACACCTATGTATAGCTTTATGTTAATTTCTTTATAAATCAGTGGCAAATTCTACACTGTACTAATTATGTATTAGTAGGTACATTTGCATGTATATATTGGTAAAATGTATTATTATATCCTCATCAAATTATTTACTTGGTCTTCATAACTCCAATGTAGAGAACAAATGGTATTTCACATTTACTTTCCATTTGCTCTACCTTGCTTGGTGTCTGCATTGTATAACGACCCTGTTAGAACTCCTGTCCTAAAAACCAAATGAATATGTAATGCATACGATAGAAAGAATTCCAAGTATCATTAAGCTGATTTTCCTCACATACATGTGATGCTTACACATTCCATAAACAAAACCCTGTGAATTGAAAATAAAAGAATGAAATCTCATTTTGAAAGTCACCTTATGCAAATGAGAATTACTATGTATGGTGATTTGGGGAGTTTCACAAGGAAAGCAGTACATTTCTTGCTTCAAGTGTCACACTGTTAGAGGATTGTAATAGAACAATGCAATCAAAACAGCAAATTTAGTTTACTTGGTCACGGGATACAAGCACAACTGTTTCTGATTTCAGAACTTGCCACAGCAAGTAAGATATTGAGGCGTGAACAGCCCTGCAAGTAGTCTGCTAAGATATCAAGGCACCCTCACTCAAAATCCTGTCATTCACGAAAGAGGTTACTGAAAACTTTAATTCCATCAACATTTTAAAGCAAGTCAGACAAAAGTTTGAATTCAGCAAGACCAATATTGTGAAATTATATCACAACATAAGAACATTCAAGAGTCTTGTAGAATGATACTGTATTTTTTTTAAATCCAGACATTTATATCACTAAGATTTTCTTAAGTACTTACATGCCTTAGAAGCAGGAATCTTGTTGATTTCAAGTGGTGATTTAGCTTCTAAACCACTTAAGTACTTCTAAAAATCTCACTTTCTGGAATAAGTTTCTTATATATGCACCTCATGGTTTGGATAATTATATCATCTAAAAAGCTCCTGAAGGTTTTTATAACCTCACTTTTATAACAGCAGCCAGTGGAGTTATTTTCAGTTGTGCAAAATAACATGGTCACATCAAATTTTTTATTTAACTCAGTGAAATTTAGAATAAAGCGTTACACAGCAAAATCAAACTCAGAAATTCTATATTTGATAAAACTGCAATTATCAATTAATATTTTTTTTAATGAGCATGTTTGATTCAATACTAATTCATGCGGAAATCAAGAATCTGACTATTAAAATTCTGGCAGATTTTATAAAAAATTCCCAAAACTTAATTCTCACTGTCATGTTTAACAGTCCTGTTTAACCCTAACAGTAAGTTAATTAATTCCCTTAAGAGCTCATTTGTACATCTCTGAGTAACTGTCATAAACAGATGCTGTAAATGAAATTTCTATATGTTTCAATATATACCCACATCACTAGACCATTACACTGATGAAAATTACATTTGTGCAAAAAATTACCTGAATTCTGTTGAACCTGCTGGAAAACAATTTAGAGAGTTAAGACTTACTACCTCCTAAGCAGATCAAGCCCCTGCTCAAAACTATGCTTAGGCAGGGAATATACTAATGAATACAATTAGGAAGATCCCTTAATTTGGGTCTATATTTTATCTAATGAGCTGCTTAAAAGCTTTGTTATTAATCATGTCTTAATGTAGACATTTTGAAGTTGATGCTACTCAGTAATGTTCACTACAAATATTCCCTGTGGGAATCGGCACCTTATTTCATTAAAACTCCTGCCTACTGTTAATTGCTCTCAAGAAAACATGAATAAATGTTTTCAGAGATGGTGGTGTAAATTTATCTGCTAGTGTGTTTGATTGCTGGGGATAAACAATGTTCCTGATAATCTGCTGCTGCTGCACTACACCACCTGATAGTTAGCAGCACTAGTCGGTTTTAATCAATAACAGTTGATACTGCAAAGTTTAAAAGAAGAGAATATAGTTTACAAACCATACTGTTTATCATGCCAGCTGAGACACTGTATCATTCTGAGTCTTGGGTAATTAATTTTTAAATTTTAATGAATCTCCAATGTAAAAGAAATGATGGTCTTTAGCAGAGGTGATTGATGTGTCTTAAATGAGCAAATTAAAAATCCAGGCTATTTTTACTAAATAGAGGCATAAATAGGGTATATGACACCTTTCTGCTGATATGAAGGGGTTTCCATAACTCAGAGGTATTTGACTTTGCAAAACTTTTAATAACATTCAGTTACAAAGGTGTAATAAATAAAAGATAATTTAATTTAAATGTTCTTCTTCAGAATCTTAGTAAATACACTTTATGTAGTATAAAGAGCACTGAAATTTCTAAGAAAAAAGAAAAAACTCTGTTCAATAAGAAAATTATAGTAATTTTTTCAGCAAAATATGTCATAGAAGAAAATTATTTATTATCCTCCTTCCAAAATGCATGATAAGACATTTCTGCTACTTAACTGGGCTTTATGGTAGATGCTTAAATAAATTCACTTGGAAAATATGTGGCTGCAATCCAAAAATCAAAAGGAATTGGGTAAAAGGTAATCAGGGAATTTATTTAGGTGTCATTAAAGAAAACATTATTCTTTCCCCCATTAGCAAAATGGATTCTGAGCTTCTAATTGGTGTCTTCAGTATAACCCTCGACTTTTTGTTCATTTCAAATTCAGATAGATGTCTAAAATTTGCCAATGTGATTGTCATTAAACTTATTCATTATTAGTGACTTGACCTCCTAAAAAAAATAGGCACCTTAATGGCAATGCTGATCAAAGGTGAGAGTACAAATCAGAAACAAACTTTAAGAAGCTTTGCCATTAAGCATAAGACTGCTCAAAAATTCAAAAAGGATTAGAATTGGACTGTATTGGGACTGTTCAGTTATGGTAGAGTGGACAAAGAAAAGAAGATTTAGGGTGGATCTAAACGCTCAATTGCTCCTTATTAGGCATTGGGGGAAACAAGCAGATTGTCCTAATTATTACATAGAGTGCTCTACTAAAGCACCTTTGGCTGGCATCTCCTGAGAACTGGATACTGCTGGATACTGGGAACTGATGTTTTCCAGCTATCATCCAGTATAGCCATTCTCTCATTTCTAGTTGAATTTATTTAAAAAAAAAAAACCAACCAAACAAAAACAACAAGTAGTCCTACAGACTTCACTTAAATCAGAAGTATCTGATTAGGAAAATCCATGCTTTCAGCAGTAAGCAATAGGCTCAAAAAACCTGATGGAATTTATGTACATGTTAAAATACATTAGTACAAATACTAGGCCATGGAAACTGAAAATATTTTGAACTGTGCTGTGTCTAAAGGAGCATTTAGTCTGTGTGAAAAATATTTCCCCAAGGAAGTGTAAAGTAACCACTTTTGTAAAGCCCTTTGTAATACTGTAAGTGAACACTAAGTATAAATTTTCTGTTATTAAATCAATAGTCATAATAGTAACAGAATAAAAACACTCTAGAACTTCATAGACATGCTTGCATTAATTCACACACTCTATAGACCACACAAAGAGAACCTGACTGAGCCATACTGTTCTTAGGTTGATTTAATTGCTGTAATAATAGTTCACCAAACTAGAGTCCAATGTATACCAGAAAGAGGAATAAAGTAAGTTGCAACAAGTATGTGTTACTGAAATATGAGTGAACAAAATTTCTTTTATCCTATAATGTAATCTTTTTCTCGCTATCATACTCTTCAGAGCTTTCTTTCACCTCTCCAGCAGTAACTGTGGTTGATGCTAGAGAACTATGGGGAGAACTCTGACATTTGTTGTAGGACCCCAGTATATCTGTTATCTCAGAGCTAAACAAAAATCACGTACAAACCAGTCAGAAAAATCATTGCTGTAAATACAAGAGGTCAGCCCTATAGTCTTACCTGCTGCAATCACTTCCTACCACACCATAAAGACTGTTGTCTCCTTTTACTCACTTCAGCAAGAGGGAATAACCCCTTGCAAATGTGACTTGAAATGCCCTTGCTAGTCACGGATTTCATGACTCCCAAAAGTTGATGCAATGTAGCTGCTCCTCCTGTTCAGATACAAATTAACAAATTGCCTTCTCTCATACTTTGCAATAACTTAGATAGATGATTAGGTTATTAAACCTGAAAGTGGTAAACAAACCCTATAGGGTTTGTAATAATTAATTGAATTACTCATTATTGTGTATATTTCCAATAAGAAGCCTGAACATAGCAGCTTTTACCTGTTCTTTTGTTTGTGTTAAACTCAATATTCCATAATGCATCATCAACAATGTCATGTAACCAAAAGCAATTTTGTCTGACGGGGATATGCTTTTAAGATCTATGCTGTGATACTAGGTTACACTCTGACCAATTAACAGCTTGATCTATTAGAAGAAAAGAAGAAAGAGGTAAATTAAACAACATCTATTCAAAAAGGGAAAGAATAAAGATTCCCTTGGAAATTTTGCCTTGTTCCAGATTACTTGCTATATATTAATCTTTACTAATATTCTCATTCTTAAGATGCTTTTAAGGAAATTTATCCCATTTTCCAGCTAGGTTTTTAAGTATTGTCCCAGAAAAAGCATACAATACTTAGGAAGGAATTTACCTGTAGCTATTTTCTCTTTAACTTGCTGAAGGCAATGAGGCTCTGAGATCACTAGCAGAGAAGACTGAGAATATGTCATTCTTGAATGTTACCATTCTTGGATTATATCATCTTAACACAGCATTTGTATTTTAAAGAATTATAGGATTTCAAGGCCCTGGATTTTCAACACATGTAAGCCTATGATTAAATCTAACCATTATCAGAACATTTTATTAATCCATGATGAACAATATACTGAAATTTCCCAAGTAGCCCATTTTCAGTAATTTTCAATCAGCTCTATTATTTTTGCTGAGTAAACTAGAATTTCATTTCCATTCTGAGCACTCCTGGTAATTGTTAACACACAGAGAGATGACTAGTACACTGAAGGTTCAATAGTTGCAGTTGAGAGCTTTGGAATATTTAAATCAGAATTAGTCCCTCAAAAATAGAATACTATTGACACTTAAATGGTTTGTTTTATATATCAATAACCTTATTATGCTCTTCTTAGTCTGATTTTTTTCTCCCTGAAGATATGAGTAAATCTTTTCCTTTTCAATATTTACCAGAACATTATGATCGTTATGAATGTTACCACAAAGAACAAAGAGCTTAGACAGAAAAGTTTAATAGTTGTTTCAACAATGTCCTTTGTGTAAAAGAGTTCTTACCTTGTATTACAGAATTGTGTTAAACATGTTCCTACATGCACAAAGATTTTTACAAGGATGCACCTGTCAATTTGCAAACTTAGTGTCTTTGAGACACTCAGACTTCTGTTTGCTGAGTTAAGAAAAATGAACCTCAGGGGCTTTGGACTAGAAGGGGAAGCAAGTAAGCAAGCAAACAAACAAAATAAGTTATTTTTTGTTTATATGGTTGGTTTGCAAAAGAAAATCTTTTTTGTATTTTAACTACTGGAAAAAACAGAAGTAACTCGACTCATGGAAGTTTGTTTACTTGCTTATTCATAATTTCCCTTTAAATTATAGCTTTCCAGTGTCTAGCATTTCCTCATTATCAACTTTGCTGAGACCAATTTGGAATGTAAAGTGCAATAGAAAGAGCCATAGTTAATAAAATAAATACCACTTATCTTAATGTTACAGATTACAGAATTGGTAGGAATGGTTGGACTCAATGATCCAGTGGGTCTCTTCCAACCTGGTTATTCTATGATTCTATGATTAAGGTAGAGAATAGAACCTGCACATGATATTTGACAGTAATTTATGGGAGGATTACCACTGGTTCACATGAAGAGTTACAGAACCTACTATTAAAATGCATTTTCAAGTTATTTGAAAGATTCTTGAAAGTTTAGGGTTTTTTTATTAAATGTAGTATAGTAGAGATAAGGAAAAATATATTTTCCTGAGATGCCAAGATGTTGGAATAACGTTATTAGCACTGGATCTTCCATAATTCTTAAGAAATATGTGTTCAAATATACTATAGTTAATAGTTCAAGAAGTACGTGTATTCTGCTATAGTCATTATAGGACTCAAGGCTAGTTATAATAGTAGCATCCTGCATGAGTTCAGCTAGATCAGAACCATCAGTAAGTGTTAAAACTGGTGTTACAAGTTCCCTGACAGTTTGCAATTGAGCTCAGTTCAGGTTTCACATATTTGTAATAATAAATGATACTAAACTCACATCATCTTCTTATCAAATTCCCAGAAACAGACTGATGGAAAGATTATCTCAAACACACAACCATACATAATTATAACTCCATATGCAACACTCCTACAACAAAAATGTATATTTTTACATTAATTTTAGAACTGCATCCCACACTATTATAAATCAGACAATAGAAATATTATTTATAGAATGCTTGGCCTTCTTTGATAGAGCCTGATTGACAAAAAAATTCCCCCCAAAACCACAAAGACAAAGTGTGTGTGTGAGAGTTTATATTAAACAGGGAGATTACCTGCAAGCTGATACTCTTGATTTTAAAAGAGGAATAACAAAAAATCATCATGAGTGACCATGCTGGACTGCATAAAGGAAAAGTAAAATAAGTGTACAGTTTTATGTTACCCTTAAACTAGGATAATTGAGATTTGCTTCCAAAAATAAGGAATTTCAGTTTACGTCTCCCCAGCCTTGCTCTTCCACTGTTTTTCATGTCCTGGATCTAGATAATGTTCACACAGTTAACAAAGTGAAATGGTTCAACTCACAGGTCTGACAGAAATCCATAGGTAAAACTAATAGTTTTCTAACAAATCTACAAACTGAACAGATTCACCTCAAAGGTGTGTGATCAATAGACTCAGTGAAAAGGGAAAGAATCCACAATTGAAGCATGATAACGTCTGGTCAATGTTCTGTCAACTGAAAGCAATGTAAAACAGCATTTTAAATCTGAGATGATGGAAACGTTATAATGAAATTCTGTATTGATTATGCCTAATCACGTACCTTGTAGGGATTGCTCTGAAGTAGAACATAAAAATACATGCACCGGCTTTCATGGAGTAATTCTGGAAGAGGTTCTGTAATTGGGATGTCTGATGGAAAAGCCAGCAATCTAATCATGGATGGAAACTTGTGACAGTCCTCCATGAGTCTCCTTTTATATTTCTAAGGAGATATGGTTAATTTTGTGGCTTCTGAAAGAAAAGCTCCATTAGTGACAAGATATCCCATTACTGACAAAATCCAAAAGGGTTTTCCCACCACATTGATAGAGAAGTATCACACAGCAAAATGAAACAAATGTGTTCTTTGTCCTGGTCTTTCCCCTCTCAAATTCTGCTGTTTGCAGCAAAGTCTACCTGTATATGGACATCACAAAGAAAGAGTCCAAAGAAGAAACTAGATAGTAAATGGTTACCATATTACCCAGTACTCTGATGACATCAGCAAAATTGGTTATGTCAGAATCAAAAATGATTTAACCTTTCCATTTTATTCAACAAGGAATTGAAAAAATTTTAAACCCATAGTGGTTACATCTGGAAGCTTGGATTTAAAACATACCAATGTTTTTGTCATCCAGTCATAAGCCATAAGTCATATAAGTTTCTATATATTTGTGATAAGCAGAATTAATCTGGCCTCGAGTCTCACAAATTAAGCAGAAAACATACTGTAACTTTTATGCTTATAATTTCTGGCCTCTTGATTTTTTTGAGGCTTAGAGAGACTAAGGTTAAGCCAAGTTTCCAAAGACAGCCCGTGAAAGGCACCTGCAGATGCTGCTCCATTTTCCATACAGTATTAGTTTGGTCAGATGAGAAATTAAAATCCATGAATAGTCTTGGCAGTCATAGACTTTCCAGAATAGAAGCCAACATTTAGTTTCTGCAGAAAAGTGCTTCAAGGAGGAACCTGTCTTTTCATTTATGAAGTAATTCATTTGTATTGATATTTATTGAATGAGCTACAGTCAAAGAGAAGGTTCCTGACTATCAGATTACTAGGAAAACACAAATATGCTAAATGGCTTGCAATTGAAAACAAAACCAATCAATTTTTATTGATAGACTAATAAATTGAATGTATAAAGTCAGATACAAAGATTTGACCGTGCTCTTTTAAAATACTCATATTAACTGTTACCTTAAGATTCAATGACCATAGTCCCCAACCCATAATCTTCTCCACTGAAAAGGCCATGAGATCTCTTCTTAAGCGGAACTTAGCACAGATGTATTTTTTTTGAATGGATGAAAGAAAGAAAACTCAGTATGTCCAAGGAAGTTGAAATCCTGTCTATTTCTGAAAGAAAGTCGGCCTTTGAAATCCTTTATGCACTATATTTCCCTCTAGCTTTAATTGTAACTGATGCGGTAAGTAAGCAATCCCTTAGTTCAGAAGGGAGCAATTTGTTTATAGTAACAAATAGCCACTGCTACACTCTGTAGGAAAAGGAGTAAGAGACATCTCAATTTTGCTGGTTCCTGAGGAAAGCAGAGACCAATTTATCATTTAGTCTTTAGTTTCTCACCTTTTCATTCTTCAGAAATGTACTCTGCGAATACAGCTAATTTCCAAAACACAGTAATATAAAGTGCTTTTTTTTTCATATTTATTTTCTTCAACGGTTTACTGCAGTTACTGTTCCCCACACTGTTGACTCAGGAATCACTGGTAACAACATATTCCAACAGAGTAAGCCCACAGTTCTGTCTTTCTTAAAATAACTCTGTGCTAATGTGGCATAAGGCAATATATCCAGACTGACTGGCAAGTGCCAGTCAAGTGAGCAGTCAGGTTCTGCTTTCCCATTCGTTACACCAATATTTCCTATGCACAGTGCACACTTCATGACTGTTAGATATATATGAGTAGAAAGGAGAACTGCAATGCAAAGAGGGAAGGCCAAGTCCTGCATTTGCCTTGATCATATCTATCCTATGCACAGTTTTTCCTGAGCAATCACAGAATCACTATGTTGGGAAAGACCCACAAGATCATCGAGTTCAACCATTCCCATCAACTATTAAACCGTCTCCCTCAGCACCTCATCCTCATGTCTTTGAAACACTTCCAGGGAAGGTGACACAACCACCTCCCTGGGCAGTTTGTTCTAGTGCCCAATGATCCTTTCCATGAAATTTTTTTTTCCTGATGTCAAAGTTGAACCTCCTCCAATGAAAATGATGTTTTAAAAATCACATTGACTAAAAATAACTTACACTCTGCTATTGCAGTATTTAGCTGAACCACACTAACAGAGAAATATATGCTTACTCAAGGACACCATGCACTGATAGAAAAAGCCATAACATCCCAAGCTCAGTAAAACCAGGGTAATAGCAGAGTAACTTCATACAGTTCATATGGGCATATCTTGATCAGACTTATGTAAACAAGATCAGATTCTGATGTACTGACATTTAAGGCAACTTCTCTTTTTCTGTTCCTTGTAACTCACTGAAGCATAGGGCAAGTTTTATGATTTCAGTTACAAAATCAATTGTTCTTTCCAATGCATGTCTCATATTTGTCCTCATAAAGCATTAATAAGTGTCATGGGAAGAGAAATGCCTCCCAGGCAACCAGTGAAACCTAGGAGGAGCTGAAAGCAGCATTTACTAAAACACTGAGACACACTTTACTGGGACATCTTAAGCTCTGGCAAGTCTCATTTCATGAAATTGCTGTAGCCACTACTTTTAACCTGAAGCTTGCCACCAGCGATTAAAAACATTTTAGTAATATCACACAATCTGCAATACTATCTGAACAACCTGTAGGTAGAAATGTGCATTAAATGCTCACATCATCAGTGAAATGAACATGCCTGATTTCTATTAAATCAAATAGTTTGGGGAGGCTTTCTCTATACAATTTGCAAAGACAATAGAAACATGTTATAACTACTCCTATTTCAGCTCACCTTTATGTTTTTTAACAACCTAGTTCACATCTAGAAACGCTTTAAGTCTGTGACAATATAATAAATAAACTGGATGGGTAATTTCTTGTTAGGTACTGAACTTTCTTGGGTCTGCATACCTCATCATGTTTTCCACCTGGAACCTTCACTTTGGAAAATATGTTAAATCGGTATGCAAAATCTGCTGCCAAAATAGCTACTCGCTGTGAAGGATTAAAAAAAAAAAAAAAAAGTCTTCCATAAGCCACAGTAGGCTAGCAGCTTATCAAAATATCAGTTGAAATAGCAGGTTCCAAGCCATTAAATCCCAAGCCATTAAATCTCCATCTGTGTTATACTCCAGTAACTCCTGATGTAGAAGAATGATGTGCATTACAGTGTAGGCAAAATAAGAAAGACAGATGTTGTATTGACCTCTTCTCATTGGAATCCAGTCCACTATACTGACAGTTGCACTACAGATGTTTCTAAAGCTGTACTGTGGACTCCACAGTAATAAAAAAGGAAGGTGAATTCACTAAGATAATCTTGCCTGATAAAAATCTCGCCTGATAAATAATCTTGCATGGTAAAAAGACTGTAAATTTACTGGTGGGGAAAAGCTCTTGGGATTCGATTAACATTGACCAAATTTACCCTCTAGAATAATCAAATTATTCCTGACCAACACTGAAGAAGAAGAAAATGGAGGAAGAAAATGAAGGAAGAAGACAAAAATGAAGGAGGAAGATGAAGACAAAGTGAGAAAATGAAAAAGGACATTGATACTATGATACTGTAATCCAACTTTTCTTAAATTGTCTGGGAGAACTTAAGTGAGGGAGCCTAAATATTGAGAGAATTCAAGCAAAACCAGAAAATTGTACAGCTGTGCTTCAATTAAAATAAGTATAATTAATGTAGTTCAAAACTTCTAGTGCCTGAAGGACCTAGAAAAGCCAAAGGAAAAAAGGACTTTAAATTTTAATAGTTAGTATTATGTTATGATTTTAGGGTTGACTAGGTATGCATTTAATGCTGATATTACAAAACAATTAAATTAAAACTTAAGGATGCAGAGAGAATTTCACTTCCAAATGAAATTGGAAGAAGAAAATGATGGTTAATCAGGTCATGTTAATAAAGACAGAATGAATTTACATAGCTATGGTCTTGTTCTACTAGGGGCTCCATGCTGAGAATTTCACATGTTGAAAGCTGATGCACAGCTCAGTAAATCATAGAATCATAGAATCACCAGGTTGGAAGAGATCCACTGGATCATCAAGTCCAACCATTCCTATCAAACACTAAATCATGCCCCTCAGCACCTCGTCCACCTGTGCCTTAAACACCTCCAGGGAAGGAGAATCAACCACCTCCCTGGGTAGCCTGTTCCAATGCCCAATGACCCTTTCTGTGAAAAACTTCCTCCTGATGTCCAGCCTAAATCTCCCTTGGCAGAGCTTTAGGCCATTCCCTCTTGTCCTGTCCCCTGTCACTTGGGAGAAGAGCCCAGCACCCTCCTCTCTACAGTCTCCCCTCAGGTAGGAGTCTCACCAGTGCAGTCTCACCAGTGCTGAGTACAGAGGGAGAATAACCTCCCTGGACCTGCTGGTCACACCGTTTCCAATACAAGCCAGGATGCCATTGGCCTTCTTGACCACCTGGACACACTGCTGGCTCATGTTCAGTCGGCTGTCAACCAACACTCCCAGGTCCCTCTCCTCCTGGCAGCTTTCTAGACAGACTTCTCCTAGTCTGTAGATCTGCATAGGGTTGTTGTGCCCCAAATGCAGGACCCAGCATTTGGCCATGTTAAACCTCATGCCGTTGAACTCAGCCCAGCGGTCCAGCCTGTTCAGATCCCTTTGCAGAGCCTCCCTACCCTCCAGCAGATCAACACTTCCACCCAGCTTAGTGTCATCTGCAAACTTGCTAAGGGTGCAATCAATGGCTTTATCCAGGTCATTGATAAAGCCAGACCCTGTTCAGGTGACACATTCACATCTGCAGCAAAAATACTCAATGGCATGCAATAAAATGATAGGGTTGCAAATCCCCTTACTGCTACCTGAACACAGTTGTAAAGTTTATTTGGGTACAGATATACACAATTCTTTGACTCATTTTCTCCTTCCCTTCAAATCTTCTAATATAGCACAGTTGCAGAAATGGTTAAAGATCTATTTATTCAGTCCCTCCATATTTATCATTGCTTGCAAAGTTTAGAAAGCTGATAATGATTTGATGACAATGAGAAACAGCTGTATGTTTTCTAAACTTGAAGGGGGAAAGGATATTATTTTCAAGAATACTGTATCTTTCCAGTTTCCTTTTCTTTTTTTCAGATTATGATACTTGTTTCAGATTTGCACTGAAGACCACAGTTGAGGCATTACATTTAAACAAGGGGAAGAAGCAGTTAGTTTTGGCAACATCAGTCAGAACATCCAAGGGCAATTAAGCTTTTGGGTTTCCCACTTAATGTCATTATTTGTTTGTAAATGTCTGATGATGTAGTGGAGTTTTTTGTGAACCTTACTTCATCATTGTATAGCACAATCACTTCACCTTATCTAGCACAAGATATATAGACGTTGGAGAGGTTTCTCTAGTGGTTAAACAATCAGATGTTTGAAGTACTGAGGTAATGGAACCTGTGTGTAATTTTAAGATACTGAAACCAGTAAAGCCAGTTAATATGCTTGAAATTGTGTACTGTCTTACTTCACCATACAGGAGATTCCACTTCTGTAAGAAATATGAGGAAAAATAATGGACTTTTACGAGTTCTCTGATAAGATTCAAACCAAGATGCACTTATACACACAGTATAAGAATATTTGATCTGGGGCATTCTGTCATTCTAACACTGCCAGTGAAGTTTCACTTGTCTTTCTGAAATGGTAATTTTTAAGATACCCAGCATCAGAGGTTTGCCATCTGGTATACACCATCTGGGGTACCTGGGCTGCAATGGTTGACAATCATTACCTTAATTAAACACATATTATCTCCCTCACAGGGATGCCAACAGTAATGGATTGTATGGGTAGTGCAGATCACTTGCATACACAACGTACGCAAACTCCTTCATAGGATTTACAGGGCATTTGGATTGATTCTAGTATAACTGATGTGGGATAAAGTAGTACCAGGGTATCCATAACACCCTTCCAACTGCTCTGATCTTAGCTTTTCTTTTCCTACCATTTGCCCTTCAGCTCATGATTTTTCTATAGCAATAATTTGCAAATCCCACTGGAGCGTTGTATATATTGCATATTAAAGCACACTGCAGCACTTCTGTAATAACTCTGAGCAGTATTCACCAAAAAAAAATTCAACCTATCAGCAAAATTTCAGCCAGTGCTGAAAAAGGAACACATTAGGGCCCCCAAACAGAGTAACTGGAAAGTGTTAACCAAAAATAGGCTACTTACAGATTAAATGGAAATGGAGATCATCCATTTAAAAGGAAAAAAAGAAGGATAAAGCAACTCCTTTGAATTGTTTATAGAGTCTTTGAAATATTCTTGAAGACCACACTGGACATGACAAAAGCACACAACTATAAGTAGGATAGGATTTAATAAATTGACTTGAACAAGTTATGCATTACCTATTTCAGAATATGTAGGACAACTACGGTCCTTTGTGTAGTGACCTGGAGGAAAAACCCCTAGTGCACCAAAACCAGTCCACCTGAGAGGAAAACACAATTACATGTATGCATATGCAGGGTGCAAATGAAAAGAATCGAAGCCACTAGAAGTTGAGGATAGCATAAAACAAGGTAGAACTAAGGAAGCATCCACATATCAGTTCTGTTTCCTAGCAGTTATCAGTGAAGCAGAGATTTGGTTGCTTACATAGATTACAAAGCTGCTGAAGGGGTTGGAGAACAGGCTCTCTGAGGAGCAGCTAAGAGAGCTGGGGTTGTTTAGCCTGGAGAAGAGGAGGCTGAGAGGAGACCTCATTGCTCTCTATAACTACCTGAAAGGAGGTTGTAGAGAGGAGGGAGCTGGGCTCTTCTCCCAAGTGACAGGGGACAGGACAAGAGGGAATGGCCTAAAGCTCTGCCAAGGGAGATTTAGGCTGCATATCAGGAGGAAGTTTTTCACGGAAAGGGTCATTGGGCATTGGAATAGGCTACCCAGGGAGGTGGTTGATTCTCCTTCCCTGGAGGTGTTTAAGGCATGGGTGGATGAGGTACTGAGGGACTTGGTTTAGTGTTTGATAGGAATGGTTGGACTTGATGATCTGGTGGGTCTCTTCCAATCTGGTGATTCTATGATTCTACTGCTAAGAAGAATCTTTCTTCTTAGCATGCTTTGTTTTCTGGCTGAAATAGAACATACAATGACCCACGAAGCTATGTTCAGAGAAGGAATCTTATGTGGATAAAACAAACTAATAATCTGCACTGAAGAGAGGAGAAAATAAAGAATCCACAGCAATGATAATTATGTGAAAATCTATAAATCAATGTTCAAGATCTCTCTGTTATCTCTGTAGAATACTACTGGCATCACATTTAATAGTATTTCCGTGTTTAAGCATTTCTGTATTTTGCATTTTTATTTTCTTCTCAGCTTTCTACCAAGTCTCGAGTTTGCAGTATATGTGTAGATTAGAAGTACAAAAAACCTGCTGGCAATGTAACAGTCTAATCAATTACATTGCCTAAAAAAATAAAATCTTAAAACATGACCATTCAAACAAACCCCAAGGAAATGCTTAATTCCCCTCCAAAACTGTTGGAAGGTATTCTTACAGGAACAGAAGATGCAAGAATCCAAAAAGTTCTGGCTAAAGTTTAAACTGTATTTGTGAACATGCAAAGATTTGACTGAATTTTCTCAAAGCTGGATGTGAATTTTTTTTCCTTAGCTAGATATTTGTAAACATTTTCTGTCTGCCTCTCTGCTATTGCTATTTCAATTTCAGAGCTGACAAAGGGCATGTGATTTCCAATGCAATAACAGTTTGAAAAATCCATTCTAACTTGTGCAAAAAACCCATCCAAACCAAACAACAACCATCACTGCCACCTCACAAAAAACCCCCGCAACCCAACAGACAACCCAACTTCATTCCTCCACTCTTGCCTATGGGTTCACAGTAAGTTTAATGATGGGAAATCAAATTCACTAAATCTCTTAAACTACAGGGATTGCTATGAATGCTATGGTCAATAATAAGCTAAAATATGGGCATTTGAGCACACAAAACCAGGTACCTACTCTGAAAATCTACACAGATTTCTTCTGTATAGTCTTTCACTGGTCAAACATCTTTAAACTTAAATTTATGTTCACTTAATATTCTAGTAGTTAAGAAACAGCAAATGAAAACTAATAATGTGGTATTCAGAAAGCCCTGTGCATGTGGGAAAACTAGTGAAAGTAAGAGGACAACACTTAATATGTAACAACCGCTAATCCTCGTGAGAAAATGCAACTTTTTTTTGTAATGTGAACACATTTTAAAATACTACTTAACATTTATATGTTAAATATGTGCATGTGGGAAAACTAGTGAAAGTAAGAGGACAACACTTAATATGTAACAACCGCTAATCCTCGTGAGAAAATGCAACTTTTTTTTGTAATGTGAACACATTTTAAAATACTACTTAACATTTATATGTTAAATATCTAAACTTTGAAATATGCAAATTATACAGACACACACAGTCATGAAAAAAACCATACAACTTTACCCAGTAATCCAGGAAAGCAAAATGCAGTTAACTTTACAGAATATAATAATCTTTATTTATTTTGTTGTAACAGGAGAATTAGAAAAAGGGAAATTTTTGGTCATCCCTGAGGCTGGTCTCTGTTCATAACTTTTTCTTCTGCCCCTCTCATCTAATTCTCGTTTCCAGGGATCACTTCTAGGTAGAAGACTACCAGGATCTTACTTAGTCAAACCTCTCAATCAAAATTTCTGCAATTAACAGTCTGTCTTGGAGGCCCTAGGGCTCTTTCTGATTTATTTATAATTTATTTATAAACTGCCTCCTGCAGCCAGCAGAAGGGACAAACTGACCAAAATGGTCATATTTTGCCTCAATTCAAATCTGTACTGCTGCTTAATGAATGGATGTAGATTCACTGACAAACATGGAGCCACAGAGGTAGGCTTTTTTTATTAATTACTGTGATGAAAGTAACCTCAAGAAAGTAACCTCAAGAAATTTTGATTTCTTTAATTAAAAAGCAATCAACTCTCTTTAATATGACCCTTAAATTCTTAGTTTCTTCATTGTGATATAAATAAACCTAAGGTCTCTAACCAGGTGATATTTAGAGCCACCACAATTTCCATAATATTCACTTGTGTTTAAAATGCTTGCTTGCAGTATCCTGGGATCAGCTCTTAAGTGTCCCTTCCTTTTCTCTGATGTTTTCCTTTTCTCTCACTCCAAAATGGAGGGTTTTCTTGTTTTAACAGGAGTTGAAATTGGTGTGATTCTTTTCAGCTCTCCAAATTATAAAAACATTTCACCTCACATAGAGCAACCTAACATGGCAAGGCCCTGGTGCACACATGAGCTTCATCAACTGATGTTAGTAATGCTCTCAGAATTCTTTAGCTGGTTATTGGTGTCAAGCTAGAAAAACCAGTATAGATTATTTTTATTTATCTCAGTATACATCTTTAATGTTTGATATACTGATTCAACAATATAAGCAATATTCTGGTAGGGGTGGAGAGGAAATACAGGAGAGCCAGAGAAAATGAAAAGAAAAGCAGACAATTGAGAACATTGCAATTAACAGCGTTGTTATCTGTTATGGGGATCTATGGGATGCTCTTTAGCATTTGTATCTGCCACAGAGACGGAAGACTTGCTATATTATGTAGGAATTGATTAGCTTTTTTATTTCTGATGGAGAAGAAATATCAGTCCTAATGTGTTTCTCTAAACCATCATCATGGTACAGAATAGAATTAGGTATGCTATTCAGAATTGTTTGTTACATATGTTCATAGTGCTATTATGACAACTTAAGAGTGAGCTCCCCTACCAAATTAGAGTGCCTTTTACTATTAAAATGACTACTAACTGTTTATAAAAGTATATGTATACTTATCTACGTTTTAAAGTAGTAGTTCTATAGCAATTTGTCCATTTGAGAGTTTAATAGAGATAACAAAATTCATTTTAACAAAAAAAGCTATTGTTATTTGTTCAGAATTACTAATAAAATAGAAAGCTCACTATATTAATAGTAAGGATGAAGTTATCTATGTATCATGTGATTTGACATGATACATAGATCTGGCACTCAGTCATTTTAAAGAATCTTTATAAGATTTTTTAATAGAACAGAACAGTGGTGACAGTAGCAAATGAAGAACACTTTAAATGTTGTGGCTTGCAGCAAAATGAATAAAAAAATGGAATCTGTTGAAACCCTGTTTCTAACAGAACACAGAAACTCTCTCTTCCTCCTCCTCTTCCTCACTTCTGCTACTCAGTCAGTGTTCTTCAAGTTAGATTTTGGTACAGTCATTCACAGTCAGGACATGCAGTATATACCCAGTTAGAGAGGGTAGGATGACTAACTCTTTTGAGTATGAAAGTTTTCAACAATGCTAGCATTTAGGCATTTTTATGAGAATCAAAGTCTATATTAAGAGTATTGCAAGGTGGGTAGGATATCTTACTTTTTCTTTCATCATAGTCAGCCAGAAAACAACTACTTAGCAACTGTCTAGCAACAGCCTATTTCTCTACTGAATAAAAACAACAGTGTAGCATTCACTTGTTTCATTTTCAGTAAAAAATATTAAAAAATAGTCTTATATTAAAAAATTCAACTTCTGTAAACGGACTGGAAAAATAACTTCTAAAATTAAACTTTCTGTTTTAGAGGACAAAGTAGCTTAGTTCCACATGTTATACACTTAAAAGCAGACATAAATTTGGATCAATAAAATATAGTCATCGTCCATCAAAAGTATGACAATAAACCTAAAAGCTGTGCAGTGAAGCATGGAAAGACCTATATTATGTTCTTGAATGTCTCAGAGAAAAATAAGTACTTTAAAACAGTAGAACAAATGATTGAAGTTATGCAAGAGACTGACAAAACCAAAATTGCACTGTCTAGTTTATACTGCTAGAAGGACATATGAACATCCATTTAGCATGAGCCTATCACATATTAGCAAGTGGTGGATGAAAAATTACTAACATAGATAAGAAAAAAGAAGGCTGGCTTCACAACATACCCACACTGCTTTGTTATAAAGCACCACTGCAGTAACACTTCAAACTATTCAGTTTCAGATGGATCATGGGAGGGAGTAGTAAGACAAAGCTTTGAGTCTGTATGTTTCGTAAGAGTTGCTAAAAAACAAAACAAAACAAAATACAAAACCTAAAACCCCAAACTTTGTAAGTTAATCTGTCTATAATGAAGGAATCACTTACTACTTCTCTACTAAACTACTAGGCTAGAAATGAGGGTCATAAGGCATGGATGAGCACCTTTATTTTAGTAAAACAAAATAAAAAGATGGCTTAGATCCTCAAAGCTTACAGCTGGGAGGTAAGAAAGAGCTAACTTAAGGATAATTTAGTTATCACTGGAATGCCCTACAGTCACAAAACCTATGCAAGTACTATTAAGTCCCACCCAACCAACTTTCTAGCCTTGAACATACCTGACCTACAAACATGACTGTAACCATGACTTCCAAACCAATGCATTTTCCATTATTAACTTGCTATCGAGTACATTCAGCATTCAGTGCAACAAAACAAAGCTGTTGGACTCTCTCAGTTTTCCTCATGTCTGATAGGCCACTTGTTATCAAAATGGTATCAACGCCAGAGGAGAGCTGTTATCTCTTGTTCTATAACATTTGAAGTTCTCTCTTCTGTAGTTGTTTTATTTTTCATAACTTAAATCTGTGATGATAGAAACATGACTGAGCTCTGCAGCATTAATTGCATTCCAGTGGGAACTTTAAACCCTTCAGAAATGTGTATACTTTCAGCTGTTCAGGTAGCTACCACCTTACCTGCTAAAAAGCATGGCCCTTAGCAATTTGGAAAGGTTTGTAAGAGATATTTTAGTGGAGAAATGCTGTCTGAGATGGATTCCTTGGTTGCTTCAGTTCTATAAACTATGTCCTCTAAGCAATACAATCTCCGTTCATTTCTATTATCACAACAGAACTAATAATTTGAAGGATATTGAGTAAAATACTTCTGGAGTCCTAATGCCTGCATAATGTTTAGCTAAAGTATACCCTCAGAGCAATGAAAGCAACAACAGAAGGGAGGCAAAAAGTAACAAGCAGAGAACACCTACTCTGTACTACCCAAATTTATTGAGAAAAGTGGCCTCAAACCTCTCTTTACATATGCCCTGTGCTGAGGAGACAAGCTATTTCATCTTCTCCCTCTAAAAAAGGGGAACCTCTAATTATACTCTAGGAGATGACTAGTGATGTGCAGGCATAATAGTTAGTTAGAAACTGCAGAAATGTTAGACAGCTTAGCTTACTGAAATATGCACTGTCTACTAGTAAAGGTCTCAAAGACCTTGGATGTTCATAAGAGAGGAGCTCATTCACAGACATTCACTGATAAAGGAAAAGCTGGAATGCAGAAAACAACTGCAGCTTGACCAGGATGAGACTGCGCCTGCGCACAGATTGAATTCAGGGGCAGTTCATGAGGAAGATGAAGGTGACTTCAGCCCTAAGTCCCAGACCACAACATCGCGCCTGCGCAAGTATAGAAGCTTCTCAGATCTAATTATAATAAGGAGCAAGGAAGGTCATGAATATGTGATAGGTGCTTATGAATAGGCATGTCTTCACACTATATCTATCTGCTTGTTAGACTGTTCGGTGTGCGATTTAGGAGGATTACCCCCTTGCACCAGCTGGTGAATAAACACATACCTGCTTTATAACCCTTAACGGAGTTATAGAGTTTGACTCCGCAAAACACTAGGTGTGTAATTTAAGATTGAGATGTTGGCGATATGTGGAAATTCTTGTAAATGACAATCTACATAAGCAATTCCTGCCAGACCCTAGATCTTTATTCTTACTAGCATTATTGAAAAATATCAACCCAATATATACTCATTTCTTTTCTGAAGTACACTTTACTGTACTGTAAATTCTGCCATATTTCTTAGAAATTAATGTCTCGTTTGGAGGATAGCTCACGCACAGAACCTGCATGTTGAAGATGTAATCAAGTAACAAGGAAAGTAGTTGGTCTTTTTTCCATCAAGTAACAATAATGTACTCTTAGCAAGAGCTGTTCAATTTTCCTTTGCACTATATATGCACGTGTAAGAGCATATAGCTCAGTTTCCAGTATTCTGGTGGATATTATTTTTCAGTTACTGAATTCAGTAACTTATAGGAGAAAAACATTTTGTTGAATTATATACTGTCCCTTATCTTTACTTTCTGTACTTCTTTACTCCACTAAATATTGAAACCTCAAGAAAGAGAGAGGTTGTGCAAGGATAAAAACAGATGATCTAAAGTCTAACAAAAGAGACATATGTAAAAGGATATATATGGAGTTCTAATATCAAATCTTAAGCAAACATTCTAACTACACCTTGTATTCTTGTGAATTAAGTGGGTTGTGAAACTGAAAAATAACATAAGTAATTCTGACATTTCTATTAATTTGCCATTCATGAAAGAGACTAGCAAAGAAAGGCTTTCCTAGGGAAAAGTATTTTGGCATATTTTCTTTACTATATGAAGCTCAAATTCATGTCCACCCTGGATAGGTCTGAGTTGATTTGCACAAAGCACAATTAGAGTCCTTCAAGAATTAAAAACTTATACTGAGTAGAGGTGTTCATTTCATTTTTACATCTGACACTAAAATTACAACTGTATCAAGCAAAGCTAAGTTAAAAATATGTCAGTGGAAGGCATCCTGCAGAAAACTCTTTCTAGGACTGGAGGAGTTATGAAGTCTCTAATCAACAGCTCTTAATGCAGTATGTCAAAAGAAATGCACAAATGCATAGAAAATATAGCTAATATTTTTGCTGTAGAATTAGTGTTTAGTAAACGCAAACAGTTCAAGTAGTTTATGTTACTGCAAGATTTTAGTCTTGCTAACAATTCTATAGGCTGTTTTTGCTGCTATAGCCCAGCATAGTACTTATCTCAGTTCAAGGTCCCTTTAGCCTTCAACCACCCAACCTGATACTTTTCCACTGAGCTACCATGTTGATGATGCTAATCTTTTTAAAAGTAAGATTGCTTTCAGATGATGCTCCACTTCAACTTATTATGCACTGACAGACTGGAAACACTAGTCAAAATCATTTCAGTCTATTTTGTAAATCAAAATCGGCTCTCATAATAACAGAAGTAGCTCTGCTGAAAGTGGCTGTTGGTGGACCATCTTATCTTAGGGCAATATGTTTGAGTAATGTGTTATGAAACAGGACTCAGTTATAAAATGATGACTAAAATTCTCATCTGAACTGTGAATGCCCTTGGGGTTTTTTTTGCCTCTGAGTTTAAAGGAAAAATATATGTAGGTTATTTTTCTCAGAACAACAATTTTGAAACAGTTTGGTCAATAGGCATTGCCATTTCAGAAATCAATAACAATCACATGCAGAAGTTATAAAATGCATCACTTTTGACAACTGACCTTCTCTCATTTCACCCTGGCATAAAAGAAGGAACTTGTACAGATAATGTAATGCTAGATGTAAACTCCTGCACTAAAGGAGCACAGGAAGCATGGAAGAGTGTCAAACACTGAACTTTCTATTGACCTTCCTGTCTTGAATTTACAAGACCACACGACAGGCACAATACAGTGAAGAGTATATACATCTTTCCAAAGTAGCTTTTTGAGTAAAATCCTTCCACACTTTTTTTAATGCAGCCCGGGATACAATTGGAGGTTTGGGCAGCAAGAGCACATTGCAGGCTCGCATTAAGCTTCTCATCCACGAAATCAAAGAGGTCAGTTAAAAGATAAATTCTGAGAAAGAACAACCAGAAGAATAAACTAAACAACCAACAAAAAAATATCACCCAACTTAAATTCTTTTATTTCACTGGGAAAATTTTGTAGTGGAAAAGTAGCCTAAACGGTCACTATGTACACTTTTTAGTTGTTCTCTCTCACCCTCAAAAGGTCTTCTGACCAAATGCTTTATATCTCCTTAAAATTCTACCTCTAGGAAACAGAACAATTTTATCTGGAAAAAAGGAAACAAAGAAAATAGTTTCCATGGTAATTTTGTTGGTGATAGTACTGAAATAACACTTGTGTATTTTGATTTTTATATTTTTTTAAGTTGATCTCTTTTCTATATTTGCTTTCTATGAATAATCTTCCTCTTTTAATGAATATTCATGAAGTACATGGAACTGCAGTAGTAATGAAGCCAATAAATAATTGCCATTTACTTTTAGAAGGCAATGTCAGTAAGAACTATATATAATAGCATTTTGTTTTAGAATCATAGAATCATAGAACAACCAGGTTGGAAGGGACCCATCGGATCTTCTAGTCCAACCATTCCTATCTAACACTAAACCAAGTCCCTCAAGACCTCATCCACCCGTGCCTTAAACGCCTCCAGGGAAGGTGAATCAACCCCCTCCCTGGGCAGCCTCTTCCAATGCCCAATGACCCTCTGCGTGAAAAACCTCCTCCTAATCTCCAGCCTAAATCTCCCCTGGCGGAGCTTGAGGCCATTCCCTCTTGTCCTGTCCCCTGTCACATGGGAGAAGAGGCCAGCTCCCTCAATGAGCAGATGAGTATCATAGATACCCTTAAATAGAAGACAGGAATACACTGATGACTGAATTCTTCTTTTACAACCTTCATATATTTTGGTAGCCATTCAGCCTGTAGACAAGTATAGCAGTCCAACAATTTTTAAATTAATATTAGAAATAATTGCAATTTTTATTTTGTAATTACTCTAGATTCTCCTTTCCCTCCATGATGGATAAACGCAGTGGAAAAGAAAACATTTACAATATGTTTGTGAGTACTCATATTATAAATCTGGTGCTAGCAGTTTTGCATCTCCACAGAGAAACATTCCATTTGAACTAACTGGACAATCAAACACATGCAACTTCAGCAAATTGTTCACAAGCAAGCAATGAGAGCTAGAGTCATATCTGCACACACAGCAGAAATTCATATAGCCAGGATGTCCCAATTTTTACAAATACATCCTCTTAACTGGCTGGTAGATGAATTGTTACACCATGGAAAGTATTTTCATCTCTTAGGTTTCAGTGCTATGATGAAATAAGAAATATTCAGGCAAATGAAAATAACTAAAATTAGCCATATATACTTTATTTATTATATGTCTATTTTAACATAAAATGGAGAGAAAGAGAGGACCCTAATGCAATTAAAGATTTTGTCTTGGTCTTCTTTTATCCCATCCTGTATAACTTTACCAAATTCCTTTCTCCACCTCCCTTTAAAAAAAAAAATTAAAAATTCTTCTTTAAGTTTACTGTCCTGTACACATCAAAAAAAGATCATAGATCTACACAATCTATGAATAAGACCAACCAGTATCTAGACATAATTTAAGTAAGTATTCTAGCCCATTTCTAAACTGCTCATTTTATTCTGTCCTAAACAAATTTAAAAGTTGATTTCTTTTCAGTCCCAGACAGACTCTGGCAATTTGATCACTGTAATTCAGGAGAGATTGAAAGAGACATCCTAATGAGGAGTTCTGCAATGGCTGCTTGCCAAGAAATCAATCAAGTGATATCTTTCAAAGTCTATCACTAACCTCATTAAACTGGTGAGAAATGAAGCTGTGACTTTCTCAACCTCATTCCCTGCGGCCTTCTGACACAATGAAGGGCTAATAGTGAGGAACACTAACTGCATTCCCTAGATGTGCACTGGCAGGTCACTGGTTAGCGTCAGAGATAATAAGGTCACAGAGATGAAGATGGCTACAGGGGTAATACCCCTTTAAAGACTTACATTATTTGCATTTAGATTGCTATGTAAAAATCAAGTGAAGTTAGGAAAATATCATCTTCTGCTTTCAGGCTCTCAGCCTTTATCTGGCTGCAAGTTACTACCGGGATGACTTGTCCTAATGAGTAGTAAACACCTGTTAATATGTGCCCTGAATCAGCATAGCAAGAGGCAAACAGACTGGCAAGAGCCTTTGATTAAAGCACAGGCACTCTAGAAGATAAGAAAGCCCAAAGGAGGAGATAAAGAACGCTATATATCTGGCTGGTAACAGTGGTCCTTTCACCTGGCTGCTGCAGATATAAAGCTTGAGATTGCTTTACTCACATTCCACGTATCATCGTCTGATCACCTCCCTTTCTTTCCCATGTCATCTCACAGATAAGATTTCTTAAAATGTCAGACATTGTGCTAAACTTCCAAGAGGAATAATGGAATTTGTTTTCTAATAACAACATAAGACTTCAAACTACAAAAGATATTGTCAAAAAATTGGCTTATACCAACAAAATCTCATAGACAAATTTTCCTTAACTGGATGTTCCAATGGCTGCAATAATTACTATGGCTCTCCAAAAATAAAATATTTTTCAATACCTATATTATAAAATACTTGCCTACCCACAAACTCTTAATTTTCTGGGAAAGTTCCCTGACCTCCAGAGCCTTAGTAATTTTTCTTATACATGAAATCACAATAAATTAAGAGTGAGTGATTTGATTAAAGACTTTCTAAGATTAGAAAGGTTCTTTTTTTTTGTGATTATAATGTTTATTCAATATGACAAGCACTCACACTCTGAGGTCCAGCACAAGACCTGTGCTCCGTTTAAGATTCATTTAATCCCACAGGGCTCTCCTTGCATAAATCAGCTTGTTCTCCATATTTTGCAACAATAAAGTATGAGTAAACGAATTATCAAGAGTTAGAATTAGGTATAAATCCATTTCATGGAAGCATCTAAACAGCAGTCAGAAAAATATTACCATATTGCTAATCTATATCATGAAGCGTATTGAAGATTCAGAGTTTTCAAATATATATACTCTCTGAGCCACTAACTCTTGACAGTCTTATGAACATTTTGAGTGTAGACAGTCATGTTAGTAAGAATCTACACACTTCTAACTGTGCTGTTATACTGAGATAATGCTAAATTTGACACACTTCAGAGAAGCTCTCTTAAAAAGCAGCAAAATAGTTTGATATTTCAATAGGACTATTTCCTATTTAGGATATTATTAATTTTTTTAAATGAGATTGAAATAGAATACAGGTATTCTTTTAAGATGTATTACATCTTAGTATAAATAAGAAACACTATATAAGATATTAGCCAACCTTAATCCTACACAATGAAATTAAACAAGTTAAAGAAAAGTATAATGTGACAGATACATATTTTACTGTTTAGTCAATTTAACTAAGTTTAACTCAGGCATCACATTGAGACCAGCCCTGTCAGGATATATTTCCCAAGAGAACGATGTAGGCATAAGTGGGTCCCAAAACTCTTTCTCATACAGATAGAAGAGAGGACCTCTTTAAATAAAGTGAGAATTTCATGCACATGTACATCCAGGATACCTTCACAAGAAACATAAAATTTAAGGCTAAATCGTAAGCTTTATAAATGTGTGTGGATGCATATCTTAAATTCTCTTTTTAATAAGTTACTGAATAACAGTCAGCTTAATTTCTTTTCTGGTTCAAAACCAAGCTGGTGGAACAACTTTATTTGCATTAGTTTAATAAGCTTTGTAACAAAATTTCAAAAATCTCTCTTTCTCTCCCAATAACACCAAAACCAGAACTCACTGATTACGTAGTACTATGAAAAAAATATAGTGAAAATTCTCAACATTACTATCCAGACCAGCATGGATCCTGCTGTCCTTAGAGGAAGTGCTTTTGTCACAATTCTTTTTTTCATTATTTTATTTGGAGTAGTATCCAGAACTTCAGTCACAGGAAGCTATAGGAGTGAATAATATTCTCTATGGGAAGAAAATACTTGAAAAAAAACCTTAGGTAAGGCTCAAGGAAAGTATCTGCAGAAATAGTTAGGAGAAAATTGGGAGCCCAGCTCTCAAATTTTCCTGAAACCTTTCCTGAAGTTTCATTTAACAAAGAAAGTACTCAAGTTAGAGAGAAACACCGGTATTTTCACTGTACAGGTCTCCAGAGATTTGAATATCTAAATATAACTCAGTTTCAGCAGCATTGCTCAGCAGCTTTTTAACAAATATACCTAGCTTGAATTAATTTTCATAATTCTGTTCCTTATTTGAATTCATTTTCATAATGCTGTTCCAAGGGATATGAGAAGATTATACAGGCTTTGAAGCTTCTCTAAAAATGTTAATTTCCAGGGTTAAAAAGAGGTCTTTTTCCCCTTTACTGAAAATTAGGCCTTTAGTTTTCTGTTGTACGAGTACTAGGCATGTACCACTATTTGGGGAACAATTTCAACAGTAGGACAGATTCCTCATCCTCTCCCTTGCCCCTTACTCTCAATCCCATCAAGAGAGTTAGGGTATCCTTGTGAAGCACATGCCACGAAGGTGAACAACTTTGGTTCAAACTGGGCCTTTCATATCATAATTAATTACACTAGTATCATGGTGATCATTTCAAGAAAGGAAAGCCCTACTTGGTTTCCTTGGGACAGCACTGGCTAGTAAGAAGGTTGATGAAACATTGGTATCAAATGGTTAGAGAGACAACATTTTTAATTAAGAATATTTACATTGGACAGGACTTCTCCATTGGGAAATCTGTCACATATTTAGTAGATTTTTTCTAAATATGACTTACTAACTACTATTTTAATTACCGCTACCAACTTTTTTCAGCAAAGGCTAGAAGCACAGACATGACCAGAAGGGAAGATTTCATATTAAATCTTTTCCAACATAAGCTTTATTTCCTAAAATGATCACAAATAGAGAGAGAGGTGGTTTAGAAAACAAATCAGTGTCAGTGCAATTACAGCAAGACTTGACTTGCCTGGAGAATATAGCCTGGCTATCTGAAAAACAGATTCTAATTTAAATCCTGGTGGGAAACTATGAATTAGAAATGTGTATTGCTAACATGCTGTTCCTGTGTGTTATTTCATTTTGATTTGGACATACAAATTATAACTGGACATGGGAGTATAAATATATTACCATGATGCCTACCTTTATTTAGCTTTTGCATACTCTTGCATATTCTTAATTTTACTCATGTCAATACAATGAAATCAAAGGAACTATTGCTATGATTAAGGTTAAGAAGATGTTAATGTGATTTACATAATTGGAGCTTTAATAAATGAAGAGTTTTGAACCGAAAGAAGCAAACCCTGTCATCTCTGTTTTCCCTCTCTTCCCCACATTTGTTTCAACTTTCTTTACTTTCACACTATCCTTTTGTAACAGCACCCGCAGTATATGCGCTAAATGCCAAGGAGACAGCTTCATCTATTATTTAGTTTTTGCAAATGTACTGATTAAAATAAAGCCTGAATTTTACATTACACATAAGGGAACACAGTTGAATGTGTTTGATTTCTCTAATTGTGAAAATAACTGTTACACACGGATAAGAGTGTGTATGTCTGAACAGTCTTATCTTCATTTAACAAAGAATATGCAACCTTATGCAAGACACTGATTCATTGCCTTTATGAATGACTGCAAAAGAAAGTAGAATATCTTGTGTCCCTCTCTGTCCTTCACCTATACATCATGCCTCATAAGAAGTGTGTAAGCTACTATTACCAGCTTCAATGACCCAGCTAGGCAAGGAGCCCATTCTGAACATGACATTCAAGGTCCCAGTCCTGCCAGCAGCCAGTGACTCTGCATCATCAATACCAAGCATAGGAAAGCCATTTGGATATAAACTTTTCTCCAACTTGATGACCCTTTACACCAACCCCAGCTCTAATTTCTAACCCTAGTTTAGTGATATTTTCTCACTACAAATCCAAAAGGTTGTCATCAAGTGACATGTGCTAGCCTCAAGCCTTCAATTGTTGTATTCTGAATTCACACTTTATTCTAGCTCATTTGTATGTGCCATCCAATTCTCATATCTTAAATCTATTCCAGATACTGCTTCTAGTAGCAAAAAAATTGGTCTTTACCAGCACTTTTGGAACTATACCTCACTCTCCATTAGCCCAAATCTCTTCTTCCTTTTACTGTATTCTACTCAGTCACTGAGGTCACAGACCTAAGTGCTGGCAGCTGCTTCTCAGTGTCAGCTTAGTTTAGCCTGGCAGCACTTTTTGAATCCATGACTTATTCTGAATTTTAACCATATCTCATGCACTGCCCTGCACTGCTTTACACCAGCAATTCATTGCTTCAACTCATCTGTGAGCAACTGGCTTTGAATTAAAAGATGTACCTAAGTATTTTAATCTCCACTAACACAGCCTCAACCTTTCTCCCTAGAACTACCACTTTTTGACCTTCCACCTAAAAGTAGCAGTGTGGCTCATCCAAGAAGCTTCACAAATCAGGAACTTATCCAAATTATTTTCTAACTTTAAAGTACTGTGTTTTATTGCAGGGGAGGTGGGGTGAATCAAATTCTCTTTTACTTTGATTTGAGATGTAGCATCCTACATAATACTGACATATTGATCTGCCACTTCCAAACAGAAACATCATTTCAATTTGCCCTGTTCTGCTCCTTTTCTTGAAATTAAATAAAATTATTCCAGCAAGAGAGGGAGAATATTATGTCAGAATATATATCAGAAAAACGTGTACTTTGGCCAGCACCAAAAAGAGTTACAGCTCAAATGCAATAGCATTTGCCAAGAAACAATTCTTAAAGCCTTTCCTTGAATTCCTGAATGATTTACAGTTACAACAGCAAGCATACTGTTCCTAAAGTTTGCAATGCCAGGAATTCTGGAATTTTAGAACTATCAGTTCTAAGACAATCCCAGTTTTGAGCCAAACTCCTGTGCTTATTAATTCGAGTCAGCCCTGGAAACACAGAGGCTGAATTTTGTTCCTACAAATTCCCCCTCCTTTCTTCTAGTGTCCTCAAGGTATAGATGTGCACATTGATATGTATTGTCAATAACTCCTCAGCTTGGTGGTAACCCCTCTGTCCTCAGACTATAATCTAATTCTCCATGTATTTGAAAAAAAAGTGATAGTCTGGGTCTCTTGTAACCAAAACATGATTAAAAATCACAGTTCAAGTCCGGGTTTTGACATTATAGTGTCTTAAAATCAGACACAGACACTGTGTTATAAATTATCCTATCTCTGTTTTTAAGTTATATTCATGTACTCTTAAGGATTTGTGATTTTTCATCTCCAGGCATCCTTAAATATACTTGAGAACTAGAATAAATGCAAACTTGGAAGCCTTCTTGAACCTTAAGACCAAGGTCACTAAGAATTTACCAGGAAATTCCATTAAATTGCTCATACACATTCTCTATTGTCATTTCAGCATATTTGTGATAAGAATGTGAAATTGCCTGCTTTGAATGATGCTTCTACTTGCTATCGCCTGCCTTGCTATCTATTAATAGTACATTGGATTTCAGAGCATAATGCAGTTGAAAATGAAACTATTTTAGGATTTAAAAAAACTATTCTCAGACACCGATTTCAAACACAAGGTAGAACTGTTCTGCTTTAGCTTAAAAATTATTAATGAGATTGTATTTAATGTGCTAATTTAACACGTCACAGTGAATTTATAAGCTGAATTTTATTTTTTTTTCAAAACACCTTGTTTCTATTTCTTGAAGAAAGTATTCCCTTTTTCATATATCTGGATGTGAACATTACGTGAAGATAAATTACACACCACAAGTTTCCACATATCATCACACCCCATCTAAAATAGCAAGTTCTCTTAGAACTAAATTAACAGAAACAACATAACACATTAATGAAAGGGGGAAGGGGGCAGGAATTTGGGTTTGTGGGATTGTGAGGAGCAGATGTAATGAATCGGAGAACCTCAAGTATTCTGTCATGTATTTTGTAGTCAATGAGTTAGTCGAACACCTTTTTCAAAAAAATGAAGACACTTGTTCATTTCTGAGAATGTCAAAATAATCTAGACATGTGAAAAACGTCAGGATATGTCATATGATACTGATAGCATATCATACCTAATGTGGTTTAAGAAGCCAGCTCAGGTATTAGTCCTTATTCCTTATGGGTTTTTTCAGGGTAAACTAAATATAAGTCTTGAAGACACAGAAATACAACAGCTCAAGGTTAGGAAGTAACACTCAAACAATAAACTCAGTATTATAGTTTAAAATTTAAAATAACTCATTCAACCTGATTAGACTATGCTCCATCATGTACATAAACGCAGAGCATCTAATATATATTCTTAATTAAAAATGCTGTCTCTCATTTGATACCAATGTTTCATAAACCTTCTTGGTTGCCAACAATTACTTCCATCTGTTATGCTGGCAGCATGCTCAGTCATAAGGTGCTTGGATCTTCTCATTTTAGGAATCATTGCCAGATAAATACAAAAAAAATTTGAACTGACAGTGTGAATGCATTCAGAAAGTGCCCATTAAAAGCTGCCTGGATAGGACAACACAACATCAGGGAGAAAATAAAGAATAAAGGAAAGAATTTAATACCTCTAGCAAATGTCATTCCCTTGCTTGAAGAAGTGAGCAAACTAGTCAATGACAATACTTAATGACACTTCCCAAGTGGCATATATAAGCAATAATAGCTTAAAAACTATCTTTGGCTTCTCTCTCACACATGTGCATATAAATCTACATAACTGTACATACTTATAAATAGGCATTTAAGTGTATGTATAGCTTACATGTTATTATATTTGTGTGTATAATACATGATGTCTAAAATATATATACATTTATACACACATAATTGTTACTGACAAGTCCTCAGTGGTTCACTGCCATACTGAAGAGCAAAACCTATTATAAAGTCTGCTATAAAGTCCTTTTTTGGGTGAGGGGATTGTCAGGTTTTTTTGCTTCTATGTAACAAAACACATTTTCCTGCACAGTAAAAAGGGGGAAAATCACACAAAATAGTATGGCTTTTACTAAGAGCAAATTCGTTAAGACAAGTTCTGTGTGTTCTAGAAAACCATACCAGCTCCAGTCTTGAGTCTTTCTTCAAGAAGAATTAGGAGAAAAGGTCTTCAAGTGCTCAAAAATTTTTCAAGCCGTCATTACCCACAGCTTTAAAATGCTTACCAGAAAGTGGAAACGGACCTTCCTCTTAAGGGGATTATCCTGCGTGGTATTTAGAGCTTGCCCTCAATACCTCTCCTTCATCGTGGTCTTTATTGACAGAGTACATTGTGCTTATTTGTTTTTCAGATATCTTAATTTGGTACAACATGGACCTGATTTTATGCATAGCAATGGGGACACAGCTAATGTTTCAGGAAGGTGCCTAGGGATCTCACTGAAGACATAAAAATAAGCCATGCAGGAAGAGTAGATTGTTTTGCCCAATTTGATGCCCATTTAAAAATCAGGAAATCGTGTGACAAAAAAAAAATTAGCACATAATGGCAGTAAACAAACAAACAAACAAAATCATTCTTGTCAGTAGGAGCAACTGTTCTGCTGTTTGGGGTTTTTTTTTTCCCCCTTGTATTTTTCCTTTTCTCTGGTACAACAAACCTATTTCCTATAAATACTGTAAGAAAATTAGTCCTAATCATTACTTCTTCTCAACCTATTTTTCAATTATATCTCCTGGGGATTTAACTAGCGCATAGTGGACTACTCTGAAAATGTTAAGAAGACATATCACAATATTGGTTTATTTTTCTTACTACCTACAAGTATATTATTTTAGAACTATTTAAGCAGGGGAACCTCGCTGGATTTCATGTTCATTTTGTGCAAGTAATAAGAGATCCTTAAAATATTTTATCAGGTATAAAATCTGTTATCACGCATGCCAAATATTTTCCAGCTGAATGCATATCTCTATTCCACTAAACCAACCCAGCTCAGTTACCTCCTGAATTTTAATCTGCACAGGAATTATTTTACAAATAATGTATATGAATGCTGGTGTGAAATGATTCCAGTGTATGGCTATGTAGTAAGAATCTGTAATTCAGAAAATTTAGCTGTGTTCCTCTGCAATGTGACAGTGAATTATGAGGATTGATAGTAACTCAGAGCGACATATAATTCAGTAGATTTTAGGCCTTTCACCTGTCACATACAGGAACACCGAATTGTATTGTCTTCCTTAAATATAAAAGATGAGTGCTCCACAAAACATTTGTATAAATTTCAATTATCAAATTCAATTCACTGATCAGGCATCTTATAATAGGGAATGATGATCATTATTAGGCATAATGAAAACAAGAATATAATAATTTCAAAACTGAGATTTCTTTTTTTTTTTCCTTCAAGATGCTTTAACTTTCAGGAGAGGATCCTGGCAGGAAGAATTGGGACCTATTATCCAGAGAATTTGATGTCAAAAAACTAATAGGCTTGATGAACTCCTAAGGAAGATATTGCTTTTGGCATCAGGTCTTAGATTAGGCTACATCAAGGTATAGATTGAAGGTGTCATAAGACATGCACTAGTAGATTTTCAAGGCTTTCATCACAAAGATGGGAAAGAAAGCAGCCTTGTATATCCATCAGAGCATTACAGCCTTCAATTAATTATTTACATGTGTAAAATTTTGGCCTAAATTAACTGGACAGAATAAAACTGTTGATACTTAAAGGCCTAGTACTTTTCTGCACTATATCTGCTTGAGTCCATTGATAATTCATCAATTTACACTGACTGATCAGGCTCAAGATACTTTGAAACTTAAGGTGACACAGAAAGAAGTTCAGACAGCAGCACTTCCCTCTGAAAAAATAAGTTATTTTAAATACAGTTACTCAGCCAAAGAATTTCTAAATGCCTAAGCTTTCCAAGAGTCTGTTGCCTAGGATGAAACATTGTCTATAGTAAACAAGACTAAACATCCTTATTAATCGTCTTTTTAAATATTTACTTAGATGGAGAATATAGCAAGTAGGTAACAATAAGGGTATCTTTCTGTTTCTCATTCCCAGTTTCAAATCATGTGTCTTCGCTTGTTTTCTCAGACCATCGCTAATGTCTCAGACGTTGTTCTCATGCACGACACCTAGTAATAGTTCCATTCACTTGGCATTTTCTTCCATTCTATAGAAAATTCTTTATGAATTCTATACAAATTTCTTCTCTGACACTAGGTCTATTGTTCTTTGTGCGAAATCCAGAGAAATGCTACATGAAGCTGTAATTGAAAACATAGTGAGACCAGGGAATGACGATATTTTATAAAAATCAATATCTTGATACTTCATAGTCACAAATGGTAGCAAACTACTGATGAATACTAAGTGCCCAAGTAACCACGCAGAACAAGACTAATGGAATAATGCTAAGAATTAAGTGCTGTTTATCTGTATAGCCATGGAGTTAAAGTGGACCTTATGCAGAATTAAGACCAATAAATTTCCCTCAGTAATAATTTCTAATTTAACCCACACAATAAGAAACAAATGAACCATAATGTTTAATCCATGACTGTCTGGTTCTATGTGCTTAATGAATTAATGTTCTTAGTCCACTTAGTAGAAGTATTTTCACTTCTCAAATATGTTATCATAATTGATCCTAGATGTCATATCTATCATATTTTTTAAAAAAGAATTGATGCCACATCACTGCTGTGGGCACAACCCCAGGGCTGCTAATGTTCAGATTAGAAACCAGCACATTTTAAAAGTGCTCACTTTATTTGTAGATTTTAAATAGCACGACACTCTTATATTAACCAAATATTAGAGAGGAGGGAATTTTTGCAAAGATACGCTTCTATAATATTTCATCTATCAAGCTGTTGATTTCCAAACCAAAACAGGATATTACAAATTTAAGCTCCATTTAACCAGAAATTTGCAAAGCCCACTGTACCTGTGTGGAGTATTTGAATGTGACCACTTTGAAACAAAGCAATAAAAGAACAAAGGCAGCATCAATGACCACATTTCTCTGATTAATTTTCATTAAAATTATGCAACTCATGTTATAGTGTTTTTCCTTAATAATGATATGTTTTAAACAAACTATATCTTTCGATAAGAAAGCTTCCCTGCCCTTGCTAAAAGAAGCTACAGGAAACAAATTTCTAAGTACACTATTGACTGATATCTTTATAAAAATCCCTGAGTGATGAGTCTCACCTGGATGTGATCTGACCTACGCCTTACGTTTGTTCCTAGGTTTTAAGTTTGTTCAAATTTTTTTTGAAAATTTAGTATATTCACATGTGTTTAGATGGACAGACAACACAAGAGTCAGGAGTATGACATAGTGCATACCAGAAAAATGTAACCACCAAAGCCTGGCATTTTCTAAGATTCTCGGAAGTTCTTCCTTATGACAAGGATAATGAAATATGTCTAGTTCTTCTGAAGGGTCCAGATTTCTCCCACACCTATGCTAATTTCAACCCTCTGTACTTGCCACACCTATGCTAATTCTAACTCTCTGTACTCTTTCAGTCTAAGTACATGGGTTGCATCTAATGTCACCCATTACTTTGTCAAGGTGTGCCTGAGCAAAGACGGGCAAGAGCAAAACGATAACTCTTCTCTTACTACCTGAAGAGTTCATTGAGGAGTAAAAATCTCTCCCTCTTCCAATTTCTAGGTTTTTGTTCCAGTAAATCTTTCAAGAGTTACTTGTAACATTATCAAATACATCAAGTAGCATTAATTTCTAATGTATTGTGGAGCTCCTGATATCTTGTTCTGACAGAACAGCATCATTTTATACCAAATTAAATCAGGAATGCATTTCTACCAGTTCTTTTCATATTAATCCTGCTGTACCGGAGGCAAATTACATTATTTGCAAAAAATAACTCATAGAATAGTCTTCTTAGAAAACAATCAGAAAATTCTCCCCTCATGAACTTCCACCTCTCTGCTTTCCTGAGGAAAAAAAAAAGTCACTGTCTGCACTAGTACCTTGGATAGATGGCTTGGTGGATTTTTTTCATATCTTCTTCTTTCTTAAGCATAAATGTTGCAAAGTCATTTTTCTGTAGTCCCTATATATCACTGAGGTAGGTTCAAACACTCAGCAATCCTGAAAACACACCAATTGACTTCAAACCTGGAATGAAAGAAAATCATCCCAGCTGGAAATTTAACTATGTGTGATAAAAGTCGCACTGAATGTCCAGAAAGGAAATTTATATTTCAACCAAGTTGAGCAAAATTTGCATTATTTCTACACAACAAAGCCTCTTTGGGCCTCAGGAGATTATATATATTTTTCCTAAATTAATTTATGAATTATATTAGGTGTTTTAAAAAATATTTCACTTTCCCTTCATATTATTAATCTAACCATTATTTTAAAATAAGGCATAACTATACATACAATAATTTCCTCAGCAGTATGTCTAATTATATAATTCATCTACTTCTAATCACAAGCAGCAATAGACTTGTAATGACAAGTAGTATTTGTTCACTGGTATGGTTAATGTACATAAACCATGTGTTAAGCATATATTTTATATATATATTTAAAGGAAGTATATATTTAAATTTTCTCCTACTCAGCATAAAATTGCAGTAATCCTAATTTAAGTTAAAAGTAAAACAATGGCTAATTGAGCTACAAGACAAGCAGCTGTGGTTACGTTAGTCTTGGGATGAAATCTCACTGCAAATTAAACATCTGAAGTGAAAATCAGCCTGTAATACTTGTCTTTTTACTGGACCTAAAAGCCATTCAGCTTCAACTCATCCACTCACTCCTTTTTTCCAGAGGAATGTTTAAATGAGCTAGATGTATCTTATGCCAAATAATCCAAGTACATGAATTAACAGAACAGAGTTAGGGTCCTATACCTAGGAATAATTACAGAAATGATTTTATCTGCCATTTGAAGGACCCAGAATAAGATGAGCTGTCACAAAGCGTTGTGTCATGTCACTATACACACTTTATACAAGGAATATTTCAATTATTCATTTTTTCTCCTGCAGGGCCACAGCGTAAGGTGGCAGGTTTCCTCAGGCATCGTTAGATTTCCCATTGGGGTCTTTTCAACAGAAAGAGATTACCTGTATCACAGATTAAGTTCTATCCTTCTTGAAACCATGGTAGATTCAAAGTATAAGCAATCTCATCACACTGATTTTTAGAATTGGAAGAGAGGAAAGAGAATTACAGTGAATGGTGTGATAGGAAGATTCAATGTAATATACATATTCAAAATCTTGCTTGAATAATCTATATTTCAGAGCCCATTGCTCTATTTAATATATTGAACATTTCAGCTCTACTAATTCCCGCCCACGTAATCAGAAATTCACTGACAGCACTAGATTTCTGTGTCTTAAGCAAGACTAAAGCTCTTTATTGAACCTACATAGGTTAGTCTCATTGTTTCCTTGAATCAATGCAGAAAAGTATAAATATCAAGTAGCTGTTATACCTTTGTACCTGATAGACAGTAATCTTTCCAAACCAAATGCATGGTTGTTTCAGTAAAAAGCATAAATAATACAAACAATAATAAAACTCCCTGACAATAGAAATTATCATTTTAACAGTCCCGTGTCATTTACGGGAAAACGTGAAGGTCAGTACGTGTTAAAAAGACTGTATTTGAACAAAGAATTTGGAAAATAATTCAATAGAAGAACAAATTACTATTAGGAAGTATTAATTACTGAGGTCACAAAGCAGTCAGGGAATACTGTCGTTGTTGGGAAGATGCAGAATTAACTACTTCTGCTTGTCATGTAGAGTCCACCTGTCCATTCATAGGAAATAACAGGGTAGGGGGGAGGATGGAAACAAGAACAAAGAAATTCCCTCAAAAAGTCTGAGATATTTAGAATTTGCTATTTCAGACAGGATGACTCTAACACCAAAAAAATTCAGTATTATTAAACTATTTCTGAATAACTTTAAACTATCCCTTCTTCCACTGAACTTATATAAATACATGCATGCATATGTGTATGTTTGTGTGTAGGTATACATATAGAATATATATTAGCTGTCACCTTGTAGTTTGAAAAACTACCATGTAAATTATATTCATCAGAAAATTGCAGGCTAGCTATTAGTCAACTACCCCTTGTCATGTAGCTACTGCAGTTTTATGTTCAAAACAGTTCAAAACACACTGTTTTAATTCTCGGGGGGAAAAAATATAGCAATTTATTTGTTCTCTTCCTTTTAATAAAAATCAAACTTCAAAAACTAAAGACAGCTGAAATGACAAAAAAAAAATAAATAAAAGAGTTTAAAATAATCTCCCAGCTACTAGCAAAAAACATACCACTTCTATTTAATATAGTAATCCAAGATGGGTAAAGATTATTTCTCAAGCATCTAAACATATCCAATCATTAGCCTCTCCCTTTACCTCTTCAAAAGAATTCCCAAACAATACAGTTTTCTTTTTCAATTCTTTGTAAAGTCATTCTTCCCATTCTTTATGAAGGTGGAAACACTATATTAGTTAACTAACAAGCATACTTGTTAACTGTTGGTATCATAGAAATTAAAATCTTTGCTAGCTATCTGCTAGTTAACAACCCTTTAGCCATGAAAAGATTTCACATAGTCTATGAACTCCTTTTGTTTCCTTTTATATTCTGGGACATAGTCAGGCTTTTAATGTTGACCAAAAAAATTAAGACTGACTTTAATGATTTTTTAATTAAAAAAGAAATAAACAAAAAAGCCTCACTAAAACAAAATGTTCCACAACATGCAGTTCTGAAATAGGACATTATTCAGGAGTTGCTTTTTTTGTTTATTTTTTAAAATGTCATGACTTAAAAGAGAAAAGGCCAAACATGCATTGACCCAAAACACTACCTAAACTGGTGGTGGAGAAGAAAAGAAAATATATTAGAGAATTATATGGGAAATGATAAACTGAGATGGAAAGGTCAGCAAGTAGATTATTACATCATGGTTTCATTTAAATTGATCCTTTTATAAAAAACTTTTCATTTCAATAAATTTCAACTTCATAATTAAATAGTTTATAACACAATGAATAAAATAACTGTACTATACATTCTAGGGCAACTTCCAATCTTGCAAAATAAAATTTAAGTAACTTAGAGAACCCTTGGACTCTCTCTCACCTCCATAAGGTAGATATACACACACAGTCTCCTATCAGATAACATACAGCAGTGGAAAGCCATGAGAATTATTTTGGGTGGGAGGAACAGCTCTTCACTGATATTCAAGAAAACATGGTTATATAACTAAAAAACAAGAATACTGATTGCCACGTCATGTTATATAGTTGGTACCAGTCAATACCCTAAGAAATTTCTAGAATTTCCAAGTCCATCATTAAAATAAATAAGGCATATATATAAACCCAAAATGAAGCATCCACTTAAGTATCTCACCAAACAGCATTTTCATCTTTAAAGACAAATTATACGCAACAGGTTGACTAAAGCTCACTGAACAGGTTCACTGAAGCTTCACACGTAAAAGTAATTTCATCAAACAATAGCCACCAAGCAATCAGGCAGCTAGTTCACCCCAGCTTTGAAGGTTCCTTTTTCAGTCAGTGGAGAGGACTGCCTCCAGGCAACGATCACAGAATCACTAGGTTAGAGAAGACCCACTGGATCATCAAGTCCAATCATTCCCATCAATCACTAAACCATGCCCCTCAGCACCTCATCCACTCATCTTTTAAACACCTCCAGGGAAGGTGACTCAACCACCTCCCTGGGCAGCCTGTTCCAGTGCCCATTGACCCTTTCCATGATTTTTTTTTCCTAATGTCCCACCTGAACCTCCCCTGGTGGAGCTTGAGGCCATTCCCTCTTGTCCTGTTCCCTGTTGCTCAGGAGAAGAGGCCAGCAACCTCCTCTCTACAACGTCCCCTCAAATAGTTATAGAGAGCAATAAGGCCTCAGCCTCCTCTTCTCCAGGCTAAACAGCTCCAGCTCTCTCAGCCACTCCCTGTAAGACCTGTTCTCCAGCCCCTTCACCAGCTTTGTTGCTTTTCTCTGGACTCACTCCAGAGCCTCAACATCCTTCTTGTTCAGAACTGAACACAGGATTCAAGGTGTGGTCTCATCAGTGCTGAGTACAGAGGGAGAATAAGCTCCCTGGACCATGATACATTCTTCCTGACAGGCACCTCAGGTTAGTGAAGCACCACCTAAAGAGACCTCAGAGAACTCAGAGGTTCTCTTTAGTTCTGACTAGATGCCCAGGTGGCAGGAAGGGGAAATGAAGGGATAAAACTCTCACATTCAATTGTTAATGATTCTAACAGAAGAATTGGCAAAGCTAAGTTCCCTCTTCTTCAGACACTTATTATTTCAAACTGAAAAGGAGAATAAAAATATTTGAGAACTTTTGCACTTCTGTCTCTCAGTTCTGTATTAGTTATTATCTTCTTTTATGAGCAGTGATATAGGAATCCACATGAAGTGAGCAGCAAGAGAAAAAGTAATCGTTATTAGGCAGAGAAGCAATGAGACATTTCAATGTAGAATATTTGAGAATTTCAAGAACTGGAAAAGTTCCCTCTATATATCCCTCTCTTTATGAGTACATATAGTTAATTTTCCCACACTGTATGATGGTGACTAATGTGAGACATCAAAGTATCAGCGTTACTTTTATTGCATTGATAACAATCCAGAAGTCACGTTCCAAATTTCACTATAAAGTGAAACTGTTAAAAATCCTATCCAGCCTCTCTTCATCCATCAGTGAATACCTATTAACTTCTGTAGCATTACTACAGACGTTCTCTGCCACCAATTTAAAGGCATTCATCACCTTTAACATTGAAAAAGCCTTAACATAACAGCTTCTGTAGAAGTATGATACCATATCACTTTCTGCCACAAATACCTGAAGAAAATAGCAGTTCCTGCCCTGTATTTATACCTCATGTAATGTTTAATAAGAATTTGCATGAAAATCTCATATATCTTGACATTAAGACATTAAACTATATTGTCATTGCCCATGAAAATTCAGCACAACATCCCGTAAACCCAGCCTACCTAGGTAAATTAATTATTCATTAATTTCATACATAAAAAGATACAGCTACCCTTAGCAGTGACCTTTGAATCTTCCTTAATGAGATACTCTTTTTCCTGATGCACACTGAATTACTGTACTTCATACACATCTCATCAGTTATGTTCTTTAAGCATGAAGAGAACTTTTAAGTTTATATTACAACTCACACAGAAACCAGTGGAAAAATTTTGAGTCTTCCAGCTCTCATAATTTTCCATGCTTTCTTCCTCACAGAGATACCTTGTCTCTTTGGAAAGACCCGAGTGCTCCCTTTCATGTCATTTAATTGTATAGGGGAATACCAAGCAGTTTGGTGAATGTTTTCTTCCATATTAAGTCTTTTGTCATCTGCTGTTCTACAGATCCAGCAGCCATTTGCATTTGTTTAATCAGGACCTAGAACAATTATAGTAATGAACTTTCATTCTAATGAATGGATCTTTATTTTTAATAAATAATGTACAGCCCATGTGAAGTTTAACTTGACCCTACTTAATTTAGAGACCGAGATAAAAAGCTATTGTTTCTGTTGTGGCAGAAGCTTTAATTGTGAGGTCAGGCAGGCAGTGGAGCAGGTTGCCAAAAGGCACAATGCAATCTCCACCTTTGGAAATTTTCAAGTCAAAATCAAATAAAGCCCTGAGTCATAGCTCACCCTGCTTTATGGACAAGGCTGTGCCAGAGACTTCTTGAGGTTGCTTCCAATATAAATTATCCTATGAAACTACACTTAAAGAATAGAGATAGCACAATGCAGAATTTAAAATGTTACTTCTGACTTCAAGACAAGACTTGGAACATGCAATGACAATTATATATCTCAATCCCAAGTTGTTATAACCACCATAAAAAGATTGACATCAGGCATGTGCTGAAGTAGTTGTCTAATCTTCAGCTTATTTATATCTTGCTTAATTTTTTTATGTTTTCTCATGTGGATTGACCCTCATTTATTTGACAAATATAAATAGCTTTCCATTATTTAAATTTGATAAATTACATGGTTTCCCTACCTGTTCTAAGGGTTCTGCACAAAGACTGCCTCATAAATTTTTTTGAAGATTTTCCTGTCCTTAGATCTCTCATTCAGAAGTACTAACGATATTTTGTTTTCATAAAAATATTTCTTAAAAAATGAAAAAAGTTGAGTTGTTTATTATTCATAATTATTTCTATCATCTGGCCATAATAATCATAATAATCAACAGCCTCCGTCATTCTTTCTTCAATATCATACAGGAAATACTAAAACATAGGCTTTAATCAACTTTTTCTCATGCTCAAAATAATAATGCTATTATAATGAAAATAGTCAGAAATTGTTCTTCTTTAGATCCTTTTGTTTCCTTATTTTATCCTCAACAGATAAATACTGAAGTTCCACTATTTTGTTAAATCCTTTGATTTTTAGTTTTGGTATTGATATGACTGGGTTGAACTTTAAAAGGCCTTCAATTGTAAACTAGTGTCTTTTAATAGAAAAGAGTAAAGCTCTTGTTTTCATCGTCAGATTCCAGCACAGCAGAACTAAACTGAAAATTACTTGCATTCTTCTCAGTCTTTCAGATTTAAAATTAAAATCTGATTATTAGAAGGATATACTCAGCACTGGTGAGGTATGTTGAATACTACATCCAGTTTGGGGCCCCTCACTACAAGACAGACACTGAGGTGCTGGATTGTGTCCAGTGAAGGGCAGCAGAGCTGCTGAAGAGTCTGAAGCACAAGCATTATGAGAAGCAGCTGAGGGAACTGGGTTTATTTGGAGAAGAGGAGGATGAGGGGACACTTTATTGCCCTCTACAACTACCTGAAAGGAGGTTGTGGTGAGGCAGGTGTTGTTCCCTTCTCCCAAATAAGAAATGACAGGATGAGAGGAAATAGACTAAACTTATGACAAGGGGGGGTTACATTGGACATCAGGAAATATTACTTCACAGGAAGGGTTGGAGCATTGGAACAGAATGCCTAGAGAATTGGTTGTGTTACTGTCCATGGAAAGACCTAAAAGATGAGTAGACATGGTGCTTTAGGGGCATGGTTTAGTGATGAACTTGGCAATGTTAGGTTAATGGTTGAGCTCTATGATCTTGAAGGTCTTTTCCAATCCAAACAACTCCATGATTCTGTGAAATACTATTGTAGTTTCATTTAATTGGGTTATCAACACTGATAAAAAAAATTAAAAAGTAAAATATAGAAGTTACTCTAGCTTAAGTGAATTGATATTAAAGCTGAGACAATGACTGACATCTGAGCTGCAGGAAGCAGGTCAGCTAAGGATTGTCATGCTGATCTGCTATGCAGACTTTCATGCTCAGCTTTAGTATCTTAGTTCTGCGATAACTATCACACATACCATTATATTTTCTGTTATCATTATTATTGCATTTAATCTGTTTGAATTTAATATGACACAACCTATTTAATTATATAGTTCATAATACCCATATCTACATTTTCACTTCAACCATGCAACAAACTACATTTTACGTTTACTAAGTCGCTATAAGCAGTTGCCACTTTATATTTGCATTCAATAGCAAGTACATGCCACAGTGATGTTCATATAACAAGGCAATAATCAGGAAATGACATTTTGAAAACCATGGTATTTTTTAAATTGCATACATGCAAAGAAAAAAGTCAACTAAAGCCACCTCCCTGCTTAATTGGCTGGTTTTATCCATAGACCTGTCACACAAAGAACATGACTGCCAGAAACACTCCGTTTCACATGGCTGCTAAGATTAAAATCACAGAGTATGTCATCATTCCTTTCAAAAAGGAGGGAAATCAACATAGCTTTTTTTTTTTTTTTTATTGCACATGCAGTATGAAAATAGAGAGTATTTATTTCTGGGTTTTTATCCTTTCGTTTCTCAAAGCACTTTGCCTATCAAAAGAAAAAATCCCCCAAATTTTTAAAAAATCTTAAAATAATAGAATTTTTTCATAAAAATAATTATTGTTAATCACACATTTCTTGATAGGAAAACATATTTTTTCTAGAAGGTAATGGAAAACTTCCTTGGCTTTAGGCAAGATTTTCACAACATAGAGGCTTTAGTTTCCAGTCACCAGTGGGCAAGATAAAAACTAGAATATATCTAAAATTAAATTTGTGTTTATTTTACATAGATTTAGAAGTTAATACAATAAAAAGATAGAAAAATACTTACTAGAAACTTTTAGAACTCTGTTTCTTCTAAGATGGAATGAAAATCCAAAGCCTGATTGATAGTTTCAGAAAAAAAATTACATGGACCATTTTCAGTTCCTGTAGTCCTCAAGCATACAAAATTCGCATTCTCTCAGAAATATTTGATTAGTTTTACTTTTAAATAGAAAATCATTTTCACACCATTGTTAAGAGTGGGAAACCTAAAATATTTCTATATGTATATTACATTGTCATGCTTTTCAGTAGATTTCAATTTCAAAGATTCTATTAACAGAAATAACTTTTTTTCCCCCAAGGTAGATCGTTAATTTAAGATCACATTTCTGCCAGGCTTCATTCGCTTCTGTTTTGCAGCAGATGACCAGATATTAACTGTTGTAGGAATTTCACGGGAAAATGTGTTTGTAACAGTTGTTCATTAAATTTTAATCTTACTTTCCCCAGCTGACTCTTCTCAATGAAAAATTTTGCCCCATATATGACAGCTGTAGTTATATCCTACTTCAATTAACAAACAGAAAGCTATATAAAATGTAAAAACTATTTTTTATAAATATAAGACTGAAATCATAAATCAGTAGGTCAAAATCAGCTCTGTTTTACTGAAATAAATTCTGAGTAATCCATAAACTTCAACAGTCATGTAAAATTCCTTTTTCTGTGAAGTATTTGTGAAAGTAATTTTTTTTCCATGCATCCACATTCCTCAAGATAAGCTGTTACTACAGTAGGTCATATAGGTCGTGTTTCACTGCTGAAAATACCAGATTGTCACAAACAAATCATTTGTGATGGATGAACTCTCTTCATATGGCAAACAAACAGAAATAAGCTATACTTTCATCAAAGGAAGCCCCAGACATAGCAGTGCTGAAGGCACAAGTTATTTAATCACTTAGTCACCACATTGTAATTTAAGTTACACAGGAAAAGGGTTTGCTGTTTCAAGAAGTGTCTTAAGTTTAGTCCAACTGATAGAGCTATTGCAACTTGTTTGAAAGTCTATCAAAACAACAATTTGCTTTTTCCTGTACATTTCAATTTTCCAATATGCTGCATTATTCTGTATTCAAACTGCATTTTTGTCTTACAGAAACAATTAAACTTTTAGCTGTCTGCAGAAATTAATTCGTCAAAATACTTTTCTAATTTTAGCCAGAAAAGCGGTAATATGAAACTTTTGAGAACTACTAAGTCTCTCTTCTTAAATATTAATTTTTATACCATAACATTGTCACAAATCATAGCAAAAAAAAACCTTTAAAAATGCACTAGTGCTCACCATCCAAAAGAAAACAAAAGAGTTTATCAAAATATTGAGACAGGGTCATTTGATTTCTTTTTAAGTTATTATTATTATGAAAATTAAAATTTTAGTTAAGAAAAAAAAACATTTCAACTTCCCGGTTCAGCTACTTTTTCTTTCTTTCAAATAACTACTCGCATATGCTAAGTGGAGTACTAAAATGTAGGAAAAAAAAATAGACCAAAACAACAGTCTTTCAAACTTTTTTAGAAACTACCTTATGGAAGTCTTAAATAGAGCTATTAATTGTCCATTCAGGATTGCATTTGATTTCCTTAAACCAGATTTAGCAAAAGTATGGAATGAGGCAAGGCACAGGGGAAGAAATCCACAACATAAGCCTCATAGGCTTTTAAGTTTAGATCAAAAGGTATTGATTTACAATTCTGAGGATGAAGACAGTGGTGAAGAAAACAGGAAGATTTGAAGTAAAGTGCTGAGATCAGTGATAGATCTGAATTTAGCCATCAGTTCCATCAAATAAAAATAAGGCAAATGGCCTTGTAATAAATATGCCTTCCTTTTCTCAACCTACTTGTAATACTGGCAACTATGTTAGTGTAAAAAAAAGGTAAAATAAAGCCATGTAGAGGAAAACAACCAGATGAAACCAAACCAAACCTAAACCCCAACAACTTCTATTCTAGCACAATCATACAATAAATGTAACTGAAAGGTTGGAGGACCACAAGATATACAGCAGATAAAAATGGGTGAAAGAAAAGTAAGGTCTCCATCATATAATATAGTGAGCTTTTATTCAAACCGAAGTGCAAAACCATTACTGCCTAAGCAATGAGATGACCAGACATCCTTTCTGTTAAAGATGCAGCTCATAGGTAGGGGGACATCAAGCAGTGCAGAACATATGTATGTTTGGTTTTGTTTGAGGGTAGGTAGGTAGTTTTTTAATCTTCTAGTTTTGGTTTTATTATTATTAAGTATAATTTTGCTGGCACAGAGAAAAAGCTTTTACAAGAAGAATGGAATTATTTTTTCACCATGACAATATCACTTTTAATATCACTCACACATGTTAAAAATCCTCCTTTATGTTAGTCAGCTGATTTTCTGATGTTTTTTTTTCTAAACATCATTAAGACAGCAACAAGGTCAATAATTCTAATGAGGTTTTTCTATTCCTCCCAAATTCAAACAAAATAGCATTGTTTTTCCTTGTCCTCACTGGTGCTAAAAAACAGCAGGGTTTTAATCAAGCAGTTGGTATGTTGACTTTGCTATATGAAAATCAAGCCAAAAAATATCAGGCTTTCATTCATAGGAATATTTTTTGTAGACCACAAAATGCTAATAAAACGGGGTTTTTTTTCTGAAATGACAATAAGTAGCAAATAGATTAATTAGTTTGTTTGCATTCAATTCATATAACTGCATTTGCTCTCCTTATCCTCAGCAGTCATTTATTTGTCATTTTGAGCTTTATAAAGAACCAATTTATTGTTAATAATAAATATAACCTGATCAAAAAGATCTGGTAACACAGACAGCTTTTGTATCTTCTTATAAAAGGTTCTTTTTTCTCAGTGGCACTTTTTCTTCAGCTTAAAAGAAAGCAGTGGTCATGTATATAGTCTCTTGAGCAAACCTTTTATCAAGTACTTCACTGAACCTAATAGAAATAAAAATGCATAATTTCTCAAGCAACAATGCCCATCACCAGTTTCAACCTCAGACTACATGAAAGCATCTAGATAGCTATCTAAGGATGAAATACACTACTGCCATTCAGAGACAACAAAAAAATGCTGTGCAGAGATAAAAGACCCAGAGGTAGAATATCTGAATCACTCGTTATAAGGCAGAGTAACAATGCTGCTTTAGCCAGCTAGATGAATGCCAGAGTTATTCGATAACATCTGAGGACCCCATATGGTCCTCACTCTGTACACTGGACTAGGCGATAAAGAAATACAGAAGGCAATCTTAAGAAATAAAGTTACTACAGAAAAGATATTAAATGTATTGTATAATCTAGCTGATTAAAATTACCATGTTGCCTACCCTGTCTGAAACATCTTTGGAAATTGAAAGAAAACATGATAGGTCATTGGTAGGGCTCAAAAGCCTTCAATTCGTGCCAGGGAAAGTCATGGAAGAGGTGATCTTGAGTGCTATCATGAAGCACATACAAGAGAACCACGTGATCAGGCCCTGTCAACATGGGTTCACAAAAGGCAGGTCCAGCCAAACTAACCTGATAACCTTCTACGACAAAGTGACTCGGCTGTGGATGTATCTTCCTGGACTTCAGTAAAGCCTTTGACACAGTTTCTCACAGCATTCTGCTACAGAAACTGTCAGCCTCTGGCCTGGACAGGTGCACACTTTCCTGCATGGAAAACTGGTTGGATGGCCGGGCCTAGAGAGTGGTGGTAAATGGTGTTAAATCCAGCTGGAGGCCAGTTACAAGTGGGGTTCTCCAGGGATCAGTGCTGGGTCCAGCCCTCTTCAATGTCTTCATCAGTGACCTGGATGAAGGCATTAAGGGTACCCTTAGCAAGTTTGCAGATGACACAAAGCTGAGTGGAAGTGTTGATCTGCTGGAAGGTAGGGAGGCTCTGCAAAGGGATCTGAACAGGCTGGACCACTGGCAGAGTCCAATGGCATGAGGTTTAACACAGCCAAATGCCAGGTCCTGCACTTGGGGCACAACAACCCTATGCAGAGCTACAGACTGGGAGAAGTCTGTCTAGAAAGCTGTCAGGAGGAGAGGGACCTCGGGGTGTTGGTCGACAGCCGACTGAACATGAGCCAGCAGTGTGTCCAGGTGGTCAAGAAGGCCAATGGCATCCTGGTTTGTATTGGAAACGGTGTGACCAGCAGGTCCAGGGAGGTTATTCTCCCTCTGTACTCAGCACTGGTGAGACCGCTCCTTGAATCCTGTGTTCAGTTGAGGGTCCCTCACCACAAGAAGGATGTTGAGGTTCTGGAGAGAGTCCAGAGAAGAGTAACAAAGCTGGTGAAGGGACCTTATGAGGAACATCTGAGAGAACTGAGGGTGTTTAGCCTAGAGAAGAGGAGGCTGAGAGGAGACCTCATTGTTCTCTATAACTATTTGAGGGGAGGTTGTAGAGAGGAGGGATGTGGCCTTTTTTCCTAAGTGACAGGGTACAGGACAAGAGGGAATGGCCTCAAGCTCTGCCAGGGAGATTTAGGCTAGACATTAGGAGGAAGTTTTTCACAGAAAGGTTCATTGGGCATTGGAATAGGCTGCCCAGGGAGGTGGTTGATTCACCTTCCCTGGAGGTGTTTAAGGCACAGGTAGATGAGGTGCTGAGGGACATGGTTTAGTGATTTAGTGTTAGATAGGAATGGTTGGACTCAATGATCCGATGGGTCTCTTCCAACCTGGTGATTCTATGATTCTATAATTCCAATCCCTTCCCTGTCACTTATTTTCCCCAAACTTCTTTTTGGTCCCAGAATGAATGTAGAAGCTTAAACTGGGACTGTTTACACATAACACTAGTACAAGAAAAGGCAGAAAAAAATAAGAGCAATGTACAATGGAAAGGGACATCAATAAGCAAATCAATTCACTCTCACAGTATTGCAATAACAGCAACTACCTGATAATATTTAATATGTTGATGTGTAAAAAATTAATTAGTACACTGTTAAAATGTTTCACTAGACTTCATAGTAAAGTAGAACCCAGTCTGATTCACATTCTTATCCTGATTTTGGGGGGTCGGAGGGAGTAGAGAGGAAAAGTGCAATAAATAGGAAAGATGACCTTTTGTGTTACAAATGTTAAGTAAATGTTAAGTAATTTATTTCATTTATATATTGTTTTTCCAAACATAGCAAATAATGGTCCAGGGCTGGGGGGGGGCAAAAAGTGTTAACTGAATATATCTTTTTTCTAAGCACTTATATAGAAGTGCAACACTTATATTAAAAAAGGATTTTGTTTTATCTTTGGTTAAGCCATTGATTCCAATAAATTTCACAATCATTTTTTTTAAAAACAGGTACATTGACCAATGTCTTCAAGGCACAATTCCCCTCTAGAAAAATAGAATTAAGCAATATTAGAGGTTTCAGTAAATTCCTGTATCTATCCACAGCAGGAAGTGAGAAATGGGATCAATCAGTATTTTTAATCAGAAGCTGTCACAGTGCACTGTTGCACAAGTCTATAGATTACTATGCTATTAAACCAAGCTTTGTTAAGTTTTATCATGCCAACATTATAGAATAAAGATGATTCTTTCTGACAATAGTACAGACACGTAAAATGTCACTTGTGATAGCAAACACCATCTATTCCACTTTGAAAAAAACCACTGTTCAGAAAGGGACAATTTAAGAGCAACGTGCTTTAAATACTGAGGGATGACTGAAACTAAGAGAAGCATACAGTAAAATCTTAACATCCCAGCAAAAAAATGAAGACTTTATCAACTTTACTTCTACCTAGGCAACTCCTCATTAGAAACTTTCTCCTTGTTGGACTTTCAGGTAGGAACAAGCCTTATGAGGAACAGCTGAGAGAGCTGGGGGTGTTTAGCCTGGAGAAGAGGAGGCTGAGAGGAGACCTCATTGCTCACTACAACTACCTGAGGGGAGGTTGTAGAGAGAAGGGTGATGGTCTCTTCTCCCACGTGACAGGGGTCAGGACAAGAGGGAATGGCCTCAAGCTCCGCCAGGGGAGATTTAGGCTGGACATTAGGAAAAAGTTTTTCACAGAAAGGGTCATTGGGCACTGGAACAGGCTGCCTAGGGAGGTGGTTGAGTCACCTTCTGTGGAGGTGTTTAAGGCACGGGTAGACGAGGTGCTGAGGGGCATGGTTTGGTGTTTGATAGGAATGGTTGGACTTGATGATCCAGTGGGCCTCTTCCAACCTGGTTATTCTATGATTATATGACACTTGGGTTTGCTGCTAAAAGAAAATTTAATACACTTCACACATTGCAATTTTACTTCAGGAATATTCTAATTCTATATATCTCACCTACTTAGGTGAATGACATAAAGAGTTTAAGCTCAGCATGACTAAGAAAAGAATAAATTAAGAACAAAGTACAATCACAATCACCACTGACTTACAGCCACTGTAACTGAATTTATTATGTAAATTGGAATTATAAAAAAAAAAACAAAACAAACCACACCACCAAAGTCTGGAAGATGCTGTAGAGAAGACTTTTTTCAAGGACATGCAGAATACTGAGCATTTCATGGCAGGATAATAACAGCAACAAAATATATTGTGGAAAAAAGAAAAGCATCCATAATTGGATTGGCATTAAAGTGACAAAGGGAAATGTAAAGCAAAAGAATTCATGCAAAGAATCTGAAGCATTGTGTTTGCATAAAACGTGATCATTTTAAACTGTATTGACACAGACAGATGGAAAAACATAACTAAAGAACAGGGTAAAAATTAGACATATTTTGAAAAAAATACCACCACAAATATTACTTTAATAACACTTTATTCAGTGCCTAACAGAAAAATCTGAAACTGTTTAAAACTATAGCTTCCTGAATACAGCAGAATGCAAGATATTTCTGCAATGGCCTTCAGAAATAGCTCACTGAAGTCATCCAAATAATAACAGCCCACTGTGACCATAGTGACTGAAATATTACAGTTCACAGTCTTCTTTCACCAATAATAATTTTAAAGACTAAAAACTATGTTCACAGTTCTTGCTTATGTGCTAGGTCCTATTCTATACAGAAACCCTAACTCACCAAAAGAGTGGTCAAAATACTAGCAAAGTGACTGGATAAGGCAGTACTGAAAATCTGATGTCAAACATTAGCATAGAACCATAGAATCATAGAACAACCAGGTTGGAAGGGACCCATCGGATCATCAAGTCCAACCATAATCTGTGCATTCGTGTTAGCAACACTGGTGGTCAAACAGATGTTACGCTTCTTAGAATTTCTTATGTCCCTGAGAGAAAAAGGAAGTAAAAATATCCTCAGATCATCTAGGTAAAATACAGGGAAGCTCCAAACCTGAGACGTGATCTATTCTCACACATCCTGTGATCCTGAACCTAATAGTTTTGATTCAACAGGAAAGCTGGAAACCCCAAGACTCCTACATGGTTATGGAGATATAGCATATAGCATAAATGGACAGTGGTTACACAAATATATGTTTAATTGCAGAATCAAAACTTGCTTACTGCATAAGAACTTACAAAATTAAACATGTAATGTAGCACATGCAACACAGTGTTTCATTAGACAATGGTTTTTAATGGTTTTTTTAATTCTTGTTTTTGTAATTAAATAAAAATTTGTTAAAATCTAAGAGAATTTCTTCTAGACTTGATACCATGACATAATCTTCCCTTCAGGAATTGAAACCAAATACCCTTAATTCTGGTCAGAGCAGTTGGCAGGTATTACTCTACACATTTTAGAGATGGAAGTGACCTGCCTAAGGCCACAGACAACACATCACTTTCAGAATCATTTGTAAAAACAACTTGTAGAAAAGCTTCCACAAAGACTGCCACACTATGCAGATCACGTTAAAAAATTTTGTGTTTAAACTACAAATCTAATGCTTAAATTACCTTTAAACCATTTACCTGAATAATTTCAAGGAGATGGTAATTCCGTACACAGTCTTTCATCTCAGACTGAATATAGATACAGTAAGCAGTGAATAACTTTCCATTAAAAAATCTGCTACTGTTTAAGAGACTTGTTATTGTTACCCACATATTATGGCAAAGAAATAGGCACAAAATGAAGATTCATCTAATCAGAATTCAACAACACTCAAAGTTTCAATTTTTAACTCTTAATGGGTCTGCAGAGAACGCACAGTGGTAGAATTGGAAATGGAGAATTGGAATGTCTCAATAAATCATAAGCCAGTGTAGGTTTCACTGCAGAAAATTTAAGTAGTTAAGAAAATAAAATGTACTTTGAGAAGAACCAGCTTTCATCTGGCCTCAGGATGCATAGGCACACAACCACTTTCTCATCACACAGCACTCAAGCTTATTGAGAAAAAACACTCTTGATTTTAACCAGGTAACATCCCACTATTGAATACTGAGTAACCTTCATTGCACAGATCATGAAAATAACCACTTCCTAGAACAATCTTATACATGCTGCAAAGTGAGACAAAAGTAAAAATCAGACAATCATTTCCTTTTTATTGGTAAATTAATAAAGCTTTTTGAACCAATCTTTTAGGACAAGTAGTACCCAAATCAGAGATCAGAAAAATTGATATCCTTTAAGTGAACATGCTTTTTATACGGGGGTCAGAAAAAAATGTGCGACTTATCATTGCCTTGAAAATAATATTTAACATGAGATCTCTTCTTGCATTTACAGTAAAAAGCCAAGAGTGTTCACCTGCAGATGTTGCAATGTTTTATTGGCATTAACATGCTCCCAGTGAAGTTGAAAAATTTCTTAATCAATAATAAACAAGAGAGTTGCTAATGGATGAATGATGTTAATTAAACATGGTATGAACGTCCTGTGAGACCTAGTTACATGAAAGGAAAACAGTAATCAATGTAATTTTCCTCCATTTCCATTTTCTGTTTGAAAATAACCTCCACATTTGTAAATCCATCCTTCTGCTCTATGGTTATGCCTCTTTTCCAGCACATTTTCTCTAAAACAAAGCTTCACAAAAGACAAAAATAATTTGTCCATCAGCAGTTTGTAATGAAGAATCTGCAATATGGGTTTCTTGTAATTATAGCTTACAGGACACAGAAGAAGTTGTCTATGAAATGCATAAAAAGAAATTTTCTCTCCTAACCCCAAAATTATTTCCAACCTTCCTGTTGCCTTGCATGCAGTCTAACTCGATGGAAGTAATGACTTGTGATAAAGCAATGAAGCCCCCAGGATGAACTTTTAAAAGAAATACTGAACCTCTTCCCACTCCTCCTTAACTGTGAAGTACAAGTGGAACAATGTAATTATTCACTGTGTGTTCTTAGCAAAGGTATTTTCAAAGCAGCCATACTTCACATTACTGCTGTGAGGAAAATGATGTAATAGCTCATTACTGGATTCCTATTTTTATTTTTAGGTACCCCACTTTTCTATTTGAGGAAATTATCCCACAAGCTGGAATATGCATTTATGTGATCCTTTCATTTTGCTTATTAACAACTGAGAGAATTGAAAGATTTTGCAGTCCAGCATGTATATATACCTCCTGCTGATGAGAGATCTTCGTGCATAAGGGTCCTTGAATACTCAGAATACAAACGCTTCACAAAATACTGAAGAATACTTCTTTGCATGCCTTTTGACAGAAATCATCTCTCTTATTCATGGTATCCCTCAAAATATAAGGAAGTATGTGTGCACTGGGCAAAATAATTGTGTTTGAGGAAATACGGAAAATGGAAAAAAACCCTACATTTTCACAATTAAAATTCTTTATGCTGTTAAACAAAACCACATTTGCAGACAAGGTCTTTACTCCAGATATAAAGACGTACATAAACCATAGATCAGTATAACAGTACAACGTAACTGCCAGACACATGCACATATTGAAAACGTGAAGCTGCCGCATCAAATTCTGATAATACTAAAAAAATGGCATAAAGGCCTCATCACTGGAAAGAGTTTATTACCAGTGTGTGTGCATAAGAAAGAGATTTGGTTTTCTGCTACTATTATATAAAAAATATTCCTTCTTACTATGTGGGTTATTGCACATTCCTGGATTTATTTTCCATTCTTACTTTTTAAGTATCAATACTGGTTTATTTTTTCCTTTCTATTTTTCCTGAGAGGGAGACCACTGGGTTCTACATTCTCAAGGGCCTGCCTAGACGCGACAACATTTTAACATCTAATTAAATTGGTTCGTATAGTTTTCCTAAAGAAGTAGTAAAATCTTTGATCTAGTTATATTTCCTTCTCAGAACAATGCTTCCCATTTTCTTTAAGCGGAATTATGTTGTAAATGTGACCTGGTTTTAACTTTGTTAAACTTTCAAGTAGATCTGCTAGGTATACTTGCACAGTGGCTAATATTTTTCATTATTATTCAAGTTATAGCTTTACTTGCCTATATTCTAGCATCAGGTGCAGCTAAAAGGAAGTTTTACAGTGGTACTTTGAGGATAAAGAACAGGAAACATTAACTGTTTCCGTTTGACAGAAAAGACACTGCAATTACTAAATATTTTGCTACAATTCGGGCTTTCATTTTCATTTGCCAGCATTTCACCCTCCAGTGCAATTTCATTCCAGCTATTTAGGGTACAGATTGTGCGTACATATCTGATATTTTGAAGCATATAAGGCCTATTATAAAAACTACTGAAAAGAGGACTTTCAATAAAACCTTTTATGACAAGCACAGTGCCAAAAGACAAACTTCAGATCCTTCACAAATCATGGTGCGTGTTCACTTGGAACACATTTCAGATACTTCAAGGAAAAGCTCATAGGGAACAGTCAGAACGGATTTACCCAGGATACGACACAAATGAGAATATCATGTCAGATTCAACCACTCTTTGATCAATTGCAGTAAGTTTTATTTGAACAATATTACTTCCCAAAGTATTTTCCAGCCTGAATTTTCCCATGATTCCATTATACTAATTTAATAACTTTAATCTGAAAACAAAGAAAAAAAAAAAAAAGAAAAAATTTTACAGCTACAGTAACACCCCTCCGGCTTTTTATATTCTATTGTTCATATAAACACTATAAGGGAGGCAAAATAAAATTCAGTAAGGTAGAAAACATCTTCCATGTGAATTTTGGTCATTTTGAACTTACTTTGTACCTTAAATGCCAAAGAAAATAAAACATATTAAAATAATACCCCAAATTCAGATTATAGTTTAAAATTCTTTAATAATTTTGTTTCATTGCAACAAAAAAACCCCATTATTTATAATCTCATACTTGACGTGGGAGCTCTCAGATATACAATTTAAGTGACACCACATTTGCCAACCAAAACGTGTTCCCTCAACTATTTTGATCATTTTCAGTTATATTCACACAATGAAGGTGCACAGTTAAGCCACAACTCCAAGAAAGTACTGAAGTATGTATTCAATGCATTTCTGAAACAATGATCTATACACATACTATCACTCCAATTTCATAATGACTCACATTAGAATTTTACCACTTTTAGTTAAAATTAACACTCTGAAAGTGTGATTGAGCCTAAAGTTTTCCTCATTCCACCAACATTACCTCAAGCCCTCCCTATTTATTTCCCACACACCAAAAGGATTCTGGATGGTAAATAATGTTTTTGCTCACCAGATAACCAGCACTATATCTTGTGTATTAAGTTGAAGAGATTTTTAAAGATGTTCTCTTCAAAAGACAGACAAAAATGCACGGTACACAATAATAAAATAATAAAATGTCATTGTTTTCTCTCGTAGCTTTGATTTTATATGGTTTATTTTTCTCTCACAACTCAGAGTGACACTTAAACTACACATGCTTTATGAATTACCAGAAGCATTAGGATACAAATAATTAGTGTTTCCTCAATTTTCTTGAGTGTCTTTCAAGAGCTTTGAATGTTCTTATATTATTTAATGGGGAAAAAAGCCTTAAATCATGGGTTTGTGGAAGGAAATGTTATTATTTCAAACAATTGATATCACTATATTACCATTTCTTTCTTGTAGGCATTTATTTTTTTCACTAAGAACACAATTTAATCCTGGAAGTAAACAGAAAGATGTAATAATTTTATTTTTAGTGCTATATGATGTACATATTTCTACTCCATTGCAGATTTTAAAAATTGTTAACAAATACAACTTGATAAGATGCAAGTCGTGGGGTTACAAAGCTATCACATGAATTGCTGCAATGTCACATTCATTTTCCATCCTGTAGTGAGCTTTAAATAATCCTCAATCTATTTCACTCAGAAAAGACTAAAGAAAAAAGTTACTCTTTATGAGCTTGAATGTGAAGAAAAATGAATATCAATGGTAGCATTATCTTTTTGAAAATTAAGCTTCCAGTAATACAAACTGAAGCATTTTGATTACAATCAATTATGCTACTGCATGTACAATGGGTATTCCTATAGATTTCCATGTTTTTAGGATATAGTCATCTTCTGATGTCACAAAACAGCCTGGGTTTGAATAATTTTTGCAGGGTTTTTTTTTCACTTGCAAAAATAAGATAATATTTTTTCAGGCTGGTCTTATACTAGGTTGGGTTAAGTTGATTAAGAAAAAGTCAGTTTAGTAGCATCCCTGTGGCATGTTCCAAGCTAACACCCTTTGAAAAACAAGCAAAGTACCCCAAACTTTCTTCTACTCAGTGACTACTAGTTCCCTTTCAATTTACCTGAAAGCAGGAGGCTAATCAGCTAGGTCACTGATACTGATAGCTGCCCACATACGCATTCATTTTTTATGGCTTTCATTATGACATCTGGGACACATCAGATATGAAAAGTTAGTAAATTTTTGGACTCAAAGAAGCACGTTATTGAAGAACTAGCTGCACTAGCTATAGCTACAATGAAAACTTCTAGCAGAAAAAATTAATTACTTACTAAGCCTCAGCAGGCCTATTCTAAGATAATTTCAGTAGAATAGTTTTACATATTCATGAATTCAAAGAAATGCAATCGGCAACAGAGAGACTGGAAAAAATGAATCACCTTTTCTTATCAGTGTCTCACAGTCAGTTACATATAAACCTGATGAAATCTGTGCTCAAGTGTGTGCAAGCTCTACAGAAATGACTTGCAGGTGTGAAAAAAAAGTTTCAAATTCTCAATGATTTTACAGAGTTCTTTAAGCAGAAGACACCACAAGACATAAAATGTATGCCATATGAGCAACTATATCTTTTTTAAAAAATTAATTTCCACAAGTTTCCATTAAGTATCTTTGCCCAATTTTGTTCTTTTCTCCCAAATCTCCAAAGTAATAATTTTAAATTAATTTGGTGCACTGCAAGACATTAGTAACTACTTAACACAAAAAAGACTAATAGAACATAGCAGTCAAAACCAACATAAAAGTAGACTTTGCAAAAACAAAAAAATATTTCTATTTCCAAAACTTAAAGAATTGTTACAGTCTTTCCCTAACAATGGAGCACTAAATAGCATAGAAATGAGTCATTACAAAAGCAAATAATTATATTATACTTTTTAAGGTAGCATAAGAAAAAACATTATGAATGGCCTAAATTACAGCTAAGTAAATAATGTGCAAAGAAAAACAAATTTAATTGAGTTTTCTGCTTTTAAATAACCCTGATGAACTGACTGTTGACTGATTTTAGTACTCCTAAAGCTTATTTTGTTCAAAATATTTAGAAAAGTTATTGTAATTGTTGTAATTCTCCATTGTTCAGAAGCATTAGTCTGAATCAGTCAGAGAAACTATATAGAATTCCATAAATTAAGAAATCTCATCAGTGAATACATCTATCATTAATACTTACAACTTCCCATTTAAGTTACATTGTTTACAAATAACTTTGCTTATTTCTTTGGAGTTCAGTTTCCATTACTATTTTGCAAGCTAATCTTGTCTGTCCAAAGATTCCTACAACCTCCCTCATCATACTGCTAATGTATTCCAATGCTGACTGATAACACCTCTTTTTACCACATTCAGTTTCTCCATACAGCAGATTGTCAATGAAGAGCATTAGAATAAAGTAGCACACTTATCTTCTTATTATTGATGATAAACTGTGATTCCAATAAGCAATTATACAGGTTTACAGTTGTCATAACAATGACTCCATTGGAATTTTTTCTCTTTCCAACTGGTGTTTGGGAAAAGAGATTTAAACCTTTACTGTATGTTTAGAACTGCTCTGGGTCAAAATGTTCTTTTAAAAAAAAAATTGTAACTTCCTTTTAACTTTCCTTTTCAGATGTAGATAAATTCACAACTAGCTTTGCCAAAGTCCATATTAATCTCAAGCTTTCTGATAAGAGGACAAATCCTTTTCTTTCATTCTCTACTGAGACCTCCAAGTCTATCAAATCAAGGAACTGCATTTTATGACAGAAGCAATCAATTCACTGACTTTGTTATTTCCCCGCAAAACAAATCCCAGTACACAGGACCACAGACAGCTTATAACCTGCCATATTCCACTGTGAAAACAAACATTGAAGGTTAAAAACAGAGACTGAGTATCCAAATGTTCTGCAAATTTCCCGATAAGGTTTCCCAATTCTATTCAGATTATTTATTCCAATTAGTTACAAGGCCAGCTAAAACTATACCTAGTCACATGCACAACCTACAAAAACAAAGATTTAGGAAAACATGCATTGAATACTGAGACAGAGTCAATACAACTGGAGAGAAAAGAGACAAAATATTTCATACATTCCAGATGTTAATATTTAGTAAAGCTACAATATCCCATGGAATTCAGAGAAAAATATACTCTTAGTCTCTCAGGCATACAGCCACGCATACATAGCTTGAAAATTCCTCTGACCTACAGGAAATCTCAGCTAAATAAAAGGTAACAACAGCACACCTTCAAAAAGATTCATACACATTTAAAAAAGGAAAGTAGAGCACTTCTGATAAATACACTTTCCTATCTATGAACCTTGTAATGCTTTTCTTCTTATCTGTGTAAAATATTCAGGACAAGACTCTAAAATGTTCAAATATTTTATAATTGTAATATCACTACATATTATTGAATCACTATAGACTTCCCAAATCAAAATTTCTTTTGATTTTTATTAGGAAATAGAAGTGTTAGAGGGTTTTTTTAAGAATATTTTGATTTACATACTTAATTTTTTTATTATATTTATATTCAAACTCCACATGACATATGAAGAAAGTAATCCCATATAATCTCAGAAAATACTCATGGTTAAAGAAGATTGGCACCACATTCCCTGAAAGCTTTTTAAATCATTTTATGATTCTATTTGACTCTGAATTAATATAACTGTGACTTTTAACTGCTGAAGTTCACTTTCCATCCAGAGTTCTGTACCATGTTAACTAGAAATAAAAGCCTGCTTGTAACATTGCTGTATTTTTTGAGATGGCCTTTATTTTGGCCATTGTTTTACTCAGATTTTCAAGTTTCAGACAACCTTGTGCCATCAACCTTTCAAAGTTGCAGAAATTTGTTTCACATTAGGCAAAACTGACTTTGATATTCACACTTTGACTTCAAAGCTTGATTAAAGAAACAGATAGAAGAGATGCATATTGTGTATATACCATAGAAGGAGCCCATATCAGGGCCTTTTTGTTGTAATATATATATTGAAAAGAGCATACATTTAATGTGAAATACTATATTGAAATGTCCTAGAAATACCTACAGAACATGTCAATATAGCACTTGCAAAAATAAGTATGGAATTTTTTTCTACTGAATAATGAAGAAGTCAGTAAAGCACACATAAGTTCCTGAATATAAACCACTGCTGCCTGAGGCTACAACAGCTTAAATTTCTTCCTTTCAAAGAGGAGGTTTGGCGCTTTTTTTATCTTCCCTCTCCCCTTCCCTCCCCTCCTTTCAGCATATCACAGGACATACCTTGAAATGATGCACAGTGGTACCTTGTAAGGAAGAGAATTAGTAAATCTAATACTTGCTATACTAATTTAAACTGATGAGAGAAGAGTCTTAATCATATAAGAACTGCAGCAAAGGAGGACAGTGAGTAAGGTCCTCAAGTGGAGCATATTACCTTAATATTCATTAAAATTTATTAGCTGCAATTCTCATCACCTGTGCTGGTTTGCTTTTTAGCAGTCTGTGAATATGCACATCAGTCATATACTAGTGGTCTAACAATTTAAACATCATAGAGAAAGAAAAAAACACCTTGCACAGCATTGAAATATTTGTCCTGTATTCAGCACTTAAACAGAGTAAAAATGTGAGATGTAAACATCTGAGGTTCTTCTCATACAATTCATTGACAGTGATCAAATGGAGACTGCATCCTAAGGCCCCTACCCTGCACCCCGAGGCTTCAAGCCTGCGCCCTGAGGTCCCAACCCTTCACCCTTAGGCCCCAACCCTGCATTCCGAGGCTTCAAGAGTGTGCCCTGAGGCCCAAACCCTGCACCCCGAGGCTTCAAGCCTGTGCCCTGAGGGTCGCCTCCCTGCCCCTGCTGGTCACGCCATTTCTGGTCCGGGCCGGGGTGCCCTTGGCCTTCTTGGCCGCCTGGGCACACTGCTGGCTCATGTTCAGTCGGCTGCCAGCGGTGTGCCCGGGTGGCCGGGGGGGCCAGGGGCGTCCTGGCTTGGGTTGGAGACGGTGTGGCCGGCGGGGGCAGGGAGGTGATTCTCCCTCTGGACTCAGCACTGGTGAGGCCACTCCTTGAATATTGTGTCCAGTTCTGGGCCCCTTACCACAAGAAGGATGTTGAGGCTCTGGAGCAAGTCTAGAGAAGAGCAATGAGGCTGGTGAAGGGGCTGGAGAACAGACCCTATGAGGAGCGGCTGAGAGAGCTGGGGTTGTTTAGCCTGGAGAAGAGGAGGCTGAGAGGAGACCTCATTACTCTCTACAAGTACCTGAAAGGAGGTTGTAGAGAGGAGGGAGCTGGCCTCTTCTCCCAAGTGACAGGGGACAGGACGAGAGGGAATGGCCTCAAGCTCCGCCAGGGGAGATTTAGGCTGGAGATTAGGAGGAGGTTTTTCACACAGAGGGTCATTGGGCATTGGAATAGGCTGCCCAGGGAAGTGGTTGAGTCACCTTCCCTGGAGGTGTTTAAGGCACGGGTGGACGAGGTCTTGAAGGACTTGGTTTAGTGTTAGATAGGAATGGTTGGACTAGAAGATCCGATGGGTCCCTTCCAACCTGGTTGTTCTGTGATTCTGTGATTTGGAACAGAATGGTGTCAAAAACAAGAAATGGAAACTGCAGAACCAAATTTAAAAGAACAGATTGACCTCTTTTCTTTTTGAATATAGAATCAGTCATACCTGGTGCGATGATGGAACCCACTCTCAACAAAGCTTATAGATAATAAGCCAGAAAGAAATGTTGATTTCTCAGTTTCTGCATTTCAGTAATAGCAATAGGCAAGAAAGGACAATACTGGAAATACTGGTAACGTTTGTTTGTCATAATGGACAACCAATTGTACAGGAAAATGGAAGGTTTTTTACTCTTTGGACAGGCATACCATTGAGAAGTGAGTGGCTTTTAGAAACAATTTACTAACCTTTCAGGTTACAAATAAGAAACAAATCCCTAAAATATAAACTGTGGGAGTATTCACATTGTACCATGTCTTATCCTCAAAATTAAGGCAAAACAAAATGCCTCACAAGTGAAAGGAATAAACTGTGAAGCAGGAGTGTCCTCAGGCCTTAATCCCTTGCTTAAGAAGTGAGAAAAAGAAGATAAAATTTATTGCCAGCATCCAGTCTGTTGGGGTTGAACCCAATGGGAATTTGGAGCAGTCTGAGCAACATATTACTTGATTATAGGTTACACTGCTCTAAAGAAACACTATCATGGTCCTTTTACTGAGCTTCAGTCTTCTGCAGAAAGATAAACTAATAGTGACAAATCACAAGATTACAGGAGCAGCCCCAAAATTCTTCAATTTAACTTCAAAAAACAATTTCAAGTAGTAGAGGGAAATGTGCAAAAAGATGCTTCCATCTCCATGAGGTAACTGATGAATGTATTGAGGTTTCTGTTTTGTTTTTCCCATTTCCAGCACTGCCATCGCAACTCTTTGCATCCGCAACATTGTTGCTTGATACTGTCCTGAGTCATGATAAAGACGGTATTTTATCTTTGAGACTCAGAACACCTGCAACTTGACATGGAGAAGAAATCTTGATATCATTCTCACCAAGCATATCAAAGCTGCACTCTTGCTCCCTAGCTAGATCAGGAGCAGTAGGAAAGCCCTGAGAGGAACTCAGCAGTGGATAATGTCACATTCGTCTAAGGTTCAGCCGAAAGAAGAAGCCATGAGGAGTATGGAGAATTTAGTGAATTTGTGCTGACTGTTTCACTTCAGTGCTGATATATGAAAACTGTAGTAGACTAAGATTTGTGATGTTTATTTTCAATAACTGGGCAGGGTAAAAAAACTATTTATGAAGCTACGTAGAGCTTCCCTTGTGTTCAGAATGCATCTGGAAGACAAAATTTACTCAGCAACCCTGTTAGTGTAATTTTTTCCCCACCGTAACACTGAATTTTAAATGTCCTTAGTCTCTCGGTGTCTTTGGACTACAAACAACAAAATATATCTTTTTTTTCTCAATAGGTCTTGGGGATTAACAGTCACAATATTGAAAGTATCTTACTGTGAATAAAAGCCATTTATGTTTCATGCCTGGGACAACAAGAAGTCTAATCACTTTTTGGAGTGATACCACTGCTCAGGAAATAAAAGGAAGTGCTGTTAGTAAAAATTACATGCCTGGAAAAAATATCACAAGGTGGATTGAAAGAATCTAGTCATAATAAAATTGATATGTCTATCTAGATGCTGTATTGACAACTTCTACCTAGGGATGTACTTATCACTGAAATAAAGTAAAAATACTTCACAAAATATTGATGCAAGAATAAAATAAGTAAAGAAAAATATCCAGTACTTACTGCAGAATAAAGCTATGGAAAAATTATCAGGGTAGTAATGTGTCCAAGAATGTTTGTGCATCTAAGTTTATTTATAAATTCATACTAATACCTTTCCAAATATACCTAATCAAAACTTACGCTTACAGGAAAGTTTTATTTTAGCCAAAGCTTTTCAGTCAATTTTATGCAAAAATCATAGTTATATTTTTCAGGATATAGAGGTTTTAACTCAAAATTTTATCTACCTCTACTGAAAATTCAGTAGAATTCGAGTGGTAAAGTGATTATGTAATCGTTCATTGTCATCCAGGATAATTAAGACACCCACCCACAAAAATTGCATTCATCTGGCTTGCTTTACTGAATTCAAGGACAGCTGGCAAGAGTCTAGGTTGCTCCCATGTGCAATAAAAGACCCTAGCAAGGAGAATGCACTGTATTTCTTGCAGAGTGATACATATGCTCAGGAATTTCAAAGTGCTGCATAAACATCCATAAATTAAACCTCACTAGGTCACTGCAGTCAGAATTCCAATGTTTTCTTATTCGTAAACTGATACTTTAAATAGCCCTGTCCTCTTGATATCATTGAGATTCCTGTTGCACAAAGAACCACAACGTGAGTCCTGTCTCCTTAGCTACAAAAATGAATGGAACTGATCCAGCAAGTAGTTGCAAAATGACAAAGGACATGAAAGCAAACTTGAATGTGAAAAACTGTGCCTAACGTTCAGCAGTGCCGGTAAACTTATATGCCTTATGTGCACATGCATGGTAGTTATGCCACAGGGCAGAGACAAAGTGTGGTAAGGTCATACTGGTTTAGGTACAATCCAGTGAATACATATGAAATTTAGGGTCCTCTCTTTGTCTTTCTCCTTCCGCCTTACTGAAGTATTGCTTTGTTTAAATATTTGAAAAGCTGACCTTAACAAAAATTGTGAGCTGAGGATGTCACAAAGATTAGCCAGAGACAGAAATCCTTTTCTGATGGATCTGAATAAAAAACACCCTGCTGTTTCTGCACAAAGTGTCATAATGAATGCAGGGCACAGCTCTCCTACCAGATCAGCAGTCCAGTTCTCCTGCTTCATTTGACCTCTGCTTATATTTTAGCATACTTTCTCCTATACACACCCACTTTCACAAGATCCAGTTCAATGACTGCCAGGATGTCCATTTCTTCTTACCCCACAGCCCTCTGATCCTGAAGTGAACTTATACTTTAAACCAAGATGATGGCATTCTAATCACACTAGTAGAAAGAAAGGAGAAAGGAGAAAGTCAGTCTCAAATTCCTTTAAATTAAAGGAACAACAATGAACTACTTCTGCAAATACAAAGAAAAATAACAAAGCAAAATGGTATATGTCCTTTTGCACACTTCTGTACTACCAAATAAACCTAGCTTGAAGTTACCCAACCATCCGTCTCTTTCCTCATACACAATCAAACCAATTTCTGCAACATTTAAAAATCATTTATACTCAGGTGGCAACATTATGAATTAAGATATAGCCTAAAGAATATTATTTATAGGAGAAATATAGCCTTTAGAAAATAGGGTATTTATAACAGATTCTCAGGTACAATAGCATAAATGGCTATGCTACAGTAATTTCAGAAACAATTCTCTCTATGAATTGGGTCTTAAAATTTCAAACTAAAACAAGATGTATGAGTCATATACACATGCTCACAGTATTGAGAAATTTGTTATCTGTCATCCTGAATGCTTGATTCTGACGAATTGCAGAGAGAGAAAATATTAAGACTTTCTTTAATCAGATTTAAATCACATAGAAGTAACCCCTGCTACCTGGCTCCTTCCTTCTATTAATACGGTTTATATTATTCTTCCACATCCTCAGGAGAACTGAACTTTCAGTGAAGATTAATGCTGTACTCACTTCACTGCACATTAATGTAGAAGACATTATTACTTTGAGCTCTAGGAATTCCCAATGGCAAATGATATTAAATCCATGCATTGTCTATCCAGCTATCCTGACATGTTGGCTTTAGAACTTCTGTAAATTCAGCCATGGCTGACAGTAGTATTTCATGACAGAATTTTGATTGAAGTATGCAGTCACTTTAAAAAATACATATATATTTTGTAAGAAAATACATATTGGTGTAGAACTACAATTTCTTCTTCCTATGGCACTGCAATGGTTTCTTCGGGAAGGCTAAAGAAGTTATCAAGTTTAACATTGAAAAAGATTATTTTTTAAGACCTTCATATCTTGATATATTAATTATATTGTTTAATGAAATGTATTTTTCTGTAAAGACATACATACATACTCTTAGACATTTACTTCTACTTTTTAATGGAAATGCCCTTGACTGCACTAAAGACAATTTATGGTATAAGAAAAACATATTGATGATATATTCCCTATATCTTCTAGCCCAAACTGTACAGAAGCTTTCTTTCTTGGAAGATATAACAGTAATTACACACACAGATCAAAATTACATGTCTAAACTTTTGTGCAGGAGATAATATTAGAGAAAGGAGTGTATTCCTGAAGACTGCTCTAAAGTCTTCAAAATTCTTGGCAAACAGGACCTTTTTCAAAAGTCCATCATTCATAAAATTACCTCACTCAGGTTGAAGGTACACTGACAGTATTAAACCCCATAGCTTTTCATATTCCCAGCTTAAAACCTGAAGCAGCAAAGCTGGCAGTTATGAAAGAGGGTAAAGAGATTTTCTCTCTCTTTTTTTGGACAACCTGTACAAGTTAGAATATCTGTGGTGCAAATTCCAAAATGAGATTCTCATAAATCTATAAGATTCTAATTAGGAATAGATTTTTAATTGCACAAGATTTTTCCTGGAACATTTGCAGTGGCAATGCAATATTATCATATAGTGAATAAATTCTGAAGAGCCCTCTTTCCTGAAATTCTACAACAAATAACAGCATAAGCATGCAGTCAGTCTATTCTAAAGACCTTATCAAGTACTTTGCATACAGGGAGATGCTCGAGACAAGTCTACTTTGCCAGCCATTTTCAAAAAGCCAAAGCCTAAATATTTTGCAAACCAACTCTAGAGGTCACATAAAGACTTGAAATTGGCACAGGAGACTTAAATGATAATTTGAATCTCAAACACACCAGCTTTAAATTGTCTTTTTCCATACAAGCTAGGGCACTTGACTGCCATCTGCATCTGAATCCCACATAACTGTAACCTATTAATATATTATTCTTCTAACAAACACTGTTGTTCTTCCTTTATTTCCTGTTAGTACTGTGAAACATAGCATGAACTGTAGTATCCTCAGGCTTACTTCAACAGCCTGAAGGTGGTAAATGGTGTTAAATCCAGCTGGAGGCCAGTTACAAGTGGGGTTCCCCAGGGCTCAGTGCTGGGTCCAGCCCTGTTCAATGTCTTTACCTATGACCTGGATGAAGGTATTGAGGGTACCCTTAGCAAGTTTGCAGATGACATTAAGCTATGTGGAAGTGTGGATCTGCTGGAGGGTAGGGAGGCTCTGCAAAGGGATCTGAACAGGCTGGACTGCTGGGCTGAGTCTAATGGCATGAGGTTTAACACGGCCAAATGCCGGGTCCTGCACTTGGGGCACAACCCTATGCAGAGCTACAGACTGGGAGAAGTCTGTCTAGAAAGCTGCCAGGAGGAGAGGGACCTGGGGGTGTTGGCTGACTGCCGACTGAACATGAGCCAGTAGTGTGCCCAGGTGGCCAAGAAGGCCAATGGTATCCTGGCTTGTATCAGAAATGGTGTGACCAGCAGGTCCAGGGAGGTTATTCTCCCTCTGTACTCAGCACTGGTGAGGCCGCTCCTTGAATCCTGTGTTCAGTTGTGGGCCCCTCACCACAAAAAGGATGTTGAGTCTCTGGAGTGAGTCCAGAGAAGACCGATGAAGCCGGTGAAGGGGTTGGAGAACAGGCCTTATGAGGAACATCTGAGAGAGCTGAGGTTGTCATGTCACTTGGATAAAGTGGGTCTTTTTAGGATGGAGGGAATGATTTTCATAGAATTATAGAATCATAGAATCACCAGGTTGGAAGACACTCACTGGATCACCAAGTCCAACCATTCCTATCAAACACTAAACCATGTCCCTCAGGACCTCATCCACCTGTGCCTTAAACACCTCCAGGGAAGGTGAATCAACCACCTCCCTGGGCAGCTTATTCCAATGCCCAATGACCCTTTCCTTGAAAAACTTCCTCCTGATGTCCAGCCTAAATCTCCCCTGGTGGAGTTTGAGGCCATTCCCTCTTGTCCTGTCCCCTGTCACTTGGGAGAAGAGGCCAGATCACTCCTTTCTAGTAGTTGTAGAGAGTAATGAGGTCTCCTCTCAGCCTCCTCTTCTCCAGGCTAAACACCCCCAGCTCTCTCAGCTGCTCCTCATAAGGCCTGTTCTCCAGCCCCTTCACCAGCTTTGTTGCTCTTCTCTGGACACACTCCAAAGCCTCAACATCGTGTTTGGTGGATGCACTCAACTTGGAATAAAGAAGTCTGATTTGTAAAACTTGGTTAGGAACCTAAAGGCTTCTCCCAAGATTTTAGGATTCCAGAATTAATGAGAAGTGTGGCCTCTTTCAGTTCACTTTTGCATTTTAAGTCAATGTAAGTGTCAGTCAATCGCACTATGGAGCAAGCAGCTCTTTTATTATTGTTGCTTCTCACAACTACTCAGACTTTGCACGTAAAACACAACAGAAGACTTCACATGATTACTCCTGAAATATTTTTTTAAATTCTGTTTTAATCATACAGGATGAACTTGAATTTACACACTTCATGAAGTAATTCTGCACCGTGAGATAACATGGCTTCCATCTATAACCATTTCTCTCCACTAACTGAGAAGGCTAATACTGCTAGCATATCCCCTAAGCTTTCAGTAGCAACATGTGGCCAGATTCACAGATGTTTCTATCTCTCTCTTTATATCTTTATGTGGTCCATATATAAAAGCACTTACCTAATGAATATGTAGGGCCTAGATCCTGTACACTTATGTTAGTGTATTAATAGTAATGTCAGTGGAAATAGTACACATAGATATTTTTTACATTTAGAAGTCTACAGTATCTGAAACTTAACTTGCACTTTGATCTTCTGAGAAATCATTTTTCCATTACTAAACCCTAATTCAGAAAGATACTGAATGGTAAAGATATTTCTTCATATGTTAAATGCTTGTTTTCAATTAACTGGCCATTCAAGTTTCTAAACAAGACTGCATTCCCTAAAATGAGGCCCTCAAGCCATTATTTGTATCTCTACCTGTCAGTATCACATTGATTTTACTTTCTATTACTAAGAACTCTTTACCGGCTATTTGTCCACTACAGCATTATAAATCCAAAACAAATATGAATTTGTATTTTCAAAATGACAGCAATGTCTTCTAAGTACTTTAAAGCTACGTATTTGATTTAAAAATCATTACTGGATTTCTTGAGGTTCCTATATGAATCTTTCTTTTTAATTATTCACATGTGCTCTGAAAGACTGCAGAAAGTGTTTATACAACCTGTCCTTCTGTAATTTATAAAGGAAAGCTTAGGCACTGGAAATCCACTTGGAGATCCATGTTCTATAGATTCTATATCAGTGCTCTCATGCCCTTGTTGATCTTTTATTTTCTGTTTATTCTGTTTTGATTTTTAAGTTGATAGAAAAAAATCAAATTTGTGAGATTTAGTTTAACTCATATGCAATTTACTAACAGACTCTTTGGGGAGTGATAGGCAGTAACTTACTCAACACAGCCATGACAGGACTTCTTTCACCTGGTGGGACTGTCTCCCTCTCTTTAAACACACATGGACCTAGTGCTCATAATGTCAGAAGGAAAGGACTGGAAATGTTATGTTTCTTCGTTTCTTATCCAACTTTCAAATATTTGTTACTCTGTCCTGATTGTGTGTTATCAGAGAAGCGGACTTCATATGAAACAAATACTTACAATAGGCAATTTGTTTTAGGGATAGCATTGCTGTTTCCTTCAAAGTCTGTGATTTCTCAAAAAGCTAATCACAACCTATGGCCAAAAAAAAAAAAATTGATTCTTTCTTGAATCAATTACATATCAGAAATAATATTTAGCTTACACACCTGGGTAACTCCCAGTACTCAGCTAACGTTAATTGCACTTGCAACTGATTAAGAGTGTGGCTCCTGACAGTTCGTTCAGATCAAAACACAGCCCTAACCTGTCACTCCAGAGCAACTTGTTTGTTTGACAAAGCTATAATTACTGATCTTTTCTGATCACATGACCACAGGGCTTTATGATTTGTTAATCTATAGAGCACAGCCAGATCCCAGATACTACACCTTCTACAGCAATTAAGACTAACTGCATTTCAAAATAAATATTCAGTCAATGGATACTGAAAGTTCAACAGAAGCAGCAGGTGGTCCCTATTGTTAGCAGGTATCTTTTTCCAGATGAGTTTAAGGTATGAGTCTCCATAAAAGCTGCAAGGTCAAAGGCTCTACCTGTTAAGAGGAGGATTCCCGAGAACAACTTGCAAAACAACAGCTAAATTGGTCTTATTGGTTTTATCTCTCATTTCAACAAAATAAGAAATAAAGCCCTTTCCAGTAAACAAAGACTATCTCTATTGTCCGGTTAAATACACCATATCTCTTCATTACACTCAGTACTTCAAGGTTCTCCATGGATTTTACTACCATTTCTCTCTGACTCCCGTGGCAAAGCTGCACTTCGTGATTTTTCCTGGAAAGCAACCTAATATAGCTATTGGTGTAACACTGTATACCTCTCCTTGAAGTACTGGTGTATCTTTTAAAGACCAAAGAGAATAGTCCTTCCATTCTGCTATGTTGTAGGGAAGGAGCACACACAGACTTTTAGCAGTCTGGCGAAAAATGACAGGTCTAGATTTTGATATCACAAGAAAGCAAATGGCAGCTTATATGCATAGTTTCTTTATGTCTCAAAAATAGCTTTCTCCTTCATAAACAGTGCCACTGATTGATGCTATTCAGGCACATGTCTAAGAACATTTTGTTCAGTAATTATTGTGGGCTTGAGCACACAGACTATAGAAGAAAATCTATTTTAAACTCAAAACCCCGTGTGCCCTTCACTGCAGGCATGGCTGTGACTAACAGATATGTCATGCTTATTATCTTTACCAGATGCGGAAGCTCAAAATGAACTATTGAGCTCATTAGAACACACAAAGCAAGGGATAGAATCCAACAGTCATAGCAACAAATCACTGAGATCTGTGCAAACTAGCTATCTACAAATTGAAGTGGGGAAAAAAGAAGAGTGAACATAAGACTTATAGTAATCATTCATAGCAAACCCAGAAGTCAAACAAACAGTCTGATTCTTGATGGTCTTTGAATTGTCAAGAAGGAATATACCAAAATACTCGCATATGTCAGTGACTAAGAGATGAAAAATTGATTGGTATTAAAAAGAGACAAAAATGCATTCAACAGGGAAGTATTGCAGCAAGGGATCTGATTAAAAATCCTCCTGAGGAAAACTTCTTATATCTAGAAAACTTATTTCTATAAAAACATCACCATAGCAATGATGTTACATACCTCCTCCCCTCCAGCATGCCTGCTGCACTTCTGTAACTTTAACAGAGTTTTGATTCCTCTGGTTAAAGAGGTTTAAATAGAGTTTTTCTACAGTTTCCCTAAAGCCTTAAAATTTCTTAAGAACACAATCACTGGTAAGTAGAAAGAGAGATTTGCTCTTCACTTCTATTTTTACTAAACTATTCTCTTGCCATTTTGCTGTGTGTACCTCAGTAGATCTTGTGTTCTGTTATTTAACTTATAGATCAATGTTCAGTAGAATTACATAACATATACATTAGAATAACAGAAAGAACTGGGCTCAGGATTGGGGCACAGTTTTCTATCAGTTTTGCCTTACTTATAAATCTATTTTTGTTTGTTTCTGTTATTCTTATTTCTTTTTTTGAGTCTTGCATCTCATAAACGATCATTTTGAGTTAAATGATATAATAATACTCTTACAATCCTATGGCATTCTGAAGAAGAACAGATGTGTGTTTTGAATGAGGTTGGATCACTGCCTGTACATTTCTCCCAAAATCCAAAAGTGATGGACTGCAGGAGTTCCAAGTGTAATCCAACAATTTCAGGCTTTTTGTTAAACTTGAAAAACAAGCATTTGCTCTCCGTAACATAATTTTTATGTATTCTTCTAAAAAAATAACTGCACTGGCAGGATGGTCAGTCACTGGTACAGGCTCCCCAGGGAAGTGTTCACAGCACCAAGCCTGTCACAATGCAATGAGCATCTGGATGAACCTCTTAGTCATATGGTTTGGTTTTAGGTAGTGGGGAGTTAGACATAATGATTCTTATGGATTCCTTCCAATCTAAGATATTCTATGATCTCATTGTTTCCTGTTGAGGTCACTTGATCATAAAGTGAGCTTCTACCTCACCACTGAGATCCAGAACTTCATTCAAAACTAACCTAGTTTCAAAACTCACTGGATACAACCCTTGGAAGGGATAACTGCCTTAGAAGATCTGGATAATCCTTGGAAAGGATCAGTTGAGAAAGCTGGAGTTCAAAAGGACGTTTAGTAGTGTCTCAAATCCATGCTTAATTGCAATGAGAAAAGGTCAAGCAAAGCAAGGTCATGAATACTCAGCGTCTTTCACCTTGATGCAACCAAAGACATCACAAGAGGCTGTCAGGAGTAAGAATATCTTTCAGTGAGTCAATGGATAAACTGGAAACTGGGATTATTAGAAGTAGTGCCTGGAACTCAAGAACACCTCAGAAAACTGAAAAAAAGTCTGCTTACATTTTATGGGCATTTTCTCTTCAGAATAGTCCCAAGCAGACTGGAAATCCTATTGGCATTGTTGCTATTCTTGAACAGACACATTACCACCCTAGTTAAAGCCTTGGTCCATTTAAGACAAGCAGAAATATCAGTTTCTCACTTTTCACATGCCATATTTTTCACTTTCTCTGTGAGACTGTTATAATTCATTGTTACAAATGATGAGTGAAAGCAACAGCTCCAAACATAATTATAGAAACAGAATAAAGTCATTTCAATTCTTTGAAAATAATTATGATTAAGTGTATCTCACCAGTGTTCCAGAAGAACCTACTTTGTCTCTGGAAATCTTTTGAGTCCCCATTCATTATATTTAAAAACATCAGTTTCTTTCACCCATAAGTATGAAATAACAATGCTCATCAAAGTACTAAATTTCACATAGACTCCCTGTGAAATTTAAAGCTTCTAAAGAAACAGAATCTTCAGGTCAAGAGGTTGGCCAACAGATATGAAAAGTCATCTTCAATGCACAATCCAGTGTCCATTTTTGCAGTTGTCAAATAACAGAGGACACAAAAATAAAGAAAAAATGTCATTAAAGAAAATCATCTGAGTCCAAGTAAAAAGAATATGTTTCTTTCATCTGAAGTTTTAAAGTCCAGAGTTAGCTTCCAAAACACACTAAAACTAAAGAAAGATAATTTTACAGGTAGATATTCAGAATGCCCAAAAAAAGAGAGTAAAGACTAAAAGTAATTCTTTGTGAAATAATTTTATTTTAAAGTACCCTACAACGATATAAAAGAGGTAATAATGAATGTGTCTCATTTTCCATGAAAATGTCTTAACAGTAAAGCAAGGAAGTTCTTTCTGAATTATCTCCCTTTAAAAAGACATGAATGATCAGACTGTAAATTGTTGACTTGAAGATGTCAGATTAAGAGAAACAATATCCAATCCATTATTTGGGGCTAGACTATGAACTCTCCCGAGCCTCACTTCTAAGATGCTAGGATAAATAATGAGGTATTTTTACATCTTATTTATGGGATATTACTAACCACATCACTTTAAGAATTTTACTTTAAATTGTTAAGTGAAATCTGTAAACGTAGATATTTATTAAATTGCAATAATTTATATTTAGACAGTCCATAATAGTTTTAAGATTGCTATGAAGACTTTTTGCATGTCTTTTTATGCCGTGATGGCTAAATCATAGAATAGATAGGGTTGGAAGGGACCTTAATGCCCATCTAATTCCAACCCCCCTCCCATGGGTAAAGACATCCCACTAGACCAGGCTGCCCAAGGCCCATCCAACCTGGCCTTGAACAACTCCAGGGATGGAGCATCCACCACTTCCCTTAGCAACATGTTCCAACATCTCACCATTCTCATGGTGAAGAAATTCTTCCTTACATCAAGCCTAAAATGCCTCTCTCCAGTTTATGCCTGTTACGAGTAGTCCCTCCCTAGAATTTCTGTAGGCCCCTTCCAGGTACTGGAAGGTCACTATAAGATCTCCTTGGAGCTTTCTCTTCTCCAGGCTGAACATACCCTATTCTCTCAGCCTGTCCTCATACGGGAGGTGCTCCAGACCTCGGATCACCTTTGTAGCCCTCCTGTGGACCCATTCCAACAGCTCCATATCCTTCTTACACTTACGATTCCAGAACTGGACACAGTACTCCAGATGAGGTCTCACAAGAGAGGAATAGAGGGGCAGAATCACTTAACATGCTGGCCACGCTTCATTTGATGCAGCCCAGGATACATTTGGCCTTCTGGGTTGAGAGCACACATTGCCAGCTCATATCAATCTTCTCATCGCCCAGCACCCCCAGGTCTTTCTCTGCAGGGTAGCTCTCAATCACAACATCCCCCATCATGTACTGAAAGCAGGGATGGCCCCAACCCAGGTGTAGGACCTTGGACTTGGCCTTGTTGAACGTCATGAGGTTCACACAGATCCACTTCTCCAACCTGTCCAGGCCTCTCTGGATGATATTCCATCCTTCTGGTGTGGCAACTACACCGCTCAGCTTGGTGGCACCTGCAAAGTTGCTGAGGGTGCACCCAATCTCACTGTCAATATAATTGATGAAGGTATTAAACAGCACCAGTCCCACTACAGAACCCTGAGTGACTCCATTTGTCACAGATCTCCATCTGGACTTAGAGCCATTGACCATTACTATTTGAATATCACCATCCCACCAGTTTCTTATCCACCGTCCACCCATCAAATCCACATCTCTCCATGTCCTCTAGCAGAGCTTCTAGGAGAATCTGTTTTACAATCTTCCCAGGCACAGAGGTGAGGCTGACAGGTCAGTAGTTCTCAGGGTCGTCATTTCTACCCTTTTTAAAAGTGGGCACAATATTACGCTTCTTCCAGTCACCAGGGACTTCTCCTGATTGCCATGGCTTTTCAAATATCATGGAGAGTGGCTTGGTAACCACATCTGCCAATTCCCTTAGAACTCTGGGATGCATCTCATCAGGTCCCATAGACTTAAATATATTCAGGTTCCTCAAGTGGTCATGAACCTGGTCCTCCTCTATAGTGGGAGGGTGTTTACGCCCCTGGTCAACATCCTGCTGTTCCATGACCCAGGAGGGGTGAGAAGAGCAGTTATCAGTGAAGACTGAGGTAAAAATTTTGTTAACTACCTCAGTATTTTCCTCGTCGGTTGATACAAGGTCACCATTCCTAGCCATCAGTGGGGGCATATTTTCTTTAACCTTCCTCTTTTAATTGACATACCCATAGAAGCCCTTCTTGTTAGTCTTTACTTCCCTTGCCAAGTTCAGCTCCAGCTGCATCTTGGCATTCCTGACTTCATCACTATACAACCAGGCAGTTTCCCTATACACATCCCAGGTTCCCTGTCCCTGCTTTCACTGCCTGTGCAGTTTCCTCTTCTTCTTTAGTTTAACCAGCAGGTCTTGACTCAGCCACACTGGCCTTTTCACTTCCCTGCTTGATTTTTTACATACAGGGACTGAGCACTCTTGCACTTTATGGAAACCATCCTTAAATAATTTCCAGCTACATTCTGCTCCCTCATCTCAAAGAACCATGTCCCAGTAGATCCTACCAAGTAATTCCTTGAAGAGCTGGAAGTCTGCTTTTCTGAAATTTACGGTCCTGACAATACTCCTCACCTGTTCCATATCCCTCTGGACCTTGAACCCCACCAGTACATGATCACTATATGACCCAGGCTGCCTCCAATCCTCATGTCACTGTTGAGTTTGTTTGTACTAGTGACTATCAGGGCCAGTATTGCTTCTCCTTGGGTGGAAATCTCTATGAGCTGGACTAAGAAATTATTTTCAATACACTCCAAGAGTCCCCTGGATTCCCTACAGCTTACCATACTACTCTTCCAGCATATGTTGGGGTGGTTGAAGTTTCTGAGTAGGATGAGAGCTTGGAAGTGTGAAGCCTCCTGTAGCTGGAGGAAGACAACTTCATCGGTTGGCTCTCCTTGATTGGATGACCATAACATTCCCATTGCTTCTTCCATGTTTAATTTTGACCCACAAGCTTTCAACCCATTCATAGCTACTCTTCAATGACAGCTCTTCACATTCTATTCCTTTCCTGAGATAGGCAGCCTGTGGAATTATTGGGACTTGACAGCTCTACAAGGTTGAAGTAATAGGATTTGGCATCCAAGAGTTCCTTCATCCTCTCCCATCAATACTGCTGCAATAAATCAAAATGTCAGGCTAAAATGACTATGAGCCTCAGACATCTGTCACTTATAATTATACAAAAAAAAATGATTACTACACTGTATGTTCCATCACAAAGCGACAATACTGAAAGCATAATTACTTCAGCAGGTTACATTTGTTTCAATATAAAGAAAAAACAAACCAAAAAAAAACCCACCAAAACCCTCTACTCACTTAGGGGCTTCAAGGAAGACCTATTCAACTATCAGAACAAAATTACCCTCTTCTGCAGGACAGGGCATACTGTGGTTTCAACTTCATCACAGGCTATGAAGAATCACATAATACTCTCACTGAAAAGAGAAGAACAGTTGCATCAGATACATGTCACACAAAAATAGAGATATAAGTCACATAATCCAACAATATCTACTCAGATATACATGTGCAGTCTATTTGTGCAGTTTATTTAAAGCAGTCTGTATATGTATGTAATTGCTTTGCATAAGAAAATATGTTCAAATACATTAGAAATTACTGCCTGTCATTGGTATCATTTGAAACTTTTAATTGCTACTGTTATTGCAAAGGTAGTGGCTTGTGAAAATTGTTAGCAATGAATGTGAGGTCAGCATTATAAAATGGTAAACAGTTAAAACTATTCCTGTTAATTTTGGGTTCCAAGAGTGGGCATTCAATAACTTAATTTTCAATAGTTAATCAGTGTTAGATTTTTGATCTTTTCCACTCTCTAAAACTTAAGGTGAGTTCAGTTCCAGCAGTATCAACATGAAAGATAATCATAATAGGTAAAAACACAAGCACTTTACAGTGTGTGAACTGTGGGAGTAATAAACCTCCTCTATGATAAAGTGTGGTCTTTTAAAGGTAACTCTTCTAAATTTCCTTGGTTCTCAATATATCCCAGAAATTCAATGTAAATATAATAAATATGTACTTTTGTAATCATGGTTAATTTGTTATCTAATTAATTTTATTGATTAAACAAAAATAAGTAAAGTATAAATTTGATAACTTGCACAAATTATTACTCTTAGCTGCTTTGTCTAGTCCACTGTGCTCTGCTTTTATTCAAATGACCCTCAGATACCAAGATACAAGACAGCAACTTGGCTTGATACTAAAATAAGCAACAGATCAATGACCTCAGCAGCTAAGACCCAACAAGACAGATGTATAAATGCAGAGAATGATTAAGGTTAGAAAGGACATCTGGAGGTCACCTAATTCACCCTTCCTATTCAAGCAGGGTCATCCAGAGCCAGTTGCCCAGGACCATGTTTAGATTGCTGTTGAATATCTCTGATGATTAAAACTCAATGATGTCTTGATATATGAATTATTATTCATCTCCTTTAAATGATACCTAACAATAAATCTTCATAATAGTCACTTAGGCTATTCTAAATTGCAGGAATTAGGGGTACTTAAATTCATGGTAAGACTTATGGTAATACTTATATAAGCCTCTTTCCTCCCATATATTTGTTTCCATGGGAAGGAATTCTTAGTTTACAGTCTGGGAGATAAGGTACATACTTGATGAGCTGCACAGTTAGGATAAATAAAATACCAGGACTGCAGAACACACCCCTGAGAATATTCGATCCACAAGTATGCTTACTTCCAAGTAATATCAACTCAAAACTCACTTTCTTAAGTAAAAATGAAAATATTGAGTGCTTATTTCTCTCAAATAAATTAATTAGCTTTGTTACTAGAAGTTAAGAGACATTTTTATGTAACATGAGACAATAACACACATATCTCTGTAGAAATGTATTTGGGAGTCCATGGACACTTGAGTTCCAAAGCAGTACTGAAGCAATGCTTAATGACTGCTTTGGCTTTGACTCTCCTTTAACCAATTTCTCAGAGCTGTAACCACCATTGTCACTGCAGTCAAACACACACAAAAAACCCCTGATAAGATGTATAAAACAACCAGACCCAAGGCTTCTAGAGTAACATGTCATGATAGTGCTGCCCATCGAAATTATTTTTGCAAATTTATCTGGTGTATCAAATTTAGACTTTCTAATAAAAACTTGCAATTTTCATCTGGGATTTAGTTTAAGTCTTATTGTTCTATATAAAATGATCCCGCAAAACATGACAATCATGGTTAGGAAAAACATACTGTTCTTTGATTTTGACTCACAACTGAAAACCCTTCATACAATTTTTTTTCCAGCTCAAAAAGTACGTATTTAATGTGATCCCTGAAAAGGCAGACTTTTCACAATCTTTGTTATCACATTCTTTGGAGAAGTCCTGATGCAAGACATGTTACTCTTCTTCCAGTCAGCTGAGGCTACAGCCTATAGATTCCCCAGTTTGATGGAGCTAATTTATCAAGAAATGCATGTCTGAAAGATATCATGTTATAGACTGGCAGTGAGTGAAAGAGAGTGAGGATTTACCTCACCTAACCTTGACAGTATTTTTGCCAATAATTTCTAAAATTTTCAGAATAAGGAGAGATATATTGAGGAGCAGAAATGTTAACCATAGAGGCCAGCTTTTACCTTTTAAGGAACATGCCATAAAATTCCGATAAATTTTAAATTTATTGATTATAGAACTTAATGAAAAATAAAAACATATACTAAATAGTAGAATTTCTCAGCTTTAGAAAAATTCTGGCATCAATATGGCTTTTTCTCATTTGTTCTTTGGGGTCGTTCCACTAACAGCTAGTTAATATAAGGGCTTAATGAATTTTAGATTCATTTATAAAAATTATTGCAAATAACTGACAGAATGTGGTGCTCTTTTTATTACACCATATCATTCACTCTTGCCTAGAAAACAAATTGTTAATGTGCATATGTAGTGTCATAATTTTTAGGTTTTAATTGTATATCTGAGATTTATAAGCATAGTTAAGTGTTAATCATCGTGTGTTACTCACTCTCATTATGTAGATGTTGCTACAATTTTGTAAAAGCCATTTATTACCCACTAATACACAAAATGTGCAACCTATGGGACAGAAGCAACTTGTGACAACTTGGTAGTGTATCTACTCCAATTTTTTTTATATAAAAGTGTTTAAGCCTTGCATCAAAGGCAAGCCACTGGAGTACAAAAACACTGACTCAGGTGTTGCATAAAACTAGGTTGTATCGTTTACCTACATTCAAAATAATTGCCGAGTCATGTAGGGTTTCAGCAAAGACAACCTGAACTAAAAATAAGGTACAATCTTTTGTTCATTGATCTGCCATTCTCTCAAAAAACCTCAGAGACACTGTATTCACATTTTCACTTTAAACTCAATATTGGAATCACATTAGTTAAAACTGATCAGTGTTTTCTAAAACTGGGTAGTATTGTATACTGTCTGGAAGTTCATTTGCAAACATAAACACTGTGTTAAGTCTTTCGATGTCAACAAACTGAAGAATATTACCAACAGAACACAAACACATCTGTGTTTTCAGTTCACTCATGATGTTTTATGGTGAAGGGAAAAAAAAATCCAGTTCTTACATAACATCTATGTTGTCTTCTATTTCTCTGTAACAGCAACAATACTGAACTGCCACTGTCCCCTTCCCCCCTTTTCTCCCCAGACTTCAAATCCTTATTTTTATCTTTTCCATATGCCTTCAAATCATCCCTTCATTATTACATCACCTCCCCATTACAGTTTTACCAGATTCTAGCTTCTCCCTCATCTTGTGTCCCTAAGGCCTTTCTGAGCTTTGGTGCAAATGAATTATTCACTGTACCCTATGAGTTCAAGGTTATGAAAAACACAGTATCAGAATAACAGTGACGTAATCAGTAATACTATAATATTGATACTTCAAAATATCACCTTTTCATAATGTATTTCAATATCACTTCATCAAAGCTGTTTTTCTAAGATAGAAAAGGAGCCAGAGAAGATATATATCTAGAGAAGAATACATGCTCAAGACAGCATCAAAAATATCTATTTTATAAGAAAAGAAATAAACTTCAACATTCTTCACTGTTGATTTTTCCAAAGAAATTTTAAGCTTTCATTGTTTAAATGGTGCATCATTTTTATTTTGTTCCAATACAAATCTTGATCTTAACCTGGTTGTTATAACAAGTTGTACTACAGAAAATTTTAAAATTAATTAAAGTTTTGTTGTCTTGATGCTAAAAAGCCAGTGCAGCTTTTGATGTTTATATGAGAGAGAACAACAAGAAGGAGGGAAGAGGTTGCATTACTATAGGTTACTTTGCCATAAATTATGTTTACAATATTTCTTATAAATAGTAACTGAACTCTTAAAGGAACAAATGACAATAAACGCAGACATGTCCTGGTAGTAATGAGCTAGCTGAGTTAATAAAAAGAAATTTTATATGCAGCAACCTAAATCATACACACCATTCAAGTAAATTCAGTTTTAATGAGCAGAATCAGACTTTATGTATCATAGAATAACCAGGTTGGAAAATAACCACTGGATCATCAAGTCCAACCATTCCCACCAATCTCTAAACCATGCCCCTCAGCACCTCGTCCACCTGTATCTTAAACACCTCCAGGGAAGGTGAATCCACCACCTCCCTGGGCAGCCTGTGCCCAATGCCCAATGCCCAATGACCCTTTGTGTGAATTTTTTTTCCTAATGTCTAGCCTAAATCTCCCCTGGTAGAGCTTGAGGCCATTCCCTCTTGTCCTATCCCCTGTCACTTGGGAGAAGAGGCCAGCTCACTCCTCTCCACAACCTTCTTTCAGGTAGTTGTAGAGAGCAATAAGGTCTCCCCTCGGCCTCCTCTTCTCCAGGATAAACAAGCCCAGCTCTCTCAGCTGTTCCTCAGAAGGTCTGTTCTCCAGCCCCTTCACCAGCTTTGTTGCTCTTCTCTGGACTCGCTCCAGAGCCTCAACATCCTTCTTGTGGTGAGGGGCCCAGAACTGGGCACAATATTCAAGAAGTAGCCTCACCAGTGCTGAGTACAGAGGGAGAATCACCTCCCTGGACCTGCTGGTCACATCGTTCCTGATACAAGCCAAGATGCCATTGGCCTTCTTGGCCACCTGGGCACACTGCTGGCTCATGTTGAGTTGACTGTCGACCAACACCCCCAGGTCCCTCTCCTCCTGGCAGTTTTCCAACCAGGCTTCTCCCAGCCTGTAGCTCTGCATAGTGTTGTTGTGCCCCAAGTGCAGGACCCGGCATTTGGCCGTGTTAAACCTCATGCCATTGGACACTGCCCAGCAGTCCAGCCTGTTCAGATCCCTTTGCAGAGCCTCCCTACCCTCCAGCAGATCGACACTTGCACACAGCTTTGTGTCATCTGCAAACTTGCTAAGGGTACCCTCAATGCCTTCATCCAGGTCATTGATGAAAACATTGAACAGGGCTGGACCCAGCACTGAGCCCTGGGGAACCCCACTTGTCACTGGCCTCCAGCTGGATTTAACACCGTTTCCCACCACTCTCTGGGCCCTGCCAGCCAACCAGTTTTGCACCCAGGAGAGTGTGCGCCTGTCCAGGCCAGAGGCTGACAGTTTCCGTAGCAGAATGCTGTGAGAAACTGTGTCAAAGGCTTTACTGAAATCCAGGAAGATACATCCACAGCCTTTTCCTCGTCCAGCAGCTGAGTCACTTTGTCATAGAAGGCGATTAGGTTAGTAACCATGAAAGATGATGACTCCACTCAAGATGATACTTATTGCTGTGAGTATTGTCTACTATTTTAAAAGAAAATGTTCACTGTGATATAGAATATTGGAAAGGGAAGAAAGGAAAGCATTAGATTAATCTTTCAGCATCAAGTTTATGCTACTGGATAGAACTGTAAGTGATGTGAAAATAATTACAGAATACAGAGCAGGTGGCATTAATTGAAATCAATAGGTGTTTTTCACTAACTGCAATAACACCAGAATACAACTTCTCAAAATTCACTGCTAGAATTTTGGCACTAACAACTTAACTAACCTGACCTACCCAATAGTAAAGTCACATATTTAGTGAGTACCTTAAAATTTGTGCTTTCATTTGAGTACAGTGTTGATAAATCAGGCAAAAGAAAACACTGGTAACTTGTCTATTCATTTGGTTTCTGCTGCAAATTGTTCTTACAAGATCAATTCAACTCAAGCAGAAACATCCATGTCCCAGTCTATCTTACCATTCTTATCACTTTGTCTTAAATTTCATATTGAATTTCTTCACCTACCCAAGACATCCCAGTCTATCTTGACAGGTTGCACTTTCAAGCCTCCTCTGTCTACAGATGAAATTTCTGCTCCTTTCAGTTGACACTCCTTCCCATTTGTCTTCTTTCCTGCCTTTCATTTTATGGTCACTACAAGTTGGTGAAGGATTATGTCTGTTTTGTTCAGTCTGGTCACATTATGATAAAAAAATTGCTTAGCATAGTGTATATAAGTACTTCAATTAGCTTTGTTGAACCAGGATGATTTTGGTTACTTATTTTTATCTTGTTGTCTTATGTTGTTTTCATAATCTTCTTTCCTCAGACCTAAAAGCTTATGTTATTTTTGGCTATGTGGTAAATAAATGGGTGTTTATTGGTTTTTTTGTTTCTTTTATAGTAAAAATATGAGGGGGTTTCATGAACTACCCATATGTTCAAATTTCTATTCAGAATAAATGCTGTTCATAAATAATTATGATTGTAATAGGAAAAGAATTGTATCTGACAAAAAAAAAAAAGAAAATTAGTTCATTAATTGTCTCTCTATTCTTCCTACGCATTTGGGTGTGAAGGCCAAGGCACTGGCAGTCTACCAGACTTCTCAATGGATAATTTCCTCCAAGTGATGATCCAGAGCTATTTTTATTTCTGTATTTAATTATGCTCTACTAGCTTCCTTTTTGATATTGGCATAAGATAGTGATTTATTGCATTGCTATGGAATAGTCAACTGCTGCTCTTTCTGCCTCTCTCTCTTTGTATGTGTCCATATACTTTACTCATTAAGGTAATTTTCCAGATTCATCTTGATATCAAAACTAGGAACATCCTAGTACACCATTCTTTGCAATCTGAAGGGAACCATTTAAGTGAAATCAAGAGTGTTTTAACATTAAGCCTTTAGTATTGTCAGTCAAAATAACAAGGGAATAACAAAACACCTCCAGTAAAAAACATTAGGCAGTCTCTGCGATCTTCCTCAGCAATTCCAGAACATCCAAGTTAACATTTACATATACTAACTTTTGTCCTACCTATGTCCTAATGCTAGAGCAAAATACTAATAAAGCAGTCTACATCTCATTCTCAGTAACACATGAAATATTATGTCTTAAAATTGTCTATCTACCTTCTATACAAGCAAGTCCAGCTTTTCTTGTATGTTCAGCCTCCTGTTTGTAAGGATTTTCTTATAAATACTGTAAAGATACTTTTTGTTCCCCTTTAAATCCTTTATGAAAAATCCTCCTTTCTGGGAAGTCTATAAAACCCTTGACGCTGATATGCCAGGAAGTAATCTATCTTTCTAACCAACATTATTTATTGAGTTGCTTTACTCTCCTATTTGTCATACCTATTCACCATCTTAAGTCTTAGGCTTAATTCCTAAGCACCTGGGGCCACAATCATTTATTAACTCTGTTTGTACAACATCAAGTGGAACAGGGTTATGATTAATGCCAGAGCTGACAAATTAAATAAACAGCCTGTCTTTCCCCTGAGAGTCTCAAACATTGGTTTTTCAGAACATTTGTAAAACAAGAACCAGAACTGAATAAAATTACTTGGATGGAGAATGCAAAAAATAAATCCTATGGGCATTTCTCTCAAACTTTTGGAATGCATGCTTTTCAACTTTGCCAACTCTCCTAAAATTTTTATTTCAAGAAATCTTTCAACATTTTCTTTTCCCAAACACAAAACCCTGTATAAAGTGAAGATGAGGTTAGGTGTAGGAATAGAATACTAGAAAATAAGGGTTTATAGATACAGCTATATAGCAATTATAAGATATATAAGCAACATTTTTTCTTTAGTTTCTGATTCTCTGGAATGCCCTTGATCAAACCTTAAGGATACCCTTTAATTAGAGGTTAACTAAACACATCTGAAAGCCACAGGCATGCACACAGATTGGGTTTTCACACTCATAAATATCTCCAAAGGCATTTATCTATCTAAAGGTTTTATATAACATCTGTTTTATAAGGAACTACATGGTTGTGTGCATGCAAAGCAGGTATATTTTGGCATTCCCACATTCTGAATGTGTATTATTCCTTGTGACTCTTGAGAACAACATAAAAGAGATTTTACAGAAATGTTTTTGATGAAACTGATGAAAATCTGTTGCATTCTGTTCATTGATAAGAGACAGCCTGACTCAGTAAGAAGCATTAGCCTCCTATTCTGTCATTAGAAGGCTTTGAAATCAAACCACTTAACATTTAAAATTTTCAGCCTGCTTGTGTTGGAAAAAAAATATATATAAGCCCTTGCCCCTATTTCATAACAGGTCCTAGGGAAAAGATTATGTACTTTCTATCTTTTGCTCCAATCCAACTTAACTAGTGAAAAGCCCCTACTGAAGAATAAAGAGTGATGGTTTTATAAGAAAGGGGGAATAAAAGAATGGGGGAAAAGAGAAAAGAAAAATAAACTGTCATGGGAACTTAGATAATAATTCAATCTGGCTCATCCTAATTATCATACAAAGGCAAATCCTAGATTTTGTGTGACTTAGTACAGAAGACAGGTCAAATTGGACTTGAAAAATTATCACAGTACTAATAATGTATCACAGACTTCACAGTGTATTGGCATAAGGTCCCACACATCCAGTCACTTTGTAACCGAATTCAAAGGCTTCATTTTTGCCATTCTGAAGTACACTTTTTCAAGGTGAAAGTTTTTTTAACTCAGTGAGCAACTAAAGCTTTTTATTTCTGCAAGCACAACTGTCGAACAAAGTGTTCATAAAAGCAGGGGGTTGAGGGGAAGGTACCAATTACATACTTAAGAACATTGAATGATGAAACTGGTGAAGGGGCTGGAGAACAAGTCTTATGAGGAGCAGCTGAGAGAGCTGAGGCTGTTCAGCCTTGAGAAGAGGAGGCTGAGAGAAGACCTTATTGCTCTCTACAACTACCTAAAAGGAAGTTGTGGACAGGAGAGAACTGGACTCTTCTCCCAAGTGACAGGGGACACAACAAGAGGGAATGACCTCAAACTCCACCAGGGGAGGTTCAGGTTTGACATCAGGAAAAAATTTTTCATGGAAAGGGTCATTGGGCACTGGTACAGGCTGCCCAGGGAGGGGGTTGAGTCACCTTCCCCGGAGGTGTTTAAAGGACGGGTTGACAAGGCGCTGAGGGGCATGGTTTAATGACTTATGGGAATGGTTGGACTTGATGATCCAGTGGGTCCTTTCCAACCTAGTGATTCTATGATTCTATGATTCCATATGTTACTTGACAAACATACTTGATATCTGCTAAAATACTTCACCAAAATGAATATGCCCATTTCAGAAAAGTAGTAAAGTAGCACTGATAGCTAATATATTTTCTCTGAAGAAGCTAGTGTCACAGCTCTTATGTATGCTGAGAAAAACATTTTCAAAAATTCATAGTTTCCCAAAAGTCCTGCCTTCAACAAATATGGGAAAAGAATGTGGTCTCCTAAAATTAAAGCCTACACGTTAAGTTGGGGAAAAAAACAAAACAAAAAAAAAAAAAAACCCAAACCACCTGTTTGTGAAAGGATACAAAATAAAGGATTTTCAACACCGTGTATACTCATATATGCCATTATTTTTGCAGTACAGATGAAGCTAGTCTTATCTGTTATCATATTTAAATTGTATGTGCAAATTCTGACTTTAGTCAAACTATAGAAAGAATAAAGAAATAAGCAATCTCTTCCTATAAACCACTGAGTTTTCTGAAATTCTGACCCAAGGGAGATAAATTTCCCTGGTGAGTCTGTACAAAACTGAAACCTTGTCCAGCCATATTATCTTTCATCGTTCAATCAAATTTAAAGAAAGTTTTCCCTCTCAGACTGACCATACTTGTGCATTCATTCTATTGGAATCAAAGAGGAATAACAAAGGACAAAGAAAATGAAGAACAGTGAGACTGTGATGTTTTTTCCTCAGGAAGAAGGACTTGTAAAAGATGGGGAATGGCAGAACTAGTAAAGAGAATCATTTAGAAACAGGTTTCCTTTCTCAGCTGGATAGAAATCTAGCTGATAAAACTGGATACAAATCAGAAGTAAATTATTAGAATCCACATTTTAGTATTCTAGTTAAATTTGATTTAAGGCCATTTTTAGAAGGAAGAAGTTTTTTTCACAAGTAGACACACCAAAGGGAAAAAAAGATAATCAATATGCATGGAAAAAATATGCTTTAAAACTATGCCTCAGCAGAAAAGAATTGTTATGTGAAACAAAGAAATGTAAAAAGAAAGGATTTTTCAAATCAAAGACAGTACTTGAAAAGAGTGGGTGCATGTGCTTCCTAAAAGAAAGATCATCTCTTCTCAATGCAGTCTAACATAAACCCCTTGGGAGAGAAAAAGAACCAAGTAAAAAGTACCAACGTGACAATTGCAGATAATCTTTAATCCTTGTTACCTGTGTTCCATACAACTTAGAGGCACAGCTCTGCACAAAATAAAATTTGGGGGGGGCTTAAGAATATTCTGTCCTAGTCTGCTGATTTGTTTTATTTTTTTTAAACAGTAAGGTTTATTATGCCTATGCTCATTTTTCTGTTTTTACTTTTGGAATGGCAACCAATGATTTATCTTGACAGATACTAAGGATTACTGAGGAGGAAGGTCCTGCTGGCCTATGGCAAATGAAGATTATTACAGAGATCTAGACTGCAAGATGTCACAGCAGTTGAAATACACACTGGCAGAAAGGAGGCCCAGTGGCTGTGAAACACCAGATATAGCATGCAATATTATGACTTGATTAGAGTACCATGATACAAGCATATGTTGTGCTTCTCAGGCAAATTATCCATAATCACACCTCACAGTTATCCATGTATATAATTTATTTTCATATACTTCTCATTCAACTGAAGCAGCTGCTCTCCTGCCTAGGCATGTGAATCATTGCCATAGTCTGTAGTCAAATTACTATCATTGGGCATGAGTTACATTACTCCAGGATCACAACTCTTGCATGATGAAGTAGCAATAGCATTTTGCAACCACTTTGTCTTGATTTCTCACTCACTGCTCCTCTCTTTGGAGTCAGATGACCTAAGCCATTTTGTAATCATAGGCTATCCAATCACTTTAAAATGATGATACAGTCACACAAAATTATGTGCTATTATAGTCAAGGGATATCAATACAGCACAACTGGGATAGCTAATGGACCAGGCTTTTTCTAAAGTTAAAGGCTCTGGAATTTTCTAGTGCTATAATCAACCAGTAATGTGGAGAATGATTAATTAATGCTTAGCTAAATTGCACAGACTAATGCTAGAAACCACATAGAGTATCAAAAGTATGTCCAGATGTTAAACTGAATGACATTTCTCTGGGTTTTTCCCTTCCTGGTCTTGAAAACATCCACGGACAAAGATTGTACAGTTCTGGGTAAACTGCTCCATTGCTTGACTGTCCTCATGGTGAAAAAGATTTCCCTAAATCCACTCCAAACCCCTGTTGTTTCAACTTGCCCCCACTGCCTCTTGTCATCCCACCATGATCCCCTGTGAAAAGCTTGGCTCCACCTTTTTAATCACTTCATTGTATATAAGGTGGAATGGAGCTACTTTGTTCCTTTGAAGCTTTTTCTTCTTGTGCTCTCTGTTCTCTAGGCTGAACTGACTCTAATTCCCTCAGCCCCTCCTCACAGGCACATTCTGCAGTTTCCAACAATCTTCCTGGTCCTGTGCTGAACTCATCCTGTTGAGTGATGTCATTCTGTATTAGAAGACCCAGAAATGGTACTCTAGCTTTGATCTGCATAGAGAGGTATAATTTCCTCACTAGGTGTCCTGGATACAGTCCTCATACTGCTGGTTCATGTTCGGTCTCCTGCCTGTCAAGACCTGCCACTCCCATACCATAAAAATTTAGAGCAAGGAAAAAAAAAAAAAGAAAAGAAGATATTTTTACTTTGCAGTTATATTCTGCCTAACATGTTTTAATGGTCCACCAGCTTGGCATTGGAGGGAGCCAATCAATGTTCACTGAAACCTACCAAGCACTGCTGCTTTCAACAGGCTTTGATTTTGGTCCTAACTACTGACTGTCATGAAGAAACCCAAAATCTGTCTTCTGTACTTTCTTTAATCTTCTAGGGTACACACGACTCTCTAGAGTACGCACGCATATATCTATGTCTTTAGTAGTTCTAGTTCTACAACAGTCAGGGACAGGAAAATAAAACTGCAAGGTCTGTTTTGTGGATGGCACTGAAATTTCCATGAAATTCTACTTTGAATAGAATTTTGAGCAGAGAGAAAATGAAGGACTGCTAAAAACAATGAAGATTGGAAATGCTATGAATGGCCCAGTTTGTAGATCCTACTGAAGCAAGTGTTCCCCACTGAAGAAGTAATACATGATTAAGCTCCGGATAAATTTTATAAACACTAAAATAATCCACTAATAGTTTTATATTTAGCAGAGAACTAAATATGAAATGTAATTTATCAAAATGACTCTTAAAAAGCAGAAGACCAGCACTGGAAGACAGAGAAATCCAACATCCAGAAAATTTGTAGTACAATTTACTGAAATAGACAGGAATTTGTATTTTTAATCAAGCCCATATCTCAGCAATGAAGGCTATGTATGAATACCAAGATGCAGCAATAAAATAAGGATCAGTTAAGAAAAAGAGATATCCAGTGAACAGTAACAGATGTGGAAATGGATAGATGTATTCAAATCAAAGATTGATAAGTATCATTATCATATGGCCTTCTAGTGCTTGTTTTCTCAGCGAGTTTAATACTGCATGTGACATAACTCTACCCCATTATGGATTGCAGGCACTGTAGGTTATACTGCTAAGCTTGGTTCCCTTCCATAATTATTAAGTCGCTTATTTGCTTCTTTTTTCTTTAGATTTATGTCATGCAGACTGAACTGTGCAAAATTACCCCCTTTCACTGAATCAGTAATAAGCACTGCTTTATTTCATTGTCCAAACACCAGAAAGGACATTTGTCTGAAGAACTGCATTTGCATTTAAATACTTCTTCCTTATAAAAAGCACCTTCTAGAAGTATTAATTAGGCTACAGTATTAAAATACTGTCAAGAATGTGCTTGGTTTAATAATAGCATGTCATAAGAACTCATTTAATGCAAAACAAGTACAATTACAGAATTACGTTCCGTTTATATTATTGAAAACTATTCACATATAAACAACAGGTTTACATCTCATCTTTCTAAAATTCCTCTTACACAAGAGTATCACAGAAGCCTTCTGTGGAGAATTAGGAAGTTATGCATTGCTTTCATAAATGACACATGGTATGTAGGTTTTAAGTTTGATACCAGTTCATGTGTTAAATAAAGCAAGGTCACCAAGGTGAAAATCAACAGCAAAGAGCACAATAAAAATAAATAAGTTATCTATAATAGACAGCTTCAAAGTAGTAAAAATAACATTGTTTTGAGATATTAGCCAGGTGAGAGCTAGTGGTCTTGCACCACCCAGGCTACTGGCTAGGTTTATATTTTCTGTCTGTCAGTTACTAGAGGAAGGAAATCTCAAGCCTTAAAATGTTGGTCAAGGACACTAAGGAAAGGTGAATAACTATCAGGAGCATAAAATCATGTAAAAGAAACAGTTGGACAGATAGAGAGGTATCAAAAGTATAAGACAGAGGAAAAAGATTATATATCAGTAAGAAAAAGAAGGGATTTAGTACACAATTCTTTGTTTGTACAAGATCTATTCTATTTAGTAATTAAAAAGGGTTTCGCTTGTGATGAAAATTCTAGGTTTGAGACATTTTATTCAAGTACTGGGAAAGTACTGAAAATGTTTAAAGCAAATGAGCTTACTCCAAATATAGTTGCAAATGCTGGATTGAAATGTCCCTTACCAGGAATACTGCAGATAAAAAATCCAGTATACATAGAATAGTACCACAATAGACCACTGGAAACCGTGCAGAATGAGACAGTACTTCAAACTTGCCAGGCTACTATGTGAAGGATTTTCAGTACTCAGGAAAATTTGTAAGGAATGTATTGTAGTGATAAAACCTGGGCAAAGACCCTAGCATTACTATTTTGTACAAAGGAAGACAGGTGTCTGGCATCCTACAGAAAGTTAAAGGATGAGGTCAAAGAGGTAGGTTAAACTGAATAGAAGTAGGGAGTTATCAGCAAAAAATATGGGTTTTACTTATAATGAGTAAACAGCAGCTCACATACATGGAAGTTTTATCTCTATAGCACGAGAAGTTTTGATGTTAAAGCTGTTGTTGATCTTAAGACTTCAGAACTGTAGCTAAAAACTTCTGTCTAAATGACCAACACAAGCACTACACTTAAGGGGAAACAAGTACTCTTCAATAAAGCAATCTACAAGGAGCATCAAATGACATAATCAAGTCATATCTTCACAAAGAATGTATTCTGCTGGAATGAAATAACAAGCTGAGTTATATTATTTGCAAAGAGGTGGTTAATAAAATGTTCTAGGCACTGAAAAATGATGCCTTGCATTTCTGGACAGTCTATCACTTTTCCATATACTTATATAACAGGGATAGATCCAGGACTACAAGATGCTTTCAATTTCAACTCAGAACAGATTCAAAGTGAACAGTGCACAATCCAAGTAAAAAAATTAGACAACATTTTATTTTCCTTATCTGACTGATCATGGATGACTGACACTTGAAAACCCTTTCCTGGTATTAACATATCTCTCCAATTACTTCAACTTCTTCTCATCTGACAGGGAGTAATCTACTGAAACTGAATGACTGGTTCAAACGTTTCGGTTAGCATTGCTTGCCTTTGAATTTCTTTCATTATGAGCTGAAGATTATCTTACTCTTATTTTAAACAATGAATGACTGAGCACTGCAGATTCTTCCCACATTAGTTGATGGAGGATCTAGATCACACATAAGTGGAACCGGTTATTTAATTGAAAATGTTGTGAAAACATACACTATTTTTTTCAATTCAAGTTGCGTTAATGGAATACAAAACTAATTAAGAATTTCTTGGAATCTGTCAACTGTCTCATTGCTCCCTACAAGTACCTGAAAGGAGGTTGTAGAGAAGAGGGAGCTGACCTCTTCTCCTAAGTGACAGGGGACAGGACAAGAGGGAATGGCCTCAAGCTCCACCAGGGGAGATTTAGGCTGGACATCAGGAGGAAGTTTTTCACAGAAAGGGTCATTGGGCATTGGAAGAGGCTGCCCAGGGAGGTGGTTGAGTCACCTTCCCTGGAGGTGTTTAAGGCACGGGTGGATGAGGTCCTGAGGGACATGGTTTAGTGTTTGATTGGAATGGTTGGACTCGGTGATCCAATGGGTCTCTTCCAACCTGGTGATTCTATGATTCTATAGTCACTAGTGGTAGGTTCTATGTTATAAGAGACCAGTATTTTATTATACAGTGATCTTCTATGATTTTGCAAAGCTTTTTGAAGTTACTAAATATCTTGTATGATATACTTCTCTCTTTTATTTCAAGTTTCAATCATCACATTTTTCTTTAAAAAATGAAAAAGGGTCCACCAACTGTGCTTCCTTTCTCCCATCAAATTGTTTATCATGTATCAAACAAAATCTACCTCAAATATATGTACAAATATTTTAGATCATCTTCCATGCCTTGTAAGCATCATATGAAGCCTATTAGGAAGATCCCAAAAGTCCTTTACGTGATTGACAAACTGAGAGTGTTGTACAGTTGAGTGGGGAGGGGGTTTGAAAACAAGTTTTACCATCTCCATCCTGATTAATCTTGAAGATTAACTTCAACAATTATTACTTGAAGCTCTGCATATTATAGCACTAACTACATAATATAGCAGGAATTAAAAAAATATTTACCGACCATTTCATTACAATGAAATGCTCTGCAACCTACAATAGCATGTGCTTACCAAGGGACCAATCTCAGTTTGGAGATAAAATAAAAATTCTACTCCATGAAAAATTACCACATATCGGGTTTTTAGTCTCTGGGTAGTTTCATGCATGTGTAGTACATTTGTAATGTTAAAATGTTTCCTAAAGAAAAGTTCTTCGTTATGTATATGAAAAAGAGACAGTGCAAAACTGAGTACAACTAATATCTCACACCAAGGTGTATAATTACACTGTCCTTGCACTACAAGTGAAACTAACGGAGCAGAAAAAAGGCTGATGCTTTGCTTCCAAAATTGCATATATCATTTGAGCAGTGAAGGTTGACTCATCCAATATCCCTGTTACCTTTTGAAATACCGAGTGGCTAATGTGAAAAGGGTAAAAAAATGGGCTTATGTAGAACAAGAATGAAATAACTTCCCTTGACTTAGCAGACAGTCTAGACAGTGGTTCACAATATGCTGCACATGCACCACCTTTAATTCATGCATAGGGCTCAGTGTATCGTCACCTTTGCTATTTCTCTGTACTTCAGAAGCAGGAAAGAGGTTGGGTAAATAATTACATAAAGATGATAAAATGCCCATCCTCCTGGTCCAGTCTGATGCCTGTCTGGCAGTAGTTCTGCTTTTGTGTCAGATTACGCTGACTGAATGCTCACTGTGTCCTGTCCATGCCTCTTCTCTTTCCTGTCAAAGTACAAACACATCGTTTACCATGCTCTTACAGTGGGAAGCTTCCACATACTTCCCTTATCTGTCTAATGAACAATTTCACAGTTGCCTCTTGTACACTGGTATCTTTTTCTCCGAAGCTTATCCTGAAAATTTATACAAAGTGTGGCAGATTATGGTATGCATCTTGCTTGCTACCTTGATACTATAACTATTATTCTCAGGAAAAAAAATCCATTACTCTATGCTGCACTCAATGGGTTCACTGTGTCTTAGAAAGTAAAAAATAAAATGACCATTGTGCCTGGTGCCCATTAAATTATTCAGAGCTGTTTTACTGAATTCCAGACTGTGGCAGTTAAGACGAGTGCTAAATTGATAAAAGATGGTTCTTTTTTTTTTTTTTTTTTTCACTTTCTGCCATTTTCCCCATCACAATTCTGAGCATCATGTCACTTTCTGGCTTTTCATTTGAAAGCCCCTCCTGCAATAATTGTATCCATACTGTACTTGGTAGCATATAGACAGGAACTTATTTGAGTATCTCCGAGCAGTAACACAAAGCATTTTTCTTAGGAACAGATGGGGTTAAAGTTCGTTTGAAAAATTTGGTCTTGATACTGCTAGACATACATATAGAAAAAAGGCAATGTAAAGGTAAGTTGAAGTCAGTAATGTCTAATTTATACTAGTATACAGCAGAGTAAAATTTGATATGATAACTTATCATGAATACAATTTGTAGTATCAACAACTCTGAGTACTGAACAGCTGAAGGGCCAAGAAAAATCCCTGTTTCAGAGACAACAGAAAATCTTAGAATCATAGAATCATAGAACAACCAGGTTGGAAGAGACCCATCGGATCATCGAGTCCAACCATTCCCATGAAACACTATACCATGCCCCTCAGCACCTCGTCAACCCATGCCTTAAACACCTCCAGGGAAGGTGAATCAACCACCTCCCTGGGTAGCCTATTCCAATGCCCAATGATCCTTTCCCTGAAAAACCTCCTCCTAATCTCTAGCCTAAATCTCCCCTGGCAGAGCTTGAGGCCATTCCCTCTTGTCCTGTCCCCTGTCACTTGGGGACTACCCCTTTCAGGTAGTTGTAGAGAGTAATGAGGTCTCCTCTCAGCCTCCTCTTCTCCAGGCTAAATAACCCCAGCTCTCTCAGCCACTCCTCATAGGACCTGTTCTCCAGCCCCTTCACCAGCTTCGTTGTTCTTGGTCTTATGTGGGCCTGGGGAAGTAGTGGTAAGACCAGTAAAGAAATACAGTGAAAACAGCAGGTTCAGAAACAGCCTAGCAAAAGCAGCAGGTACTAGGAGAGCCTCTAGGATTATGCCTCTGCTCTCTCCCATCATGTTTTGTAACTGGCTCTTCTGAGCTTCTTTTCTCTGTCCCTTTCTTCACAGTATATTCATTTCATTGCTATTATAACCACTTGATTCCATTCTTCTTTCACTCTATCACTAACGCATTTGCTTCATCCCAGCAGTCACTTTACTTGTCAATAACACTCCTCACCCACATCACATCTGTCACACCAGTTTAGCATATGAGCCAAGACAAACATTGCACACTTTGTGTATGTCCACTGCATGGTGTGGCAGTGCCTTCTGTCTGTTGTTCATTAGGCACTACCGTAATCTACCTGACTAGTAATTGTAACATACTGGGCAACTACACATAACAGAATGTTTCTTGTGCACGTTTTAATATAAGAACCATGACAATTAACTTTTTCACTGTTACTATGTAAAACCTGTGTAAGCAGGCTTCTGAGGGTTTAATTAGGTGTTTTGTGGATGTTGAAAGCTCTTAAACTCCTCGGACCTCACTATTTAGTCTAATATGTATTGGCAAACATTTATCATTACGGCTAAGTTCTCTCAGCATTCATTTACAAGGAAACAGAAGTAATGCAGACTGCAGACACAGAGCCATGGCCAATATCCTTTCAAATAAAAATTGTAAAATATTTCTGCTAGGAATGATTTAGAAAGAGAAGTTCAGCTGATGGTGCTTTGGGACAAGTACCAGAAATATACAGATCTATTTCTACCAGCAATCACTTTTTTTTTTTCTCCTACAGTCTGTGTTCATGTAGAACAACAAGAAGGGAGTGGGATTTTTAAATTTTGCCTGAAGACACCTGTCCATTACCTTTTTGTAAAAAGCTGACATACAATTACTTATCCATCCACTGGCAACGTCAGATGTTTTCAGTCAGTGTACAGACTAGATTGCATTTTATACTTTCAGAAAAAAAAAGTATCAAATCTTTATTTGTAGCTCCTAATAAATTCAGTTCTACATGGTACTTTCAACTACTGTCAATTCTGATGTTTTTAAATGTGTAAAGGGCGGAATTAGTCTTAATAAAACAATTTTAGATTACTGATGCTATAAAATGCCTCCAGACTTTTCCAGAAATAAATAACAAAGACATCTTCAATGAAGATGCTGTGTGAAGTAATCTGAAGTGAAATTCAAGTCACAGGTTTACAAAGTGTAAAATACAAAAACCAACAGTAAAACGAACAATTCATGGTTTTGATTTAAACTGAACAATGATCATTTCTGAAAAAAAAGAAAGGGATGAATTTACATTCGTTTTGATATTATTTGTCAGTTTGATTCTTCCAGACAATTCTTAAGGCCACAGAGACTGGAAAATATTTTCCATGGACATTTACTACATTCAATTATTTACTTTTGCATGCACCTAATAAAGGTTACTCATTATGTTAAAATAACTTCTCAGAATGAGACTTTCTTTTCCTTTTTGCAACTCTTCACCCATCAAGATTTACAGTACGTTTGTAATAATGCTGTCTTCACATTGCCTCTCTTATAGTTCAGGTAGTCAGAAGTATCTACAGGTATCTTAAACAAAATAATCTTATGAAGATCCCAGGAAACTGGAACTCCAGGGCACTTTACATACATGGGACTAGGCTAACAAAATAAGATTTTTTCTTTTAAGGTGATGAAACATGGAAAATAGCAATGAAAATTCAAATATTTTTTTCCAATTAGGATCTATGCTTTGTGCCAATGTTGATGTTTCTAAACTATTCTGTTTATTAAAATATCATTTTAATTTCTCAGTTCTCATATTCAACTTCTAGTCTAACTTTCAAGCATTACTCAAAATAACTATGAGTAAAAAAACTCTCATGTAAGGATTACTAGTAAGATAAAAAGTTGCCAATACAACCCAAAAGGCTAAAATAATCAATGCTCAAAAGTTACATTTAACTTTCTTACGTGTATTGCAATCCAAGGGTTACACACCCACACATGGCCTATACTTCCTCCTCTCTTTTACATAAACACAGTTTTGGTTTATATTCTCATTTATATCAATTGCTCCATAGCGTATAGAAGTATGTAGTTTAGGCAACAAATTTAAGCTCCAAAAATATTCCCTCGTACACTAGAAACACATCCAAAGGTTCCAAGGTCTTCAGAATGGTTTCATGCTATTAGCTCTCACGACAGTTTTCAAATACGTTCTCAAGTCCTCTAACACTTGCTCTGTCACCTAAGTACAGCACATATTCACCAGAATAAGTTGTCTTCTTTTTTCACTACAATATTTTCCTGTCTGCTTTTTTCCTCTCAGTCTTGACTTTGTCTCCTATTTTCTACTCTACTATCATTCAGTGAAGCAGATAGAAAGAAATAACTGATTCCTGGGTATGGAATCTATGGGTACGTCTCTTATGCCACATTATCTCACATCCAAACTCAAATTCCACAACTGCCGATACTACTTAGTGGTGTATTCACCCTCACTTTGGCCTGGCAGCAAAATTCAGGCAAATACAGGGACCCTCCTTAACTTCTATTGTGTCTCTGCAGAGTGGCATAAGTATTCCTTCTCTACAGATGCCATGAATTCTAGCATCATATCATGGCAAATTTTAATCCACATGACGTATAGCTAACAAAGCTTCTATAGGCAGTGTCTGAACTTTGTTTTGCATTATACGCTTTTGGAATAGCCTATGCCAAATTGTGAAACTTCAGTTATACAGCCAGAGACTGCTGCATTTGTTCTACTCTCCCTTAATTTAAAAGGAAAAGGGAGATTCTGCCTTTATTGAATGCCATCTGTGAAAGTGCTGCATACATTAAATAACACTAGTAGTTTTAACAACAGTTATTGTATTGAATGAATGGTTGGATACTATCACAATAAAACAACTGGAATGTAACAAGTCCCAAAACCCACAACTTTTTACAATTGTCCAGTGTTTTCCAGAGCAGAAAAGTTTGAATTTTAAGAATTTTCCAAGTGATTTAGTAGTCCAAGTCACTTCTTTCAAAGTGGGCAAGCCCATCTTTAACTGAAAGTCAGGAGGGGTTAAGATTTTAAGTGATTTTTTTAATATTTTAGCTAGACTTATGGCTAGATTTTCAAATGGAATAAAGAAGCATGGCTTCATTGACATCATGAAGTTATGTGGTTTTATACTGGCTGAGAAGCTGATCTCGTGTCATGATTTAACCCAACAGCTGGGAACAAAGAACTATATGGAACACATCCAGAAACAGATAACCATGGGCTGCTCACTCACCCCTTCAAAATGGACGATACGCAATGCAAAGTCACTCATCGGGCAGAGAATGACACTAGATCACTCCCAATTCACAATTCCAACTTGCACATCCACACCATGGACACTGTCACAAACCTGCACTGCAGAAAAAAATAAACACTGCAAAACCCAAATCTACCTTTCCATCCCAGCCACATTGAATGGTATCACCCTACCGATGACCATCCCCACTCCCCCTCTGTAGAAGGTGACATTGATGTTACAGCTTCCCTGGCTGTGTCCTTTCCAAGCTTCTTGTGAAAACTAATTCTTTCCCACCAGAACCAGGCAATTAACCTTTAACCAGCCAGAACCAGGACACTTTATAACAGCAGAAGAAAATCTCTTGATGTACAACTATGATACAAGAAGTTTTGGATCTGTAGCTAAGTATGCTTAGATCTAAAGGTCTAGTAAAGATTGACAACTAATCTCAAAGTTTACTATGTATAAACTCAGATAATTTTCACCTTAAATTACTGTAAACCCTTCAATGACCAGCAGGCCACTCCTAAATGACACACAGATTGTTTCCAAAGAAACTAGAATACTTCATAGTTTCAGCTGTAAACCAAAAGAAATAAATATCTTCACATTGCTTTGCCATGACACAAGATGAGATTATAAAAATTCATCTGATTATTTTCCCTAAAGTCTGTAAACTAAACTAATCAAAAAATCAGAACTATACTATGTGAGATATGTCTGTCTGTAGGAAGAAATATGACCATGAATCCTAGCAAAGGGAAACAGTATGCTGCAAACAGTGCTTTTTTTTCTTTCCCTGTCCACCACCCCAGAAGATTTTATATTGCAGTGCTGAAAAAATACATGTGTGAATGTGTCCTTGTCACTATAGTCTTTTAATCCACAAATAATTGCAACTCATTCTCTGGTGCAGTTACACTGGAGTCTAACAAACCCCAAGTATAAATGATCAGTTTCCTTATGATCATTACACAGTTGGACCTAAGAAGTAATTTGAGTTCAAGCATTTATTGAATGTTGAGTATGTGTAGTCAAATAGTTAGAGTAAGCGCAAGTAGTATTTCAGCTTAAGCAGTCCTCTTAGCCTCATAATTGCTTCTTCTAATCTACTGTGGGGTTTTTTGCATTACTAGATACACCTCACAGAAGTTGCTTCCCAGCAAAGGTAAGTATTCATCATCTGGTTTTGATATAAAACAATTGTTTGACTATGATGAATTTCTGATCTTAAAAGGTAGTCTTAAGGAACAGAACATTTTTCAGACTTTTAACTGAATAATAGAGTGTCTCTTTTTCCACTTTGATAAAACTTGAGAGATATCCTGAAGTGAGAATTCTTCATATCAGAGTTGTTGAAGCAAGTGTTAGGAAGTGCTGGAACTTTCATTAAGTTGTAACACTGATATCTCAAAGGAGCTGAGAAGTCCAGGAAAAGAAAACTTTGCAACAGCAGTTCCACAAAGTAAAGAAATTCAGCAAGCAGAGAAATAATAACTTCTGAAATTCAGAATGACTTGTACCCCATCATCAAAAATAACTTGATATATTTTATTGTTTAAGTGAATAAGGGAACTCTGGAAATGATTGGCAATACACTACCATTACCAGAAATTACTTCTATATATATCTTACAGGATAAAGATCACAACTCTTATGTCTGTCCTTAAATTCCTGTAGAAGAATGTCATCATTTAAACCTTGAAATGTGGTATTTTTCAAATTCTAAATATGCCATATTTAATATATGCAGAGAAAATGGTGAGTACCTAGCAGATAAAATAATAGAAGTGAATTGCCCTTAATAAGATGGCAAAAACAGTAGTTTTCATGTAACAGTACACATGGATATAATTCCTTAATTTATCAGAAAAACATTATACTTTCAAATGCTTAAAACAAAAATTAAAACACCTCACACAACTCTGTCTGAATTTTTAAAACTGATTTTTGAAATCAGAATGGTTTGGTCTGTTTAGAATATAGATTCAATTTCAGTGCCAGTTTGGGCTAGGTTACAAATTTTTAATTTAAATATACAAACAAGATAGAAAATTGTGTGGTCACCTTCACTTCCTGCCTTTTCCGTTTCCTCCTCCAATCCTATTGCATTCTTAGGCAAAAAGAAATGCATATAGAGAGATGTGAAAAGTCTCAGTAGTTATAAAGAATACATAGAACACAGTTGAACACATGCAGCTAGGAAAACACTAATATTTAATATACAACATATATTGGAGATACAATATCATGACAATCATCTGTTCTGCAGACCTGTAAAGACTGAGCATTTCTGGGAAGAGAAATTTGGAAGAATCTACTTGACGTTAGGATTTATTCTTCTATACAGCCTAGATTTACCCTAGAAATACTTTCAGTGGTAACTGTGGTGATGAAAGATGGCTGCTGAGGGGGGTGGTTACAGTCAAAAATCTGGTGCTACAAAGGTATAATTTTTCTCGCATACATAAAGTGTTTTGGCAGCTCTGGAAAGAATATCTATTTAACTGCAAAACCCACAAGACTGTCTCATGATTAATATGCTCAAACCTCTGTCCTTTTGCTATTGTTCATAGAGAGAAATATTTTATTTAATAATTCAGAATTGCACAATGAGACTAACTTGCATCATAGGACCTCTTACTGTTAACAAAATCTGAGAAACTAAAGGTAGAAAAGTCTTCCTCTCTAGAGGTTAAGCTGGGAAAAACGTACTAATTCTTTTGCACGCTGTGTACAAAAGGTACATTCTATTAGCTTAAGACAAAAACTTGAAATGTTGCTGTTAAGATTTAGGAGTTTGGTCAAAGTATCCCCTCTGGATTCTTCTAGATTCCTGTAGCTAGCATCTCAGTTCAAATTTCTTCCTTACTGAACCTCTAGTATTCCTCTAAGGAATGCAAAATTTAAAAAAAGTCACTCATAATGCTAATAATCTTGACAGTCATAAACTTGGCAAAATTTCTCTTACACCCTAACTGCTCAGCAAAATCTTGCGTGAGGTACAAGACCCAGTACTCATAACACGAAAGTATCACAAGCAAACAAAAACGCAAATGACAGAATAAGAAAGAGGATGGACAGGAAAGTAACAGAGAAACAAAGGCAGTGCTACAGTCAAGAAAAATTGTTTAAATACTACACAGCCCTACTGCACAAGTCACAGCTCACAGGAGGGCAAAACCACATAAACCTGAAAACTCTGTAACCATGCTCTCAAGCAACTGACTATCCTTAGAGCTATAATTGGGACCAGCTAGCTAGTAGGGAGCTAAATGCTTCTTCAGTTCTTTTGAAGCTCGATTTATGCAAGTGACTTCCACCCCATTCTCCAATGATTCAGTCATGTGTTGCCTATTATAACACCAGTGCTGCTGCTGACTTGCACCAACAGCTACTGCTGCCAGTACCATTCTCAACTATTTTTCTCTCTTCTGAAATGTTTGGAATTTCTTTATTGGCTCTCAGTGAGTCATACTTTGGCTATGCACATAGCTCTTACACACTTTTCAAGTATATACATATAAGTGCAACTTAACATATTTCTGTTTCCCCATGAATTACTTCCCATTCATCTTCAAATATCTTCTTCACTGCTGCCCAAAACAGAAGGTTATTCCAGTTACAGCTTTGCTGTGCTATATAGAAAGGGACTCTGACATCCCTGGTCTGTATGTTTGATTTCCATTCCTTATTTGTATTCTTCAAAAAGTCAGTAAAAACATTTCTTTTGAACACACAAAATATAATGTCACTGGTATAACCTCTGCACATGTGATTGATGATTAGATGGCAAATCATCAGTCATTGATCTCTTGCACACTTGCATGAAAGAACAACTCAAAAGCCTTACTCTTGATTTCATTTATTAAATTCCTAAGGTTATAAGGAGGCTTTCAGTTTGACTGGTTTTTAATGAGAGTGCTGAATTGCTATCATCAAAACATGTATTCATTTTATATACAAACTAGATATTGGACATAGAAGTACAAATAACAGTATGAAAATAAATACAAACCGTGTCACTGCATGAGCAACACTATTTCCTTCCTCACACTGATAAGGAGCCTGAGTTACCTAGTAAAGGCTAGAGTAGCCTACCACAAATGAGATATGAAACTGCCTCAGTGAATTTAACCTAAAAATGAATTAATAAAATCCTGAACAGACAGTTTTTCTCATTTAATTTTTGCCTGGCTTAAAGCAGACTACGTTTAGACCAGTTGTATTTATATGGCTGGATCTTTCAGTGGGTTTTACACTATAACCACCAGTACAAAATAAATCAAGACTGTATGAAGCAAGAGATAAATACTTGAGATAGTATTGAATTAGTTAAATGAATCATCTGCAAATAATAGAGCAGCTTACTCAATGTCTCACTGCATGGAATATAAAAGGAGATATGAAGAGTGCTGAGCTTCTGCATCAAGCAAAATAAAAGCTGCTTATATGTTCTAACAGCTGTTGTATAAGTGATAGACTCCAGGTTTCTTCCTGAATATTAAAGAAAAAATAATGACTTAATTGAATCATGTTAATAACCTAAAGAACTAAATTGAACAAGTGGACAACTGGATTTTGTTCTAGAGGTGATTTCTTGTCTAAAATCTGCTAGAGTCACATAAAAAAAAAACCAACAGTTTTTCTCACATCAGACTGAAAAAATGACAATACTTAACTCACTTCACATCTAATAAGTGAAATATAAAAACTAAGCATGATGTTATTTATAAACTGACACCTTAACAAGAAATACCCAATAAAGTTATTAAAGAACACATTAATTTTAATATTTTGTAACTAAAGCTCATTTATAAACATCAAAACTTGCTTTAATGATAACTCAGAATACTATGACAAGCTAACTGTCAGTTACCTAACACTTTCTTAAGCTCCTTATTTATGCTACCATTGTTAAAACTGTAGCAGCTACTTGAGCTAAAAGCAGCATCATTAGACCTCTGGGATTTGCAGTATATCATACAGACCGTTAATGTGATTTCGAATTATCCTTCTGGTTTAACCACATACGTGCCCCTTTCCTCCAGAGTGGTGCCACTAGCCAATATTACTGCCATAAATCCATACTTTTCTTTTTAATTTGCCACATTTGTGTTAGGAAAGTTTTAACTGACGTAATCCAGTTGAAACTGCCTCTTGTTTAGCACCACATAAATATAGACAATTTTCCTGAAAATTAATAAATAAGCTGGAACCCACTTCTACTACTAAACAGATATAGAGTGTGATTCATGTAGATAAACTCATCCTCACCACAAAACCAGTCAAATTCCATAGAGTTACACCAGGAATCAGGCTTCTGACCTGTTTCCTAAATGCATGAAAGTAAGATAAACGCTATGAATAAGGCATTTAGTCATTAGAAACCTGAGGGACCCTTCCAGGTGTGACTGCCAGCCTGACTCAGTAATTCCCTGTGTCAGTATTACTACCAGGTTATCTTGGAGGATAAAACTCCTCTCACAATAAATTGTCAGCTCACTTTGAGGACACTGAGATTAATTGTAGGCTCTGACATTGATTCATAGATCTTTAAACTGGTCAATGATTTGCTGTAACCAATGGTTCTGGCCACAGTGTGTAAAAACAGAACACTTCTCAAAACACGTACTTGGCACAATATTTTCCCAATATAATTGCAATTCTTTTTATGGTGAGGACATGAAATATTATTCATATGATCTCCCACAATCCTTTCTTCATAACACATTGTTTGAACAAGCACGAATGATTTATAGGTTGTCACTGCCAGTTCTCCAGGGAGCAATCTATTTCTATTGCATGAAGATAAACATGTGCCATAGACTTCTGAAATCTGAGAACATTAAATTTGTCATTGCTTTCTGCCACACATAAGAAACATATGGCCAGAAGTAAAAGCTATTAAAACGCTTCTGTTTTCACCTTCCTTGTGAATACAGCTGCAGGGGGCACAACAGAGGTTCACAATATACATACATAAATTATGGGGGTTTTTCTAATTCAGATTATTACATGATTTTTCATTTTCTGTGCACAGACAAAGATTTCAATGATCTAACAAAGATCTCATTGTAAGGCATTCTCAATTCTCTAACCAAGTTAGGAGATAAAGGAATGGAAAGCAGGACTATGCAGGACAAGATCTGGCACTCTTATGAGTTTTTCAGATGATACTTCATCAATCTAAATTTTATTCACTACATAAATCATAATAGCATTAACACTCTATCACTGTAAACTTCCACAAGACCTTCTCTGAGGATTCTGCTTGGCTTTTAGGAGTATATTATTCCCTGTCTTATAAGAAGAGTTATTACTACACTTGTGATGAGACACAGCACATGCAAGGATGCCTAGAATTTTACAAAAATTCTCTTCTATTATGACTTATATTTTCCAAGCAACATAGCATCTAATGAGTTTGCAAAGTGAAAGACATTTAGTTTAAAAGACCAGAGGTTGTATTTTGAAGAGAATTTTAATTAATATTTGAGACCATATCTTGTTAGGAAAGAGGCCTCCAATGTCTATATATCCCAACCTGTGCACAAAGAGACATGCTTGAACAGGGTGCTTCATCTTTGAGATATTAAAGGTCAATTAGAGAATGATAAGCTTCTTTAGGCAATAAGGTATGAACTACCAATGGCAGTTAGTTTGAGGATCTCAGGATGTCTGTATTCATAACTTGCAACTTTTTTATTGTGAACTAAATGCTACTCTGATAAGACTTAACTCTAGTTTTAAGCCCAGGAAGGACTATTTCTGGAATAACACCTTTATTATGAAAGATCTATAAAACTTTTGTATTCAAATGATATTGAAATGTAAAGGTAGCTGAATACTGTTAGGTCTCATGGCAAATTTTAGCTGAAGGAGATAAAAAATTTTAGAAGAAAAAAAATCACTCCTGAACACCAAGCTTCACTGTGGAATTACCATGAGACAGAGCTATTTGGTTCCCACAAAATATATATTTTTATTTATTACATGAGAATAAATCTTCATATGCATTTGATGTATGAGATGTGAATGACAGCAGCTAATATGCATCAATGCAGTTAATTTTTTCTCAAGAGTTCCAGTGGAATTCAAGTTGCAGAAGCAATAGACCCTTTCGAAATACTAATAATATAAATCATTTCAAATCACCACTACTCCAGCTGAATGATTGAATGACTGACAAACTCCTTATTTTAAATCACAGTGGTTTCAAATTAGAATGAACCAAGTGTCAGTCTGTTATTTGAAGCCCCTGTTGTCAAAATCATCAAAGCATTTTTTCATCAGGTTCTGTCAAGAAAATATGCTTTAATATTAATCATCCACTAAGGAAATAGCATTTAAACATAGTGTTGTATTTCACAATTACATAATTAGAAGAGTCAGAAAAATCACACCTCTAAGGTTTGTGGAGAGTGATGTGCTACAGATGCACAATTTCTGCTTTTATTCTGATACTCTAGAGCAAATGCACCATCTAGATTAATATCATTTTACAGTTAGTTTTAGCATGAAACTTCACATTTTATAATGGAATTTTAATGGCATACTCTCTTTTTCAGAGTGCTAAGCACTTACTTCAAAGTCAATAGAAGTTATGAATGCATCTGAAAAGCAATTTTTTGATTTTATGAGCATATTCAGCACCATCCGTTAGAAAATTGAGTAAATACATCACCACATCGTTATTTCTCCTGCCCTTTGGACTCCTGATAATGTTCTATGTCAGTGGTTAGGATTTCTTACAATCATATTTACAACTTTAATCCTACTGTAGTGTTCAAGGGTGCTGATCTTGCATAAACACAGAAGGATTTATACTTATTTTGTGTAAAAAATTAGAAATTAACTCCTAGCACTACTATAAAAACCACAGACACTTCTTTCTCTGCTGTTACCTACAGCAGTAGCATCCAGGACCATTATCGCTTGAGTGAAAATGTCACAGCAATAGCAGGTCCAACCTAGACTAGGGCATGACATATTAGGCTAGAAAATTAAACACAGTTCAAGTAAAGATGCTTTATCATATTCAGGAATGCCAAATCAGGTTATCAGTACAACAAAGTATATTAAAGCCCCAAAAATTCAGTATGCTATCAGCCTTCTTGTATTTTGTCATTCTGAGTATTTTCTGTCACTGAAGTTATATCCAGCACCTTGTCTATCACTGTCTGTCTGATGAATGGTAATGGTTGTCCACTGTGGACCTAGAAACACAAGTTACAGCATAATCATAGCCTCCATCCTGGAGACGAAACACGACCTTTATCTAATGTGCCTGATAAAGAAGCCCAGAAAAGAACTGTTTCTCTTCCATCATAACCAGCACAATCTGCAGGCAGTTGCAATGATTTATATATTGAATTGGGAAACTAAAGAAGGATGAGGTTTCCATCTCTCTCTTCAGTTTTTTGAGTAACAATTCAAAAAGGTCAAACCATATCTGTAGGGCATGTAGTAAACAGTCTTCCTAAAGCTGCCTCCACAGTGGAATAAAACCAGACACAAATAAACACAAAAGAGGATCTGTGCAGAGATGGCACTTTTTTTCTCTATTGATTTGCTTTAGGTGAAACCTCTGACTTCCATGGGCTTGAAAAAGCTAAAAGTTTAAACCACACCTGGTCTCTCAAGGAAAAAAAAACCAGAAATGAGAGTAAAAATAGTATGAATATAAAGTTAAGAAGTCATTCACCTTTTCTTTTCCTTTTTTTTTTCTCTATGAACACACCTCAACCTATTGTGTCCATAAACTACTATGCTTTGTTTTTAATTTGTTCCAGCAGGAAAAAAAGAGAAAAAAAAAATCAGTCAACAATTCTCTTTGAGTTGTTTCTGGTATTCTAAGAATATGTTATAATAATCTAATTAATAATAATACCTTATGTTTTTCTAATCCATTCAGCTTCTGACATTTCTTTTTGCTTTGTGAAGTTTACAACTTGTAATTCAGAGGTACCAAATCTATTGAAAATAGGTATATGACAATTTTTCAGAAAAGTGGAACATTTCTGCATTTTATTTTTTTCTGTATATTTGAAATACACATACCTATTAGTAATTATGCATATGATGCTTAAATATATCCAAGGCCTCCACAGAAATTGTACTTCATTTATAGGCTTTACTAGATGAATAGGAACACACCTATTCACACAAGAATAAAAAGAGGAGCATGATTTTGTAGAACTTTAGAAGTTGTTTGTATCATCTCATAACTAGATCTGTCTGTCTTGCACATTCACTACATAAAATTTTATACATCTTGCTGTCAAAGTCATTGTTGGATTCCTTTCTGTCATTAATTCCTGCTATCAGATTAGGAAATGGTTTTAATTGTCTAAATTCTTTGGTTAAATATCCATTAATTCTTAGATCAGCTGTTGCACTTAAGCTTTACCAGAAATAGACTACTGCAAAGAGAAACACAGTTATTGCAGGACATGAAAGACATTGCAAGACATCTTTTCTTCATACAAAAGGTATTTAATCAGTTAGCTAACTATTCACAGACACAAAGAAATTCTTAGTATTGAAATGCAGCACAAAAATACATTATGAAACTGAAAAACTCTACGCATAGATACAAAGTCATTATTTAATTTATTCCTGAACATTGAACCCCAAAATACGTTGGAGCTCTACAGAGGTTAACTTTGGAACACAAACAGAGAACTGAAGTCGAAACTAAGAACCCAGAAGATAAGATTGGTAGGATTTTTAAATATATGCATATGCATTCACAGCCCTTGCAATATGCTCTAGTAGATCTTGTTAATTCCACCTGCAATGTAGGAATGCTACTGGATTCTATGTTTCTATTAATGTTTTGCTTAGTTATAATTAATTACTAAGTTATCCTTTCTAAGATTCCCATTAGTTTGGAGACAGTCTTACCCTAGTGATCAATGATCCTTATTTGCATCTCTGTCATTTTCCATCTAGATTACGGAAGTCCAACAAATCAAAACAAAGCACAAATAATCCTTAGGAAATTCTGTTCATGAAAATTGTCATCCTCCTCCTCTGTTAGGTAGGCTGAAGAACTACGCCAGACATATCTTGAATCTCTATATATTCTTCACAACACTTTCATAGAACATAGATTCAGCTTCTTTTCTTCTGATTATTCAACAGCCTGGACTAAATGCAGCAACAAATGAGCTCCTTGTGGTTGAAGGCTGCAGTAGACTTATCTAACCTTCAGCCACCATAAACAAAACAGGAGACCAAACTTTCCCAGGAGTCACATTAAAGTTGTGGTACCAGTTGCTACAAAGCCATGCATGAAACCGATGATCAAAGGCTGCCTCCCACCGATTCTTTTATCTAACACAAAACAGCATGCATACCTACAAAAAAATTCCATCACTTTCAAAAGATGAGCCAAAAAGCAAAACTGTTTAAAAAGAAACATTTTTTTTTCTCCCCTTTAGAAAAGTAGTGAAAAATACAAACTATATGTGGCAGATCTTCATTCTGTTGCTTCATCAGTGACTTAGATCCCAAATAGTGTAGAAGTAAAGCAGTCAGAATGTGAGAAAAAGAGAAAATATTATGAGGAAAGACTGAGGAAAGACTCTCCTCAGACACTGTTTTGTTTCAAGTCCTTGCTCAAATTAGGAAATTATAACAGAAAATGTTCAGTTAACCCACCAATCAGTACAGACAGCAATAAAATTGGGGTTCAAGAAGAAAAATAAATTCATGAAGCCAAAAATTATCATGAATCTTAATGCAGTGTCTACCATTTTCAAACATTAGCTTTCTCAATTGCACTACCTATCCGGATTTTCATCTTATTCCTTGCTCCATCTCCAAATAGCTGCCAGGGAACCTTTTCCTGTTTTGTTTAATTTTACTTTGTGCTCTTTTACACAAAAGACTAAAATTACCTTTATTTTCTCAAGCACCCAAGACAGTTTCTTCTCATTCACATAAATGAACACAGCATTTGGGAACTGAGAGAGCAGCCAACAAATACAGAATAACTCACTTCAACCATCAAGAGTCAAGAAGAGATAATAATAAGCCATATTCACTGTCCCCTTTACAGATGAATATGAAGTTCATCTTTAACACATATATTATATGGGGCCAGAAAAGAGTCTGAAACTCAGTACTATCTATCTGCAGGAATAACTTAATTTATCATGGCTAAGTGATTTGCTTAAGAAATTTGTTTACAATCATTTTAAGTATGATACCCATCAATTGTGGTTATAATCATCTTTGGTAAAAAAATTGTTTACTGTCTTGCCAGATGAACACTCTATGTAGCTATGGCTATGGGATATCAGAATTTCAAAAGCATCTATGTATATTAGAAGAAGGCAAAATTGTAATAGCTAACAGTGGTCTACAAGCATTAGAAACTACTACAGCTATCAAGTTGCAAAATTACAGGAAAAATGGAAAAAAAATAGAAATAGTTCAATTTCAAAATAATTTTACTTTCTAATGTATTTTGGCCTTCCCCTGATAAAAGGACTGCTTTTAGGACAGTAGTGAATACTGTGAGCGTGAGAACACAGTTCAAAAACAGCCCTGATTGCCCAACACTATCTATATTCTCTGTGCACTGGGCAGAAGCTTTGTATTTCATACATTATTCATAACTTGCTGCAGTCATTCAGCAAGGTCAGTACATGCATATCCCTACCACACAGTAATGGAAAAGGATGACACATATTTAGGCAATAAGACCATACAAAAATGTAAGCTGCTGTTCTCTGCATCAGTCTCAAAGCCTCAAGTTGCTTTGAAGCCTGGTTCTGCATTTTGTTAGAGTAGATACTCGATAACAACCTGCAAGTGATAGATGGATTTAGTGTGCTGCTCTGACTGATGGAGGTTACTATTAATATTCCCTTCCAGCTCCAGGCAGTTAATAACAAGAATAACCCATTATACCCCAGTTATAAATTAAGATCCACTTACATAACTTCCCAACATGCTATATGTTTATTTATACTTAATTCACTTTTATCTGATTTCCTTTTCACACGTCCTTTGTTATTGTAGGGCACATTCTAACCTCAAGCACTCTTTCCTTATTCTCCTATCACTTTAGATTTATGCATGGTCTTCTCTGGGATCACCAAAGCACTTTTTTTATCTTCCCAAGTTCAAGAGAATTCTGATCTTCCTCTTCCAGTTTCTTCCAAGTATCAATTTCTGCTGTGAGTAACATTAATACAATTTCCTTTACCTGCCACCACATTTCAACTTTGACTTAGATTGAAAATCCTTAGGGGTGAAATGATAACCTTACATCTCACTGGCAGTTTCAGAGTGAGAATTCTGCTATGAAAGGAACAAATGATCATCATTTTCTAGTATAGCTTCACTGTGATGAGAAATAACAAAAGGAAGATAGCTACTGCATAAAGGAACCAATTACATAGCATGGATGGAACAAGATATTCCCTCAGTTCTAACATCAGTACACTTTGTTAAAGTCCCTTTTTAGTACTTTTTTAAAAAAAAAATTATAAAGCATAAAAAGGACACAATTCTACCTGCCTTAACTACCACATTTAGCATAGACTTTGTGTTGCCATTTAATAATAACCAATTTGAGTTTATTTGAGATCTTAATAGAAGGTTAAGGTGAGCCACAATTACTACAAAAGCTTTCTACAGACCATAACAGAAATTAATTTTATTCAGAGATTTCTTGGATTATCACATGAGTGATCTCTTAACTGATAGGCAAACCTTTAAAATAAATCAAAGAATTAGCATGACAACACAGAGAAGAAATAAAAATAAACCATATCCTCCACTTAAGCTGCCTTGTGCCTTTTTCTTCTGGTAAATGCAATATTACAGAACATTGTACTATACTAATTCCTCCAGGAATGATTTAGAAATGCTATATTAATGTTTTATATATGTAATGTTTTATGAATGATGGTATATTAATGTTTTGCAATTTCTAGGAAGAGTACTAAAGAACTGAGACACTTTAGACGTCAGAGCATTAAGTTTTCTGTGTGACCTATTATTCTTAACTCACTTTTTTATAGGAAATATGCTTGTTGCACATTTTAAGTTTTAAAACAAAACAGAACTTTGATTGTAAACCTACCACCAATACTAAATTTTGCATTAGATTTTTTTTCTAGTGTTTTTTTATGGACTTGCTAATTAACTCTGCATGGATTTTAATTCTTAAAAGACTTCAAAAGACATGATTTCCGCTGAAACTTCTCTTGATATAGCAAATATGCCCATGCATTTCCCAACTATGTGTTTCCACAGTTTAATTCTTCATTTCTATATAAAAATTTATATTTTCCCAATAAGCTTCACAGAGCTAACTCTCCAGGTACTATACCATCAAATAATCCATAAGGACATATTCAAGTTTTACATAAGCTGATATCCAGAAGGAATTTAATAACCGTCTTTACTTACATTTTGTACCTTCCTTACCCTACCATAATAATTTTAAAAGTAATCTTAGATACATTAAATCATTTTAGTTTTATGACAAGTGCATTTCTTTGAAACAATAGAGTGTGTATTCATGGTGCATGTGTGATTAGAACTGATATTTACAAATATACACTCAACAGCCCCACTCTATTTTCTCTTTCTGCTCCCAGAGGATAAGATCCATCTGTGTTCAAAAATCCATAGTAAAACTTACACCTTACTCATAAGATATTAAAAAAATAGATCCACTGCAATAAAAACAAGGAGGCAAAAAAGCCCAAACAATGTAAGTAACGTATTATTTCCCTTAATTTTATTTGCTTGCTTTACCTTTACTTGTGTTCTATACATAGACACCGAAATGTAAAACTGAAATACTATCTACAGGACAGCAGACAAAATATCAGTATATGTTTCCTAATGGATTAGTATATCTTTTATCACCCACTTTAAAAGACCTTCCTACAATGACTCCTGAAGACTAGAATATAACATATTTCCTTAAATTTAAAAATATCCCCAGTATTTGCATACTGCTTTTATAATTCAGAACAGAATGTATTTCATGAAAATGAATAGTGACACTAAAAGACAAATGTTTTACTTTATACAATTTGGTAGATAACATCAAAAGAATACTAAACTGTCAATGCGTGATCATCTCCGTCTGATATATAAGTGAATGGGTTTATTTTCAGAGCAGGGGACATTGATGTTGTGACTATATTCTTCCTTAATCATTTCATTTCTACTATAGACAAGATTTATGTTGATCTTACTATTTCTTTAATAACAGTTGAAACAATAAAGTGACAATTGGTCACTGTTTTCTGTATCCTGAATGATGTACAGAACACAAACATAATGAGTGTATTCTACCTGATTAAAAAAAAATATTTTTCAAATTCCTTGTGTACTGTTGTAGTGTACTTCTGCCTAGAAGGAAGGGTGAGCAGATGTGTGGGTGTATGCTGTTTTTCTTTTGTTTCTTTACCCTAAACACAGACCAGCTCTTGACAAGTTTGGTTGATTAGATAAATGTTTTTTGGTGAACTAAAGCACTTGTTTTCAAGAAATAAGCCCATGATTTCTTTAGAAACAAAAGGAGAAGATGTAAATGTAAGTGACTGTAGGTTTAAAATACTGATGTCTGCAAATGTAATTTCTACATTTAGTTCTTCAATCAGTGCCACAGATACTTTATTAAAATGGGAGAGTATCTTTAGAAAAATCTCCACAACTAAGCTAGTAAATGGTATATACATGAAATCATGAACCTCACCTATGGCATGTTCCTTTTCCAGATAGGAGACTGCTGAGAAAGACTGATTGATCTGTATTATGTGTGTCACTGAAGGAGGGAAAAAAAAAATCCAAAGGTATAGATGAAAGATTCTTAGCTTAGTACAGAACTAATCAAGAACTAAGATTCAGTATGCTCTTTACTAAACAAAATTTTCTTTCATGATGTTTTTTAATTGAGAGTTAGCAGCAGCAACCTTTCCTGTCAGTTACACAGTTAGAAAAGAGGTCCAAGATAAATTCCTAGCAAGCAGGTTCACCAACTCTCTCACACACCAGAATCACCCACAAGGTGATTCCAACATCCATTTCTTTGCATTCTAACATCCATTTCTGAGGTAAGCACTGATCTTAGTGTACCAGATACCATTATGCCACAAAACCATCTGACTCCAAGGAGTACTACCCTATTCCCTAGAATTTCCATTGAACTCTTAAGCAAATTTCTAGTTAGAATAACAAAATCAGCTCTGTTTTTCTGGGATTTCATCTTCAGTCTAACCAGAAGTCTAAAGAAGCACTTGATTAACAAAAAATTAAATACTTCATAAAATGTAACAAAATCCAACACAGTCTATTTTGACTGGTCCTCTCAGATTCATAAAATTTGAATATTTACAATTTAAGATGTTAATTTACAAAAATAGTTTGATGTGCATCACTGACTCCAGCAACAATGTCACAATATTCTAGAACAAACAAAAAAAACTCACATATATATGAACATATGGTTATATATAACACAACATAATATAGTGGGAAATACTCTTGCCAGAAATAATGTATCATAAGATGACATATTTGACCTCATAACTGCTGGTTATCACCCTAAATTACTTGTTTTTTCAAGGCATTTAGTAATTTATATTCCCTACTGACACCATCATTCCTCCAAAATGAGAAAAATCTGTGATTTAAAAGGTGCTTTAAGTGAGCATGCCAGACTCCAGTCACTCAAGTGAGACCTCAGGAAGCAGTAAAAATAAGGTCTGTATCTTTCATATTTTGAAATATATAGCTTTTTGCTAAAACACCCTTTCTCTTAAAGACCACACAAATTTGGGGGAATTTACGATCAGAATAAAATATGGCAATTCACAATCAGAATGTAATGATAATGCCTGTTTATATTTGCTACAAAATTTGTAAGTCCCATTCCTTAACATACTGGCCTTAGGAAAGAAAGAATACTACTCAGCCTAATTGTCAGATTTGCCTTGCAATATAGCACACTGTCAGGTAAGCGATGAGCTCACTGTGACATGTGTTCCCTCACTGTCTTCCAGCAGGATTACCTGAGGTCATGCTAATTGGGCAAGCAGGAAGTTCTGAACAGCTGCACACACTCACTGCATACGACTGTAGCCAGAAGCAACTGAAAACTAACTGATTTTTACTGCCAAGTTGCTACCAAGTGTTCTGGATTTTTTACTAAAGAAAAGACAAGTGAGAGCACATGAGGAAATGATTTCAAGGTATCTGTAGGACTGAAGAATTTGTCACCTAGGAAAAGCAATAGGGATATTGTTCCCTCTATATTTTGATCTGATTTAGCTTTTGGTTGGAAATATTCATGTCCTCAATCCTCTTTTTTTTTAGTCAAAAAAACCCAACATTATTTTAAAAAACAAAACCACACACTGACAACAAAAAAGATCCAAGACATTTGGGAAAGATGCTACTCAAAGGACAGTGATATAAACCACAGCTGAGAAACAGAAAAACTACCAATAATTATGGGGGCAGGTAAGAAAACTAAAGACTGAAAGGAAAAGTAATTCTACAAAGATTAGTCATAGGAAGAACTGACGTAAAGGGGTAAAAATGTAGGTTTTGTGCTTAGACGCAAAATTTGTTTCTGAAGGTGAGATCAAAGCTGTGTTTGCTCTAGATCTCATTTTGCAATCGTCCAGCAAAAAGAATATAAAATTATCTCATTTTAAAATATGACAGAGTTCAGGACACTCCAGAGTTTAAAGAAGATTTCAGTTGTATACAGATGAACAAGTCTAAGCAGTGTAAAAAAACTCTTACTCATTTGCATTACAGCCCCTTCCCCACATCTTTACCATAGCTTTCTATGTAAACATCTTCGCAAAGTTCTTTAGGAGAGGTTGTGATTAAAACAGATCAAGCACTGTCAAAACAGTTACTATCTTGCGAGCATACAACATAGTTAAGTAAAATACATGATGAGCACAAGGTTAGTGATTTGTAGTTATTAAACAAGAGCACCCCATGGGAGAAAGAATGAGAAAAGCAGTAAGAGAAACAGAATATTGTTTCTGGGATATTAAAATATTCAGTTAGAAGTTATGGTTTTAGATGTCTGTATTAAAAATATATAGGTCAAACAATTACCTGGTTCCAAATTTTATCTTTGTGTCCATAAGTACATACTTTTTTCATGGGAAGCCCTTTTTGTATGGATACAGGCAGGGCTTTTGCTAGCTACAAAACATACAAATGAGCAGTTTCTATTAATATTCATCAAGGCTGTAAAGTAGCTGTTTGTTCTTTAAGGAAATATATGCCAACACAGCAGCCCATGGTGAAACTACAGTGCTGTAGAGGCTCAGAAAGCACTACTCCAGCAAGTTAAAACCCCACCATAGCCCCAACCTTCAGTAGTGTAAGGTACTAATTAGTACAAACCTACAAGTCAAAATGAAGCACTTCATACTTAAATGAGATCATGAACGGTAGGAAACATGCTTGAAGAGAAGGCAAAATGGCCATTCTTTTCTTGTGAAAGAATCATGGAATGGTCTGAGTTGAAAGAGAGCTCAAAGAGCATCCAGTTTCAACCCCCCTGCCAAGGACAGTGACACCTTTCACTGCATCAGTTGCTCCTGACCTTGAACACTTTGAGTGATGGGGTATCCATGACTTCTCTGGACCTGTTCCAGTGCCTCATCAACTTCATAGTAAAGAAGTTTTTCCTTATGTCTAATCTACCTTCTTTCAGTTTAAAGCTACCACCTCTTGTCCCATCACTACAAGTCCTTCTAGAAAGTCCCTCTCCAGCTTTCTTTCAGGCCTTCTTTAGGTACTGGAGCTTTGTCTTCTCCAGTCTGAACAACTCCAATTATCTCAGCCCCTCTTCACGGGAGAGGTGTTCCATCCCTCTGATCATTTTTGTGGCCTTCCTCTGGACCCACTTCAAGAGTTCCTTGTCTTCCCTGTGCTGAGGACTCCAGAGCTGGATGCATTTTTCCAGATGGTTGCTCACCAAAGCAGAGTTGCAGGGGAGAATCACTTCACCTTATGATCAAGAATTAAAATTACAACAAGAATTTACCAGTGCCCAGTGATTTGCAAGGCCTGATTCTTTTGTTACCTCCAGTCAGCATATCAAACAGCCTCTGTTTCACAAGAAGCAGAAAGGAAGAGAAATGTAATTTACTTCAGGAGTGTAGCTCTTCCTCTGCTTGAACCCAGGAAATCCATATAGGATTCCCACAAGGTGTTCCCATAACTGTTACAGAAAATCCTTTGCCAATCTCTGATCTTCTCAAGCACTGACATGAAAGGAGTATGTATCATTAAAAAAAAAAAAAAAAAAAGAGAGAGAGAGAGAGAAGAATATAAAAAAATTTACATTAGAAAAGCTTAGATTGTGGGAAAATAAACATTTTCTCATGGGCTACAGTTGCTAGCTATGAAAATAAACTACGAAAAAGATGCTACAGTGCTGTAGCAAGAGTAGAGACCTGTTGCACACAAAGTAGAAACAAACTAAGCAGGATACAATTAATATTTGCTTATCTTAAATCCAGGCATAAGTATTCTAAATGGACATAAACATACACTGTTATGATGTTCAAGCATTCTGTAATACAGCTAAGTGCAACACGTAACAATAAAAGTTGTAAGGAATGTAGAAACACCAATGGTTTGAAAGGATAGGGAAAAGCAGCTTTTCCCACAAAGGTTCCATCTTCCCTCACTGAAGAGCTTTATAGACTCATCATCTCAATCTGAGTGACTAAGGTCAAGGACCATATCCATCAGCACTAACTACACAGCATTCTGGGACTACTACTAGTTTAGGATAAGCTCATTAATAAGAATTGACTGCTTTGAAGTAGTAATAAAAATTAATAATGTTTAAGAACTAACCACTTGCAATATGTATTTCTACAAAATGTCAGTCTAGTGTAATTCTGTTTTGAAGCTTCAATCCAACCTGATTTATCAGATTCTAAAAACTCTCACTGCTGCAACCGCTCACTCTTATTCTCTAACTTGTATGTACTTAAATTCACCTGGAGCTGAGCAGATAAGAAAGACATTGTTGCAAAATCAGCTATGAAAATATTTTAGCTTCAGGCTTGGAAGCAAATTTTTATCTCACCAAAGTTTACACATCTGCATTCCTATAACTTCGAAGAAAAATACTGATATTTTTTACCATTAATTCTGTCAAGTCTCAAGCTGTCAGTAATAGACATTTACTGAGTTCTGATCTCCTACCTGTAATATTGGTAGAATGCAGCAGTGTCTCTTCTGGTTTGGGACCCCACGCAATACAACAGTCACAGCTCAAAGCCACAATACTGTGCATCCCAGTAGGAGTTGGTCTCTGGAAAGGTTTTGTTGGAAAACACCTCTTTCTCATCAAACAACCTTATCTCCTTCCTCAGGCATTTCCTTATCACACTCCAAGGTACCTCTGTCTCGCTTCACACCTTCCTCTAAAATACAGAGTCCAAAGAACAGGACTCACATTATTCAAGCATCTGTGCTATTATTCTCTACAGCTATTGTCTTATGGCTCAGCATAATTTGGAAATTTTATATAATTGTCTTCTTTCAGGAAAGTATCAGTAATATTGTGGGAACAGATTTTCTTTTACCATGCAGGTCCAAGGAATTTAAAAAGAGGAAAAAGATCACTGCTGATATAAATGTGTTAATTCAATCCCTAAAGGTCAGGTTAAACCTGCAGGATATAGGTTATATGCTGCCCTGAGCCAGTTTACTTTGCTGCTGAACTTCTATTAGGGTTTTTACCATAAGAAACTGGAGCATATGTGTGAGTTAGAGGCATCACTGAGTTTCCTTGGACAATGAAGCAAGACTCCAGACTTGTCTTGTGCTAGCCACCAGTAAACAGTTGTTGTAAAACTCTGGAAACAATTAGCAAGCTTTGCCCCTCCCCACCACTACTCTCACTATTTCACAAGCACATCTACTCTCACCATTTCACAAGCATGTCCCTTGGTACAGTAGACATAATCCTTTCTACAGCAGTCACTCAATTTACTACAGTGTTAGCAAAAAAGAGAAAGGGCAAGCTGACTTATTACTCCTGCCTTGGGCTACACGGTATGGCTATTTGTGGCTGAGACAGAGTGTTCTGACAAGCGTGGCCTCTGGAGACTTCCAGCACAGTGAAGGAAGGAGTTCAAGGACATACGACTCTAAAAAGTTTGCGCTACTGCTTATACCGTTTCCAGTGCAGCCTGTATCTGATCATGCTACTGTTTATCCTTCTGTGCAAATGATATTTTAATGACAATTATTTGAATAGTAGGAGTCATTGGAATCAGAGAGAATAAATGAATAAAATAAATTAGCAAAAAAGGAAACGCAAGAGAGTGTATTTCTGTGCAGGAGAAACAGAACTTTGCTTACTTATGTTTTCCTCTACTAGATGCAGGGAGTTGCTACCTTACTTGATTAAGTTTTAAATGGTCCTCAAAACACTGAATTAAAAAATGCCGAGAAACTTTACACTGGAAGTGTACTGGACCAGTGGAGCAGATGATATTTGTTTCTTGAACCTGCTCTTTTCTCTCATGTATCTAACACTGAATGTATGCAATCAAAACTGTTTAGAGAATGCCGTTATTTTACTTTTCTTAAATCTGCAAAGAAATTATTTTAATCACAATGTCAATACAGAGTTCAGAAGTTGCTGCATTCCATACTCCTTTAAAATTAGGTATTCTATTTGAAGCAGAGAAAAAACTACTAAAGAGTAAGCATATTTCCTGCTTTTAGACCTAGTTCTCCCCTTGCAAGGCAGCAGCAATAAAACAAAGAAAAAAAAATCAAACTCAAATCAGCATAAGGAACTGTGGTTCAAATTAAAATTGTATCAGAGTGGCACTGAGAGGGCTAGAGATAGCACTGGGAGCCCAAGGACATAGGAAGCCAGCATATACATAACTAATTTGTTAATCTTCCGTGGCATTTCATTGAAATGTGTTATTTTCTCAAATACATCCAGAAGGATGACAACCTGTCTTCTCAACTGGTTTTATGTGCATGTGCTCCACATTCCATATTTCAATGATAAATACAACAGGATGATGATGTTTTAACCACTTCTTAACATCTCCCCTAGCATTCTGGGATTTATTTACTATGCCATACACTACTTAGCTGCACATTTATGATAAACCAGAATGTTTAATCATAAGAAATTAAAAATACCAAATAACATATTTTTCTTCACAAAGAAATCACAGGAAATTGACTCTTCAGAAGTTATTGAGTGTGAAACTTTACATTAGATGTAACACATAATTCCAGTGTTTGGGAGTTTAATTCAAAGTTCAGTGCTAGGAATGCAAGCTTTTTGACTCATTTAACAGGCCTGCATTTTTTGTATCACTAATAATAAACAAAATTTTTCAAGATGTGCCTTAAAAATGTAGAATTAGGTAGGTACTTAGCACAGTGGAGTATCAAAACTAATCTGGGTATTGAATGCTCTAAAGGAATCATCAGTTACATAATGAGACAGATTTTACAACAAACACCTCAATAAATGAATGCAGTCCTGGACTGCTCTGCTATTTTGTGACACTGCTGCCTTCTATTTCTCATATCCTCTCAGAAAAAGTAATAATTATCAAGATGTTTAAAAAACAAAAATCAGGGTGACCCATACTGTAAAGTGGCTTTACTGAGGCTGCAAATGGTAAAACACTTACTTAACTGAAATGATAATCCAACCCAGAAGGCTCTTAGATGGTATGCAATATCAAAAGAAAAATCTGGTTGCAAATACAAGGAGTAAAGCTCCTCACTGAATACTGCGAACAATATTAACGGGAAGAACTTGATGGTGACCTTGAACACATAAAAATATACAGTGCTTTATGTCAGAGCTCACTAGTAGGATGATGTTGACCTACATTAACATTTGACTACCTTTTGGCACTGTTTTTAAGTTGAGCTAAGGTAACATTCAGTCATTACTAATTTCTTCATTGTGTCTGTTTAAAATAGAGCCATTCAGTTAAAAAGTAGGCAAAGGAAGAAGAAAATAAATTAACAACAAAATGTACTTAAATTTAAATTGAAGATAATAAATATTCATTGTGGAGTGTTTACTTATGATAATAGCACATTCTTCTATTCTCAGCTACTGTGATCTTTTGTTATGCAAAATGTGAAGTTATATAAGGTTTTTATTAAACTCCTTACCAAGTAGCTATTCTCAGTACTCCTTATAGCTAATACTAGGAGGTAGAAACAGTACAAATTATTTTAATGACACATATATATGTATAGTTTCAGGATCATTTAGTAAATTGCCTTCTTCTAAGGCATAACATTTTGGATTCTGAAGGATCTTTAACTGGTTTAATAAATTACCAAATAACTTCATCCCTAGCATGACAATTGCATTACTGCAAGACTGTCAAGTAAAGAGCTTCAAGAACCCAGAAGACAATGTCCTCAGAAGCATACAGGCATTTAAGAAAAAGAGAGTCTATAAGGCATAATCTTCCCATACTCTGAGCCTAATGGTTTCCTCAGCCTTCACTCCAATGTCAAGATAAGAAAACTGTGGTCTGGAGACTTTTCCTTCTTCCTCATTGAGCTTGCCATCAACTACTTACATCATTCTAAACTCAGAAAACAGAGACTCAAGGAGCAAACTAATAAATAGCAACTAGAGAAAGCATATGTAGCGACACAGCCTGGACAATCCAGGGGTCACTGGGGTAAGACCCTGGAGTCTGCCCCTAAACTTATTGGTTCAGTACCATCAAGCTAAATGAAGGCAAATAAATGGTAAATGATAGCTTTAAACACAATTTATTTGTACAGGTATTCATAGGAATAAGATTGGTATTAACTTGTTAAATCTGTGTTAAGAAGACAGAAAGACAGACAGGCAGACAGACAGACAGAAAGACAGAAAGACAGACAGAAAGGAATGGGATGAAAGGCAGAGAGAGAGAGCAAAGTGTAAGGACACCACCTGGGCTCTGGTCCTCTTCTCCCTCCCAGGATGGCAGGTACGCTGCAAATACCCTTCTTGCAGGGTATTACTTATAGTGTTTGGGTGTGCCTGTGCAGTTGTTCTTCTAGAAAAGTTCTGGGACTGAGTCTGGGGGAGCTTAGGGGCGCTCTGAGGTCCAAGGAGAGTCCAAGGTATTGTTCTTCCCCTGCTCTCCTTACTGGCAAGACTACAGCATGACCTCTCTGGGTAGCAAGCGCAGTTGGGCTTCTTGCAAGAGCAAGATAAGGCTGAAGGGCACTGACTCTGCTGCAGCCAAAACCATGCGGTTTAAGGCAGGGAAACAATTCGTTTAAGGTAGTCAAAAAGAGTCAGTGTTTTACAGAATCCTAACCCAAACCCCCAAAATACTCAACACTCACGTTCAGCAGCCAACTAACAGCTCTGCTGTTCTTTTAGTATAACTTTAGTCCCCTTCAGTATTGAAACCATTTATGTCCTGCTACATTCAGGCCTGTTTATTTAGCAGTTTTGTGGTTTTAACCCAAGAGAGTGAACTTCATCTATAAATGATCTCTATAAGCTTTTTAAAGCCTGTATATATAAGAAGAAGGAACAAATGCTTATAGTGAGAAACTGTGTTTAGCAAATGGAAGAGACAATTTGAAATTAATGATATTCCATCCACAAATACATGACAAATTATGATATTAAAGCTTTATAAAGCTGTGATTGATGAAGAAAACCACTACTCCACTACTATAAACATATAATTGGAAAAAAAATTCTCTTTTTTCTCTTTTTAATTAAAAAATTAATTTCATAAGTACATGGAATGTATCTAGAATGGAAATAGAGGAAGTACACCTTTGAGTACCAAAGATATTCAGTCTTCATTAATGAAAAAGGAAAAAAGGCAGGAGATAAGGAGGCACAGTGGAGAAAAGAGGAAAAGAATGGAGTTTTGTTGGGGTTCTATTTTGATATATGAAATTTTAGACAAAATCATTTATGTTGATAGCTGTTGAATTTAACACATTGCTTGGAGACCTATGATCATCTTCCAAGTGATATGGTAGAATGCTAGGGTGAAATAGATACCAGAAACAGTCTATGAAGAAAGGAAAATCAATTCCTTTATAAGAACAGACCTATTACTTAGAAAACTTTCTTTAAAAGCCCTTGAAGGAATAAAACTATAGCTCTTAAATTGCTGAATAATAAAAACCACAGGACATAAGCTTATTGTTTCTAAGAACAATAAGATGACTTTAACACAAATGAAATCTCTCTGATTCATCTTAAGCACTCCAACTGTCATCCATTCAAAGAGTAGTTAATATTACCTTCTAGCAATAATTTCTTTGGAACCATACAAGAAAGTAAGAGTGTATAAATGTACCTATTTCAGTACAATTTTCAATACTGTAATATTCATTCCAGGTTCATTCAACTCCTTTCTCAAAAAAAATTGCAGGACAAAAGTAGAAGAGAGTACATCTTCAAAACACCATGGGGTCATCAAATACTCAGTAGTTAAAATGACATCCTTAAATTAAGGCTGGAAAACAGTGACAATACAGAACTACCAAATCTGGGCAAAAGCTGTCAGAAAACCATAGCAGAGCTGTCAAAATGAAAGGATGTGCCAAGTCTTCAGTTACCCTGGATATGAACTGGCACACTGTGTCCTATTTCAAGCAGCACACTTTAAGATACATATCTCAGATCCAAAATAAAACGCAAAAAGTATCATTGGTGAAGTTAGATGATGACACAATCATTAGGAAAATTGTAAATAACAATTAACAGGTTAATCAATATGAAATCACTTGCATCACAAACCAAAGGTCCTACATCTAGAACCCACAGAATAAATGTCAGATGAAGAGATAAACTACTTATTCTAGAAAGCAGTGATTTTCAGAAGAATCTGGGGTTTGTGACAAATACCAACTCCATAAGCAATCATGCACTGTTGCAAATGGACTAACATAGTTCTAGTATCTGCAAAAAAAGACTAATGTAGGGTTAGACAAGTCTTATTCCTCTGCTACAAGCAACAGGAGCATTTATATACATTAAGAAAGCTGCATGTGAGAGAAAAGATGTGGTGATAAGAATTTATCACACTTCAGTCTCTAAAAAGCATTTCTTCAAAGTACACTTTCTCATAATCTAATTTTTTTTTATATTATAGATGCTAATAGGAGAGTATGTAAAAGGATCTGTATTCAGAGTTAGTTCTACACAATTTACAATAAATCAATATTGTAAAGCAAAGTATAGTCTTGCTGTCCGTATGTTCTTCAAAAAAGGCTCACAAGGGAAGGAAAAAAATTGCTCCATCAAGCAGAAGGATACAAAAGCTTAACAACCAGCTAATGGAAATCATTCCTGTATTTTCAAATACAAGGTCAAATCTAAATTTAGCCATTTATCTCCTTCATGAACTTCAGTTTCTATAAATTCCTTCCCTTCTTTAGTAAAAACCAAAATTTGAAAGCTCTGGATTAATATCAGTTCCACAACACTCCCGTTTGATAGAAGAGCGGGAAACTTAACAAACAATAACAAGTAGCCACAGAATGTTACCCTTAGTTTTCTAGGGAGGCAAAATCAGTTCCTCCTGCCTTCACAAGCTCCATTTGCACAATAGTGGCCAACTTGGGTCATAGGTATTTGTTTTTCCTCTCCACATCGGATTAGTAATTCTTTCTTATCACCTTACACACAGTGAAACAGGAGTACATCTCAGAGCTTTTCAACTAATTTACTGTATTTTGAGATACCTACAAGGTTTGTTTAGTTTCCACATTCTCTTCTTGTAACACACTACATTTGCAATCTTTGATCTTCACTACAGTACTGGAGTGGTTACAGGGAGTTGATTCAGAGCACACAGCACAAGAATCCTTCGAGTAATTTTAAACTGGTCCTCAAAGTGTACCTATGTCTACAATTGGAAATAATTTGCACCCCAGAATTTTTTTCCAGTTGAGATTATCAGTAGTCAATATTTAAATTATGTGAGATTTTTGCACATGCAAATTAATTAAACAATCAAAATAGAATTAAGTTCATGATGAAATCATCAGAAACACAAAAATAAAAAAAAAGAAATTAAAACAAGAAGGATGGAACAGCATTTAATTAAAAGCACAATCTTAGTCGTTACTCAACAATTTTTTTTCAAGCCCATAGGCAACTGTCCTACCATGTACTTCAGGGGTCTGGTATGTCAGAGGCCAGATGAGAAGACGATGAAGCATGAACACCACAGCAAGTTGCTGTGACTGGAAACTGACTGAATCTGGAAATACTTGGACAAAACGAATGAGACAGGGAGTTACAGCAGGGGCACAGAATGAGAAATTAAGGGATGACTGGCAGACTTTATACACTTCAGTAAGTACAGGAACTGTCTAGGGTGACCTCAGGTATTTCTGAACCACACAATACTGTTTCTACAGGAAAATAAGCTGCATGGTGGTATGCATCTTGTAGAGGTCGGTGTAAAACATATAATGCCCCAGTCTTCTGCAAGCTAGGAAAAGACTTTTTTTCCTAATTCCTCCAGACTCAGCACAGAGAACACTCCTCAAACAGTCGTGGCCTCAAGCATGGTTTTATAGCTATACAAGCCAACATTGTAGATGACTCAACAAGGATCCAGGGAGATGATGGGATGGGGAATCAGGGAACCTGGAGCTGAAGAAACACTGGAACTCAGGCATTATCAAGTGGAAGAAACGTGGTTATCAAGAAGATGGAGACCAGGAATGGAAACAACTTAGGCAGCAGCCAAGGAAACAGAATAAATCTAGGGGACGACTGCAATTCTGAATCAATGGATTACACCTATGGATAGACTTCATCTATGAGTATGTGCAAGTGACTTAAAACAGAGGGTCATATGGCTAATCATTGCGTACTTTGTATATTCTGTGTATCTAAATGCTCTGTCTTCAGATCTGCAGAAATGCTGAATTCCCACTGCTGCAACTGAAATTAATGGGAGTTATGCTTTAAGCATACTAAGTGATCATATAATAAGAAGCCTGAAAAATAAGACTCTATCAAATTATGCATATATAGAAAGTGCAAATTTTTTACTTTCAAATTTCTCTATTTTCTCTTTGCATTTCAACAAAAATGAGTTTAACATTGCTACCCCACACTGCAAGCACGTTGTGGAAATATATGTATTTTTAAAGCACTCATATTTTAGTTATGGAGATCATTTAGAAGTTCATTAATAAATTACTAATTGAAACTGCCACATTTAAGTAGTATCTATGGATGTATTTGGTGAGGAAAAGAGATGCCAGAAATATCAGAAAAAATATTACATAGATGCTTAGTAAGCACTATCCATCTTGCACCTTGAACAAGGAATGTGCTCTGCAGCTGAGTAAAGGAGCGCAATGGGCAGTCATATCACACAATTATATAGTTCAGGTTATGCCCTTTTTTTATAGTTGGTCAGATAATAACACTGCCATTTCCCAACTTCTGAATACTAAAGAGCTGCAGTTTAAAACATCTTTTAATGTAATTTCTGGAGTATGTCTGCGCAAATCATTCATATTGCACAGGGCTTCCTCCTCATGATAAACATTCTCTATCACTCCAAGGATCTCTTCACATCCATCTCGCATACACAGAGATATACCTCTCCAAAGCACTTTTAACCTCCATCATTCTCCATTATTCAAAGAGTCACTGTCAATAGAAATAATGATTCAGAACACTGAATAACAAGAAACACTAAACTTTCCTGGAAGAGAAAATCAGGCACACTACTACGCATGATACCATACTTCTGGAGGGACTGGGAATCTTTTTTTAATCTATTATACTGTAGGAACAAAAATCTAATGAATAATGCATTTTTGAATGGTTTATACAGGCAATGAATCAAATGTCTTGTTGTTTTTCATGTCTTTTACCTTTATGAAACTGTGGGGTTAGTTATTCAGTTAGAAAGTCAGAATGTCTTCTGGATCAACGAACGGTCTGCAGAAAAAAAGATACAGAAAGAGCTATGTAGTTTATTTTACAACCCACCCTAAACAAAACAAACAGAAAAAAAAAATCCACCATGTTTATCACATTAAGATGTTAAGGCAATTTCCCACAAGAGAAATTTTCTACCACCATCTACACCCACACATAACTCCACACAAACATCCCTTATGAGGAAAGTGGTATAAGACTGCAAAAAAGCAGAACTGAGAAGCAAAGAGAGATGCAACAGATATCTATGGCATGGTAGAGCACTGGTTCTTCCATGGAAGACTGCATTAGCACTGCTTTAAGAAAGTCTTAAAGACTCTCTCACAGAGTGCATCAGAAATGTAAAGCACCAAAGACAGAAGTAAATGGAAGCAGTAAATTTTTGTTAGCAGTTAGAATTTTATAAATTACTGTATGATCTGTAGTCAGTATCAGGAGTATAATTATACAGTAGTAGCAGTAGCACATCATTATTACATAGTAGCAGATGATCTCAATTAGATCAGTAGAATTTCCGTTATGGGTAGAGTTCAACTTGAGCTACCACAAGGCAACCAAAGCTAAAAAACCTTATTGCACTCAAACACTGCAACATATTGTAATATTTGTAGAGTAAAGGGTTTTCAGCACTTCCTGACATCTACTTAAATCAATGTGCAGGCTGCTACTTGTTCCTTGGCACTCTTCAGTTGTTCTCTTAGGCATAACTGTGATCACTCAAATCAACAAACAGAAAAAGCACTTTCAACACCTTGATATGCACTTGCAGACATTAGACATGGAGCTTAGCTAGCAAGCACACATTATGGACCTCTAGGAAAGAAAAAAAAACACAGAAATGGTGAATCAGTTTTAAATTTTAAAAATTAATTCTAAATGATAAAGCCACACCAGAAAAAATTCAGCTTACGGATCAGATCAACACTGATTGTTACTCCTTATACTGATTTCCACAAGTTTGTCTGTAATACAGGCCAGCTTCTGATTACACACAATAGAGGCTTTAAATCATCCATACAGATGTCTGGATTCCTTAAAGTGATGTTACTCCTAGTTGTTTGCTTAGATTTTGTGCAGTTTCCTCTTTCCAGCAGTAAGGGTTTTTCTGATCTATCAGCTGCAGTATAGAATACTAACTAGAAATTGACATTTCTTTCACTACCATAAGCATGTTTCATGGACAGAAAGCAGAAAACAGTGCTGTGAAGTCTATTGCGTGGGCTACTGTTAGGTAGATAAAGAATAGAATCAATAACAACTGGTCAGCAGAGGGACATATAGCTAAAGTATAACTGTAGTGGCAGGTTGGGCTTTTTTATAGCTAGATTGTTTAATTTGCTGCACAATACTAATGTCTAAGTTTCAATCAAGGAAACACACTGTGAATATCTGTGTAAGATGATGTGAATGCCTTTTCCTCACCCTTGCCAAAAATAAGAAAATTATTATTGTTGGAGGATTCCTACAAACATTCATGAAGTTGTCATTACAGAGGGCAATCAAATATTTCTTTTCTCTGGTTTCTTTCTTCTGTCTGTCATGAATGTTGAGCAATTTACAGTTCATAGAATCATAGAATCACTAGGTTGGAAAGGACCCACTGGATCGTCGAGTCCAATCATTCCCATCAGTCACTAAACCATGCCCCTCAGCACCTCATCCAATTGTTGTTATTAGAACCAATAATATCCTGAAGAAAAAGCATCTAGTGTGTTAATAACACTACTTCCCTTGGTGCCTTTTTAGACTTACATTCAATTATGCATTTTTTTTAATGAGAGGCATTATTGCATCTCGAATCCTGTGTTCGGTTTTGGGCCCCTCAGTACAAAAAAGATATTGAGGCTCTGGAACTTGTTCAGAGAAGGGTAACGAAGCTGATGAAGGGGCTGGAGAAAAAGTCGTATGAGGAATGGCTGAGGGAACTGGAACTTGTTCAGAGAAGGGCAACGAAGCTGATGAAGGGGTTGGAGAAAAAGTCGTATGAGGAATGGCTGAGGGAACTGGAACTTGTTCAGAGAAGGGCATCGAAGCTGATGAAGGGGCTGGAGAAAAAGTCGTATGAGGAATGGCTGAGGGAACTGGGGTTGTTTAACTTAGAGAAGACAAGGTTGAGCGGGGACCTTATCCCTGCCTACAGCTATCTGAAAGGTTGTTGTAGAGAGGTGGGTATAGGTCTCTTCACCAAAGTGAAGGACAAGAGGGAATGGCCCCTAGTTGCACCACAGGAGGTTCAGAGTGGGCATTAGGAAAACTTCATTGTAAGGGTTATCAAGCACTGGAACAGGCTACCCAGGCAGGCCATTGAGTCACCATTCCTGGAGGTGTTTAAAAGACAGGTAGATGAAGTGTTAAGGCATATGATTTACTAGTGGGCAGATACGGTTGGGCTTGATGATTTCAAAGGTCTTCTCCAACCAAATGACTCTATAATTCTATGATTATTGTGACTGTTGCTGAAATAATTAAGTGTTGAGGGAAGAGAATCTGAACTCAAAAGACATTCTGTCAGTTGAATAGGAGGCAGATGGTAGGTTCATGGTAGCTAGGTAACTAAGAATGCATGAAGTCAAATAATCCTGGGTAACAAAAAACGTATAGCTTAAAAAAACCCATCACTGTAATCTCTTTATTTCAACCTAAAAATGTTACTACCTGCATGACTTCTGTTTAGTCATTAGTTTAACATTCTTATTGTATGTGTACTTACAATGTTCTTCAAGTACAGCATTTCCTTGAAGACAAGCAGAAGAACAGTAATTTTTTTTTTATAAAAATATATTGAAATCGTTTTTAAGCTTCTCAAAAATTTATCTTAGAGCTGCCTTACACTTGGAGCTCTGCTTAAAACTGGTCTTGCACTTTGGGGAATAATTTTAATCATTAAAAGCTTCTTTAATTTTTCCAGTGTGTTCCTTCTGTGGTTGGGAGTTTTTTTTAATACAGAAGAAAAGAGATGGGGATGAAGGGAGCCACATGATTATACTCAAATAATTGTTTCTATAAAATACTGTTTAATGTTTACAGAAGTATGACAAAGAGAATTTTCTGAATAATGAAGTTACTCAATTAAAAATAAGTTAATGTTCTGGATTAGCAGGGTGTTGGGAAAAGACTGAAACAGGTACCTGGCAACAGATCAAGAAGCCTTGTCTTACAGAACAATACTAGCATAAAAATAGCTCATAAATCTGAAAGGCTGATTAGTAAAACTGTTGTGGGAGCTTTATTTTTTAGAAGAATATTGAATTAATGAGAAAAAATACAAAGGGGGAGTTTAATTATTCTGAACAGAATAATTTTCTACCCGCGCCTCTCAGGATGGGTATGATTATGTAGGTCACATATCTAAAATGACTCTTATGCAAATTTCATTAAAAGCCACATCTTTTCATAAAGGATAGTAAGCAATAAGACCTCTTCAGATAGTACTCTCTATAGCACCTGAAATTAAAGCTGTTTCCTTTGTGGTTATGTAGCTGTTAAGACGAGCAGTCAATAAATACAGAATCAGGCATATCTTATTTTTAGGTTATTGTTTTCATGTAATAATGAGTTGTTTTCTTCCTCACTCTCTCCAAGCCCCCATCATCATTTTGAATACAGAGCAATTAGACATTGGCCAGGATCCCTAGTCTGCTTGTATTTCTGGAGGTCTACTATGAAACTGTTGAAAATACCAGATAAGCACCTTTATTAAAACACAGTGATTTTGAATCTGAGTTTATCTGTAAGATATTCAATGAATTTTTACAAATGTGAATGAAACAAAAGAACATCAATAATGAAATTACTTATCGAAGATACTGATTATTTTAATTCATAGAATCACAGAATCATTTAGGTTGGAAAAGACCTTAAAGATTCTCAAGTCCAACTGTAAACCTAACACTGCCAAGCCCACTACTAAACTATGCCCCTAAGTGCCACTTCTACACATCATTTAAATACCTCCAGGAATGGTGACCCAGTCACTTCCCTAGGCATCCTGTTCCAGTGCTTGACGACCCTTTCTGTGAAGTAATTTTTCTTAATATCCCATCTAAACCTCCTCTGTCACAACTTGAGGCCATTTCCTCTTATTTTATCACTTGCTACTTGGAAGAAGAGGCCAACATCCACCTCACTACAAACTCCTTTCAGGCAGTTGTGGAGAACAATGAGGTCTCTCCCCACCCTCCTTTTCTCCAGAATAAACAGCCCCAGTTCCTTCAGCTGTTCCTCATAACCCCTGTGCTCCAGTCCGTTCACCAGCTTTGTTGCTCTTCTCTGAACACACTCCAGCACTTGGATTACATTTATTTTTGTTTTCACTGTAATAAAGTATTTTTCACCAGATTTACACATGTAAATACTTTTGGTGAAGTATGAGCACAGTCTTCTAATCATTGTTGTCATGTTTTCTTAGCTGCAGAGCTGAGATTTAGTGTATTCCATATACATACAAGAAATGTTGAAAGTGCCTAACCTGAAAGACTAATTGTAACTTAAATGCTCGTTTTTTTGCTTAGTTTTTAAAAGCTAATGTGCATAATGCAGGACAGGAGGGTTTATTAGGTGCTGTCATACCTAATACTAAAACTGGGATCTCATCTCAGTAATCAAATGTGCCTGAAGTTATAGCTTATTCAATCTATTCTGCTTTTGAATGACCTGTATTTCATTGCATGTCTTCAGAATTTAAAGTCTATACCTTGATTTACTATACTACTTTGTTCACTTTGATTACTAAATAATGGCTTGCCATATTTAAGTTTCGGTGAAGTAAGTTCCTGGACATTCCTGTACTCCTGCTTTCATATACATTCAAGTCTAGTATTCATAGAATCATAGAATAACCAGGTTGGAAGAGACCCACCGGATCATCGAGTCCAACCATTCCTATCAAACACTAAACCATGTCCCTTAGCACCTCATCCACCTATCCCTTAAACTCCTCCAGGGAAGGTGACTCAACCCCCTCCCTGGGCAACCTGTTCCAGTGCCCAGTGACCCTTTCCATGAAAAAATTTTTCCTAATGTCCAGCCTAAGACAATTTTTATCAAATTCTGTCATATGTCCTGGCTGTGGTATTTCTGTGTCTGAAATGTTTGATGGAGTGTCTGAAGAATTCTTCCAAACTTCAATTAATATCAAAATTCATTACATGGCTATTTCTACAGATGAGTTCTTTTAATCTTAAATGAGCTCTAGTTTAAAGAAAGTGTAGTTGGGGTTAAATTGTTAACTAGACATGAGGAAAGAAGGTCAATATACAAAAGATATAGTTTAACTAATGAGAAACATCCTTAGTTTATTGGGGAACGACTCAGCACCACTTCATACAGCACAGATCATGGTTTATTACTTGGTTGTTTCCCCTGGTTAGCGAATTGTTCTTGGTCCCTTCACCCACTGCTGAGACAGCACAACTCTCCCATCGTTACTTTTCACCCAATTCCTTCCTCAGTCTACTGACTGTACTTCTTTAATGACATTCAGCTCTGGCTTTTTAAGGCTCCAGATCCCTTCTGACTGAACTATGTCAGCCATCTGTTACCTGATGAGCTGTGGCATTCTGAACTATCTTCTCACCAGACAAGATAGTGCTTTGGTTGATGTGAAGCAGCCAGCCTGCACTAAAGTAGGCAAAATGGGAAAAACTTCACTCTCCCCAGAAAGGCTGACACACTTGCAGTTGACAAAAAAACCCAGACACATACTAAATCAAAAGGGGGAATGGTGAAAGCTACATTCTTAGTGTGGGATAGATCCAGCTTACGTGCAGAAACTTACTGTCTATATCATCACCGTTATTCAGTTTCCCCACTCTACCAAATCCTGCAAACTTAAAGAAAAAAATATGGATGAAAATGATCCTTATGTACCCCTTATATCAATGACCTTGATGTTATTCTTACTACAAGTGCATGCTAAGACCTTCATATGTCTGAAAGTGTGATAGCACCTGGGACTGGTTCCCAAGCAGAAGGTGACGTGACTTCCAAATGACTCTGTCATCCTCCCACAGGAATACACATGGCAAGAATAGGCAGGATCTGCAGTTAGGTCGTGTAGGTCTAATACAACCATGTGCCACTGGATCCATCCCTTCTCCTGACTCATTTTTTTCCAATAGGAATTTCTATTACTTAGCAGATCCCATACTAACACAGCTTTACAATGATTCTTATACAACACAGTTGGAATAGGCAAGAAATATGCACTGCTTCAGACCTGCAAGTGCTTCAAAAGCTAAAGCTCAGCTCCCCTAGGACTATTAAATATCTACAAGAGATGTGAAAAATTATATCAATTTTCATACATCTGTTAACACAAAGATTCTAACACTACATGCATAAGCTTATGGATACCTTCAGTGCTTAATTTTCCATTTTGTTTGTGATAAGCTTCTTTTTGCTTAGTTTTCATATTCTGTCTGCATTTAGTGTATTTAATCTGGCAAAGATATTACTCCTAGTCTGCACACAACCATATGCTACACTTAGAGAGCAGAGCAAATACAAATAAGGAGCTCTCACTTAATCTCTTATCTAATTTACAATGATCTAGACCACTGTGATCTGAAGAAGTATCATATCAACATAATGTATAAAATCAGATTGCTATAGCAACTCCATTTTGCCTAACCTCACTCATATATAAATTGTAACTGGATATGATATAGGCAGATCATCTCAGGGCTCAGAAGAAATCAATGTTTTTTCCAGCAATCACTCCTCTGAAATTAATAGAACAAAATGATACCCAGGATCCATGCATCCCACTGTTTTTAAATGGCAAAAACTATCCCCAAGGTCTTATAAACAGTTTGATTCAGTCTCAATGTTGCCAAAATATTAGTTTGATAGCTATTAGTTTGAGCCTAGGAGAAATCAGAAGAAAAAATGCACTGGCTCTTCCATACATGATTTCAAATGGAGAATAATAAAATTATCAGCTTGGCACAAGAAGTAAAAAGTAAGAATTGAATAAACTTTGCAGTGCCCAAGTAGACAAAGGTAAATTCCAGCCAGTTGTACTTATTCTTTGCTGCACTTAACTGAAGTTCCATCTTTGACAGTTTAGCTCATATTTTCTGACGCTACTTTATGATAGCAATAGAGTAGGTGTGCTTTTGTTCAAAGCAACTGCTTCTTCAAGACATCTTCTCAAACAACATTTGAACAGTAAGAGACAGTCTTTGTTCAACTCTGTGACTCAAATGCTTAGACATAACAGGGACTACAAAAACATCAACATTGGAATATTTTCCTGTATAAGGGATACTTACTCATAATCTGAGCTAACTAATTACACTAACTTTTAAGGTCTTTGTAGATTATGCAAAGAAAAAGGAAAAAAAACCCAAACAAACCCAAACCCAACTATATCCTAAGGGGTTGTTTTCTTCTACCTGTCAGTTAAGTGTCATTAAACATCTCTAAGGTCCTGTGTTAGTTACACAATAGATAGAGCGCTCTCAGCCATTTATGCATGTTACAAATGTCATTTACACTGACAAGACAGGGACTTAAATGTTAGCAATAGGTGTAGCATACAAGCAAACCAAGACTCTTGGGAACAGTATACAACTATCAAAAGGTTCCTAAGTTTCAAGTTAGATCACTGTACATAATTATTAAATGCTCTGTCTGTAAAAAAGAACTATGTCTAATCAATAGGGTTATACCATAATAAAGTAAGTCCTCACTGGTTAAGAGTTGATTAGAAATATGATAAATACAGTGCTATGGGACTATTTTTGCATTTTCTGTTTCAGTTAGCTGAAATTCAAAATTCATAATGTAATGCAAAATAATAGAAATTTAGTAAGGTGTGTGTTTTTAGAACAGGCTTAATGTTGGGGATTTTTTAGTCTAAGCAGGTAACAAGTAGTTAAGAAAATTTTAAGTAATTGATTTGGATTTGGTTTGGGTGTGTATTGCTTTGTCACTCAACAATTTTTTAGTCACTTTCCCTCTTTTTACACCTCGACTCACAGTCCCTCCCTTTCTTCTACCTTCATTCTCCTTCCACTGCTATATTTATAATTAATAAATATCTGCAGTGTGAACATTCCTTAAGATACCACTCTAAACTTTTTAAAAAAATCCATAACTGACCAGCTCAGAAAACAGCAGAACCAATAGGAAAGGCTTCCTTCTAAGTGATGCTCTTTTAATTACCAAGTAAACACCATTTTTCCTTCCCAGGATTGAAAACTGTGTGCCAAAAACATGAATGCAACTGTTCCATTTAGTTTTCTGTGCATGCCAAAGTTTTATGCATGCAAAAATAAACAAATAGAAAGTTTACATGCAACCAACTGTATATTATCCTGAAGACTACAGTGTGAAGCTCCCAAATATGAACAGCAAAATTCTACAGAAGTACTTCTAGTATCTTCCTTTACCAACCTAGAAAAATCCTAAAATCCTTCCCATCTTTTTAAAAGCTATTCTTTAATATTTTCAGAAAAGTGAACTGTTAAAAAATTTTTAGCAAGATTTCTGTATAGCTTTAATTGAAACATAGCTCAAAAGCGTTTGAACACAAATGACAGCTACAGATCTAGAAATAATAAAATTTAGCACTATATTCTAATACATTTTTGTCACAGATGTACACAGTATACAGAGAGGCATCTTTCTATTTGGAAACTTATAATTTCTAAATATTCTTTTTTTCCAAGTAGTTGTACATAGCTACTGCATTATTTAACAAGGAACCATCAAACTGATGCCATCAAATAAACTGAACATTTCTCTATTCAGAGTCAGATGAAAGATTAAGAGTCTCCCACTTATGTATGCTCAAAGTATGCTCACCTTGTCCAAGGACTTCCCCATATCAGATGCGTAGGGAAGAAGTAAAGATATGTAAGGTTCAGGAGAAAAGATATGCTAATCACCTAGCTAGGAAGTCAAATGGTAGCGCTAATGTAGTTCTGTCCTCTGTACAACCATTAATACCTTTTTTCCTTAAAGCCAGTATAAAATTAACTTCTTTGACACATCTATCGCTCTCTTAAATTGGATTAAGGAGGAAGCAAATAAAATTAATACTTCCCTTGTGTGGGAAATAGGTTCAAAACAAACAAGGTAGTCAACCCAAAGACTTTCCAACATAATTCATCTCATTAGTCTGTTACTCTTGAAGCAGTTCACCAAAAAGCATCACTATTTTCAAGTATTTAATGTTTGACCTTAAGCCTCATACCTTAGCCACATAAGTCTTAAACATGTTCCTTGGCAGATGGAAATAGCATCATCTCAACTAAACATTCAGAGTTTCATCTTACCTCCTGCCAGAATTTTGTCTGGAGCTATCATATGCCTTCTCTGTGATTTGTAACATCCAGTTATTAAATTAAACCAATAAATTGCCACAGTAAATATTTTATTAACTCAGTAAGGATTTCAGTAACTTTCAAAATAACTAATTCATATACAGAACTTCCACGTAATTAAAGATTTATAAGCTTTTATCACTCTCTTCCTAATAAAGCTCGCAGTTCAGCCCAATCAGAACTTTTCCTTCATTTTCATACTATGACTAAGTGCGTTAAAGTATAAAATACCTACATACAAAAAACTGACTATAATAACTTGGACAGTTCTGACCATTTCTACAAGGTAAACAGAATTTCCACTGCAATGGATTTATATGCAAAATATTCAGTACTATGGCCCTAGACTTTGCCAATAACCTATAATTTGATTGTAAGCATCTCAGCACAGCTGAGTGACAGCAGTAATGGAATCAAATTGAAAGTTTACAGCAGTCCAAACTATTGGTTTTCTTGGCTGAATGAATTAGCCAAAATTAATGTTGAAAGTCTCTCTGTGAAAAGACTTTAGGACTTCCTAGTCTACAGGTAATTGTTTTCCTTTCTTCAAATTACTCTTGCAATGCTACATTAATATTCTGAGTTGGAGTTCTACATCACCATTTATTCTGTAGAAAGCTCAAACATGAGAAAGCAAATATTTGCCTTTAAACATAAATCAAAGAAAAATAGAAGTTATTATGTGAATAAAGCATTCCTTTCTCTCCAGTCTTCTTTAATCAGTTAAGAAAATAATACACTTGTGGTAGGACAGGAGAATGTATTTGTGCATTGTATTATATTAATCCTGTAAAAATTCTTCATTTTTACAGAAGATCTACCTGAACTCACACTCCATGCTAGTTGCAGAAATTAATTAGTTGAGAAAAAAATCCAACATAATATCCTGTGTTACAGGAGTTAAGTACTCAAAGGATAGGTCTAGAAAGGAAGCCAGAAGCCTCCACGACATGAAACACGGAATGGAAACGCAGAGCAATTCCTTTATGACTCCGCTGGCCTTAATGGAGGATGGCAAGAGTAGAGGTCCTATAAGAAGAGTCTGGTAGTAACATCAGACTCGCTTTGGATTCAGGGTGAAGACTTCAGTTATAACTAGCACAACCTGCAAAGTATGTAAAACAAGCCTAGTCACTGAGCTTTTAAATGGGTTATTCATCTGGACTTTAAAGCTGAATCCCATTTCTGATGTGTGGGTGGCAAGTGGTCATTGGGTTAGTTTTGCTCCTCTTGGGACTAACAGGTTTGGAATTCTGTGTTCATATGTCCAAATCATTTAATTAACAAAGAGCAACACTTCCTGGGTTGCAAAAGAAGAGTAACACCAGAGGCAGAGTTAGTCCTTGTAAAATTTTCAGACTACTGGCCTAAGTGCTCATTTACTGCATCATTCTGTCTGACCTGCTCAGCCATTGTAACTTACAGTACTCCTGCCGTAAAAAATGCTTTCCACCTCCACATGCACCCTCCCAGTCATTTGTCTGGACTGTTTTTAATATCTGTTCAGGCCAAATCAAAGATCTTTTTCACAAATCAGCAATGAAACTCTAGGACATCTACATTTATATAATAAATCCTCCAGCTAGTTGCAGGATGGAGGTGAATTGCCTTGCTGAAGGGCCACATGCAATACTGGGGTCAAGTTTCAATGACCTTTCCACTCCCACATTTCACTTGTAAACAAATATGTCACTGAAAATTTGTCATTATCTATGTTATTAATTATTGACCTTTAAATATTCACTTTGAAAAATTTTGATCAGACTTCAGGTGTTTGACACAACTTCAGGCACACCATACACCCTGGTTCAGATGTCTTCTCCAGGAAATAAGATTATAAGTAATTTCCAACAGGTTTGGAGCCAAACAATGTCTCCCACTAAAAGCACCAGCCGAGAGCAATACCTAATACTAGGCTTAGCTCTGGGTATTAACTACTATTAAAAAAGTAATTAACACATGTACATTCAGTATGCGCACAGGTGGACTTCACCAGTTCTGTATGATACCCCAAGAACCTTAACAGTTATAAGGCATCATTGTTGATTTCAAAACCTGGATGAAGGCTATACATACCCCATTGAGGAACATGCTTTTAAAGGTCTATTTTTAATCCATTACAAAAGTGGAAGGTGTGAAACCGCGCATGCTACTCTGACTACCAAAATGGCAAATATTTTAATAAGATAATAAACAATGCTACGGTATAAAATAATAATAAAATAAAACCTCACAATATTTGTGTCGGTTGATAACAGTGTTCACAGAAAAATGACTGAAGAAATTCTCCCACTGTTTGTTTAAATGGCCTGTATATCTGGCTAGAGCCAATCTAAGCATCAGATTGCCTGTTAGATAAGAGGAGATGGAAATCAATGAGCAAATTGATTGAGCCACTGCACTGCCAAACTGGAATCATGACTGATAAGTGGGAAAGTAGATATTTGCAAATATCTTCTGCATCCATACTTAACATAAAGAATCTGCAAGATAGAAGTGACTGCCAATACAAAGATGCAGAGAGTTCATAACAAAAAATGGTTACCTCTACTAAAATAACAAAATGGGAAAACAAAAAAAAGTCCAAACCCTATTTCTTTTTTGTATTACTGAGAGAAAATTCCAAAACAATGCAACATTATATTATTATTTGAACTGCAGTAGTGCTTAGGATCCTACTATGGTTCTAAATGAATAAGATACTACAGTCTTGCCCATATTTTTGAATCCGTGAACTCCAAACGCAGTGTGTTTATCTTTTAGGGATGGTTGAAATATTGAATGCATATTCAAGTGAATCATCTGGATTTTTAACCATAATAATTTCCAATTTATAAACATGCTTTATCAGAGTTTGAAGGGTATTTCCTGATTTTGTTTTGTTTGAATTCAAAATGTCACATAACAGAATTTTTAAATAAATCTTTTAAAATACACACCAACTTGACTAAAATGAACAATCAAAATTATCTACAAAACAATCATAATGTACCACAATCTAGTAAGCCTAATTAATAATATAAACATATTCTGCTGATACATAAAGTAATTAATCTACTGAAAGTTTTCATTAAAATCTTTTAAGATGGAAAATACTATTTTAATATTTCTAAATAGCCCTAACTCAAGAAAAGGAGGGATTTTTGAGAAATTTCAATCAATAGTAGCTGTTTCTCTCAAAAGTTCAACATACATGGTTTTCAAAAGATTTATAAAGAAATTTTAAATGCAGTGTATATTATAAATTGTACTCACATTATAAAAAAATATTACTAATTTGTAGTCAAATTATTTTTTAATTAAATATTCCTTCCAAGGTCAGTATTTAAAAGTACAGCATGATATAATAGCTAGGAATTTAATTATTACAGAGAAGAACTATTTTAGCTATTCTTCATCTTTTCACACAGAATTTTGTCTTAGAATCATTAAAATGTCAAACTTCATTGGAAAAATAAGGAATTAAAAGGAAGTGCTTAATGATACAAATTCCATGAAAGCTACCCATTAAACATCTTCCAAAATTCTCAGGAATAGCAATAAAATATAAAATTGTACTTGTTTGCTGAAATGTGCAAAATCACACTTGCCTGTCAGAGTTAGTGCCACCTGTGAGAGTCCCCTCACAGACTGCAACCCATAGGTCAACCTGTCAGAGTCCCCCTCACAAGCTTTTCACCAGATAGGTTAATATCTGCCAACAAAGCACCTCATGGGCTGTAATCAGAGCAGCTAAACAGTTTTGCAAAGCCTGTCAGAGCCCTTCTAAGGACTGTCACTGAGTCAATTTTGCAATGCTGAAACCATAGGCGATTTATTTAAAGCAACAGAAATAATATGTTTGGAGGATAAATACACTTGCAGTGTTAGCACTAGATGATTAAAACTAGTTAACAATGATCATACATATATAAAAGATGTAACAACTGAAACTCCAGCTAGTAGTTATTATCCCAGGAAACAACCAACAAATTTGGAGGTATGATTCTTACCAAGAAAGCCACCCCTCTTGGGGAAAGAGATGGTCCAGGCCTGTCTACCTTTGTGTCAGGTAAGGTGGACTCGTCCTCTGGAAAAAAAACAGCTCTCAGATGCCAATTCTATAATTTTTAAAACTCTTAGGCACTTATTGTGAGGTGGGACTAAGTAAATTATTACATGTTGATTGGCTCTTGGCAAGGCCTTCTGTAGAATCAGAAGGGGAACTTAGGAGTTTGTCACGCGCTCATCGAGGGGAGCTCAATACATGCTTGTGGAGGTGTTTCTGGTTTTAATTGAAGCAACATCAGGCTGTGAGGCCTCCACCCCCCCACAGGTGTCACTCAGGTGATTTGGGCATTAGAACACCACCCAATCCATCTGTCTTTACAAGATAAAGCTGTTCAAATCAAAACACTCCTTTTAGCAAACTCACAGTGACTTCAGTGTTTGATGCCCACAAGTCCTAGCTGATCTATTGCAAGGCTGGCCCTGACAAGCCTGGACAACTCCATTATCCCACAAGTATGACACCATTTTCTCTTCATATTTGCACCAATATCCTCAATAGGCTTTAAAATTATGTTTCTACAACACAGGCAGAAGGAATGCTACTTGAATAGTTAAAATGGAATAAAAAAAAACACAAATAAGATAAAATTGAACATAGAAAATAATGGTAAATTCTATGTTCACATTATGTTCAGCTCTAGATAAAGTGCAAATTTCCAATTTCAACAACAATCAAAAGTTTATCACATTTTTCACCAATGTTCACCTTTAGAGCCCTGGCCAAAATTCAGCATAGCTGAAAAATTCAGATAGCATTATAGAGTTTTAACTCAGTACTCCCTGATTCCTACTCCTACAAGTCTGATAACACTACAATGGAAAACATCATCCTTGCAATCTCCTGTATGGATCAGAAAACCAAGGGGTTTTTCCTTCCTGACATGGCAATATGCCTTACACGGTTATCACATGCCTTCAGTGCTCACATTCAGGACTTTGATAATAATGGTATCTATACTACACTCGATATCTGATATTATACAAGAAAACTGGCCAGATTCAATTGAAAAGTCACATACAAACACTTGCTTGGTCGTGGCATCATACCACTCAGATATGCGTGTATGGAAATGTTAAAACTGTGCTTTAATATTTTAAACACTGGCATCCTGAACCACACTCCACTGGGTTTATATGTTTTCCTTCTTCCACCATGGTTGTATTTAAGGAAGAAAGTGATATCATTCTACAATTAGTTCCTACCTGCTGTGACAGTGCCCCCTCAGGGTAAAGACAATTTTTCACGTTAACACACTGAAAGCTTCCACTGTGATTGACCTTAAAGACACTGACAAATTAATTACTTTGCTAGTCAATATGGCATGGCAGCTTAAAGGTTTGAGCAGATAGCCTGCCAGTTAACATAAGATACCCAGGCAGTTAACATGCTTGCTGCCATCTGCTGAATACAACAGCAAGGGATTTGTACTACTCCCTCTGAACAAAAAGCTGTATAAAGCCTTCCAAGAAATATTAACAAACCTCTCATTCATAGCTTATTTCACAAGTCAAATAAAGACTGTTCAGATTCTGTAAGAGAATTGGTAGTATCTCTTGTTTCTTGGACCCACAGTTTTAAAATGAAACAAGGATACTGTCTCAGAGAATTCATTAAAGCTCTGATTATGAGACCCCTGCTTAGTAGCAGGGTATATTCAAAAAGATCATGAGATTTATATGAACACTCATGCAGTGCAGATGTGAGCAAAGGTGTTAATATATTACGTACCACACTGTCAAGCTTCATTGTTGACTTGTTGAAGAGTTCTCCTCTGGCTTGAGATCAAAACATGGCAATAATGTATAAACTGAAGTTCCTGCAAAACAGTGATCAGGGTCCAGCACAAAAGACTTCTTTTTTAAAAGTTAAGTACAAAAATCTTGACACTGTTCTTACAAAGACTTCAACTATCTACAGAAAAAATCAAAAGGGTACCAAAACTCAACACATTATTTTTAATAAAACTACATCAAATAAGAAAACTGAGTAATTTGTACACTAATATTCCTATAAATAAAAATAAACATCAAAATGGTCTAGAATTACAAAAAATGCATAAAAATATTTTCATTTATATACACATAAAACTATATAATATACACTATACTGGTCCAAAATATATACTGGTGGGAAATATAGCACCTATTTTTTCTCAGATATGTTGAGGGATATAATAGCTGGCTTCAAGTCCCCCACACAGTAGAAAAGGCAAGCCAGATATCCGTATTACTGCTGTTCACATTGATCTAGGATCATAAAATAATTCAGGCTGAAAGAGACCTCAGGACATCTCCAGTCCAAAAGGCTACTCAAAGCAGGGTCAACTGTGAAGTCACATCTGGTTGCTCATTTTTATTCAATCTGGTCCAGAAAACTTCTAAGGATAAAGGCTGTACTACCTTCCTAGGCAACCTGTCCCCCTGCTTGACTGTCCTAATGGTGAAAAAGGTTTTCTTATGTTTTGAAACAGGTGGTATTTATCACTTCTATGCTTCCTGAATATTGTAGGTAAGATTCACTTTTCAGATATACTAGTTGTAAATGAGGGACAGCTGTCCAAAAGACTAACAAATCTACTGGAATATAAACTACACTATGAGAGAAAACAAGACCTATTTCTTCAAAGCATAGTTTTATTACGATGATTTGTTATGGATAATTTAACCAAGTTATTCCCTCTAGAATTTACAAATGGGCTGATATCCTACAGAAAACTGAAGAAAAATTTTAAAAGTTTTCTTCTCTAAAGAAGAGATCTTGTGTTTACTTTGACAAAGCATCACAGCCAAATCAATTCGTCTGTCCCTCTGTTGTTGTGCAACAGAATAGGAGTTAACTGAGAAAAAATGTAGAGCCAACTCAAGCATTTGGAGTAACACTGGGCAGATGGAATATGAAAAAAAAGGCATAATGTGTCCCACAGTCATTTTATAGTCTCATAAATTTTACAGTGTAATGAGAAAAAAAAAAACAAATGACACTACATTGTGGAATGTAGAATTTGCTGAGCTGTTAAGTCTATCCGATGCAACTCCTAGTCAGCACACCAACTGTTCTTTGAGACTTGGGTGGAGATATTACACTTGGGAGGTCTCTTCACTCGTAATAATTGGTGTATAAATTGGACAATCTCTTCATAGATTAAGAAAAGGAGAAACCATTTGATAATTGCCAAAAGACACACCAACTTACTCTTTAGAAAGACTTATTTTAGGGTCTAACTAATATTGCATGAAGTAATCAAAAATAACTTTTTTAATATTTCTCTTCCTAACACCTTCACAAAACCGTCTCTCTAATTAAACTGTTGTCAGAGAGAATACTGACATGTCTTTCAAAGCCATGATCCTACATCAGAATTTAAAACCTAATCCAGTAACCATCAGCTTAGACATTTTTTTCTCAATAAGTTATATTCTAGCATCCAGCTAGAATGAAAATATTAAATGCATGTCCACTAACAAAAGGTATCATAACAGTACCTGAGTTTATGTCATCAGCTACAACAAGCACGTTTCTTGGCTAAATGAGAAAATACCACAGATATTGTAATAGCACCACACACAGCATCATACTACTAGGTTCTTCTAAAAACTGAAACTGATTAAAAATCAAAGCAGTGAACTACTGCATTACAGAGGACACCCACCTCTTAAGCACATTTGTCTTTGTGATAAACTCTTATGTAAACTTTTATTTCTCCATTCCAGCAGAACTTCTGCACAGAAGACAGGCATAAGATACTAGATACACTGATTTTTCCTTTGGATAAAAATACCAGGTATGAATGTAAGATTCGCGACCTTAAAATAGAACAGAACATTAAAGCCATCAGAATGTTTGTATCATAATTTATGACCATAATCTAATCTTTCTTTTAAATTACTTGTGTCCTTAAGTGATTATGACAAAGACTGGTATTGCAACAGAACTTTTAGTAGTGATTCCTTGTTATTAGCTTCACTATTTTGAGAGCCAGTCCTGCGGGATGCTAAGCTCCAGGAAATCCCCAATGATCAATAGCTAAGGATACTCGGGTCCTTTCAATTCCCAGAAACATCATCTTGTTATATAGGAATATAGCAAGCAGACACTTCACTATGATGATCCAGTCAATAAATATCCATATGTATGCTATGAGACAAAAACTAGGTAAAATTACTATCAAAATAAATTCATAAATGTGTTGTCATGCAGCATACTGCTTTGTCTTTGTTACTGTTGCCGTATATACTTGCAAAATGAGTTCTGTTCTAAATTAGAATAAATATTTAATATGAAAACATTCTACAGATTCCTAAAAATCAGCTGAGGGATTAATTTTCTGATCATCACCTACTTAGTTCAACTTAAACTGTGCCAGGGCAGGCTGCAAATTATGCAGTTTCAGAGATAATATTCAATTTTAAATTATGTCAATTGAATATTTTATTCTTTGAAATTATATCATTCCTATTCATATTGAGTAATCGTGCCATTTTTAATCTTCAAAATCTGTCAACCAAGCCAAAATTCTATTAAACAACTGATAAGATTTTACTAATTGCACTAGTAAAATCTAGTTTCTGAAAAAACACGAATTTCAACCTTCATTCTCCAAGTTTCATTTATTCTATGTGATTGTGCAATTTTAAGGAAAACAGAGTTCATCAACAATACATTTACTGTCCTTGCAATCTTTTAGAAGAGAATCTTAATCCTTAAGTTTTATGATATTTAAAAGTCACACATAACCAATAACACACTTAAAGGCCACTCTAATCAGATATATTGTATTGTAGTTTTCCATACCGGAAGGGGAAAATATCAGAAAGCTTACCAGCAGAGTTCCATAATCTAGGAAAAGTATTTCTGGTAGATAAACATTCTTCAAATATGCTGTCACTTTCATGAACATCCTACATTTCAAACTGATGAAATCTTAATTTACATGTTTCCATCCCTATTTATACAGTAATTTATATTTTAAAATAACCGATTTGTAAATCAAAGAGACTATAGACATATGGTGTTCTAAAATAAAGACAATGTTAAATCCTAACAGCCAGAAAGAGGATTTATTTTACTAATTCTTTTTTGAACCATAAATGAGGCCCTGAATAAAAAAGCATAAATGATATCTGAACAAAACCAAACTGAATTGAATAACTTTATCAAAATATTTACAATCATTTCTATCCATATTAGCTTTATATACAAGTTACATTTTGACAGAGTGAAGTCTTTGCTGTATTTCATACAAACTGAAAAATACCTAGGCATACTTTATAGGGTAGTTTCTTCACCCATTAAAGTTAAGGTCAAACTTAAAGATCAACAAAAGTAAATTTTAAATATGGATGAGTTTTAGAGAAAGAGTTGGAGATCTGAAAGAGGTGCCTAACTCACTGGTGCTCGGTTAAACCTGTCCACTTTACCCAGTACCTAAATATTTCTGTACATCTGTCATGTGACTTTGTACAACTCACAGAAGCCAGTAACAATTCTGCTGATTCACAGCTACTTGCATCTACAGTGCACTTCACACTGGCATTGCCAGTGAGCTCATGGGGAAATAACATGAGTATTGCAGTTCTTCAGAACTGTTTTCAGTACATTCTCATAGAGATATACACAATAGAAGGCAATTTTCACAGAAAATTTCCTAAAAATCACAGAGCAAAACAAACCCAAGGAACGGGGAAAACATCAGCTGCTGGATTTATTTTCAATAAGTATTTAGTCACCTTTTGATTTTCATAATGCACAGAAAAACAAAATATATTTTCCAGGTATTAGTAAGACTTTAAAAAATACAGTGTTGACCTGTTTGTACAATTCTATTTTGTAACATAATCATCACTAGGACAGATGCACTGATAAAATATATTTCTAAAACCTCCTTTCAGTATTATAACTAACTAATATAGCAATGTAGATTAGGAAGTGAGATTGTAGTGTTGATAGATTCCATAGCAGATGGCTCTCCTTACATGACTGATAAAGTTTATTTGAATTGGATGGCAAAACATACCCAAATATAAGCAAATTTAATAATTGACAGTAGCCCTGAATTTCCTCCCATATCTGCGAAATCTCTGTATTTTCTCTAACATCTACATACTCTTCGCTGCCTAAATTAAATTAACTGGTATTTTACTGATGTTCCTGTTCACCTGATTTAATAACACTTCAAGCAATCTGTTTCTCTCACATTCCCTACAAATGAAATGAACTGTAACATCTATCATAAAAGTTTAGCTTCTGTATCATTGGTAGCTTAATTTTGGTTTTATAGTTTTCTCTCTTTAGTCTCACTGAAATAACAAAATCTCTTGCATAATGAAAGACCTTTGTGCTCCTCAAGGACATTTCAGTTCCATTAAAATCAACAAGGGTCAGTATTTAACCCCTCTTCCCAATTTCCTAAACTTTTAATTCTTATAAGTATGGAGAAAGCCTAAAAATTCCAAATCTCGACCATCTTCCTGACTTGGTGGAAAATTCAACACCCAAGGAATATTCAGTGTAAGTATAAGACACATATATATTCCACATAAAAAGTTTCTTGTCTAGAAAAATATTCAATAGCACTGCAATTAAAAATACAATTTTCAGATGCAAACTTCTACAAAAATGTAGATAGTGTCTTTCTACAGATCTCTGTATGTTTTTTTCTTATATCATAATTCCCATCAGAACTTTCAAGCTATCAAACTCAGACTGCAGAACTTGGAACTTATTCATATATAATTCAGTACCTACATCCAATTTATCAATTTCAGTTTCCAGTGTACCCAAGCGAATAGTATCAGTTTTATACTAACTGCTAGCAATCTGTCTTGCAATAGGGTGTAAAACAGAAGTTGTTATAACTTTAGCCACACACTGAGAATATGTTTCACTGTCTGGACAAGCTGTATTCAGCTAGCAATTCTTACTACTATCAGAGAGCCTTTTCTGACAAAAAAAAAAAAGACTTGTCAGGTTGCTAGAGGGCAGAAGAGTAAGTCTATTACATATTTTCATTTTCTTCTTAATGGGTTGTTAAAATCAGGTGGAACAGAATTGGGTCACATCATGTCATCCTTTTGAAACACATTTTGGTACTTTTTCATTTATCAAACACTTTATTAGTTTGCAACACATGAAAGTATATAAGGAGTTCAGGAAATCTAAGTCTCACTTCTTCAGGGGAATCATTTGTTTTATTTTTAACTTGAACTCTTCAATATTTTACGGATTTCAAAGACAGGTCCTCCATGCAGCAACAAGAAGTGGACAAACATACCACACCACTGAAGCTGTTTAAAATGTTTTCATTCTATGATTAATTGTTCATATATTTCACCAGTTTTATCTATGAAGGACTGGAAAAAGGAAGGGGAGAAAAGTGTGGGGAAAAATAAAGGGAGGGAAAATAAGAGAACTATTCACTGAAGTAGAAAAGATCTGAAGTACCTTCATAACTATCTTTGTAGCTTTAGAACACATGAAATTGCTTCTTTTGAAAGCACCAGTCACTTTGTCCTTTGAAGAAACTTAGATTTTCATTGCTTTGGTACCACTACTTTACTTATTATTGAATCCATCCGTATTAGTACATGCAGCTGTCCCTTTTTATCTTTATTTCATAGAGAATAGACCTTTTACATCTTTTTTACAGGGAAAAAAAAAAGACCAACTAGTCTCCTTTCTGTACCTTTTTGTACCTTCTTTGTAGAAGGAAATTCAATAGAGTCTGTACCAGAGAAGACTCTTTTTCCATTGTAGACCCTGAAATCGTAATGGAAGTTCATTTATAAACTCAAAATTTCCTTTTCTTATCATGAGTGTGAGAATTAATTGATAAGTTTTGCTGCAGTTGGTTTGAATGTTTAATTATCTCACCACAGAAACCTGTCTTGTAAGATGTAACTGTTTTAGGTCAAGAGATAACCCATCTCAGGGCAGTGAGAATTTACTGATATGCTTAGTTGTCTTGTAGGGTATAGCTGGTTTAGGTCAGAACATAACCTGAAGGAAGTCTCCAGAGACGGTTGGATAACCAAAAAAACCACACCAGTCTTTGAGGATTTACACAGTCCTTTCTCTAAAACTGGTCTATATACGCACTGGTTTTGTAAGATGGGATGTCTTTTTTTAAAAGGGCTTCCCATTCAGTGCTGAATTGTAAAATAAAAATATTACTGGAGATTTAGGCTGGACATTAGGAGGAAGTTTTTCACAGAGGGTCATTGGGCATTGGAATAGGCTGCCCAGGGAGGTGGTTGAGTCACCTTCCCTGGGGGTGTTTAAGGCACGGGTGGATGAGGTTTTGAGGGACTTGGTTTAGTGTTTGATAGGAATAGTTGGACTAGAACCTGGTTGGACTTCCAACCTGGTTGTTCTATGGTTCTATGATTCTATGAACTAGTGATTCTCACATGAGGTACCACTTTGCAGATCCACCTTCCACAGACTATATCTTTGTAAGAGATGTCACTGGCCAAAACAGGGCTTCTCTTAGTCATCTTACAATAAAATACAAATTTTGATGCACTCACAACAGAAAATCTGGTTATTTTAATCCTAGAAGACTGTAAGGAAAACTGTCATTTTTTTTTTTAATCTCGGAATATTAAACCAAGGATGTGAAATGTTTTCATGTGGTCAGAGCACTTTCAACTCTACTGATTTGCGGTTTTAGCTCTTGAAGACAGAAGGCATCAGTCTAGCAGAGAGCAAGCTAGGAAACTCTGCCCTCCGCCTTCACTCTGCCGCACAGCAGAGCATCGCCTTCCTCCTCCCCGGGGCTCAGCCGAGCCCACACTCCACATCCTCGCTGAGAAGTTAAAGGGCAAGATCCCGCAGGCGAAGCCCCTCTCCCCGCACTCCCCACTGCAGCCTGCCCTCCCCTTTCCCCTTTTCCCTGGCGCTTCTTCCAGGAGATCCGCGCCTCCCGCCGCCCTCCACGGGTGAGCGGTGCCCGGCTGCGGGGAGACCCGGGGCGGAGAGCCCTGGGGAGCACAGCGGGGCTGCGGGGGGCAGGGTCTGCAAGGGCCGCAGGGGCCGCAGGAGTTGCAGGGACGGTTCCCCGCAGCCCCTCGTCAGCGCGGCCCGGCCCGGCCCCGTGTGCCCCCCGCCCAGACACCGCGGTGATGTCACATCCGCTCCCCGCGCCCGTCCGACCGCGCTCGCCGTCTCCCCAGCCCCAAACTTTGTCGGTGGGCTGGCCGGGGGCGGAGGGGAGGGGCGGGGGTGGGACGGGACAGCGGAGGCTCTCCGGCGGCGCGGGCAGAGCCGTCCTCGCCCGCCCTCCCCGCGCCGAGGCCGCCCGCGGAATGAGCGTCCCTCGGGCGGCTGCCGCTGCCGCCTCCACTCGGGCTCCGGCGGGCGGGCGCAGAGCGCGGCTGCCGGCGAGGGCGCTGCGCCGGGAGCGGAGTGAATGACCGAGAGGAGCGGCGCGGAGAGGCAGCCCCGGGATCAGGATGCGGGCGCCCGCCAACCTCCTCAACCTCCTGCTGGTGTCGTTGCTGGCCGGCCTCGAGCCCGCCGAGGTAGGAGCCGGGCGGCGTCCTTGGCTGCCCGGGCGCTCGGGCCGGGAGCCGCTGTCCGCGGTACTGAAAGCAGCGGCGCGCGGGGGGGGACGGGGGACGGGGACGGGTGCCGCTGTCCGCGGTACTGAAAGCGCCGTCGCGCGGGGCTGAGGGCGCTCCGAGCCCGCAGAGCCCACAGCCGCGGTCCCCAGCCCCGCGCGCGAGTTCCACGGGCGGCACAGGGAAAGGGGACAGAGTGGCGCAGGCTTCCCGGTGAACAGCCGCTTCCCAGCCCGAGGCTGGCCGTATTTATAGCGCTCGGAGTCTGCACCGGTGCTGGGGAAGAGGGATGGATGCAGGGAGCAGGGATCGACGGCTTCCAACTGGAAATAAATTTGTTTAGAGTGGATTCCGTGGCATCACGTGAAGGCACTGGGTTTAGGACTAGAGCCATGCTCCAGGCTGTGGTGGAGTTTTATTATTTGCAGATCTGTTCAGGTCTCCGGAAGATCACATCTGATATTGAAAAAAAAACATGATAGAAGTAAACAGCATGTTTTCATCATGCAGCTTGGCTTGTCATGGTGATTTTAGATGAAATAATTTAAAAACTCAAAATTGCACTATACCTCTTAGGTAGAATGACGAGTGAAATCCCCAAGGCCTGCAAGTGTCTGTAGCGCTGCACCTTGGGGATGGAGAACTTCTCTCATTTGTCTTTTTTTTTTTTTTTTTTGTGACACGCAGTCCTGTAACTGTGAGCATTATAACAATGTAACGAGAGAGAAAACATTCTTATAGCATTGCACTCTATTACCAGTGGGAGTTCATACCGTGTTGCCACAATTTGTATTGTATGATGGCAAATGTCATTGTAATCCTGCTGTTAAGGTACCAGACAAGGATGAGGCAATATTCAGCTCCTCTGGTAGGTTTTCTCCCTTGCAATAAAGGAATTAATCTTCTACAAATATGTACCGAATTTCCCACAATATGAAAGGCAAGGTCCTCTTTAAAAAAAAAAAAAATAGATAGAACTTAAGAAGCAATTCAGTGAAAATCTGATTTGTGGTTGCAGTATTCTGACCACTTTTTAATCAGTAAGGTACGTTGACAACTTAAAAAAAGCAGGAGGTGATATGGGATTAATAACACTAGCTAAATAATTCATTTTATCAGTGCTATTAAATAGGAGCTATTTGAAAGTATCAGCTAGTGCTATGTCTGTAAAGAGACTTATCAGGCACAGGAGTTCCACATCTGTGTGAATAGCAGTACATGGTCACATTATAATTACAGGTTTTATAAACTCATTTTTCTTTGTTTTTCTGTCTTCTGTTACTCTTCACAAGATCAACTAAAGCTAAGAGACTTAAAGAGGCTTCCTGAAAGCAGGAAGAGAAACATTTGTATCACTGTCTAGCCACAGAAGAGTAAAACCACTAATGAAGCAAATGAGCTTCAGCTGGCAGACTTCTTATTTTAGTTCAGGTATCAGAGATGTGCTCCAAAATAACAGAAGGAAGAAACGCTCCATCTTAATGTGTCTGTTACCATCCAGCACTAAAAAGTAGGATGAGCCACTGGAATGAAAGGGCATAAATTAACTTTTGAAACTTTGCTTCTAGCACTTTTTGCTGTGGCATACTGTGCAGAGGGCGTAAAAATGGCCTTTATTCATCACTGTGTGTGACATGTTCAGGGATATTAAAATGTTCATTGCAGGCTCTTTTAACTTTGTGAAGGGGTCACAAGCCAGAAAGCTCAAAGGTCATGAAGATTATGAAAAATAAGAGCCCTTAAGATGGCACACCACATTAAGCTTAAAAAAAAAACACATGGCAGATAATTGTTAAGCTTTGTTTTTTCTGTGAAAAAACATAGACATAAAATGGGGATTTTAGCAAATAAGTACAAGTTCTGATTGAATCTTCACTTTAGAAATGGATGCATTGCTCAGTTATTTTTTCTTGCTTTGCGTTAAATTGAGATAGAGTAATAATTTTCTGCCCTGCAAGCTGGGAAGCAAATATATAATATGAAATTAATTGTAGGAAACAAGGGGATATTAAAATCTTTCTTTTCCAAAAAGAATTGTGCAAAATCCTCATGATGAGAGAGACAACTTCTTATATGCCCTTGACATTCACAAACTATTCAGCTTATGGAAATAAATCTCATCAGACTTATCAAAGTATATAAATACATATATATAATATATAGAATACATTCTTATACAAGTCCTATGTAAGTGTTCAAGTAATAACTTATTTTATGGGTCAACTACTTCAAAATATTGCCTGGCAAAAAAAGCTTGGACATCGTATCATACTATTGCTGACTCAAGAGTGCTGTCCACAGGCACTCATGTCATGACTGGGCTTTTATGCTAAACTTCCTAGGTTATTTATGCATTGTAAAGTGTTTAAGTATCGCCATCTTATGGTAAAGTGTGTAACAAAAAAAAATATAGACTGTATTCTTAAATCCCTGGAACATTAAGACTTTATTTTAACCATGATAATTTATTCCTCAGGCTTTTGTATTTTTTTTTTCCTACAAAACTTGGTATAGGATATTGACTAGCTATGGAAATTCTTCCTTAAGAAATGGAAGAAAACAACTCACTACTGATTAATTTTCAACAGTCTTAGCACAGTATATCAGTGTTAAGAGAGTTATTAAATTTATATCTGTTAATTTGATCCTAATTTTGTTCTGTGTTTATATAGAAAAGTACAAGAAAATATAATTACTGATAATATATTTCAGTACAGGTGGGGTTTTTTTCCATCAGGGAAGCGAGTCATACAGAAAAGACTTGCGATGTAAAATTTTCCCTTTCTCTTCCACTTAACTGCAGCATGTTGAAAGAAGGAACGATTAAACATTAGGAAATTTCTAAGAGTTACTGCTAGATGGCATCTCTGTGCTGCTTTTCTACAAGCCTGGAGTTTTCTATAATGACCTTCATAGTATGTAAGTGGACTTCCTTTATTAGGGTTACTTTTGCTGGTGATCATTTGATAATCACAGCAGCATAACCAAGAAGGCATTTTAAAGTTGATGTAATGCTGCTCCTCATAGAACTCGCTCTCACCAGGGTGCAGAGTCTAGATGGCATTTTTTTAAGATTAATTTTCAAAATTTAAATAGATCTGAAAACGATGTCATTTTCCAATGCTTTTAATGAACTTTGTGCCTTTAACATTAGTCATGGTTCTATGTCTATGGGTTTAATTATTTGAATTATGCAAAAAAAAATATTTTGGAAGACTGGCAAGTACAATCCCAAACACAAGCTAGGTATACTATCACTAAGGACAGTTACAGAAAGACATAGCTACCTGTATTAGCTTCTTGGGGCAATGGGATGTTTGGAAATATGACCATTAAAACTGAAGCGTATTTGAAACAATCAACTATTTTTGAATGCTTAATTAAACTTGGTGTTTTGATCTTTGGAATGGCTGTGTTTCTAGATTTAAAAAATCCACGGTTTTCACACATAATCTGACTACACAACTAGTCATTAAAATCTTTCTCTTCCCCAGATTTCAAGAACTTGTCAGTAGAATGAGTGTGCTGTTTTAATGCTGCTTTGCAATACAGGGCAATTCATCCCTATTTTATATAACAATACTATTTACAAACAAGTGTTACCACAATACACTAGTTCTATTGGAAATACAGCTTATAGTACTACAATACAGTGAAAAACTAAATGGAAGTCTCATTAGCTACTTGGAAATTAATTTACCCTTTTCCCACAGTATTAGTCATTAGTCAGTATTAAGATTTTAAATAATACTTTAGCCTGCATGATACAAGAATACTCTAAATCATTAACTGTTGAATGTGGCCAACTCTCACTTGGTGTGTCCCTCTTCTGAGGAACATGATTCAATAGCTGTTGAAGAATATCCTCCTGCTACGAGTACAGCCTGGGTGCTCTCCCATGTGTCATTTAAGTTCAATTACTCTCATTGTAGTAACTTCAGTCAATGGGTGAAGACCAACAACTGATGTTAACACTACTCGTTCTTCTTGAAATGGTCAATAGAATGCCTTCTAACCTTTCAGTTGCAGAAAAAAAGATGCTTCATATATTTCTTACTCACCCACATACATCTACCATGTGCTACATGGAATCACAGAAATGTACTCACTAAATCATTTTTATGTAATATATGTGAAGATATTAGAACACACTACACAAAAATATGCATGTGAGTGATGTCTGTGTGACTATTAATTCTCTTGGTGCCATCAGACATCACATGATATTTAAGGGTTTTCTAAAACTGTTGATGCTATGTGAAGAGACCTTTCTTTTCCTTTAGCCAAAGCCAGATGCCTCTGTCATTCACTGCTAATGATTACTGCTTCTTTGACAACAGTCATACACATTACATGTAATCTCAAAAAAATTATACATGTACACATGTACACAGTAGTATATGTATACATATATTAAGTAATTATTTTCTCACAGGAAGCAGTTATTTTCCAATCAGAAGCATATCGCCTTCAGGTAACCAGGCTTCCAGCTTTTTTCTATATTTTGTCAAGTCATAAGACAAAAGAGGAGGAAAAATTCACAAAATATGCAAAGAAGAAAAAGCTGAAGCAAAAAAGGTGACTGTCAGGAGTAGGAAATGCAGTATAACAGCTATTAAAACAAGATCCATCTATAGGTCTAAAACTTATGTTTCTAGTTGGTTACAGATTTAAAACAGATAAATTTCAAGTTCAAATCCATGAAGCTCACAAGGGACCTATTAAGAAAGGAACAGGGAACCCTCAGAGGGGCTACACTTTATTTTGGGCACTGTAATTCCCTTTTTAATACTGTAGTATGAAAAAAATGCTTTAGGGCATAACATAAGCATTCCTACTGGATCCTCATTGAAAAACAGGTAAAGTTAAAAAGTCTTGTGTAAATCTTTGTGGCATTAGTCTTGGAGGAGTACTCTCAAATAATACCTTTTGCAAAAACAGCAAACCATCCTGCTCCTTTACTCCACAAGACAGTGATTTTCTTGTCTAAGATGAAATCTAGAGAAAGTGGGAACTTTGTGTATCCTGCTTTGAATATAGAATTCTTTTCTTGAGAGAATATTCATGAACAAATGGAAAACTTCTCTTACAGAAACAGATAATTTCAGACATTCTTACATTTAAGCCTAAGTGGCGTAAAAACAGAAAGACCAAACATACCTCAGAATTCCAGACCTAGCATTCATTTTTGTTTTAAACAAAGATGTGTGACACAAGCACATGTTTCAATACACATTCATCATTCCACCTAAGAACCTAGCGAGCAGAATTCTTAGTCCTCCAAGCCAGTAAAAAACTAAAATACAGCAGCAGTACATATTACTCTTAAAAATACTTTGAATGGTCTACAGAAAAGCATGCAGGAGTTAAAAATTTTGTGTGTTGCAAGAATTCTGAAAGAAGATAAAAGAGCTTAAATTGTACTTGTTTAAACTAGGCATACAGTGTGCACTACTTCCCACATGGTCAACTAATAAGTGTGCACTTGGAACAGAACAGTTTGCTGTTTACCTGATCTGATACAATGTTTAAAAAAGGAGTTCTTTCACATGTACACACACAAAAAGAAACAGAAACAAAACTAAAAAAACTCAGCTCCAAATCCAGCATTTTTCAGTATATTTACTCCCTTTTTCTTTTCTAAGAAGAAGTTACCTTAATGTATTCACAGGGAGATCTCTCAAAAATTCTCAAAGTACACAGCATCAGTCTGCATGCACTTCACTCTTATTTAGCAGAACACTTGAAATTCCTTCAAAAACATTTTTATTGCCATTGTTTTACTCCTGTCATTAGTGGTTTTTAAAGTCTAGAACTGGTTTTGTTTGGATTTGGAGAGTGCAAATTTCTGTCTGAAAGAGACAACAAGACACCAGAATGCAAAATAACATGTCCCCATTCATAAGACCATCTCATCGGGAACAGTGCTGAAAGTTTTTTTTCAATAAAATAATCCAAACAAAGAATGTTAGTAACATTTCTCTGATGAGCTCTATGTTGACTAAAACTAAATGATCTCTAGTCTTCATCTTTACTGTCCAGTTCCTCAAAATAGTTTCCTAATAACTACCATTTCTGACAGTATAGCTGATTCATATTAATGAACTAAATATATCACAAAATGGGCATGCTTAGGGAAGGAAACATAGAATGCAAAATGTTGTAAAATGGTGTAAGAAAACCTAACATTGAGGTGGTAACTCTCTTAATGAATACAAGAGCTTATATAGTAATTTGGTTACTTGAATTATCATGGTAGGATCACACATAGTGCGTAGATTTTTTTATACTATTCTATGTTGTCTTCAACTTCATGAAGTTTACTTATCAGAAAAGCAAGAGAAAGAACAGGGCATATTTTTCATAAGTCAGTAAACAATCATAAATTAGAACTTGAGTTAAAAGTAGGTTGAACAGTAAATACCAGGCCTATAGATATGGGATTTTGTAAACTCTTACCCAGATGGTTCTGTGTCTATGTCTTATTCTTTCATGAACATTTCTCTGCAATAAGTCTCCTGTGTTTCCTAAAAACAGTTTTCTTTCTCATATCATCACAAGTAATAAATCTGTAAAATTTCAGCAAAAATTATATCTAAGAAAATAATTATGGGAAGCATACAAAACTGTAGATCTAGTTTAATTTTTTCTGACTTATGAAATTTGCTTTAAACGTAATTTTTCTGAAACTGGGAAAAGCCGAATACCCTGAGTTGTGCTACATAGATTGCTGATCACAGCAGGAAGTGTGGAAGAGAAACAAGGTAGAGATGTATTGCTATACCATCTGCTAATATGGAAGTATTGATTTTAGCACTGTCTGCAGGACTAGTACATCAGAAGTCATTAAAAATTATTTTTATAAACTTCCTATTAAAAGGATTAGAATTCCAATCAGCTATTTAACCACAGCCACAGCTGACAAATATGTGGATGTAGTAAGTGGAGCTGTAATACCACAGAATGTAGGAATATGTAGTGCATATGTAATTCCACAAGTTTTACATGTAAATTTAGTAGAGAAATAGCAAATCTCACTATTTATTCACCTTCCTACCTTATAGGAACTTCCTTTAATCTTGGCAATCTTTGCTTCTGGTTTCAATATAGTATTCTGGGCCAGGAGGGACTTCTGTAGGACTGGAAACTTAATTTTGTTGGAATATAACTTCCAGTTGTGTCACCATCCCTGGAAGCATTTAAAAGATAAGTAGATAAGGTGTCCAGGGATATGGTTTAATAGTGGAAAGGTACGATTAGACTCAATGATCTCAAAAGTCTTTTCCAACTGAACAATTCTATGATTACATATGCCTTTCAGCTGCATTTTTGCATATCTAGCTTAATTGCACGTGTTACTAACATACATACTGTTCATCTTGTTAAACGGTACCATCCGTATCATTTTCATATCAACGTATTAATCACAAAGAGAAAGAAAAGCAAGAGCAGTTGCAAAATTTGTGTTGGAGACTGAGGAGGTGTCTGGGAGTCTCTAAATACATGACAGAAAGTTGGAAGTAGGATTAGCCTTTAGATTAAAGAGCCAGAGACTTTGAAAAGACAAAAATCTAGGAGACCATATTCTTTGCTTATGGATAAAGCTGATCCTCATGGGAGATTGTTTACACATATGTCTACAATGTTTTGATAACTGTGCATGTATTCAGACAGGACAGAAAACAGGTCAGTGACACTCTTTGTATCTTCAGCTGTTTTTAAGATATATTCAAACAGGACTGCCTGTTGCTGCGAGACAGCAAACAAGCTATCCATGGACCAGATGTCCTCCATGTGAACCATGACTACGCACAGGACAAAAATGTGACTAATACTCCCCATGTGATCTAATGTGTATATCTCAAAAAATCCAATGGGTTTCTCTGAGAATACTGCAAGGAGTAAGCAGAATAAGCAGTGGGAACTAAAGAGTAACTGGAATATGTATTAGAGCACTGGGAAATTAGTAGTATTAGCATAAATTTATTTAGAAAAAGGACAAAGTGAGAAGTATAAGAATAAACAATTATTTACAGAAAGTAAATTGTTTATTCTACTGAATTTATCTGTTGTGGAAGTAGTCAAGGATATTATGTCCTATGTCTAAAAAAAGAGGTTTTTATACCAACAAATAAATACTTATCAACTATAAAAAATATTAGAAAACCAATGCCATTCTTTAACTAAGAGTCGTGGCTGTCAGTTAACAGAGTTGTTGCACACAAAGTGGTAAAGATGATGGATCACAGTATATTGTATTACATTTCTACATCTCCCATAGGAAAAAATAATGCCAAGAAGATACCTCAGTACCTCACTAACAAAATAATTAAATTTTCCAATCATTCTGAATTGACCAGCCCAAGAATTTCACTGAAGTCTATGCTTCTGGCCCTTAGTTTGCTGATGAAAATATTGAGAAATAGAAATTCTGTCTTAAGGGCTTTAGGTTAAGAACTGTGATGTGGAGAAGTCAGTATCTCCTCTTCCAATAAAAGATAAGAAAACAAATAAGATTATGTTATCACAATCTCTTAATTGAAAAGTATTATTCATGGTAACATTGTACTGAGAAGATAGAAAAATGTAGATTACTTAGAAGTAAATCATGCTTGTATAAAAATACAACTGTTTCTTTTTCATATAGAGTTTTATACAGTTAATTATGAGCTGAATGATTTTTAGGACCTGGTGAAAGTAAACTCCAAAACAAAATTTTATGAGCTCACAATTTCCCTTGGTATACACTGGATGAGTCTATTTTTCTTCTATGAGTGGACTTTAGCCACACCCAACAGGGCCTGATTGAAAAACAAGAATAAAACCAAAGAAACCACAAGATACCTGAGATTACCTGAGCAATAAGCAGAGGATATCACATACTGAGCCTTTAGACATGGTAACTTACAGTGTCCTTTTTGCAGCCAAACTAGGGAGTTCTGAACTGGGCAGGTGGATTACATTGGCAGAAAAATGTTTGGATGGGTAAAGGGTAGTGGTTTAAATTCTGACTTGTAGCTGGTAGTGAGAGGTATTGCTGAGGGGTTGATACTGTTTAACTGCTTCAGGATGATGGTGCAGAATGACACCAAATTAGTGGAAACTGCTGAAGGTCATAGCTGCTGTTTAGAAGGGCTCTGAAATCCTGGAGGCATGGACTAGAAGCCCTCCAAAGGTCTCTGACTGCATTGATGATAGTTTCATGACCTGGTTTCGAATAAGACAGCTTCAGACTTTTAAGGAGTTCATGAAAAGGTTTTTGTCATCTACTTAACCATGTACTTGTATGAATGAGCAATTATTGAATATTATTTTAATTTGGTGTTGACTGACTGAAAGGTTAGTAGCATTCTCTGTGTTTGTTCTCAGGAAAACAACTTTTACTACACTACATTTCACCGTGAATTTTGGGTTTAGTTGTACTTTTTTTTTTATTTAATGTCTTGAAATAATTACCAGGAAGGACACCCTCTAAAAGGATTATTCAACATTCTAAACACATGCACAGTTACCAAAGGCATAGAAGATATTGTGGGAATGCAGTGAGACCAAAAATGAGGAAAGTCTGCACAGTCCTTTACTCCTGTTGGTAAATTCATTCTTGAAAGTATGTTAAGTAACTGCTGTTGAAGATGAATCAGTTGTCAGAACAGAAATTATACCTAGGCTGAATAAAGTGAACATACCACTGTAAATGATACATTGAACTAAGTATTTTCTTATCTGAAAAATAGGTACTAATTTAAAAAGGAAATTATTGAGTGTATTAGAAAGGCTAAATCAAAACAAAATAATCTGTTGAATGATGCTGATCCCATAGGAAATGTAATTTTACCTTAAATTAAACAACCACAATTTTGAACATTCTTTGAAATGTATATTTTCAAATAAATCCTTGCCTAAGTTGATGTGACAGAAGTAACTTTCAGGTCTAAATGTGATATGCAGAAACATTTTCTCTGAATAAGGTATTTCCAAAAAGCTTTCAATTCACTGTCATTCAAGTAAAATGTGTGCAGGGCATTTTATAAATAATTTAGGAAGTCACAGATCTCCAAGAAAACTTAAGAACTTGGTGATTCTGATTTCATTAATGAGCATTTTATTGTTCATTTCAACAATGATTTTATTGATACAAGAATTGGAATATTATCTGTGCTTTTTCTTATTGAATACAGTTGTGGACTTTTGTGATGTCTGAGCTTATCTGACTTTTTTTTGTGATAAGACACCAGACATTAAGACACCAGCAGTGTGCCCAAGGTGGCCAAGAGGGCCAGTGTCATCCTGGCTTGTATCAGAAACAGTATGACCAGCAAGTCCAGGAAGGTTATTCTTCCTCTGTACTCTTCTCTGGTAAGACAGCTCCTTGAATCCTGTGTTCAGTTGTGGGCTCCTCAGCACAAGAAAGATGTCGAGGCTCTGGAGCGAGTCCAGAGAAGAGCAACAAAGCTGGTGAAGGGGCTGATGAACAGGCCCTATGAGGAACGTCTGAGAGAACTGGGGTTGTTTAGCCTGGAGAAGAGGAGGCTGAGAGGAGACTTCATTGCTCTCTATAACTATCTGAGGGGAAGTTGTAGAGAGGAGGAAACTGGGCTCTTCTCCCAAGTGACGGGAGACAGGACAAGAGGGAATGGCCTCAAGTTCCGCCAGGGGAGATCTATGCTAGACATTAGGAAAAAATTATTCACAGAAAGGGTCATTGGGCACTGGAACAGGCTGCTCAGGGAGGTGGTTGATTCACCTTCCCTGGAGGTGTTTAAGGCACGTGTGGACAAGGTCCTGAGGGACATGGTTTAGTGTTTGATAGTAATGGTTGGACTCAATGATCTGGTGGGTCTCTTCCAACCTGGTTATTCTATGATTCTATGATTATTGTAGTTGATTTCTACAAATATGATTTAGTTACTAAATATTTAATGTTCCCTACTTTATGCTTCAGAAAAAACATGTGCATTGTAACATATTCATTTGCTACTTTGCCTGACATGTACCTCTATTCTTTATGCGAATACTCAGAAGTACTTGTGGTGACAGCAAATAATATCGATCTGAAAGCTCATTGTAATTCAAACCTGTCATACACTTGCTTGGAGAACTGAGAGTGCATATATCTACAGCTGTATCTAAATTTTTCGCATCATCTGTTCTGTGTACTTTTTCTTACTCAGTGCAGTAACTCAGTATATTGTTTTATATATATGTTCTTGGGAAAGTCTATATTGAAAATAGAAACTCATTATAAGAAGGTAAATGTTGTACAACAATAATGTAAGAGATTATACAAAAATGAATAGGAAAAGTAATAACAGTAGCCTGAACAACCTCATTTAATAAACACAGGTTTGTGTTTATGAGATCTCAGATCAATAGTAGTTGCTGACACAACAGGTATTAATGTATTCTAAATGTATTGACATTCATATTTCTGTAAATCCCATTTTAAAACTGAAGTCCAAACTCAAATAACATAGAATGGTTTGGGTTGGAAGGTACCTTAAGGATTATACAGTTCCAACCTCTCTGCCATGGCAAGGACACATTCCACTATATCAGGCTTCCTAAGGCCCCATCCAAGCTGGCTGTGAACACTTCCACCAATTCTCTTCAGAAAAGCCATTATCTTGTGGATTGTGCTTCTTTGTAAGAGTATGATTTTATTATCAAAAATGCAGTGATAAAAATGCTGATCATTTCTCTGGAAAAGGCTATTTAATAAAGGAAAATAAGATCTATATCTCATTTTACATTATCCACCCTATGCCCCAAATCAATGTTTTTCATAATCTCTTATTTCCAGGGATAAGTTATCTTTATTATTTCTGGTTTTTTACTGTTCATTTGTGAAGTAACTTTAATTCACTGTATCTATTTTTATTGATATAAAGACATAACTTCTATTTTAAATATTCATTTTTAATAAAATTCTTTCTATTGAGGGTGCATGAAGATTTAAGGACTAAAGGTGGATGAAGTGGATAGTTTATTTGGGGTTTGTAAGCTTTCTTTACATTAAACCTGAAGCATTTTTATCAGTCTTTTGTACCTCTGTGAAGTCCACCCTGGGAAACACTTATGTCAGAACTGCAGCATACTCCATCACATCTACTGTGTTTGCTTTGGTATAAAAACACTGCTGGGCAATAAATCATTCTCACAAGAGCAGCAATACTCTGTCCCTTGTTTCAAGCAGCAAAATACGACTCTTTCCTGAGGACATATATGATTGTTCTCCTCCTCCTTCTTAATTAAAAAGTGGATGCATTTTAAGAAAATTTTGAATGGATATATTGACTGAATCAATGCTCTTAGAATGTTCCATTTATTTAGACCACGGTGGTTATCTTTTTTAAATGTTAATTACTCCCTTCTCTAAGGTGGTCTGTCTCTCCTTAAGGGCTGCAAAACAAAACATACTAGCTGAAACACACTATGATCATTAGTAAGTATTTTATGAAACAATAACTTTGCTTTTTTGAGTGCCATCAGGAACTAGACTGTGGAGTTTTGGAGTAGGTAGAGAAGTACAATTCCTCCTTCCAAAAAGCCTGTATTTATACTGCAGTCAGTAGTATGTTTCTCCCTATTCTTCATCCCACTGAACTATGAGCTCCAGGGAGCAGGACATGAGGAAGACCACAGACGCTACTCATTTGCTTTTCCAAATCCTTCAACATTGTTTGTTGCAGGGGATGTAAAGGCAGATTTATCCCTCTACTTGTCAGACTAGGAAATGAAATTATCCTTGATAGATATGATACACAAGTGGAAGGGATTTGTTGGCTTAATTTGTGTTTCCTCTGGCCTGGATGAGAATTGAAAAGGCACTCCTCTTCTTCTGGAGATCTCAAAGTGCTCTCCAAAGACAAATGACTTGGTTTCCCTGATGTCTCTGATAAGGTTAGCGTTCAAGAAGCAGGTGATATGAAGAACCTTGAATTTTAATTTTTTGGGGAAAGTGAAAGAAAAGGTATTTTAATGCAATACTGACAGTAGCTGTAATAGTCAATGTTGCCTGGTTCTGTATTTATCAAGTGAGAAAGCTACTCTAATAGCTAAGTTTCACCATTTTTGTTCATACAGACAAAAAATTTGACCAGATGCTATTGGTATTGATTTGAGAATCGTTGAATGCTTTGGGATGGAACAGACCTTTATGGGTCACCTAGTCAAATGCCTCTGCAGTAAGCAGTGACATCTTCAATTAGATCAGGTTGCCCAGAGCTCCATCCAACCTGACCTTGATTCTTTCCTGGGATGGTGCCACCACTGCCTTCCTGGGCAACCTGTTCCAATGTTTCACCACCCTAACTATATATATTTTTTTTATATATATATCCAGTCTAAATCTATTCTCCCTTAGTTTAAAGCCATTACTCCTTGTCCTGTCACAACAGGTCTTGCCAAAAAGCCTGTCCCTATCTTTCTTGCAGGTCCCTTTTAAGTACTGGAAGGCTCTCCCTGGAACCTTCTTATCTGCAGACTGAAAACTCTTTCAGTCTTTCCTCATAAGAGAGGTGCTCCAGCCCTTGGATCACTTTTGTGGACCTCCTCTGGACCCTTTCCAACAGTTTCATGTCTTTCCTGTGCTAAGATTACATTTACAGGTGTTTGTCAGGAATAGAATAAATTACTCTTGCTTACAGCTCTCTCCCATTTAGAAATGCCACAGAAATGAAATAAGGTTAAGGATGGTTTGGGTCATTCAGTCACTCTGGATAAGAGACATGACCAGTTCATGTTTTTTCATATGGTTCAACAAATTACTTTCTAAACAGATGGTAATAGTGATAATAATTATTGAAAAAAAACCCACCTGATAAGCTGTAACTGCCTAGCTCTTCTGTTAAACTGAAACAAGTTTGCATTTTTTTTCTGTTTCTGAACCTTCCCAAATCAGGTGCAAGTAGACATTGTCTAACATAATTTCCCCTTCTCATCAGTATCCGTGGGCATATGCTCTTTGTGATTTTCCTGGTTTAATAGTTTTTAATACTTAAGAATGGCTGATGTTATCATTTCACTTTTTAATTATTCTGCATCATTCCACCACCAGAAACAAATCTCTTGGGCAACTTTTTCATGTTTAAAATATCACTCTCTTCTTATTCATTGTCACAAATTTCAGTTATAGTTCTAAAGACTTACTGTATCTTGTTCCCATCAGTTTTACAAGGATTTACAGTTAAGAAATTAAACCAGTAAATGTGATGTCTTTCTTATCTAATGTTTTTACTTCCTCTGCAAAAAAAATGTGCTATTATTAGGTAGTTTCATACCAAAGTCCTTAGTCTTGTCCTTTCTTCTCCCTCTAAAATGTTAATTGTTATTTTGTATCTACACAGTCCTTATTTGCAATCTTGGAATGCTTTCTGACTAGCCATGATCCTTGCAGATCCTCTCAACTGCTATACATTTGCTTTTGCCATATTCATTCCCTTTAAGGGATAGTTTCTTTTTTCTAGGAAACACTTTGTTATTTTTCAGTTTTGAGAGATTTTGAAGAGTTCTGCTAAGTTTGGACAGATTCCTCCAGTCTCTTTCATATCACTTCATATACTGAAATTTCCTTATTTGTAATATTATTTTTAATAATTAAAATCAAGTTCTCTGAGCTACAAGTAAGTGCACTTCGAGCCAAATACACTGTTAACATAAGAAAAACATCCCAAGATTACAAGAATTCATACAGTGATGGTTCATCACCATGTTTGATTTTACTTAAAAGTCCCTAACAGACTGAGCTAGTAACTTGTTCATTGGACTGGAAAGACTTTCAGCTATCCATCCAAGAGTATATATCCAAACTCTGGAACAGTTATTCCAATTAATACCAGTTTAACTAAAATGCTTCATGACAGGCATTAGGGGGTAGAACAGACCACACTAGTGCCTAAAGGTACCCTTTATTTATATTTTGGTTGTTCCAGGGAGGCTATTTTTTAACACAAGTCTGCATGAACAAAGCATTGACTGCAGCAGCAGGAACTAATAATCAGCATAGTTACCACCATCAATTTAAGCACAAGCTTAAGAAATATCTTAAGTAATCTACTTGGTTATTTAAAATTAAAAAAAAATCCTATCAGACATTTGGAGAGCAGGCCTATTATTTCAGAGTTTCTGCTTTTTCTGCTGAGGTGTTCTTTGAATTCAGAGCATTTAAAAATCGGCAACATCCTTTTAGAGACATCATTACACTAAATAAAGCGCATCCCTCCCATTTCCCATCAATGAAGCTTTGCACTTCTGCATTCATTAGGACCAGTGTGCTCAGACCTACTATCATTGATACTGGGGAAATTCTTTCCTGTCAAAATGACAAGGCTCATTCCACACTTTGAGTGCCCTGGTGTCTATTCATTACAACACTCTACCTGAAAATTAGCTTCCTTGAAGAGTTTTTGGCTGAAAGACCAAATATAACACTGGAAGTAACGGGAACTTCAGAAAAAGTCCTTAAACATCTAACAATGGATCCAGGCTATGCCACTGCTCACTTTTAAAAAAGACCTCTAAATCCAATTCAAAGCTACATTCTAGGTGACCTGCACTGTTTACCTTGAGGTATGCCAGACAGAAACCTTTCCTGCAAACCACTGTACAGTCATGTACCTAGATGCGGTATGGACATTCCCATAACCAGGCAGCTTAAGTGTAACACAGTGGCAGCCATACAGGCTTAAGAACTACTGTGTATACATGATAGATAGATAGATAGATAGATAGATAGATAGATAGATAGATAGATAGATAGATGAATGTATTGTTGGTCTGTACTTTTTTGCTGAGAGGCAAGCACATTATCATTTTCACTGGACCTTTCTTCTCATTAATTTTTTGCACAACTGATTCTAAAGTGAGAATCAGCACAATAGGTGTAGTTTCTGAACAATTTCCCTAAGAAAATCTGTTTTCTACAGATGAAACATCTTTTAGTGACAAAAACTACCTCTAGACTGAGCAGTAGATACATGCTAGGGTGCATCTGGAGACTTGACTTGTTCATTATCCAGGCAGAGTCAGTCGGCATTGGGACTTCTTTGCAGCTCTCCTTCCTGGGATTTTGTCCCACTGAAATCAAGGTGGGGGAAACATAGTTAGATGCTCATAACTGGCCTTATGTGGGCTTACAGCCAAAGCCTGTACCCAGAGCTGACAGCATTCTCAAGACCCCAAACTTACAAAATCCAAATCAAGTAGAGAAATGCATAACTTTTTTGTTACTTCCTTTGTAACATGGCTCAAAAATTGTTTCTTCTGATTTGTGTTATAATATAATACCTATATTATAAATGCCGAATCCATGAGATATCCTTGTATTTTATCCTTGTGGGATAAACTATGAAATCCATCTCAAATGAAATGACTGTGATATGGTGGTAGCTTGTGATAGGAAGAAGGATGGCAGTAACAAGGACTTAACAGAAGGTGCTAAGTAACTGGTATATTGTGAAAAATTTATTAGGTACTTTGAAAAGTAGTAATAATAAGCTTAGGAAGGGAAGATTACAAGAAAAACAAATGATATGATAGGAGATTAAACCAAATAATTCTACTGGGAACACCCTGGAAACACTGAAAATGGAAATATCTCAAAAAACATCATAACACCTAGAGGGCTATTTTGTTTTTCGTAAAGGTACTGACCTATTAATAAAAGTACGTATTAAAAATAAGACTTAACAGTACCAAATTGTGATATATTTCATTCAAAAGTACACTGCTGTTTGCCTAAAGAAAGCCTTATGGCCATACCTCTGTTCCATCCAGAACAAAACCAAAATATATTAAAAAACCAAACAACTAATATCCACAGCAGTAAAGCTAGTTTTTTCGATCAATTGTCAGTTAGAATGTTACCATACCTGTAACTAGGTCAGCAGGCCCATGACCATCAAAGATTATCTCTAACTGGACAAACACATCAGTACAAGATGCCTACAAAGAAAATGAGGATGAAAAAGATGAAATGAGTCTATATTTTTCTTTCTTAATGCACTGCCCTCAGGAGAAAGAAAAGAAAACAGACATAAAATCTTCCACAAATAGTCATTTCAATCTTTAAATAAACATAGGTTAAAAATTGTTTGTACTCCTTTTCTAGCAAGCAAACTTGATGGCAGAGGAGAATGTCAGATGCATGTCATATTTTTTAATTTGAGTTTAGAATTCGTACTTGAATTTGTACAGGATAACAAATTTTGACTACTCATTTAAGAAATACCAATATTTTTTATGGCTTATTAATCAAAAGTAGCTCCAGGTTTGTGAATTATTCATAAAATAGCCACACATCAGGAACTGTTTATAGAAATGTTGCTAAAAATAGTACTCTGTCTTTAGACTGATTGTAGTAAATAAGGAAGCCAATTTTGTTAAACTGTTTAGATCAAACTGCCTGCTTAGCCTTATTATTGAGTATACAGTGCAATATATGTTTAACTATGTGATGGGACACTCTGCACTTCTCAGAAGAGTATGTTACAGCCTAACATGTTCGACTGTTGCAATTTTTTTTCCCAGTCCATCACCCTTGGATTAAGTCCCTACTGTTGTTTATTGCAAAATCACCCAGAATTAAGTAATGCTTACAAAGCAGTGTCTGTTTTACTGAATACTGGAGAGGAGAAATAAACACTCCTGTTGTACTTTCTAAAAAGTATTTCCATACAACTATGTAGAAAATAGACCCAAAGATAAAAAGGGAGAGAAAAGGATCAGTCACTAAAGCCATACAGAAGACTATTAAGGACTATTCAATGGCAGGGAAGAGTAAAAGACTAAGAGATGGTTGATTTTTCTTTACAATACATCTGAGAAATATGTCAGAAAGCAAACAAAAGAAGGAATAAGCTACTATATATTTGAAATAGAATCCTACGCAATGTAATTTACAGCTGTTCCCAGGTTTTATCACTCCAGCTAGCCATCAGTCTCAAGTAGTTTGCAACAAAGAAAAAAAGCTCCTTCCTATGAGTTTTGCTGTTCTTGCAACATCATTTACTAGATTCTGAAGTGATTTTTCCATTTATCTAAATAATGAGCACAGTTACATAAATGCATTTTGAACAATAAGGGAGAAAATTATTTGTTTGGATTTTAAAATAATTTTAGAGCTTTATTTGCTTATTTTTCTGACTATAAACATATAGAACTCCACAATATGTGTCCAGGTAGATAGGCAGGTGTGCATGAATAGAAGTTATCTTATTAGTTGTCATCATAAATTAGACTATCAATACCATTCTAAGGTGAGACTGCATTTTCTATGCTGCTATCAAGACAGGAAATAGCATTTCTAACTCTTAGTATTCTCTCCCATTGCACTAAATTGTAAGCAAATATCACTGGGATATTCCATAAAGATTTTTTTAAAAATCCAGTATCATCTATACTTTCACTTCGTTAATTTTCAAGACTATTTCTTGGCATTATATTTTCACTAGTGTAGATATATATACAATTTTTAACTTGCGAGCTGGTTTTTTTTTCCAGAAATTCATGCTTTTAAATTCAGACAAATATTTACATTAGCAATACTTGTCCTGTCAGGATTCTAAAATAAGCACATACAACTAACATGACCAATTAAAATTAATTATATAAAATGGAATGCTGGATGCTTTCAGAGACAGATTTTTAACAAAACTTCAAGGCAAGATTTCTGGTGGGTCAGTATCACTGTTTTGCCAAAGATACTTGAGGACATCAGGTTGATATTGATTAGACAGTGAAACCACATGATATTTTCTGCAAACAATCCACCCAGCTCCTGCACTTGTCTCTCTGACAAGTAACAGGTACAATGTACGAGTCTAGAAGGTGCTTTCCAGAACATCATAGACATTTATGGCCCTTCAGTAATATAAAGAATGTTATTAAAATTTCTTAAGGTAATGTCCATGTTTTCTTGTCTACCCAGTACACAAACATATTTCTGTAGTCCTACTATGAATATATAGTTATGAATGAATCCAGTGTATGGATTTTCTTTGTCCTCAACTATTAAGTAAAACTTTGATTACATTATTTGGAACTGTTAAGCCATCCTCTTCTGCTTCTGTTCATATCTTTTTCCTTTGAGGAAATCATACTGTAGGTGAAAAACAACAGATAACTTCTATTTGAGAAAGAGTTAACAGAGTAAATAGGATGACTGGTGCTATGGAGTTAATAAGGGATTTGTATAGCACAATCTCACAGCAATAAACTTCCTTACTCTATAACTAGAAAAGGAATGTGTTTGAATTAAGCTGTTGTGAGGTACAATTAAAAAGCATTAGGACACCGATGTCAATACATCTGCTGAAGGAATAATGTGGTTGCAAATATCTGCACTGCAGCAAGAAAACGAAGGCAAAGACTAAGGACTGGCTGATGACCAAATAACATCAGAGAGCATCCAATCCTAAAAACACTGCCTTACAGAACTGGTTTACACTTTTTATTTATTCATGCTGCAGAGTTACAAAGAGGTTTTATCAGAAAAGTACAATCACACTGCACTCCAAATCAAACCCTCAGGGAAAAGAATGATACTGTTTTCCTATTTCAGTATTTTTCTTTTACTGCCTGGGGAAAAAAAAAAAAAAAAAAAAAACAACAAAAAACAAAAAAAAAAAACCTTTTTGGAACTTTCTTCAAGTTTTGACTCCTTAGATATTTTAGCTCTACCCTTTCCAAAGATTTGTGAAAGGGGAAAAGAAACTTCTGAATCTGAGAACTCTGAAAACCAATATAAAAGCAGCAGGAAAGTAAGAATGATAATGAAAATTAATTTCTTCATTAATACCAGACAAAGTGATTGTACCTTAAGGCAAGAGGCCATTCACAGCAGATAAATGCACGTAGCACATTGCTTGGATGCTTTTGTGGCCTTTAGATATTTCAAAAGAACAAAACGGAATTATATTGAGGATGCCAGAACTTGTAATCCTTCCAACAAAGCCTTTTGTTTTAGCCATTCAAGCTGTATATGGTACATGAAGATAGCATAAAATTACCTCATGTCCATTTTCTACTTCTAACTGAGAGAAGCCGCAGCCCCTGACCACTGTCAACAGGTAGAATTATACCAGCTGAGGATTTGACCTTAACTAAATTCTTTGTCCTGCCATGCCCAAGCCAGAAATTGCTGTCTATGCTTAGAACCGAAACCCACACAGCACTAAAAATCTAGGGAGGTGAGACAGAATCTGGCCACCATTATTTAACATCCCTGCCCTCATTTGCCTCCTCCTCACTAAAGGAATCGCAAGCTTAAATAACAAGAAATTTTTTAGAGACATTTAGTCACCAGAGGTTCCCAGAGAGGTCAAGCTGAGTCAGGAGCTGAAACTCTTCTAGCGCTGTAGAGAAGTCTAACTGTTTTATATGCAGTGGAATTCTCAATTGTCTTTTCTTCTCTGCTTGAAAGACTTTTAACAAAGAAAGTCATGCTACTGTTTACTCCCTGTTCATTATTAGCTAAATAAAAATGCATGAATATTTTATTCTGATAATACCTTAATATTCAAATAAATAAAATACTCGGACAAATACACGCATTTTTTACAGGTTACTCTGAGTTGACCAAGCTTATATAAAAACTTTTCCCCATAGACTATAAACAGTATCATTGTGCTTTGAAAAGGATAGATCACCCTTAGTGGTTTTATTTTATTTATCTGGTGAAGCAGTGAGCAAAAGCAATGTCAAGAGAACAAAATTCTGACATCCCTTACGATGGTATAAGCAAGGTACTTATTCTGAAGACAGTGACTTCAGGTTTACTCCTAGGTATAAAAAGACACAATTCACTTCATGAAGACAGCGAAACTTGCATAATACACTGACATTTAACACTCTGAGTCACCACTAACAACCACCTTAAGGTAAACCCAGACTTGCATTTCATACACAAAAAGACCTGTGGAGCTAAGCATGTACACTCAGTAAGGATTTTGCTCACCATTTTCCTAGTAGTTATCATGCAGACACTGTTTCATTATTTGCTAACACCAGGATTGAAAACCTACAAATTGCAGCTATGGTACTTTTGAATTTGTGGGGTTCTTTTCAGCTCAATTTTCAGTGCAATTACAGAATGTGAAAAAAAAGAATGGTATTTTTTTTTTCTGTACAGAGTGACAGACAATACAATTTCTTTTACCATGCACACTTGCAACCAATTATGTTTGGTGAATAGAAAATATGGTGCAAAATTCTTAATCCTTAACTTGCCTAACTGAATAGAATTTAGGGATTTAACTCTGCATAACAATTGTTTCACATTATTAGTATGCGATTACCTCTACCATGTTCAGTGGTGAGATAATATGTTGTCACCTAGCGTTTGGTATTCATTGCATATGATCTAAAAACAAAGAGCACGTATGTGATGTTGTCTCACATATGTACATATAGTCTCCATGCACTGTGAAGTCACATATAGACATGCTACATGTCCTTCATATAGAAGGTATATTTCTATCATATATAGGATATCCTTTTTCTACAAAACCTACAGCTTAGGGTCTAGATTGCATCACAGAAGTATTCAAATACATTAATCAACAGATGACAGATTCAGTTCTACCTCTTTTGCAGTCACTCCAGGGTTTCAGGAATTTAACTGTAGTTGCATATCCATGACAACAACACAGACTGTTCATGTTGTATGGGAAGTAACAGGATTTTAGAACTCTTTTTTTGCAGAGCTGAATTGACCATGGTCAAATACTATGACATCCTTAGATTAAAGTGTCTGTCTAAATTAAAATAATTATTATTACCAAAGAAAAATAGAAGAGCTATTTGAAAGGCAATGAAATGGAAAGAAGTTCAGTCAGACTTGATCCAGACTTAAACACTTAATGTTGTTGTGAATTAAAATTTGCTTGAACAAAGAATCTGAACTTGGATGACCTACCATTAACGATATGAAGTACTTTTGTGGAATCCCTCTGAGATGCTCCTATGGCACTTGGGAGATGGCTGATTAACTACACTGCTGGGACAGCTTCCACCTCCATAGAGTTTCAACAGTGTGCCTATCAGGAAACCCTCACTGTAAAATTAGTCTACACTCACTTACTGAACCTGAAGAGACAAAAGTGCAGTAGAATTATTTGCCAAGTGACACAAATTGATCCCTTATCCTTAATGAAAATTGTGTTCCAAACCCTTCAAGCTCTTCTAGTGTGCAGAGCACAATTAATTTCCAGATGATCTAAGACCATTCTTCCTCTCTATGCAAGATTAAATCTTTGGAAGCTCTATTGGTTGTCTACCTCCAAATTATGCTCTGGGGATACAATTTTTAATGAGCATTAGATAGTTTTACTAGCACAAAGAAAGAATTCTTTTCCCCTTTCATCTCCACGATGTTAATTATTACTATTGATATAACTTACTACTCTTGTCACCCTGGCTCATTTGCAGTGGAAGATATCTATCTTTGTATTCCTCCCTGTCCCGAAATTCTGTACAGCTCACTGTGGGAAGAACAAAAGAATGGGACTCATTCTTCCTTAATTTCCTCATCAGTCACACAGCTGATTTCACAATACAATGCCGAGTTCATAATGCATCTAGTGTTTAGCAAAATAAGGGAGAGAATGCTGTTTGTGGTTTTGACTTCAAATTATGAGAGATTTCAAGAACTTGCACTCTATCAGCTGGAGGAGGGAGTAGTCCAGAGCTCTGTTTATTTTTTAATGATTCTTTCTTTTCCTATTCTTATTTCATCCTTGTTTACTAAATGAATAATGTAGAATAAAAAAAATGTAAAGGGCCACAGGAGGGATCCTTCCTTTGTTCACTCTGACACTTCTTTGGCATTTATTTTATCTCAGTTTGGCAAAATTCAATGCAGCTTTCTGGAATTTTATTTAGTCTATTATGAACTCTGCATGAAGTATTTTTAGGTCCTATTTTCTTGAGCCTCCTCTATTTTAGCAAGTTATTTCTAATTCATATGTGTTACATAAACCTGAGAGCTCCATTAACCTTCATTATGCCAGCTCTGCAGTTCAGAGTTTGAGCCCACACAGAAACAAAAAGAAAAGATATAGATGAACTAGTGTCTTAAAAAACTTTAAAAAGATTAAGTGATTTAAGGAGAAAAGTCACAGCTAGTGTGACTATGCTAAGACAGCCCAGTTGTCCTGTTTGATTCGTTTTAGTAGGCCAGAGTCTGGTCTATAGCTTCTAACATTTCCATCTTGGTTTCTTGTCAGATGAATCAGAAGATCTCACTTGCTGTCACTCTGCTGTCCTCTAAGAACATAACTCATTTTAATGGCATTTTTTGGGTGGGGAAGGACGACTTTAACTTCCTATGAAAAGAGTCTCTTGGGTACTTCAGAAGCACTTCTCTTTCCCAATTCAATCCCTGCCTTCAGCAGAACTATCACAGAATCACAGAAAACAAACTACAGACAGAAGCTCAAAAAAGACATTCAATCTGTTCCTCCAAAAATGAACAAAAAATTGAACAAAATTGAACAAATCAACAATTTCACATGCATCATAAACTATAGATCCTGGAAAGTATATTTGGAAATATATCATCCTGGAAATATATTTGAAATTAATTACCTGTGAGTGCTTTATGCTGAAAGAGGATGTCATATGACCTTTCGATTAAAGGGAATATTAACAAATTTCTCTCAAACTAACAAGACTTCAGGTCATGCAGTTCTTCTTTTTTGTTCTAAAGACTTCAAGAACACTTATTGAATTTATTATCTAAGCATTGCAGAGTTCTTTCTCACAACTTGTAACTACGCATTGGGTTCTTTGACGAAATGTGCGGAGGGAATTAAGCGGATCTAAAATACCGTGCTATGGGAAAGAAAGGAAAAAAGCGATCAAGTCAGTGCTGTAAAAAGTGTCACAAATTATGTATGGCCTGAAGTTCACAAATGTTATTCTAAACATAACTGACATGCCTTATGTTCCCTTTAGGCTTTTAGTCACTTCTAGTTTATTGTTTTCATTGTTAGTGTCACCTCAATTAGAAAAGATGATCGCTTACACTGGATTTTTAAAAAAAAACAGAATACAAAGCAGTAATTTTCCCTCTGCTACACAGAAAAAGATCTTACAGTACTTATCTTTCAACCAATAGGACGTTACTTATATTAAAAGAACCTCAGCCATTCTCAGTGATGTGTCCTCCCTCCTCTAGCACTGTGCAAGTGCTAGAGCGTTACTGTCCCCTGGAAGTGCTCTTTTCTTTTGCATAGTGCAGGACACATTCACCTGGAAAGGTTTACCTCAGCACTCTTGTTTCAGAAAACCGCTCAAACACAGTTAAATATCTTTGAAGTTAAATATATTTGATTATGTAACTTTGCAAGTACCAAGGCACTAACTGATGGTAACTATGGCACATTTTTAAGAAATTCATATTATATTTTACCAAACCCTTTGAAAAGTCGCAGCACAGTTTCCTCAATTCTAAGTTTTCTTTTCAATTCCTGTGAGTAACCAGTAACTTAATATGTTTTTTCAAGAGCACAAGCAGAATACATTATCACATTTTTGTGTATGTTCTTTTAATGATAGGATATATATGAATCTGTCTCATAGGCAGGAAAAAATAAGTGCTGAAATAAAAATCAATTATGTGGTAAAGTGAAATAGGTGGTTTTCTTTCATAATGTCATTGATGCAACAGTCAACTTGTAACAGGAAATTCTCTCCAGTTGTTGACTGGAATGAAAAATGTTTCAATGTGTACTAGTCATAGGAATTTTTATTCATAAGTACATTCCTTTGTGTTTTAGTAAAACTAAATCAGACTTGGGGAGTGTGATTAATTCATGTATGGAACCAAAAATACATCAAAAAGCATCATTGTCTAAAAGAGTTTTTAGAGATATGTACACACATCTTTCCTCCTGATAAGAAACTCAGAAGAAAATAAGCCCTTTTCCTTGAGAACGGTAAGTTCCTTCTAGAACTTTCAGTACTAGCACCTGGCATTTTTGCTGCAATTTCTTAAAGCTTACAGGTTCGCTTCTCAGGAACTATGTATCCAGTAAAAGACCCTAAAAGACCAAAGGAAATGGGCTAACATGATCATAAATCACTTGCAGTACTGTAGTCTTGGTGTTGCCAGGAGAACCTGCTCATTGTAACATAAATCAGAGGTGACTGAAGCCTATGATGCCAACAAGTGACTGTCTCAGAGGCCCAGGAATACAGTGAGAAAGAGTCATATAAACCAGGGATCTCTTCATGCTGCGATATCCTTTCTCAGCCAGGACAGGACAGCTAGAGAGTCCCAAAGTGCCCTAACATAAACCAGAAAATGTCTGTTTCTTGAATTATGTCAACATTAGTTTTTACTCTTTTGTTTCATTCCCCCTGTGACAGAGCTCAGTTTTCAACCACAGTAGTTTTCTTTTGGAAGATTGTTAGCATATTATCCAGTAGGAACCCTTTACTAGACTGAGGAAAATAACAATGGTCACTATAGAATAAGGAATAAAGAATATTACCTCAAACAGCTTTCCATAATAATGTTCCAGACTGATTGTTGTAAGCCCAAACACCAACTGTTTTTCTTCTTTCTTTATTTTGGCTGCCTCTAGCCTGAGACAGAATTATCCATAAAATCTCAGGTTATTCTTTTACTGCACATATTTCCTTCTGGTTTAATATGATTTTTATTTGCATAATTCTATTCCTCCTCTTCATCCCTACTTTCTCATTTAATCTTGTAACTATCAGTCTTTGTAGTATTTTTGCTTTTGTCCTCTTATACAATAAATTGTAGATTACTGTTTCCCAACCCATAAGGCTTAAATTACAGTATGAACATAGACTGTGAATTGCCTTAGGTTCTTCATATTTGCTAAAGACTGACTTTGTGTAGTCATGTAAGTATGTGTATAGAATGCTGGAAAGCTTTTATCCTGATGGATACATTCATAATGCATAAAACAGTATACTGAATTATAGCTACATTCTAGTTCAGATAACCTTGGCATAAGTAACAGCTTTAAGTATTATGGAACTTGTCCTTCAGCATCTGATAAACTCCATGCTCCTTCAGAGGTGCTTTTCTTTTCCAAAATACTGATATTCCTGTCAGCCCTTTCAGTTTCTATGCTTGGCTTGGGAAATACACACAATGAGCCACATTTCACAGAATCACAAAATAGTGGGGGTTGGAAAGAACCTCTGGAGATCAGGTAGTCCAACCCCTCTATTAAAAGTAGGTTCACCTACAGCAGGTAGCACAGGAATGTATCCAGGTGGGTTTTTAATTTCTCCAGAGGAGACTCCACAACTTCTCTGGGCAACCTGTTCCAGTACTCTGTCACCATTAACAGTAAAGTTTTTCCTCATGTTCAGATAGAACTTCCATGTTCCAGTTTGTGTCCATTGCCTCTTGTCCTGTCACTGGACGTCACTGAAGAGAGTCTAGCCCCACCACTCTTGACACCAGCTCCTTGAATATTTACAACCACTGAGAAGGTCCACACTTAATCTTCTGTTCTCCAGGATAAAAATACAGAGCTCATCCAGCCTCTCCTCCTAAGAGAGATGCTCCAGTCCCCCGATAATCTTTATGGACCTCCACTGGACACTCTGCAGTAGTTCATTATCTTTCTTGAACTAGGGAGGCCAGAACACAATACTCCAGATGGGGTCTCACTAGGGAAGACTAGAGGCAGAAGATAATGTCCTTCAACCTGTTAGCCACACTCTATGATGCTGTGTTGTTTTTAAAGAACCTCTAAGGTCATCTCAGCACCATCATTTTCTCCAGATTGTCTCAGTGACGGTAATAGATATGATTGTCTTCTTTACAGGTACCTAAGATTTAAAATTTGAATTTTTTCACATATAGACTGTAGGGCTAGATTTTGCTCTTCTGTTTGGTAAGTTCCTGGAGAATCGTTCTGTCTAATGGAGCAGTGCTTCCATATTTTGCTCTGAAACAATGCTGTTTTCAATTCATTACATAAGGAGAAATGAGGCATCTTGCAAAGTAAGTATTAGAATATGAAGTCAGAAAGTCTGTATTGCTAAGCCAGACTGATCTGTGGGGAAATTGGATATTTCTGCACCACTAAAAATCTACTATAATCACATTCTCTTGACAGGCAAGCAAGCTGCACTAGAGACACCATTTGCTCTGTCCTTAATGCACCTGAATACTAATATCTCACTTTTGAGTCAAAGCAGGAGATTTTACCATTCTTCTTGTGCATCTTTCACCTCCTGATTCCCAGCCTTCATTCCCATACTGGTTTCACTAGATTTTAGCAGCCTTGCCAAGTCCAGGACAATGTAAACTTGCAGCAACACAAGAGCAACATCTTCTGAATTAAACATTTATTTCTCCAAGGCTCAAAAAGGAAGGGTAAAAACAATGAAAGGCATTCATGTCTAGATAATATTTATAACTTTATACATTCAACATTAACTTGCCAGCTTTATCTCTGGAGTACAATGCAACTGAGGTAAAGGCTGATTTTTCTCATCTTCTATGTAAACCACTCTTCCTGTCTCCTCTACTCTGCCTCCTTTCTCTGATGTGTTTGCAGTAGAACTGTCTACTATCCCCATTTCAGACTTCAGAGAAGTATTCCAGTCAAGGCTGAAGGAGTCAGACACACGTTTTTCTGTATTCATGATCAAGCCATTGTTATCTTAAACCACTTAAAGAAGTTTGCCTGGGTCTTATCTTTACCTCCACTGAACTTCCCTTATGTTTGAAGTTAATTATATGCACTGAGAAAGGATAGCACCACACAAATGAGCTCATTTATATATTATTGCTTTTTTGCTTTTTGAAACAAATATTTACAAGTCCAATATATCATGTTTGTTTCTGGGACCGCTGATCAGCTCAAGGTATTTATAGCTATAACATTTCCCATCTGTTCTAAGCATACTACACAGTCCAAAGTTTAATTATAGGCAGCTCATCATACCCTAAAGGAACTACTAGGAATGGCCACACAAAGAAGGCTTGGACTCTAGTAAACCTGTCTACAGTCTGATACTTCATTTCCCTAATACAGGCATCCCTCAAGCTACAATTCCTAGAAAAGTATTTGACCCTGCAAGGAAAGGTAGACCATCTGCAGCCAGATTTTCTCTTCTGAAAAGAGATCCAGATGTGGGAATCTGATGCTGATCAGTTGTTCTAAACCCAGAAAGCAAATAGTGGCACACAAAACTAATACATATTAAGAGAGCGTTTTGCATTCATGTATGTACATAAACTGTGTAAGATTTTTTGGAAAAGGTTTATTAAATCAACAGGTAGAGTTAGAGAAAACCATTTACTAAGAGAAAAAAATGGTAATTTATCTCACTAAAGAAATCATAGCCATGAGTTCTGAAGAATCAAACACGTGCATGAACTACAAACAGCTGCTTCTGTACAGCTCAGACATGTATTTTAACAATAAATAAACATGAAAGACTGCCAGTAGCAAAGTGTTTGGTTAAATTTCAGGATAAAACAAGATTGTTTGAATGTGCCCAGTTAAGTGTGTTTTTGTAGTCTTCTTTCCCAGGCTTTATCTCATTCCCATAACTGCATTGTTTTTAGGAAATGGCTGTATCTACTACCCTGTTCAGCAACAAAATCAGTATTCTTCAAGTGTCTGTGAATTTTTCAAAAGAATTAAAGCATCTAACCTGGTATTTATTCTAAAACCTATGAAATCAGAGTTTGTTGTTCAGCCCAAAATATCCATTCATGTTACTAATAATCCATTGAATTTATGTAAAGTGACTTGATTGACAAGCTTTCTATGGATCAAAACTTCATTTGCAGCCTATGAACTTGTTGTTTTAGTATATTATCAATTGATTAAAAGGAAGCATTCCAAAATGTTTCTTTGTGTATAAAAGACATTTAACAAAATCTCCAGCAATAAGATTAATATTTTGAATTCATCAGAATATTTTTATTTATAATATTACAGATGAAAAAATGTGCATGTCACTAAATTTAGCTACTGTTTTCCTTTAACTCATGAAATAACTCATCTGCATCCTTAATAACTTAACAATGATTCAAAAATCTGAATCAAAAATCTCACAGCTCAGAACAGAGTTTATCAACATGAGTAAAAGTAATCTATCCAAATGAAAGAATTGTGATATACCTTTTGTGCAAATCATGCAAGTGACACTTTGCCTCTAAATTGATTTTGATTACAGAATCACAGAATCACAGAACAACCAGGTTGGAAGGGACCCATCAGATCTTCTAGTCCAACCATTCCTATCTAACACTAAACCAAGTCCCTCAATACCTCATCCACCCGTGTCTTAAACACCTCCAGGGAAGGTGACTCAACCACCTCCCTGGGCAGCCTGTTCCAATGCCCAATGACCCTCTGCGTGAAAAACCTCCTCCTAATCTCCAGCCTAAATCTACCCTGGCGGAGCTTGAGGCCATTCCCTCTCGTCCTGTCCCCTGTCACTTGGGAGAAGAGGCCAGCTCCCTCCTCTCCACAACCACCTTTCAGGTACTTGTAGAGAGTAATGAAGTCTCCTCTCAGCCTTCTCTTCTACAGGCTAAACAGATGCCGTGAGAATCCTGCTCTTCCAAGAGCAAATAAGCAAGCTTAAATCCTATGAGCAAAGTAGGTCTGCATGGGACTGACACCTGCTCTAGGCAGCACACAGACACTACACCAGGGTTGGCAGTGACCTACCATTCGGGTATTTAGGTTGTGTTTTTCCAACAGGAGAACAAGCACACGCTTCTCCAGGAAGTACACCCATCACTTTACCTGCAGCGAGCCAGCCCCGTCCGTGCTGCAGGGATAAGCAAAAGTCATTTGCAAAGTGACTATCACTTAATTAAGTTACTCCATAGTTAAAATTTAGCACTTTATTTTAAAACTCCAGTTAAACTCTTCCAGGAAAACATGCTATAAATTCAAGCTGGGTTTTGCTGAAATGCCCTTCAGGAAATAGCTTGTATTGTGTGTAAAACGTGCATGTAGTAGTAAAAGGAAAAGAGGTCCCGGTGGAGATAATTTAGAAAAGTATTGTTAACTGTCTTCAGCCTCCAGTGGTCATCCTTTGCATTCATTTTAAGATCTGCAGCAGTCTGTGTTCCAAATAGTCTAAAATAGGTGAGAAGCTGCAATAAGCTAATTATTGGGTTATTGGGTTTTGATTATATTAACTAAGCTGTCTTTTAAATTATTGGGTATCCCTTAGGCAAGTTTTCTTGTTTTGACTGACTGTATGCTGCTGAAGTAATGCATTTATATTTCTACTTTCACAGAATAGTAGAATAGTTAAGGTTGCAAGGGACCTTAAAGATCATCTAGTTCCAACCCCTCTGCCATGGGCAGGGACATCCCACTAGATCAGGCTGCCCAAGGCCCGTCCAACCTGGCCTTGAACACCTCCAGGGATGGGGCAGCCACAGCTTCCCTGGGTAACCTGGGCCAGTGTCTCACCACTCTCATGGTGAAGAAATTCTTCCTTATATCAAGCCTAAAACTGCCCTTCTCCAGCTTACACTCATTCCCCCTCATCCTATCACCAAAAGACTTTATGAGTAGTCCTTCTCCATCTTTCTTGTAGACCACTTCCAGGTACTGGAAGCCCCAGTTCAGCCCCAGGCAGAACAAGCCCAACTCCCTCAGCCTGTCCTTGTATGGAATGTGCTCCAGGCCTCAGATCATCTTTCTAACCTCCTCTGGGACTGTTCCAAAAGCTCCATATCTTTCTTACATAGGAGTCCACAACTGGACACAGTACTCCAGGTGGGGCCTCACAAGAGAGGAATAGAGGGGCAGAATCACCTCCCTCACCCTACTGGCCACACTTCTTTTGATGCAGCCCAGGATACATTTGGCCTTCTGGCCTGTGAGTGCACATTGCCAGCTCATATCGAGCTTCTCATCAACCAGCACCCCTAAGTCTTTCTCTGCAGGGCAGTTCTCAATCACAACATCCCCCATCATGTACTGAAATCAGGGATTGCCCTCCCCCAGGTGTAGGACCTTGCACTTGGCCTTGTTGAACCTCATGAGATTCTCAGAGGCCCACTTCTCCAGCTTGTCCAGGTCCATCTGGAATAAATCCCATCCTTCTGGTGTGGCAACTACACCACTCTGCTTGGTGTCCTCTGCAAAACTGCTGAGGGTGCACTCAATCTTACTGTCAGTATCATTAATGAAGATATTAAATAGATATTTCTTCGCTCTTTTGACCCTTTCCTTCTGCTTTGAGTGAGAGAAAGCTTATGAGAAATTAGAACATAAGCAGTAGGCATTCCCCTACAACAACCACATTTTCAAGCCAGAGAAAATATTTTTACCTATTTTTCCTCCACATTTTATGTTACATCAAAGAAAAAAAAAATAATTCTTGCAAATAATCCTGTAGAATCCCATCTGGCCCAAAAAAAGACAATTATTTTTCCTAAGCTCTGGCTGAGGAAGGTTCCAACTGGAATCACTTTTCTCCTTAGTTGTGACAGATTGACTGTGTGTTATATTCATAAGAAAACAAACAAACGATAATTTGCTAGCCCAGCAAAAGCGAAAAGTCAATAAAAAGAAGTATATGTGAAATGCAGTTTCTTCAGCTTCCCACTTCAGAGCTCAGCAATATTTCTTTCAGTATCTTCCTATTTCTGTCAAAGCATCTCTTTTTATATGGATTTTAAATCATTTTATTCTAGTTATAAATTTAAAACTGATTTCCAAGGCTAACAATGATGGACCATAGTGATTTCTTATTGCTATTTAATTGCCTTAACACCACCAGTGTTTTGACAGATTGGCGAAGATGTACCCATTTTTTTTTCCAGTTTCATGTTAATAGTTTTTACCTTTATGGTTTAACATCTTGGTGCTTTTAAAAACTTGATCTGTATTTCAGCACCATGAGATCTGAATTGTGACTAGGAACACAATAATGCAAAACAAAAACTCAGAGCAGAATTTTCACTTGGTCAGGACAAATGGCTATAAAATACACACAAGGACTGTCTAGTCACAATTATTTCTGCATTATACTGCTTAAACAGAAGAATGGCAGACTACACCCCTTCAGAGGAAGAACACCTTGACTGCAACTTACAGGTAATTTTATTGGACTTCAAATTATGATAGGAAAGCTATGATAAATTTATCAGATTTCAAATACTAAATATTTTAAGCCCACCATTAATCATCCACCTCTTTATACTTAGAAATGCCTGAAAACTATATATATTTCATTCTGTTCTTGAATCATTTCCCTATAGGATAATTTTGGAAGTACAGAGTGACTCAAATACAATTCAAAAAATATAACCCAAATACGCTTTAGAAAGCTCAAGATAAAAGGTTGCAAATAAAATTCTAGATATGGTATAATCAAGTCTTTGAAAAAGATAGTTCACTTCTGAAGCACTACCTCTGATGTTCTCAAGATGGGTTAAGATTTCAAGAGGAGAGAAAAGCAGCCAGATTTTTTTTCACATGGATTTTTGTTTCACGCAGAAATATTAAATACTTTATGATTTTTACTCCCAAAACTGCCTTTGAAATTATAAAGTCTGTTTATTTACAGCATTTCCTACCTCTCTTTTGCTTCAAGGTGCTGAAAAAGACACTTTCACCCCTCTAAGCAATTAGTCATACAGAGCACATATAGCGTTCCTGACGTTTTTATTAACAAGGGCTTACTGGGTTTCCAGCTGAAAATTGAAGTGTTTCTGCTCACTACAAAAATGAAAATTATGATGCTTTCTTTGTTTATGAAAGATATTATTATAACTCAGGATACTAAATGATGACCTATAGAAATCATACAGTAAAATACATTCCCATGACTAGAGAAGTTCACCTGTAGCTCTAGCAATAATAATAACACAATTTCAACACCCTTTCTCTATTGACAACAAAAATATCAATATTCTCAGTTGTTTCACTGTATGAAGGACTGATATATGAATGGTTTGGGTGTAAGGGGACTTTATTTATCCAAAACATTAATATTATATTCTGGGCTATATAAGTGAAGTTTTTTGTTTGTTGTTTTTATTTCTTTAATTACAAAAAAGTGCATACCAGATAGCCTGGAAAGTAAGCTTTCATGAAGCTGAAATAAGCATCTCAGAGGAACTATGGACTTGGCTGTAGTTTAGCCATCCCAATTATAAGGTCATGGCATTGTGAATATCTCAAGTTGGAAGAGACTCACAAGGATCATCAAGTCCAGCTCCCTGCTCCTGGCAGAACTATCTAAAACCATATAAATAAGAGTGTCATATATATAAATAAGAGCGTCATTCAGATGCTCCTTGAACTCTGACAGACTTGGTGCTGTGACCACTTTCCTGAGGATCCTTTTCCATTGACCAACCACTCTGTCAGGGAAGAACCTTGTCCTGTTTTCTTAGTGTCCAATCTGAACTTCCCCTAACACCAGCCTCATTTCATGTCCTCGTGTCCTGTTCCAGTTGAGGAGAGAGGGAGAGAGACTGAGGGGAGACCTCATTGCTCTCTACAACTACCCGAAATGAGGTTGTGGAGAGGAGGGTGCTGGCCTCTTCTCACAGGTGACAGAGGACAGGACAAGGGGAAATGGCCTCAAGGTCTGCCAGGGGAGGTTCAGGCTGGACATTATCAAAAAAATTTTCATGGGAAGGGTCATTGGGCACTGGAACAGACTGCCCAGGGAGGTGCTTAAGGGATGGGTAGACAAGGTGCTGAGGGGCATGATTTAGTATTTAATAGGAATGGTTGGACTCGATGGATCTCTTCCAACCTGGTGATTCTATGATTCTATGCTCCTGCTTACCAGAGAGAGGAGATCAGCAGCTCCCCTCACCTGCCCCTTTTAAGGAAATTGTAGCCTGCAATGAGGTCACTCCTCAGCCTTCTCTTCTCTCAGATGAACAAACCAAGTCAACTCAGTCACTCCTCTAAAGTCTTGCCCTTGAGGCCTTTCACCACCTTGATCACCCTCCTCTAGGCACACTGTAATGGTTTGACAACTCTTATACTGAGGCACCCAAAACCATTGTGGAGTTGCACCAGGGCAATATAGAGTGGGACAATCACCTCCCTCCCGATCCCTGGCTAGCTATGCTGCACTTCACATCCTTGGGGGACACAGGGGAACCCCTGTGGCTGCCAGATATGGTATCTCTCAGATTTAAAACTTTTCTTCTGCAGACATTCAGATTTCAACAGACCAGAAGAATATAGTGATTTTGCCTTCAAAACACTGTGTATTTTTTGACATTAAGGGGTTCTTACTCTCATGATCTTTATAGTAGTTTGGACTGAAATTTCCTTCTCTTGTTTTGTGATCCTTGCGATGAGTTTATGTATGTTTTTAAATGACGGTTTTAGACTGAAAACATCTTTCAGGATTGAAAACAGCTCCAGCATAACCTGTTTGACAAAAGTTATGTTTTGCCCTTGTGCCAATAGTTCCTTCACTTTCAGCACTACTGTTAGCCAAGCTGCAAAAATTAATTGCAAGACTTAGTAGAAATCTTTTTAAATTTCTGTAGTTTGCTAATGAGGTAGTTAAATCTTCCTGTAAAATTAATATCAAATCTTGAAAGTTGCATAAATGCCTTCATAAACCAAAATCTTTGCCACTTTTATTAATTTGATCTAAAAGCTTATGTAAAACTTCACCACCTTTGCCTATGAATTTTATTCTTCACACTCACATTGCTAAGCAGTTTTTTAAAGACTTGCTGACTGTGATTCTTAATTGGTGAGTTCCCCCTAATTCAAGTTAGAAAGAAAAATTTCTGTATCCAACCCCTTGTGGGCAGAGGCCTTTTTCTCTGGAAATGAAATCTTTCCCTCTAAGCTATTCATTGATGCCCACTCCTCACATATTTCTTATTTTTCGCCTGTGAGATAATAGCTATCTCTACAGATTTTAATTTTGATATTGTAAACCGAGGATTATGACTGCATAGAAGGATTAAGTGCTGGAGATGACAAAAAATAGCCTTAAACTGCTGAACAGACATTTTAAAAATGTAGGTCACAGACTATATGTAGGGTGTCAGTAAACAGAAGGCTTCAGACATGGCATTGCCTGAGTCTTTGTCATTTATACTCCTCAGTTGTCAGCTCACTGAGCTCTGCAACGCAGTAAAATTCCAGGCATCTGGGAATTACCTTGTTTACTTTGGTCATAAAATGCAACTATAAAAGAATGAGTGTAATGTAACATGATGTGTACCCAGTATTTTTAGAAGTACTTTGCATCTAGAAGCTCAAATGTAAGCCTTTTGTGTGGGATAAGTCATTGAACAGTTTGATGTCAGCACTGCTTACTGTATTGTAAAAGCTTTGTTCTCTTTCACTGCTATATCTAGTAATGTCAGACATTCCACTTTATGACGGCAAAGCAACCAAAAGCCCAGCCTTTTCCCACTGTCTCCTCAACTACTGCAATCATTTTCTTTAACAACTGAAAGATTACTCATTATTAGTCCAATACCACAGCATTCTAACTAAAAGAATAGGTTTTAATGCCTATTTGAGAGACACATGAAATAGTGGGTAGGGATGGCATGTTACAGGGTGAAGAATCACAAGCATTGAAATTATTTACCTGTAAGTGCCACCATGCAAGCCAGACTTACATTATGGAACACAGTTGTTTAAACTATCTCTCCAGGTTTTTTTTTCCACATGGTTGAAGAAATATTCTAAATTTACCCCAGTATTTACACTGGCTCACAATTTTCTGTGCCTAACTTTATGAGAACTTCCCATGTATATCACTCTTTTCTAATCAAAAGAACATGGCCTCTCCTGAGTGGCTAACATGCATGTTTTTTTTCTAAGCATTATGCTAACATTAAGAATACTGAAATTGTGGAAAGTTGTACGTCAATCACACCTAAAGGAGACTGCTGGTAGAAATGGCAGAAGGAAAGTTGGAATACAATTTCCTTCTTCCAAAACAATGTGAATATGGTTGTCCAGCATTCTTGCTGAGCCTGGCATTCTGGAAAACCATTATGAACTACAGTAGCCTTCTTTGTCTCCAATAAAGTGCAAATTCCAATACTCAGCTTATCAACCAGTCCAGGATTTTGTTAATTCTCAAGGGGAGACACCAACCCTCACACAGCAAGCAGTATTCCCAAGATGACAGTGACCATGCTGAGGACGGGTGCATTAGCATGACTGCCACTACCCTATGTACAGTTTTTAATTTTATAAAAATGTGTTTGGGATTGTTTGTCATCTAGCTGTCTGTCTTTTGTACTGTGCAAGTGACAAATAGGAGCAAAAGGGCAACAATTTCTAATATCTCACCACTAAATGTGCCTCAGTAGTATAAGCTTCTATTTTCCCCCGTCTTCTTCCCTGTAGCTTTCTTTTCCTTTCACAAAGTTACCTCAAACTTTTCATGTTCAAACTAGCTTTTACTAGTTTGCTTCTCAAACATATGCAGAAATCTCAAACCATATAAAATTTACAAAATTATCATTTTATCTTTACAGGAAAATGGTAGCTAAGACTAAACCACATTTTATTTAGTGGTTTATATTCTTGTAAAAGCCTATGTTACCACATGAAAGTAAAAAGCATTGATCTTCACAACATCCAGGACAATTCTGGTGTTATTTTAGTTTACAGCTGTACATTACAGAATTGCATTTCTCACATGGAGAACTTTCAGACAAAGCTACCAATTTAATACATTTCTCTTTTTGCTCACTGAGGGCCAAGAAGAGAACCTTGGACCTTCAAACATGACACCTGACTTCCTTATCCATGAAAAGCTTCAGTTCCTAGAGTTAAGGGAAAACTTCATAAAAATGAGCACTTGAATCCTCTGAAGTGAAGTATGTTTTAAAACTTTTGGTTTTGTTCTGCAAAATATAAATAGAAAATAAGAAAAAGGCAATTAGAAAAAGAATACGTCACCATTTCAATGAGGTCTATGGGATACCTGGTATTATTTTCTGCAAGTAACAGAATTTTGATACATAACTTTAATTCTTCCTGGCACTACTCAAATCAGAAACTTTCAGGATTGTTACAGCCTTACAAAATAATGGGGTTTTGCTTTCTATAGCCTTATTTAAACATAAAATTACTTTGTAGAATCTTTGATCTTGGATCATGTTTTGTAGCATATACAATAACTATTTTACTCACTGCTGAAGTGCAGCCACCTCTGAGGTGAAATATTACACCTGTTTAATAGTATTCAAAGCACTATATAGCATTTAGAACAGATTGCAGAATCCAACTGAAACTGCAGGAAGCCTTTACTAGACAGAATATGGCTAACTCTACTGGAGTTTGGCCATAGTGTTCTGTCTTCCGGGAAAAATGACCTGTGGAATTTTCTCAATATTCACTTATACTCCTTATGTGCTTTCATCCCTGTTTAAAAGTAAACTAGTTCTTCCAGGGTGGCATTGAGAAATAGTATACACTAAAAAAGGATTCACTTGCAATGAGACACATTCACAAAATCATATTTTTTTCAGGGTTTTAGAGGACAAACATGCATTGCTTTCTGCAGAACCACATAATCTTCTTTCTCACGGTTTTTGCCTACTGAAAGGGTTTCATATCACAGGAAGAAAATGTTGTTAATGCCACTTGTTTTAAGAAATCCTAACAGAAAGATGATACAGCCTGCAAATGCCATTATCATTGCCATGCTGGTTAAATAAGAATTTTCGGCTAGTATCTAAATGTGCTGCTGTCTATGGGATGCCAGACTATTCGAAGCAAACACTAGTTTATACTTCCAAAGAATCTGCTCTATTTCATAAATATAGATGATATGACACGTGTTTTAGCAGAGGGAGTCAGTATGACATGACAGCTTGAGAAGAGACTTGACAAAAGAAGGTATGACACACATGGGCTGGAAACCAAGTCAATAGGATACCCCTTTGTATTTCACTTCTCCTTAGTCAGTTTATGGAGTCTTGACAACTATCTCAGTCAACAAATAAAAGGAGGATCAATTCAAATGTTTCTCAAATGCAAAGCTGTTAATTTATGGAGAACATACAAAGACCTGTTTGTCAGAATAGAGCAAGAATCAAACAACAGTAGATAGTTCCTTTCCATTCAGTTCCAAAGACAGCACTTAAAGAAATGTGAATACAACCATACTGCTAAATAAAAAGGAGGTGAACTGCTCTCTTGACCCCAAGACACAGCTCCTTTCCACACACCAAAACTACTTTTTCTCACTCTTGAAGTCCTGCATCCATGTCCAAAACATCCAACTCTGAATCATGCTCAGGCATAAAAGGAAAAGGTAATCAGGGAGTGTGTTAACAAGCAGTAATGTTAGCTATGGGCAAGTGTCTAACCCCATGCCCCAACTCTGTGGTATTTATGTATACAGACATAGCCCACTACTGATTTCCCAAAGCCAAAATTCACCTTTCAGAGGGAATTTTCTTTTACAAACCTTTTCTACTTTCTTATATTCTGTCTTTTTCTCACTCACAAAGATTCAAGGAGATTATAAAAAGGGACTGAACAAATTTACCTGTGGCTATGAAATGTGGCAGTCCACAGGCAACCTCCAGATTAGGGGTCTGTAACCACTGACTGCCAAATGCTGTAAGCATACATTAACCAGAGGAAAGTTCAGTTATACTGGCCATTTTTACAGAGTCTAAATGGGTCTCTGTTCTAAGTATCTTATGTCTCTGTTTTCTGAAATCTAGTTGCATTCAGAGCCAGCTGAAACCACTTATGAAATTACACCAGAATTCACTGATTTTCATGGTTCAGGTTCTATTCGAGGATTAATTATGATCAATTCATGGTGAATTTCATCTTATAGCTGTCTTAGAAGAACCAAGTTTCTTTTTTAATTTGTCCTCAATGAAAGCTAGCTCTCCTGCCACACCCACCCTCAACAGAAAAATATCTATTTTGAGGATAGAATAAAGACAAAATAACACATGGTTAAAAGCCTTCAGCATGAGGATTAATCCAGGAGGAATTATGCATAAATCCTTATATCCAATCCCTAGAGTTTTCAAAAGAACATTGAAACTGCAGTATTGTGCAATGCTCAACCAATTCGAGACCCAGGACCTCCCTACATTGCTCCCTGCCATCCTGTGGAGGTTGTAGCAAGAGGAGGCATCCTAGCATCCTCCAAAAGCACGCAGATTCCCAGCTTCTGTTGAAGGGAAAAGGACTCTGCACAATCTTTAGTCATTCTCAACCATATAGATATGTCTTTATATTTCAGAAAAGCATAAATAACTTTGCACAGAGAAATAAAGAGGACAGAACAGAAAAGTTTTGTTGCTTTATTTCAGTTATTTCTTCTGTGCCCGTTGTTTTGCCCCAGATGATTCAATTAACTGCCAACTTTCCTAAAGCACACTGCCCGGAGTTCTTCTAGTTTCAGGCAATTCTCTTCATGAGACACATTACTTTGTTGCCCTGTACACTTGGGAACTACTAACAGTAGAACACGAGAATAGGTGAGGGGAAAAAAAAAAGCTATCCAAGACCAACATTTTCCTTCACTTAAAAGAAGCTCCTTGGAGCCTGAAAAATGAACAAGCAGAGAGTAAAGACCACTTCAGAAAGCATGTCACCTCAATAACATTGGTGTAGAAGCATGCTAATGGGGAATAGGCTTTAAAAATCACTTACTCAATACTTTTACCATCAGTGGAGATGTCCAGCTAAAGAATGTCACTGTGTATGCACAGACGAGCTGGTGAAAGAACAGTCTGTAGAAAGGGCGTATAACTCTCAATCTGCTCTTACAAAGAACCTTGATATTACTACTCACAAGTTACACTGCAAAGCCAGAGGGGTTTGTTGAACAAAAACAGAGAGTTAGATGGAGAAGCTAATGTTTTCTCAGTGCTTCTAAATTCAGAGAACTGAAATTGAACTGAAAGGACAAAGATGTTCTTATTCAGTCTGCCTGAGTTCTATGAATTTTAATTGCTATTCAAATTGTGATAACTTTGCTTTAGACATGCAATAAATAATAATGCTTAGGAACATGACTAATGTACAAACATACTCTTTTTTTAAATCAATATGCTACTGAATCACCACTAGAATATATCACATGAATAAGAACTCTATACACTATAGGAGAAGAGCACTGTATCAAGGAAAATTTTAAGTCACGCATGAGCTTACTTTCTAAACCAAATCTGTCAAAGTATTATACAAACTTACTGAGATTTAAGATTCTGGACTTTGCTTCAAAGGAAGCTATTTAAAACATCTGAGCCATGAGTATGCAATCACTTTGATCTCTGTCTGCATAAAATGCAAGGTCTTATGCAAAGCTTTTTTAGCATTTACCCATGAAAGCAATTTTGAATTTTAAGAAACATTTAGGAATAAGGTAACTTTTTATTTAACTTAAATTAAATAAGCTGACATCAAAGTTAAGTGATTGCCGAACTTCAACATTTCTGCTTTGTCACAATCACGTTCCCTCCAGTCAGGAGGTAAGTAGACATTTATTTTGTGTATTTCTCTCTGTGTGTGTTCACTTGTTACTGACTCTTTGGACGTTTGCCTTGTTGATATTCCTAATACTGACATATAGTGACTGATATTCCTCTGCTGCAATAATATAACATTGGTCTGTGTTCTCATTTACAGTAGACTTTGCCTAACCCAAATGAAAATGTAACAGGATCTCAAAGTGAAAGTATCAGAGACTAGAAGATCCTCCAGTTTCTTCTTGTATAACAACAATAAATAAGGGTGTTCATATGACACCTGAATAGTATTTTTAATACTGCCGATAATTTATAATACAATAATGTAATAGTACAGAACTGGTATACAGAAACTCTACTAACAATACTGAAGTTGTTACAGATGCACATACTATTATGTAAGACCAAAATGTGGCACCTGTAGTCATTCTGTATAAATATTTTAGCTTCTACTGACTCTAGGAGAAGTAAGCTATGAAAAAAGGATGTTATCATACTAGTACAAATTTAAGGGTGAGGAAGTTAGGAACCACTGCTGCTTTCTAGGATTTGTTCCAAAAACTACTTCATAACAGTTTATTATAAATCAGAAATGTGAAATTGCACATTTAGAGAAAAAAAATACCAAAACACAGCTGAATTGAAACACAGATCATAAGGTTTTGTTTCTTCTCCCTAATGAGATGAGAATGACTCTTCAGTTATTATGTGGTTTCTGGTAACATCTTTTTATATGTGATTTCAGATGTGTTTCTCATAAAAAAAATCCATCTGCTTGCCATTTTTCAATTTATCCAAAATATTTATGGCAAAATACAGCTAAAGTTTTAGTTCCTTAACAGAAAGGCCTTTTGGACTTTTCTACAATTCTGATAAGAGTACAAACTACAGTCAGGACTTCCACTGTTCAAGAAAGAAACCTTTTCAGAGATGAATTTTTCCCACAGATGTCTTCTCTCACGATACTACTCTGAAGCAACTATATCACAAATGACTGCATGAAATAAGGAGTATTGGATATAAAGAATATTGACTACAACACCAAACAAGTAATGCCTCTCTCTAGAGAACCAATACAGGCTATGTAAACTAATCCTAGTTTAGCATTAAATTTGCAGGAGTATAATACACAGCTGTCACATACTTACAGCCCTAAAACTACAGTTTTGCAGCTTTCCTATGTAAGCTACTCTGCTGTGAGCCCCTAGGCTAGGGCTGCATCAGCAGACTCTACAACCTGCCATTATCCCTGCACTGCAGTGCAAATGTGCTTTAAAGACCTTGTGCAGTTACAGGGGATCTAATTTCAGCACCATTGGGAACCCACATACCAACTATGTGGTAATTTTAAATTATATAGTCAGCCAAGTGTACTAGAGGATTATCTCCTGCTATGCTCTTTGAAGATGTATCTAGCAGCAGTGTCATGAATCACGTGTCAGCAGGTTTTCTCTTTAGCAGGTAAACTAGTTGGAAAAATAATAAAGTTCTAAACTACATTAATGAATGCTCTGTCACAAGAACCAAGCAGTATGTCATCTGTTTGGAATAATAATAACCAAATAAATAGCATTCTTTGCAGGAGTCATCGATACACTGGATTAAGGATAATTAGCAGTAAATATTTATCTGGACTTCAGAAAAAGCCTTTTATTGTCTTTTGAATGTACTTTGTCCAAGGTCAAAACAGTCAGGAGGAGACAGAAAAGAAAAACAAAAATATTAACTGCTGCAGCTCAATGTGGTAAACAAAAAAAAAGCTATCATGACTTTAAGAAAATGTGCTGGAACTGGGGGAATTGATGTACTTATTAAGTTTCTGAAAGAAGACAGGAACAAGAAAAGGTCATAAAACTGGTGAATTAATTATAATCTTTCTTGTGTTAAGACTGGAGAGGTTGCTGAGGTACATCGGGAGAACCCAATAAAAAAGATGAAAGAAAATTATGCAACTCTGCCAAATGTTACCTATCTATACTGGAATTAGTTATTTTACTTACTTGGGAAATTGATAAATTGTCAAAGAAGTGTAACAGTTCAGCAAAAAGCCAGACTCTGGAAGTCATTCTGGATTGTTTCATATGTACAGCTGTTCAATGGACAGATTTAAGCCTACCTCGACAGAAACATGAACTCTATTTCAAGGACCGAAACTCCTCCTCTCCTCGCTATGCCCTTCATCAGGCTGAGGCAATACCTATGTGACCTCTCAGTCCCCAGACATATCAAGATTGTCTCACCACAGAGTCTCAGTCATTGGAGAAACATATGTAACTGCCACCATCACATATTATGATTTTTTTCCTACTAAAATATAGAAAATATTCTGAGTAAAACAACTCCCATTGCAAAACTGAAATGCAAAATAGCTTCTGAAGCTCTAGATCCACAGCAGAACACCCCCATACCACCACAAGCACATATAAGCCATCTTTGCACTCTGGTTTTCACAGTAAGGAAACCCATGTGCCTGGTTGGAGCCAGTGTATAACAGCAGTTACTTATTGCAGACAAGCAGGAGGCCAAGGTGCTAGAACAAACCCCAGAGGGTAATCACAGACACTGCTACAAAAGCTGATTTGTGAAACCTAATGCTGCTATTGAGTCCTTTGGAGCCAATAGTAACAACAGAAATTACAGTCACTGCTAGCTCTGAAAAGGTATCAGCAGTAGCACTATGAGATTTGACAGAACAGAGCTGTTCATGGGCTTGATTACCATATTTGCAGTATCCAAATGCCTTGATGAAGGGTTTTTTTCAGTTAAGTTGCTGAGAGCAATTCTGTCTCTTAGAAGTAGATGAAGATAATAATTTTCAAAATAATTATTTTCAATGTAAAACTGCAGATTTGTATTGAAGAGTCTTTCTCAAATTTGCAATCTAATCATGACTTCTAGTAAGAAAGTATTTCACACAAGACAAAATTAAACTGTGGAACTCTATGCCAGTGGATGTTGTGCCTCCTAAAAGTACAGATGAGTTTAAAAGTTACTTGAGAAATTCATAAAAGAAAACAGCATGAAAGACTGTTGAACACAAAGTTGCAGCCTCTATCCTATTAAGTACTACACTTTGCTGGAAGGTTACAGCAAAGAAAGTATTACTATATGTTTTTTTGGTTCTTAGACTCCTCTTTCAATCATCCATTGCTGGTTCTTGCTAGAGATAGAATACAAATATATCAAGGAGACAAATACGTGCAGTATCTTTTTCTTTCCTTCTTTGGAATTGAAAAAAAAAATTTCTTATTCAGACATCAGCATTATCAACTATCAGTTCATATCAGTTCAGCTGTTGTTTAGCCTTGAGAAGAGGAGGCTGAGGGCAGACCTCATTGCTCTCTGCAATTACCTTAAAGAAGATTGTAGAGAGGAAGGTGCTGACCTCTTCTCCCGAGTAACAGGGGACAGGACAAGGGGGAATGGTCTCAAACTCTGTCAGGGGAGGTTTGGACTTGACATAAGAAAAAAACTTTTCATGGAAAGGGTCACTGGGCATTGGAACAGGCTGCCCAGGGAGGTGGTTGAGTCACCATCCCTGGAGGTGTTTAAGGGATAGGTAGATGAGGTGCATGGTTTAGTGTTTGATAGGAATGGTTGGACTCGATGATCCTGTGGGTCTTTTCCAATCTAGTGATTCTGTGATATTTGAAAGCAATCCAAGTTCTCTGAAGAAAACAGCCCTTGTGTGTTATTTTGTCCCAAGAGTTTTGATATCAAGTAGACAAAGTATGTGAAATAAGTCAAAATACGTGTAAAATGGTGTGTGCTTTCAACATGCTACAAGTAAATAATAAAACTACAACATGTTTAGTATTTAATTGTTTATCATTTTCATATTTACGTCTTTTACTGAAAAGTCTGTGTATACAGAGAAACTACTAAAAAGCTTATTTTTCTCTGCAGATTATAAGTTAGCTCGTATTCTTTAACTGTTTTCAAATGCATCTCTTCAGTGAATCAGGTTTTTTTAGTATTTGAAACATTTCACAGCCCACCTTTCTGTGTAATTTCCAGAAAACATTTAATATTCAGATGCACAGAATTTGTTCTTGTATTCTATGGCTGGAAGACTTCTTATAAGACTATAAAATAACTCTCAACATTTTTTTTATTAAGTTTCCATGTATCTTCATTAAACTGCAGAGATTTATTGAAATAATTCTGAATGAATGCTGGAAGACAAAATCTTAGTCAGAATTCAGTGTACAAGGTTGAGAATTTGGACAATTGTTTGCAGGGGCTTAGCAATTTTAACAAATGCATTCATCATGACACACTCCTGTAAAAATGCGCGTGTGCACACACACACCCCTGCCACACCGCTCCCCCCCCACACACACACCCACATACCCCCCCTTCAGCTTCACTAGAGGTTTCCTTCATAAAAGCTGCCAAAATTCCTTAAGAAAAATATTGTCATTTGAAAGGAAATTCAGAAACAAAGTCCACAACTGCCTCTGGGAAAGATATAGTAGACTGTCTTTCTGCAAACTTTTAAGCAAGTTTTCCCTAAAATAATTGCTTTAGAAATCCTTGCTCAGCATTTCTTCTTTTCAAAATAATTCTAAGTAAGTAAAACTACCCCAACAGCACAATGATTTCTACACTCTTTTTTTCTGGGTTTCACACACACATACACTCTTGCTAAATTTATGAAAAAGGTAAATTGTTACTGAACCTGAAGATTATTCCACAACACTGGAGAACAGTAGTTATGACAGCAGGTTAGAGCCAAAATAAGCCTCAAAATGCTACACGAGCAACCTACAATTTGTCTTTTGTTCCCATCCAAATGGCAATGAAGGCATACTGAATCTACAAGCCCTGGAGGTAATGAAATAACTTGGTATTAAGCATGTAAATTAACAAGAACACTGATAAATGTGAATATTTGCTCTTTCAATGTTCTATTCTGAACAAGAAATACCTTAATAAAAAGTTGTGCAAATTATAAAGCCACTGATATTTGCAATTTATCAGCAAATCAAGGAAGGTTCGCAAAGTTTTCTGGCATTTTCATGGGAAGGCTGAGAGTTCTCCTCTTCCTGATCCACCTGGACTAGTATCATCTTTAGAAACAGATCCAAGCATATTTCTGCCAAAGCAGTGGTAAGGAGTGGAGGGTTATTTGGGTTTGGATTAGTGATTGGGATTTTGCATTTCAGACAGGAACAGAGACCACTCAGCAGGAACTGAATTAATTAAGTGCTAATTGGCTCTCTGACACCTATAAAGAGGTAATTCACCCATGCCATCTCCCACTGAAAATTGCGATGATTATTAGCATACAAAGGATTGCTTATTTAGTGGTCAACAAAAGATAGTCAAAAGTATTTGTTAGCAGGTGCAGAAAGACAGAGGGCAAATAAGGATATGAGTGTTTTTAATGAATGATTAAATCTGGGTAGCTTGATCTCCTTTCATGCTGTGGATGTTGTGTGCTGCAGTCACGCCTCTCGCTGCCAGCCTGCACCAGGATGATAATCAGTCACTATGAAAACTCATTAGCTCCACAGCAATGAGTCCTCCACTGCTGAAGCTTGGTGCTGTTCTTAGTACCATGGCAATGATCTCTAACTGGATGTCCCAAACTCTCCCATCTCTGGTAGGACTAAATACCACCAGAATAACCACTACAGACACTCTAGTAAGTAGCTGTGATGTACTGTAAGCCATCTTAATGCTGAAGTAGTATTTAAGTGCCAGCAAAAGCTTTACTTTGTTGCCTCTTTGTAAATCTCTTTTTAAGCTAGCAATCTTCCTACCATCACTTAATGCATGCTTCTCTTTGGACATCATAAAACTGCACATTGGTGAGCATGTTGTGGTCTTACCATGAAAGGAAAGATTTTAAAATAGCATCCTTAAATATTTCAGATCATATGCCTTCATCTTGAGTGTGAAATGCTAAAAATAGTACAACAATGTCATTGCATTTGTCTAGATATTTTTTTCCTGTTTGCTGCTCCAGAAAAATGTATTGCATTAAAAAAAGAAACTACCTGGCAGTAGGCTTCTTTTTGTCTGAATAATGTGATATACTAGGTATTCACTACAATATGCAAGGGGTCTGATTATTTCCTATTGTTGTTTATTAGAGTACAGTTAAGCAAATAAATAGCTGTTCAATATAAAATAAAATTGACAATAGAAGGCTGGGTAACAGAATTTTAGAAAGGCTTATATGTGAATAATACAAATGACACAAATATCATTTTGTATAGTTGATTCTCACATACAGCAGTCTCTTTCAATGAAGACCCACAGAAAAAGCTGTGATTAACTACTCATGAAAAGCCTAAAAATTAAAATAATACTTTAACTGCATAACAGAGAAGGCTATACTGGTATTCATAAATTAAATTAGAACACCTTTTCTCTAAATGTGTAGTAAAACATTCTTCTCTCTATCTTTTTGTGGAACAGCAATAAGATGTTTACATAATTGAATGTTATGTAAAATGTAAATTTAACTATTTGTATAGTAGTTCTCTTTGCTCAGAAATTAGTTCTCTAGTTGTAACTAAAAACATTGCATTAACATCTATTTAGTTGAATATATGCACACAGGAAAAACATTACTGCAGAGAATTACTGCATTTAGACTTTAAGTATTACTACTTTAAAATTAATTAAATTACATAAGAAAATTCTTTGTGGTTCAGAGCATCAAGAAGCTGATAAAACAAGGAAAAGCCCTATATTATTTTCTTTAAATGTAACTTGTGTTCATTGAATTACAATATATATTTTGCTAATTCTTGTGGCAGTATTATAACACAAGTAATAAACTCCCTTATCACATCTATATCCATATTTAAAGTTGTAAATGGGTAACTAAGATTCTCACACTAGTTATTATAACACACACATATGTATATCTATTTATACACACACACACACACGTGTGTTTATATATATTAACATGTTCAGATTCCAAGTAGTATGAACTGCTATGCTTCCCTTGGCCACAACAGAGCTCTGCCAATATAAATGTCTCCTAAGTATTATTTCAATAATGTTCTTTACACTCATCAAGTTGAAGTTACATACACTTTTCGTGTTTCAAGAGGGGTAAAGTGAGTGCTTGTGGAGCTGGGGACACAATCATAAAAACCCGATTATCAGGTGTTGGCAACATCTGACTAATAAAAACATTTTAAGAATATTAGTGATGTGGGGTTCTTTTTGCATGAAGCCCAGCTTGCCAAAGCTGCTACCTTTTTCTAAACTTTAGTTGTTGGCTAGGAGACTTTCTGGCTCAAGTGTGCAGTAACCCTGAGGCCATCACTGCCTGCTTTTCGATTGCCATCAACAGTTATCTGCTGGCAGCTTGTCCAGCTAACAGCGCAACACAGGCACTTCTCCAGAGGTTCTCTCCTAGCACGTACACAGCTCATAAATTCTGTATGTCATACCAAGAGAAAAAAGTAAAAATTCCCAATTCCCTCCCTTGAGCTAGAAGAATTGTACAAGGAGGTGGGGTCAGGGAAAGGGCCTCCCCTTTTCAACTCTGTTCCAGTCCCAGGACTAAAATTGCAAGACAAACTGAAAAATACTCTTTATATTTAAGCAACCATATTAATTAGATGTACTATCATTTACCCTGTCACTAAAAACAATAGATGTAACTATAATAGTTTTATCAGAATATATATAGAAGTATAAGTGAAAAAATAAATCTTTTGAAGATAAGAGAAGCAAGCCTTTATCACAGCATCCTGCCAAGGCAAGGATTAATACAGGTTTTTGTAGAGACTCTTCTGTTTTCTCCTGGTTTTCAAGAGCTAGCATACTGTTCTCCACTCGTTATTTCTTTCCTTGTTTATTTACTAAGGCTTGTCAGCAGTGAGCCTGCATTTGAAAAGCAGATTCAGTAGCTTCTGTAAGGTTTTGATACTTTTTATGATATCTCTTTCCCTGCATTGCACAGCAGTTCCTGCTTGAGGTAGGGATTAAATGTCAAACTAAAAAAAATAACAGAGGAAAAAAAGGGCAAACTGCACATACATTCACACGATTCTTTTTCTCTGTGATCACATATGTTACCCATCCTAATTAATGAAGGAACCCTAATAGCCTACAGAATACATACAGGGAACCACAGATTACTGTGAAGAACTGTAGCCTTAAACTGTAGAAGCGCTATATGAGTGCTTATTTCTGCATGGGCAGCTGATAGCTGTGCACTCATACTGGGCCTGACAGTTTCTCACCTTGAGAAATACTTCCCTAAATAACTGTTGTTTTTTAAATCAAGCCATATGTTCGACACAGTAAGAAAATACCTGCTAAGTTAATCAATAAAGTTGGTTTTCTTTTCTTTGATAAAGACAAGAGACAGAATTACAACATCACTAGAATCTATAAGCACCTCTGATAACATAGACTGGACTGTAACAGCTTTGCTATAGACTGTGCATGATCCTGGTATCTCATAAATTCTCCATTGTAGGAAACTTCCTTGAATATAGTAACACCAGTTGCTACCAAACTAATGTAGCACTTAAAAGGCTCAAATATCACAATTGTTCATACTACTATGTCTTTAGTATTTCTGTCCTAAAGGAATTCTAATCACAGACTCCAGGTTCCTGAAACTCAAGAAAAAATCCATTTTCTTGCTGTTGCATGACAACACTGTCTGGGCATGAGTTCTACAGAGAATCATGGAAACTGCTGGAGCGGATGGAGGTTACACTCTGCAAGGGTTACCCACCTTGATAGACATCACTTGTTCAAGCTCACGACATTAGTAGCTGCTAAAAACAATTTAAAGAGTTTCTGCAGATATAATTTTGTTTAGTTTTTATTGTTCTCCATGTCTTAAACTAGATTCCCTTTGCCTTAAAAATTAAGGTGAAGAGAATACCACAGAAGCAGTATAATTTAGCACTGTATATGCCTTTCTAGCATACTCTAAGGCCGGTTCAGCTGTCCTCTTTCTACAGTCATCTACATTATGACACTTAAGTTTTCCTTGCAAACTGGGGAACAATACAATCTGGATTTTGCAATTACTTTTGCAGTAGAAGAGGTCACTGCTGTCTTCAATGACTTCTTCACAAGAGCCACTGTTATGAAAAGCCTGTGCTCTTTTCTAACCTCAGTCTACAGAGATATCGCACCTCTTCTGAGGTGAGGAACTCAGCAACTTAGGTCTGCAAAAAGTCGTCAGTAAAACATCAGTAACAAACCTTGCCAGGTTAAATAATCACCTCTTTGTACTGACACTGAGTACAATTTTGTAATGTAACTAGTAATTTATTCCAACTACATCTAGACTAAAATTACTTTAATGACATCTACTAGCATCTGTACCATGGAATTCAATAGTCAATATTATATTATTAGAAAAGAATAATGCATAATATTAACTATAAATTACAGATTAAAAGACAAGTAAAATAAAAACCTTTTGTGTCCATTAGTTTTAATTCTATCACCTGAATCTTTTTAATCATCTAATTACATTACTTTTTCTCATTCTTATGTAGCATATTTCAATACATCCCATTAAACAAACAGATCACTTTTCTCACAAGGTATCACACAAACTTTAAGTGCAGCACAGTGTTGCTGTTAAAAAGAACAGGTTAGGAATTTCCAGAATTATTCTGTCCCAGTGAATGTCATGCAAGGTCTTAGTTGCTACGCTTGCCATAACCCCCATTCACCTAAACTAACTAGATACTTTTCAGTACTACCTGCAGTGAGCCTCTCTTCCCTTTGGTGTTTGTATAGTAGAAGTCAATGGAGAACAGTTTTCTCTGTGCTGCATCTTTAAGAGCAAACCTGCTAATGCATATCCCAAACCACTTCTGAGTCAATTCCCAATGCACAAGTCACACACATCGTGCTCTTTCTTTGTGGTTTTATATTTCTTCTTTTCTATCTTTGCTGTTTCCATTAGTCTAAAGTAAAAGTCATTCAGGCTGAAAGGACGTGTTTGTTCCCTGCTGATGAAAAACTGTACATCCTTTTGCAAATAATTAAATCAACTATCTTGTGCTGGATCACAAGCAGGAAACTCTTCCCATCCACCCTAGAAACAATACGTGCTGTATGCTTCTAGAGTACCACTACAGTGGTATAGGATATGACAAAACTGTGCAAAACCTACAATCTAATGAGTTAAGAGAGTAATAAATGTTGACTAGGAGAAACTTTATTGCAAACATATACCGCAAAAATAAATAAAAATATTCTGAGGTTGTGTTTTTTCTAACAAGAAAAAAATCAGTTGAACTCTCTTTATTTTTGTTATTCTCTTGTTACAGACTCAGATTAGCCCAAAGGAAGGGTGGCAAGTTTATAGTTCAGCCCAGGATCCTGATGGTCGTTGCATATGCACTGTTGTAGCACCTGAACAAAATCTATGTTCAAGAGATGCCAAAAGCAGGCAACTTCGACAGCTGCTGGAGAAGGTAAGTCTTCCCAATAAAGTCCTCCTTTTGAACAGTAAATTTCCCATGGAAATCCACTCTTTTCCCTCTAAGTTTAGTACATAATGGGGCACTGAAGAGTTATCTAATAAAAATATTTATTCAGGGTGTGTCCACTACCTATGTTCTAACCATTAATCATTATTTGTCTGTTTTCCTTATATCGCTCCTTTCCCAACCCAAGACACTTACTTAACAAACTGAAGTTGCATCTTCTCTTTTGATCAGTCCTCCCAAAACTCCTCCTTGCACACAGACAGGACTGATTTTTCTAGGGAAAAACAATTACAAATCCCACCTCACAGTAGCTAGCTTCTGTGAGATTTAAACTACAGCTTCTGCTTCAATCATACGAGACCCTCAAAGGTCATTCCTTGTCTCTTATCAACAAATAACAAGATCTACACTTGACAGCAGCTGCAAAGCAGACTGTACAGAAGAGAAACAATTCTAATTTTCTTTCATCTGTTCTGTCCTCAAATAATACTACTTATTCCCTGGTGGTACAAATTTTGCCCAAACAACCCAATTCATACTTCCAGCACTATTCACTACTGCATGTACAGTAAAATCCACAAAGTGTTATTTTTCATTAACAACTGAAGAAAATGCTGCAACCATGAATACACAAACTATTGCACTGGATTTCCTGTATAAGTAACTAAAGTTAAAAATACTGTATCACAGCTAGTGGTACAGAACCTGATGCCTGAGAATCTTTGAACAGCAGCACAAAGCAATGGAAAATGTAGACTGAAAAATACCTAAAAAAATATGTATGCTAAAACATGCAATTTTCAGTATTTTCCTAGCTATAGAAAAATCACTCCAGTGCTTATATTTGCCAGACACTTGCAGGTTTCCTCTCCCTAAACCTCCACAAACTTCAGAACAGACTTAGTTTCAGGTTCTGACAGAGATGAACCACACTCAGAGCAGGAGCTACCTTCCACCCACCATGCTATCTCTTTACTTCACAGAGGAAGAATTCAATCCCCAGAGCCTTTGCATATTTCCCAAACACTGAAATATTAATGTAAAGGAAAAAAATCTTACTTTCTTTTGGGATAGAGGACAGAAGGTTGTTAGATCTTAACATAGTTTTGGAGCTGTCATAGAAACAAAATTAAATCATCAGTCTCTAAAAATTATATTCTTGTGATTAGAACTGTGGTGATTATGGGTATGTGATGTCATATTATTCCTTCACTAAGACCATCCACAGTCATTTAACCAGAGCCCCTATGTGAAGGCATGTTCTGCCAAATGGAAACACTCAAAAGTTCATCCAAGCCCTGAAGGACTTTATTTGTCTGTTTTCAACAATTAGAAAGCAAATGGAAAAAAAGAAAAATTACAATTTTTCACTGAAAATACTTTCTAAGAATTGCTGATGGTAACTGTGCAATAAATAATTTGTATTGTTTTCTAGTATATTTCCTGAATCCATATATTCTGTAGGTATTAGTTTCACACATAAATACCAGTTCAAACATTGCATATTCTTGCAAACAACAGGAATACTGCAGTGTTTGTCTTTTATTGGGAGGGTAGATTCCTTTTTTTGTTTTCTTGCTTGAGCCAAAACTTCAATATGATGCCAAAAACATTTAGAGTCGTCTACTTTTTTTTCAATTTTGGGAAAACGAAACACTTATTGACATAGAATAAATACACTGGCAAAATGTGTCAATTTTATGACTGGCAAAAGCATTCATTTTATAATAGACACTGTTAGAAACATACATATTTTACTGTAGATGACAGTAATTCTTGCTTCATTGTGGTAACAGCACTCACTACAGTTACAAAGTCACTTGCTCTACGAAAGTTATGTGAACATTCACTACTTCTCATTTGTAAAAATATGTGGGTTTCTACAAAAGAGACAACTGGATAAAATTTCTAATAATATATCTACTTACAAAATCATGAGCAAACATCTATTCAGTGATGGGCATACTCTAGCTTATCTCTCTCACTCTGCTGGAGGGTAGGGAGACTCTGGCCTCTTCTCCCAGGTTGCAGTGGACAGGACAAGAGGGAATGGCCTCAAGCTCCGCCAAGGGAGATTTAGTCTGGACATTAGGAGGAAGTTTTTCACAGAAAGGGTCATTGGGCACTAGCACAGGCTGCCCATGTTTAGGACATGGGTGGACAAGGTGGACATGGTTTAGTGTTTGATAGGAATGGTTGGATTCGATGATCCAGTGGGTCTCTTCCAACCTGGTGATTCTATGATTCTATGATTCTAATATGTCTCATGAATTCCTTATAATGATTTCTTATATAAATGCCTACTAGCAATAAAAATCATGCTTTTCATACTAATCAAAATCTCCAAGTCTCAGTCCTGCCTCTCCTGAAGTGCTCAGGAGAAATGTGTGCTATATAAAACATTCTGAAGAACAATCAGCATCTACTACAAGTGACAAAGTAGACTCCAGTGCCTAACAGCCTTTTTTCAGCCCATTCATAATGTGGCTGAAAGGATCAATCTCTCTACTTCAAAGAAGCTAGTTGAAATTGTTTATGGCTTCAAGGTCATGCTGCTGATAATAATCTGTTAGCCCCACTCCCCAATTTTCGTACTGTCATGCAGTTATGGAATTTAAAACTATACTGTGGTATCAATGACTCACAACGAAAGCACTGACATAAGCGCATTTTATTTCCTGACATTTAACTACACTAGAAAAAAAATTAAAGCAACAAAAAGTACATTTAGAGAGTGTTCTTCTTTAACAGGTTCAGAATATGTCCCAATCTATTGAAGTTTTAAATCTACGGACTCAGAGGGATTTCCAGTATGTTTTAAAAATGGAAACACAAATGAAAGGGCTGAAGGCCAAGTTTCGGCAAATTGAAGATGATCGGAAGACATTAATGACAAAGCATTTTCAAGTAGGTTTTATTTTAACACTAACTTTGTAAGCCTGCTCGTAGCAATGTACAAAGCAGCAATGCATGGACTGCTAAGATCTCAGCTTGAAAGGCTCAGACAGGAGCAACATTAAAAAGCATAATAAATCTTCCTTTATAATGATAATCTTTTCTTCTGTTCAATTTAATTGTAATAGGGAGTAATCATTAATTATTAAGTCATTAGTAAAATGTCACTATAAACAGATTCTTGTTTTTTCTGTATCAATGTGCATGTCATACTGAGAAATTTATATTGATTCAAGCTCCAGTGATAAATGGGGAGATCCAATGGAATAAATAGCAAACAACTAGAGACTGCTGCACTTTCACTGTTGCCTGACATTTACTGCAGCTGAAGGGAAGAAAGCCTATAATAAATCAGGTTATTGTGATTTTTATCCAGTACAATTAAGATCTAATTTCATGTCTGAAGGTTTGCAGTTTTGAATTTGATATAGGGAAAGAGAGTAATCATTCCCAGTCACGTTTATGTGATTTGAAAAAAAAGACTTCTGAGGAATTTTAATGACAACAAAAAAACACAAGCCAGTCTTTGTGAGAAAGGAGGGTAACAGGCATTATGAAATAGGATTGTGCCTTCTGAGAAAGCTTTCTGAAGCTCTCTTAAGGAAAAAATGCTACAAGAGTATATTGAAGTCCTTTAAATATCAAGTCTGATAAAACTATATTGCAAGACTGCAAGACAGCAAGACAGGATTTAGAAAACATATTTTGAGGATTGTATTATGTTAATCAAATATATATTTGTAAAGTGCTTATGAAAGTTCACATAAAATGGACTTAATATTTTAATTGGTGCTAAAGTTAGATGCTTGTACAATTACATAGCAAAGAGGGTCTAATGTATTTCTCAAAGACACTGAATATTCAATTGGTCTTAATATCAGGAATTAAGTACACTAGTGATCTGACTACCAAACTTTGTTCTTTATGTCACCATTCTTAGTTTAGATTAGAATTTGAGCACATACTTTCAGTTGTTTTCAGGTAATGAGAAATGTCTCCACCTTTTTCCCCTTCATTGCTTATTGCTAAAGTAACACTACATTTGTACAACGTCATTAACATATGCTGTATTCTCATTATAGCTTTCCTTGGGAACAAAATATCAGAATTTGAATGTCTGATTTTTTATGCCATAGGCAGCAGATTTCTCCAGTATTCTAACCTTTTAAGTATTTGATATTTGTTTTGGCCAGTTATTAAACTTGAGATTGACAGTTTGCTGGGAGTATAAAACAGATTTCCAGCCAATCAAATTATAGAGTAATTTAAAAGGTCAACATAACACAATAAGCTACTGGCTTTCTGAATTCTGATCTAGTAAATTCCAGTTATTTATCTTTCCCAGGGCAGAAAAAAAAAATCATTCTAGGTATAGACTAACTCCTCGCATCATAAGGCACAAAGTGCCAGAATATGTCTACCACCTATGCATGTTGCAATACAAATTAGTTCTTGTGCCACTCATCATAGCAACAAGCTACAAGTGTCAGCAGAAACCAATAGAATTATTTTCTTTATCATGAAAATATCAAAACAATCTTTATATCATTTACTGAAGTGAGATATTCTAATGCTTTGGTTCCACACTGATAAGAACCAAAGAGTATAAATGTGATCTAGATCACACATGACCATATGGTGATACTTTGTTTTATACCAGGCAGTAGATACCTAATGGCCACAAAAAGTTACAGCAGTTTGCTCAAAGGATACCTTATCCATCATAAATCCATTCAGGAAAAAGACACCTTCCCTGATTCTCTTAAACAAGTTTTATCTTCCTGAGTTTTTCAAGCTTTGCATTTTTTTCAGTTTACCCATGATTTTTGGCAGTTCCCTTACCCACATAACCAGAGTTTAAATTCATCATTTCAAAATGAAGTAACAAAAACCTTGTCTTCTGAAACTTTGCTTTCTGTGTCACAAAGTCTACTCTCCTTGTCATCAAGGAAGAAATAATTGCACATTTTAACAGACCTAAAGTAGTCTGAAGTTCAGTTTTTAATAAAAACAGTAAAATAAAAATAGCTTTAACTGTAGGCAAAGACTGTCAAAGACTTCTTTCTGCACATTTCAGTAATTCTGCTACTCTAATGTAATTGGAAGACTCCTTGAGAATGAAACCAATAGAAATCCTAATACTCTCAAATTCATTTGTGTCTTCTGTCTTTTTATAATTTAAAATACAATTTTCTAGCTATTAAGGTGACCTTTGTGCAAAATATACTTCCTAACAACACATACTAGTCTTTATTTTGGGTAAATAATAAGTCCAGTATGAAAGCAATTGTTAAAATTATATGGATATATTAAGTTGGTGATGAGGAGAAACTTCAGAACTCTCAAGCTTTCTAAGAACATGTCCAAGCAGGAAAAAATCAGAGGCAAATCTTCAAGCAGCTTAAATCCTGACCCTGTCTATCATCTTCTTTCGCATATCTTTATGTGAAATAATTATTTTGTACCATCATTATTTATTTTGGAAATGTCCAACCAGGTTTATTACACCTTTTAATTCAATTGAATTAAAGTGAATGAATCACTGAATTCAGTGATTACACTAACCACCAACCACATTCACTTCTGCTCCTCTTTGTCGTCCTTTTAGATCTCTTCTGCTTTTGCTTTTAACCTGCTGACTACTCCAACTACTTAAGGACTTGATTTTTTTAACACCTTCAAAAGCCTCTCCCTGTGTTTTCCTCATCTGTTCCTAGTCTCTACTATCACCTAATGCTAGTACCTAACAAATCTTTCTTTCCATTCTTTACTTCATTTTCTCCAGGCTTGCATCTCCTTATGTTTCTCTGGCAATTTTTCATGGAAGTTCTGCTGTTCTCTCATTTTATAAAAAGATGTGCAAATCTCTATATACATCAAGTACAAACCTGTCTGCTTTTAAATAGTGCAAAAACTTTTGACTGCAAAGATTCTTTGAGGTTTCCTACAGAATAATAAGCAAACAAAAAACAACCTTCAACTATTAGCTTAAATTTAACAAAGCCTCTATGTTTAGTGCATTTAAAAGAATAATTAAGAAATTAAAGATGAGCAGCCAACATAGGCTACAAACTGAGACAAATTCTCCAAGTAAATGACACAGCAAAAGTTTGAGAAAGGAGCAACCCAAGATCCTAATTAGAGACTTATTATAGTTAATAAGGACTGGCAATACAACAACTGCACATGGCAAACACAACCAAAAAACATTAGTGATACTCCAGAAGAGAGATCAGCTGAGGAAGTTCGAAGGCACTTAGTGATGGAGCAGGTTGACAAATACAAAGCACAGTTAAGAACTATGAATTTTTTACTTCAGAAAAATATATTGCTATGGACAGAACAGAACAGTACTCAACATTCATTAAGAAAAAGGTGAATTTGGTATTTTGAAGGAATGAAACAGAAATTAACAGCTCACCCACCATGACAGCACTGTAAAACAGGTATGACCTCTTCAAACATCACTGTGTATTCAGGCCTAATCACTATCTTTCAAGAAAGAAACACTTAGCAAGGATTTATATACTCTGGATGGAAAGTCAGACCTGCATCAGGTTTGGTACAGATCACTTGAAGGTAATCATGTACTTTTAGTAGAAAAACTATTCTTTCATTCATTTTCTACCACTTATTACCATTAAATCTGAGGTTTCTAAGACTTTCAGAATACTGTAATAATAGATCTGTTACTAAAAATCAATAATAATTTTCAAGTAATTTTAATCTGGCATAAATATTGCATTAAAGGGAATTAAGGGATTGAACTCCTTTAAACTGCTCTAATGCACATTTGATTGCTCTTAACAGGAGTTGAAAGAAAAGATGGATGAGCTCCTGCCACTGATCCCAGTTCTGGAACAATATAAAACTGATGCCAAATTAATCACTCAGTTCAAGGAGGAAATTAGGAATCTGTCTACTGTCCTCACTGGGATTCAGGAAGAAATTGGTGCTTATGACTATGAGGAGCTACACCAGCGTGTACTCAGTTTAGAAACCAGGCTTCGAGACTGCATGAAAAAGCTCAGTAAGTTAATAATTCCATGGAAAATTTGGTCCCTCAGCTGTGTATTTATAGTTGTTTCTATAGAAATTCAAAGTTTTCTTTTTTCTTGTTTGATGAAAGACTGCTTTATATTCTGATCTGTGCGACCCTAATAAAAGTCAAGAGTAACTCAAGCTAAGGTCACTCACATTCTAAGTTTGAACTGCCTGTATCTTATATAATGATCTCCCCTAATATAAACAGAAGGAATTAAGATGGAAAATTATAACACACAGTGACTTTAAAATCAAAGATTTACAGAGAGCTACAAATATTCTTTTAAAATGGCTCAGACAGGCAGTGCTACTTATGTCATCTTGAGGAAGTCAGTGGGAAAAAAATGTCATATAAAGTAGGCTGCCATCTTTATTTGACACCTCAGAGGCCTCTCTGGCTCTACTGTCTTTAGACCTGTAACATTACCATTAGGAGAGATGTGCTATTCTATCATTTGCAACACAACATAATTAAAGATTACATTTAATTTAAGGGGACAAACCATGATTTTTGTAGGAAGTACAGCAATTGTCTGATGAAAGCACTGCACTAGATTTACATCAGGCAGCCTGATGGACACTCACATGCTGGCTCTAGTTAGAAAAAGTCATTTGACACCTCTGAAAATCAGTGCAAGGTCAGTATAAACTACCAAAACTTAAAGCCTGAAGTGTCATTATCAAGGTCAGCTTTAACTTCCATTATCCAAAGAGGAATAATTAGTACCAAACAGTTTCTCAACCACAGTGCAAAGTCTTCTGGCTCCCAAACTATCCATGTGAGACTTCTGAATGGATCACTATTGCAATATGGATTCTTACAGCCTATAATCCTGCCACCCAAAGATAAATAAATGCTTTCTGAGTTAACACTAAACATTAATAAACTAGGAATTCCAAGGTTGAGTCCTGTGATCAGTATCTCAGTTATCAAGGGTGGTATGTTTATTTTAAATGCTACACGTGGCATGAAATATCTTATTAATTTGGTAAGCAGTGCCTCTATTTTTGTGAGCAAATGGAATGTGAAAAATCTAGGTTAGATTAGCATCGTAAATTATTCATTTTCTATTTCTTTGTTGTATACTAGAAATATCAGTCATGATGGGCTAAAATACATGAAAATCCTCAAAGAGAAATTTCTTATAATCCTATTTTCTTTCAGTATATACACTCAATAGCACATTACTGAGTTGACAGAAGATAGTCAGGAGAAACAGCTGCATTACAACACTACAGCAAGCAAGAAAATTCATACAAATAGACAGTATTTTCTGATTTCCCAAGTGTTCCAGTACTTCTATTAGTCACCAAAAAATCATCAACTTATAATTAATGAGTATCTTGTTTTCCTTTGCTTTTACAGCATATTCATGTAACATTGATTAGTGAAATGACTAGAGAATAAAATACATTTCTTTCCCAGGATGACCAGCTGTATTCACAGAGGGCTCTCTTCTCAGAAGTTATTTATTATTTCCCTATTACTCACCCACATTTCCCTGCCTACCTATCCTAAATTTCTACAACACATCGTTTCTTTTGATGTGCTAATGTAAAAACAAACCCTATTACCACTCTATATATTAAAAATAGAGAGAAAAAATTTGCATTAAATTATTAAGTACATCTGTCTTTTTAACGAACCTTTTAAAAGGGTTTGGCCTTCTCAAGCTGCAATACAAACTCATTCATCCTTATTGGCATGATTACCTGGTCTTAGATGCTCAAACGACTTTCATGCTTGACTGCTAATGGACTGGCTGTATTTCTGGCCTAACCTCGTGTGCCTTTTAAATAAACCAGCTCCAGTGAGCCTCAGTATAAGTAGCTCCTCAAAACTGGTACCGTGTGTTCAGATCAGCAATTATAAAGGGAAAACAGCTTTCATGCCTACACCTTCCCCCCAGCAACATTCATCACACTCTGGAGATAATACAGCTATGACTGTACATGCCAACCTGGTGCCCAGAAGCCTATGACAGCAGAAGGTAGCCCACTCCTGGTGTACCACAAGATCTGGCTTCAATCTTCTTCTGCTGTGTTTCAGAACATAATTATCTAACTAGTGTGTGTAATAGATATTTTCCATTCTTCTCCCCAGCAGGTGTTTTTCAGCAATATAATGCATTATTTATATTGTGGTGGCCACTTAAAAGGGTTCTTCCATCTGCACTAGCAACATTTTCAACACTCATTAACATACAGCAAGTAGTTGTCTTATTTTCACTGAATTTTAATGATTACCGCAGCAGTTGTAATAACTGAAACTTGCTCCTTTTCATTGGAATAAGAGGAAAATCAGGTTGAAGCTGGTGCAAAATTTATCCACAAAACTTTAAGAGGTTGCATGCAAGTAAACATTTAGGAATAGAGTACATATGACTGCACACACCACAAATTCACATACACTTAGGCACATATGGGTCCTTTGCTGGCAGTCATGTAAGGTATGTAAATTTATAAGAGAATGCAGGTTGCACAGTATGCTTGAGATCCTCCTGTTCTTGTCATAAAAGAAAATGTTTATGCAATTGGAAAAAAATATATATAGGTGGCATTCATAGAAGCCAATACTTTGCCAAATGTTTTTTTTATGAAATACAAAAAATTAGAACAGATACATGTTGGATTCATTTATAGCTACATCTGGTTATAATGTAAAATCTGAAAAATATTTTACCGTAACATTTTTGTTAGAAATTCAAGAGTAGAATATTTTATGTGTCCAAAGAAATGCTGTTACTACAGTGGTAGAAGTATTAGTGCAGGCATGAGATTATTTTATTAACTGCAGCAGTACTTGTACTTCCAAAACATCCTTCCCTTTTGGATTTGAAGAACTTTACACATATTATTCAGTACAAAACTGTGCAATAGATATAGAGATAGATCTATATATATATATATATATATATATATTGTTATCCCCATTTTGTAGATGAAGAAACAAGCAGACAAGGAGGATAAGGAATATTCCCAAAGATGTGTGACAGGACGTTGTACACATGCAGAAGAATCCAGAGGCTTCCTTTCAGTAACTAGATCTAGTAACTAGACTATTACGCTTCCTGGATTTCTATTATGTAGAACAGCATACATAAACCCATTAAGTAAGAACTAATTATTCATTCACTCACGTTACAAAGTAATGTTAAGACAAATTTGATCATAAGCTGCAAAGTGCAAGTAGTAAAACACTTGAAAGTCATTTGTGCAATCACTGAAAAAAAATCTCACTTCATTTCCCCCTATTTATTACCTACAATAAATAGAATAAATGCTTATGAGCACTTCTACAGATTGTTTCGATTTTATTTCCCTTGCAAGTCCCTCTATAAATCATAGATTTGCTTGGTAAATATAGAAGCTACCACTATTCGTTTTCATCACAGAGACTGGGAGTATCAACTACCTATTCCTAGCTATCTTCAAAACAGCTCCTGTCCAATTCGTCTATCACAACCTACTGGTATCCGCTACCTTTGGTGCAGCTTTCTTCCCCCACACACTTTACCAGCCTACAGGGGTAGTAACATCTCACTTTCTTTTTTAATTGTCACTTTGCGTTCAATTTCTTCCTTAATATGAACAAACACAGGAAAACACAAACTCTACTTGAGTCCAGGTTACACAACTGTTACAAGGGATAAATCAAATCATAAACACAAAAATCATGCATGATATGATGTTCAATTTAGGATGGTTAAACACTCAGAAGCCTCATTTTCCAATTATTACAATCAGTTATGGCTGGACTTTTCTAATTTAGGCAGTTGCTTCTTTCAAATTCAAGGGAACTAGACTTATAGTGAGTTTCTTCTAAAAATCCCACCCTTTTTTTTTTACTTAGTGTTCCTGAGCTTCCTGACACTTGCTGGTAAGGAGACATATTTGACCTGCTTTCTCGCTAGCATCTGGTCATCTTCCTGTTAGGGAATTAAAGAACAAAGGTTTGCTATAAACCAAAACTATTCAACCAGTAAAAAAAAGCTTTCCCACCATCATAAATCTCATTTTTACATTCTCATATGTTCTCTTCTACCAGAAGAAGAAAAGGGGTGAGGAGGCAGAGGGGGACAAGATTTTGGCAGTGTTGAAAAATGTATAGGCCAGTTTTAATTCTCAGCCACCTCACTGCTATAGAAAATTCATAGCTAAAAAATGTTTCCCATTTCATATTATGTTTGTCTATGTTCTATTTACCTACATACAAAATGAGCTAAAGAAAAGGTTTGCCTAGAAACTAATCAGATTTTTTTTAAATTTCAGACTCTCAGGCTTGCCATGCCACAAAATTGTTAAGTAGATTATTCTGCTTCTCAGTATATTAGTATCACCATGCCCTAGCAAGAAACCTCAGCACGCAAGATCAATTTTAACATAGCCACAAGAACAATTCTGCAAGTTTATTCTGCAGATAAAAATATTGGCTGGGATTAGTTCAACACATTTTACACTTAAGCAGACAACAAGAAGCTGTTTGCAACTCCGGAGGAGGAGTGAGGAAAATTTCTTGCACTCAGTTTAAAGTTTGAAGTGCTTACAACCACACAGAAAACTCACCTTGCTTTGCCAGAGAACTGTTATATAGAGAGCTTTACTCTTGAAAATGTTGTCATTCATTTTATTTCTGTGTCAAATGCAAGATCAGACTTGGGCACCATCAGTCAGCAATAGGCTTACTGTATTGACAAGACCAGTATTTAGCAAGTCAGTTGATGTGTGGAATACTTGGGACGACTTCTACAAAATTGCTTGTGCAGCCTTAGACAGTTTGAAACAACATGAGCTGATTTATCAAGCTGACCATTCAGCCGATACATGTTTTGGGCCCTTGTCCTGTTCTTTCAAGCAGTCCTTTCTGAACTCGGAGAACTTGTTGATGAGGGATTCCAGCCCATATGTTTCTGGAAGTAGTAATTCGAGTTCTGACTGCTCAAAGACAAGACTTAATACCCACATGCTTGGCCATGAATATTTTTCAAATTAACAGAAGAGTAATGTTCTGAAATGATCTTCAGCTGGAGTAAGGGTGAGTGTAGGCAAGTGCAAACAATATTTCCCCATTTTTAAAGATCATTTTAAGGAGTTTATATAAAGGTTGTGTTCAATAGTAGGCTCTGTTGCTTCCTTCTTACTGCCTATGTTGTCAGCAAGCAGGACAACAGACTTCAGGTTCTGCCTAGGTTTACAGCAGAAACGTGCTGATGGAATATGAATTATCACTACAATGGGAACAGCTTACCCTGTGTTGAAAAAATACTTGTAGTATTACTCCTTGGTTTTAAATATCAGCTCATCAAATTGTGTCACAAATAAGCAGATTTATGGGTTTCTGCTTAATGAACGAGGTAAAGAAAGGATGGGACATACTACAGGGCTGGAAGAAAAAAATCCTCATGGCTCTTACAAGATGTTCTGTTTTGTCGCACTGAAAAGAGAAACTATCAAATTTTCAGTCAGCTGCCCCAAAGCTATATAGCAACTCTCCTAATTATCTTCCTTTCTTGATATCACAATATGCTGTCTGGGAATAAATACTTGATCATACAAATATAGCCTGAATCATGACTGCTGATCATTTAGTGGCTGAAGTACAATGTCATCTCTTTTTTTTCAGACTGAATAATATCTCTATACATTTTGAAAGACCGTGCTTTAAACGCACCTGGCTTTTGCCACTGAGTAAAGCTGATTAAGTTTAAACCAAATCAAGAGTGAAGAGTTTTATTAATTATTAACTACATGTAATCAACTGGCAATGAGTGAACTATATATTCAGGCTCAATACAACAGATGAACCACATAATAGATCCTTAAGAAGCATTGATAAACCTACAAATCTCTGAGCACCTTCTCTATCTAGCATGAAAAGTTCTAGTTATATGTGATGCACCATGCATGCAAAAACCCGTGGAGTTATGTGCACACCCCCAACAGCCAGCACAGGCTGCAGGTGCACCCCCTACTTTTACACCTCTCCAGCTGGCAGTGTGGGGCCCCAAGCTTGATGTGCACCCATGCTGCTCCCCACAATCCACTAACATATGCTCATGAGAAAGCCTGTGAATTCACACACTTCTGCCTTGGCTGTGGGACCTGGCTTGCCGCTCCCATACTCTCCACTAACTGAGCACTGGCTGCTCATGGTACCTGGTGGGGTGGCTGCTCTACCTGGCCTCCACAAAAGTCGTCGTGCCAGCAGGCAGTTCTGCAAATTCAGCTCACACTGTACACACTCTCATGCCTACTCCAAGACATAGCATTACTCAACAATGTGAGCACTCTCACATCTCAGCCATGGGCTCATCTTTAACTTTTGACAGTTCAGAAGTGAAATTTCACAGGTCATTTTTTTATTCCGAATTCAGGCTGCTGGGTATATTTAAATAGAAGAAATGATGTTTCAGAAATCAGAATTATTTGCTCAGGTTTTCCTACCAATTCCAATACTGTGTTTTAAGTGTACCAATTTAAAATTCATACATTCATTGCATTTTAATTAATTAAGTAAGCAACAAATTCAGGGGTTTATTATTTTTTCCTAATTTCTTTCTATTCATTATTAGTTTGATGAACTTTTTATTCTAAATTAAATATTCCAAATTATGACCCTCTGAAGGTATGAGTCTACCTTATGCCCAGCTATATGACACTATTTAGTAAATTACCAACTAAAAATGATAGCCTTCACCTTGACAGGATATAGTCCTCTACTTTCTAAGCTAATAGAAGTTTGTTGCAGTAGGGAAGCAGTATTCAGCATATACTACTAGCAACCTATCTACAAAAAAATCCCAAAATAAAAAATCATGTACTATCATAATCAACTGGAGAGAACCTAAGACTTTTAAAAAGGGAAAATCCAAAATAACATCAAGATTGTAAGATACAGAGATTATGAAATGCAAATAATAATGCCTTTTAACAGACCCAGAAAATGGGCATAAAATACGTTGCTCATGTACTCCATTATCTTCATTCTCACTGTATCTCACTTCCCTGGCTGTGAACAAAATCCCCGTGAGCAGTCCCTGAGTTGTCACCATGGCATTCACCCCCTTCTAATTGACTGTAACAATCTTGCACAGTACATTCTTTGCCAGCCATATAAAGTAGAGAATCCAGGCTCAATGTGACCTTCTCTTTTGAACTGAATAAATCCACTCTCAACACCAAATGCAGCTTGTTTTCCACCTTTCCTAGATAGTTAGGGTTACACAATACAGCACAACCATTTATCATGGAGAAGCACTTATTTTTAAACCAAAAAAAAAAAAAAAAAAAGGAAATGTGTCACTTCTTTTTACATTCTTATAGAACATCTTTTCTTCAAAAACATGCTGCTTCACCTAATCACCTACACACCGCTGTGTGATATTAAGCCTCTTGGTAAACAAATTCCACCAGGGCCTTGTTGCTAGTAGGTATGCTATTAATGTCCCCTGAAATATAGATTTTTGGATTGTTAGGAAGGTTGGCATCCACAATCACATCGACTCTCATTATTTCCTCCCAGACAGTCTAATATGAGACAACCTAATGGATTAGATGCCAATCAATACAGCCAAGGTTCCTGAATAATTTTCAGGTTCACTTTCTTGGTTTCGACAGGCCTGCTAGTACTGGAACAGCTATGTGTGTGTAACCATGGGGCAGACAGACACAGACACTCGTGTACAAGCTCATTGTATCGTGCCTGCCCTTAAATTCCTTGCTAACCTGGTCAATGGAAAACTGAAACATCTATCAATTCTATCCTTCTACTGAACTTGCTGAAAGCAAAACCGAGGGGGTAACATGTCTTCTTTTCATTTCTTATTAAATGTTATCCATCTCCCCATAGAAGATATTTTACTAGGTTGTAGATTTCCTTATGCTGAGAAGATGTAACTGAGCTTTAAACTACCTGAAACTATACACTGATAAATTTTTATTTGTACATTTTCACATATTTATATTACTGTTCAGCATTTCAAAGTATATACAGGGAAGACAATAATCCATCTTCACCATAAGAATGAATCCCCTGGGGCCAGTATTTAGTTTAGAGCAATTGGTCTTGACTGATGTCAAGGAGAATCTTGTAATTATTTGCATTAATGCATTTGTTTTTCTAATTTCAGCATGTGGCAAGTTGATGAAAATTACAGGCCCCATTACAGTCAAGATATCCGGAACCCGATTTGGAGCCTGGATGACAGATCCATTAGCATCAGAAAAAAATAACCGAGTACGTTAAGGCACCGAATATCTTTGTGTCCCTCTGGAGTTTTACTTGCTTTATTTTAATCTTTAAAAAGATATTTTCCCCCTAGGAGGTTACACTCACAAGCATGCTTCTACTTCCCTCATTTTCACTGTTGAACATCTTCAGAGAAAAAACACCAGTGTTTGTGCAAAATTATCCAAAGACTAAAGTTAGCTAAGCACATTTTTGCCATTTCCTTCAGCTGTTTCAGGGTTGACATACACATACCTGAACTGATTACACATTTTTAATTCCTACCGTATTTAATTGAGTTAGAATCTTTAAGAACCTAAGTAATACACGCTTTTACCCAAGGGTATAACCCATAACACAGTACAGTTAAAATCTCAGGATTAGGCCCCATTGAAGCTTTATTCAGACCATTTACCACCTCAGATCCAACATATGCTATTGTCTGGATCTGCAATAAGTTCTCAAACTGGCCACAGCTTTGATGAGCTGTTCTTTCCATCAAAGGGCTTATCTAGTCAAAACACTACATTTCCTTTGTATGAGACTCAGAAGGTTCACTTTTTTAATGCAGGAAAAAAAAGGCATTAGAAAAAGGCAACATACAAATACTAACAACTGAAGATTTGCATACAGATCCGCCCTGCCCACCGTGTCCATACTGGTTTACTACTGACCCCAGGAATCTCAATTGTCTTTCGGAGAGCAGCAAACTCTGCTCAGACCCTCCTTTTCCTAAGGAAGTTTCTTCAGCCACCTCAGAGCACCACTGGCTGCTCGTGACACACACCCCCATGGGTTCTTACCTCCATCAGCACCTGCGCCGCTCTGTGGCCTATTCCCTGCAGCCCTGCAACCCCATCCTCAGACAGCATCCACATTTCCCTCTCTGCCACCCTCTTAAAGCAACACAAATATGCTATTTTTCAATGATGAGAGGTTCAGCTGAAAAAAACTAAACCAAATTTATTACTAAGCATCAATTCAAGCTTAGCTCACATGTCTTTCCCCAACTATCTCTTTGATTATTAGTCTCTGGGAATATCTTTAAGCAAGCCCCACGTAGAGATTCAAACACTGAATAATCCAAAAATCAACTTATGTGAAAATACAGACAGTATCATTAGTAACACTCTTCTTGAGAGTTCACCTGTATAGGTAAGTTTTGGGTTCAGAAATCTGAGGCTTCTTCATGCTTTTGTAACAAGAATGTGGACAACACGGTACTCTGATAGCCTGCTGCACACCTAAAACCTTTTGCCTTTCTTTCTGTGCAATGATTCCATTATGCCATATCATGATCACATACCACAGACTGTGTTCTAAGTGTTTACTCCCAATCTTTGTTTTCTTTCCAGGTCTGGTACATGGATAGTTACACTAACAATAAAATTGTCCGTGAATATAAATCAATTGCAGACTTTGTCAGTGGGGCTGAATCAAGGACATACAACCTTCCATTCAAATGGGCAGGAACCAACCATGTTGTCTACAATGGCTCCCTCTATTTCAACAAGTATCAGAGCAACATCATCATCAAATACAGCTTTGACACTGCGCGGGTGCTTGCGCAGCGTAGCCTTGAGTATGCTGGCTTTCACAATGTCTACCCTTACACCTGGGGTGGCTTTTCTGATATTGACCTGATGGCAGATGAAATTGGGCTGTGGGCGGTGTATGCCACCAACCAGAATGCAGGCAACATTGTCATCAGCCAGCTAAACCAGGATACCCTGGAGGTGCTGAAGAGCTGGAGCACAGGCTACCCAAAGAGAAGTGCTGGAGAATCCTTCATGATCTGTGGCACCTTGTATGTTACTAACTCTCACTTAACAGGAGCCAAGGTCTACTATTCTTATTCCACAAAAACCTCCACTTACGAGTACACAGACATTCCTTTCCATAATCAGTATTTTCATATATCCATGCTTGACTACAATGCAAGAGACAGAGCTCTCTATGCCTGGAATAATGGACATCAAGTCCTGTTTAATGTCACCCTTTTCCACGTCATTAAAACTGAAGATGACACATAATTTTATTTCCCTTCCTTTTCCTTCACCTCTCTCCCTCAAAGCAGTGTCATTTGTGATAAACTCAAAAAGCATCCAGTTCTCTCATTTCCTTTTAATTTACTTTTTTTTCATTAAGGAAAAGCAACATTTTCTATCATATAATGCATTTCAAATACGGCTGAACCTGTCAAAAATGACCTGTTGGAAATATAAGCATCTTAACTCATGATTCAACAAGGTCAGTGAAGACCTTGTTTTGAAAAGCACTAAAGAGGATTTAAGTGGCTAAAGACAGTTTTTAAAAGATTATGATCTGCCTTATTTTAGAGTCAGAGACTAATGGTGGCTTAAATGCATGAATGTCTTTTTTTACCTCACTTTTGTTTTTAATCTGTTGCTTAACTTCAGGAAATATTATGGTAGTATCAGAAATATTGCACATTGTATTTTTTTATTTATTCAAAAAGAGAAATTTAAGAATTTAATTTACTTGAACATGGAGTATGATTCATTTTGCCATCACCCAATTTCAGATGTGGTGCTGTACAGTATGTTTTTAAATCTCTTTCAAACATTTTATCGATCGTATGTATTTCTACCATTGTAACCACCATTGTGCAATTGTATCTCTTCACTTATGTGAAAGTAAACTAAGTACTATTTTTTATAAAATATATTGAAGCTTAATTGAAGTTCTGGCTATGGGTCAATTGAAAATGGTAAAAATTTGAGAAAAGGTTGTTATTTCTGAGAAAGATTAATATTTCTCAGATGTGTGATCCCTATTCCCTTTATTTTGCAGACCCCTTCTCATTCATCATTGGTGTTTACTGGCAAATCTGCAACCTTCAAGCCTCATACCAGCCCCAGCTCTACAATTATTTACCCTGTAGAAGTTTTCTCTCTCTCTCAATCTGTATTTTGCTGACTCTCTTTCCTTCCATTACTCCCTGGTCTGGTCTTTAAAAGAAAGAATCTGAAAATGGGCTTCTGCCAACACCTCCAGCTTAAGTGTGTGAGTGCATCCCATGTTAGCACTGGTCTGGGGCAGCAACAAGCAACGTTAGAAGTCGAGTTACTTTTCTTAATCTGCCTGTCTTCTTACTAATAATAAGAGGAACCTTTACCTTTTGAAAAAGCTGTTCTCTGGGATGACATTAATTAGGGAGAAAACACAAAGTAAAAGGTTCAAAGCTAGATGACCCATGAAGCACCTAGTAGCCACCACATTCCTTGCTCTTGCTAGAAAATAGCAACAACACAGGTGAACCTCTTGCAAAGAGGTCTGGGGTTTGTAGCAATAATATTATTACTTATGGTCAAAACTGATGCTTATCAGAGACAAGTATTTCTGAAATCTGTGTGGCTTGCCACGCTATCTCCTTAGAAATCTGGGAGAGGGAGCCAGTTTATTGAGAAAAAGGAATGAGATTCTATTTCTCTATTTGGTCACAAATGAAAAAAAAAGGCAAGTATAAGACTTCTCATTAAGCTGGTCTATAATCTAAGGCAAAAAGGCAGGTATCTGAAAAAAAATGTGGGAAAGCTGTATTTTTCACAAAATCTGAGATTGCCCTCTTTGGAGCCTTTGAAACTGGACTCAAAGAAAAGCAAGAACACTTAACAATTTTTTCCTATTTAAGAATGAGAAAAAAAGTTAAATACACTAATATTTTGCCAGACCTATTTTCATATAAACATAGAATAGTTAGGGCTGGAAGGAACATTAAAGATAGTCTAGTTCCAACCCCCCTGCCATGGGCAGGAACACCTCTCACTACATCAGAGTCCAAGGCCCATCAAACCTGACCTTGAACACCTCCAGGGATGGGGCAGCCACAGTTTCTCTGAGTAACGTGGGCCAGTGTCTCACCACTCTCATGGTGACGAAATTCTTCCTTATATCAAGCCTAAAACTGCCCTTCTCCAGCTTACACTCATTCCCCCTCATCCTATCACCACAAGACTTTATGAATAGTCCCTCTCCATCTTTCTTGTAGGCTCCTTTCAGGTACTGGAAGGTCACTATATGATCTCCTTGGAGTCTTACGTCTCCAAGCTGAATAAGCCCAACTCTCTCAGCCTGTCCTCGTACAGGAGGTGCTCCAGCCCTCGGATCATCTTTGTAGCCTCCTCTGGGACTGTTCCAAAAGCTCCATATCTTTATTACATAGGATTTCAGAACTGGACACAGTACTCCAGATGAGGTCTCACAAGAGAGGAATAGACGGACAGAATCACCTCCCATAACCTGCTGGCCACACTCCTTTTGATGCAGCCCGGGATACAGTTGGCCTTCTGGGCTGCAAGAGCACATTACTGGTTCATGTCAAGCTTCTCATCAAACAGCACCCCCAAGTTCTTCTCTGCAGGGAAGCTCGCAATCACGCCATCCTCCATCGTGTACTGAAAATGGGGATTGCCCCAACCCAGGTGTAGGACCTTGCACCTGACCTCGTTGAACCTCATGAGGTTCACACGGGCCCATTTCTCCAGCCCATCCAGGTCTCTCTGGATGACATCCTATCTTTCTGGATGGCAACTATACCACTCAACTTGGTACCATCTGTAAAGTTGCTGAGGGTGCACTCAATCTTGCTGCCAATATATTAAAGACACTAAACAGTACCGGTCCCAGTATGGACCCCTGAAGTTCACCACTTGTCATAGATCTCCATCTGGCCTTTGAGTCATTGAAAGATGTCTCCCATCTGATACCTGTAATCTCAGTGCCATATAGGCCATCCCATTATCAAAAACCCCAAAGTTATTGTGGTGACACCAGCCAAGGAGCCATGTATTGACTGGATCCATCTGAGCCGTGCTGTGTAATCACCATTTTGGTGACATTTTATTTGCTGATTCTTCCAGCTGAGCCCATCTTAGTCTCACAAATATTTTCATTATTATAAATATATATATATACATATATATATGTCCGTATATTCTTACAAATCTGTTTTACAACATAAGCCCCCATGAAGCTGAAAAACAAATTGCATTATTTTTTTTTACTGGATGCAAACCAGAAAACTACTAATTAGGTTTCAAGAACCGATAAAGGCAGAAAAAACCCAACAAATTACATTACAACATGACCAGAGAGAAGTCTCTCTCCCGTCTCTATTCCCTCCCTCCTGCCTAGCTGAAATGACAGCTGTTACACTGAATTTGGAGTCACCAAGTTCAGCCAAACAGACAAATCACTTCATCCTTGTAACCAGTTTTCCTGCACTGATCATAAACATTTAAGTGCATACAACTGCTGATTAGAAAAGGTATTTTATGTCATATAGGAATGTTTTATGAAAATGAAGGGTGTTCAGATTTTTATCGAAAGCCTTAAAACAAACCCTGACCTTTCCCCTGCACAGAGTAACTTCTACAAAACAGATTTTTTTCACAAATACAACATTCTTAAAAACATTAGTCATTAGGTTGAGAAATTAAACTTCTTCATACTTTGTTACAAACCAGACTAATAATCATGGCATCAGAATCATTTTGTGTGAAAAAAAAATGGTTACTACCATGTCTTCTCATAAGAATTTCATACTGTGTAATTAGCACACATACTTTAGTACAAGTTGATAACGGTACTTATAGCAACATTAATCACACCTGATTTTAATGCCAATTAGTTAGCTATTTAAAAGCTAACAAATTTCTATTAGTCAAAGAAAAAAGAGACCGTACAGGATGCTAGGGTTGTGTGGATTAGAGGGGTAGGAGAGGCAGCTTGGAGGGGTGATTTTTCTTAGTGACGAAGCTACTGTGCTAAAGCATAGCAACCATGCCTAGATAAAGCCTGCCCTTCTAAATTAGTAACAGGTTGGATTCCAATACCTTTAAACATGAAACAACAGCTTGCACTGCATTAATACAACCTGGTGAGAAATTATCAAGTAAGTAGCACTGTTTCCCAGTAAAGAGTATTCATTTTTCTGTGAATCAGTGTTGATCATCTGTCTTTTCCAAACTGCAGGTTCCAAAGTAATATTGCCAAAGGGCTGAAAACACCATGCCTCAATATAAACAAATTTGTTACAAGCTTTAGCTTCATAACTGAACAGTGCAAGCAGAAAAACTTCATAATATGTGAGCAATCTAGACATTGTCAAGTAAAGTTTTATTCTTACAGTTGAAGCACAGACTCTTTGTTAAGAGGAGGTACTTATACTATAGAGGGGGAAAAAATCTCTCCTTAAATTTGAGAAAATTAATTGTAGAGCCTCTTTCAATATGTTCACAACCTCCTGCTTCAAGGGATAAACAAGTAAAAAGACTACATCATTCCTACAACCAAAACAGAATTCTTAAATTTTACAAAGCTATGCTGCTGGCAGAGATGGATGCACAGAGTCAAAAATCCAGCATAGGAACACACATCTGCCAATCTACCAGGCATGCCTCTCCTGGGGAAGCCTGAGGAACACGAATGATGCAGAGTGCAAAGCACGCAGCTTTCTCCCTGGAATAGGTGAACCATTCGTCACAATGAGAGGTAGAGCAAGCCTTCCCAGAGAAAGCTTCCTGAACAGCAATAGTCTTTTATAGTCCCTTCTGGCAATTTTTTCTAGACAGTAACTACCAAATCTGTTGTTATGTATAGAAGCTGCTCAGCCTGCCCTTTCTGTCAGAGGGTGCACTGGCAGAGTGACTCTGTGGAGACTGCTTGGCACTGTCGCCACTGCTAGCAAAAGATGGCATTCAGTTAAAAAAATAAAAGAGAATAGTTGAATAAGACAGTGTGATACAATGTTTTAATCACAGATTTCTTGTATCTAAGAATATTCATTTCCAGACAAGCTCAGGGGCACTAGCTGTCACTCAGCTCAGCAGGCTGGATCCACAGCAAAGGAAGATAGAATCTTGATTTCAAACCACATCTGAATAAATCTGTTACCTGCTAATTTGTCATAAACAAACTGCTTAGAAAACACTGGAGCTGAGATTAACAAACCATTCAAACCAAACCATTCATCCTGTAAATTTCATCCAAGGAGCAGTCTAAATTTTATGCTATTTAAAATGGTTTTAGAAATCATTTGGATGAACATATATTTTCCTGCAAATCATTCAGGCATTCCCTGTTGCAATCTTATTCTACATCCCCGGCACTCAGAAAGCAATGCTAAGCATTTGGGCATCTTTTCCACAAGAGACTTGTGAGGGCTGCTGCTGCACAGCTTTGGGGTAGGACTGCATCTCAGCCCATTGTGCTGACAAGTTCCCCACTGCACTAGTTTCGAGAAGACTGACTCCTGCTCCACAACACCCTGCAATAACTGCATCTCACCACAAGTTCACACTCAAAAGGATTGGCATGCAAAGACTAACTTCTATAGGTCATAGAGCCAAGTGCTGAAGCGCATTCCCCAGACAAGAATAGATATCATCGTACTGTGAAAAACAAACAAATAAAACAAAACAAAGAAAAAGTAAAGCCCATTTCCTAAGCTGGGTTTTCCTCAGTAATTCTCCCACACATGACCATACAAAAAGCACATCAAAATATGCACCAAAATATGCAAACCAATAAACTAACTATCAACTTCTCATGGAACTATAGAATAACTAGGCTATTTCTCCCACAGAAAATGGATCATTTAGGTCATGCAAAGATTGCTATTACTGGATTGTTCCTGCATTTAGTTACCAGGAAAACTGAAGAGGCAGCACCATGTCATGGAGACTACACAAGCATGAATGTTTTGTGCAGTATGGTTTTTGCTAGAAAACAGATGTACTCCATCTATGTGACAGAATTATGACCAATATGTGAACTCCTGTAGACTTCCAGCTGCTGTCATTTTGTGAGCATTTCAGGGCAACTTGTAGCCTTCCACATCTCTCTTTTTTTCCTCAGAGGCCTCTCACATAACCAGCACATGTTGTATCAGATAAACTGCAAGGTTCGTGAGCACAAGAAACACATCCTGTCTGCAGCTCTCAGTCAAGACAGCAGGGATTATTAATGAATGTAACGATTGGCCCCGGGTATCAAAACTTAGTATGTCCTCTGAAACCACCACACAGAGGAAAATCTTCACTCTAAAAATACAGATCATGTTTATTGATCTCAGATCAACATGAGTTGCACAAGCTTCCCATTAAAATGTTCAGCTTCTTAAAGATTAAGGATATTTTCTGCAACTCTGAAATGGAGGGACAGAAGAAAATTCACATTTTCTTTAAAATCAGAAATTTCTGATAGACTCATACACAGCTTGCTGGTTGCACATCAGCAGCAATGTCTGTGGAATTGCCTGTTACGTCAGGACACTCAATTAAAACACGTACATTGCACAAACATTTCAGTAGTCCAAGTGAAACAACACTTCTTTAAGATTTTATGTTAAAAATGGCAGTTACAAATGCAGCCCCCTGTAAATGCAGATAATAGTTAGATCAACTGCATTCTGTCCCCACTTCTGAGCCCAGTGTACAGAAGGCTCATTTTCCCTGAAAACTGTGTAACTTATAAACCGTAGCTGAGTTATATGAAGATACGAAAGTGACAGCTAACAGATCAGAATTGACATCTCAAAACACTGTCCATTTTATTGTGCTTTTTATATAGAAGATTAAATTCACACTTTCACAGTTCTTATGGTGAACATACACAGTAAGAATCCATTGAGTCAGAAATATTCATTTTATTACTTCAGCCTGCGCTCCCTGTGGAGAGAATAGCTTATTTCAGGTTTGTGGTGAGAGCTGCTATCCCAGCCAGTGCATCAGGAGGTGAAGAGAGAGAGCCAAGAATCCAGAATAGGGTACCAGGCAGCTATCTGCAGCCAAAAGGAAGGGAGTACTTGCATGTTGGTAACTAATGGATGCTGCTCCCTTCTGCTGATACACAGCTCCAAGTGCAAACTGGGCTGCTTAAGAAGTAGGTGCAGTCAGTCTGCAGCTATTCGTCCCAGAAAAGGCAACGTGCATATAGACAAGAACTCTTTTGCCTCAAAGCCCTGTTGGCTTTGAGTCTCACTGCTTTGAGTTTCTATGAAAATAAGGAAAATGGATTTTTGTTCAAATAGGTGTCAGTTGCTATACGTGCTTTATGTGAAGTTATACGTTATGATGCTTTGAAAGGAGACTGCATGAAAAACATTTGGAGAAGAAAATACCTATACTGTAAAGCCATTGTTTTAAAGTAATCTGAAAGAGATGTACTTTACTGTATTATCGAATTGATTACTCCTTTGATTTTCTTGAACTATTCTAGAGTCAATCCCTTAATTTCTCTCACACAGTATCAGTCCCTCTTCTTTTGTTTGTTCTAATCTTCTTGATCTTCACATGTAAATCTACCCCAACCCCCATCACCTTGCAGTGTGACGTATAATGAAGGGCTGTTCAGGCAAAACTCGAACTGCACAGAAAATTTATAGCACACCAAGCTTCATCTGGAGAAGACCTAAATTTATTTTCCCAGTTATGTAAAATTTAGCTCTAGTGTGCCCATAAAACTGCCTACAAGCAGTACTGATTGTATATCATGGGTTGCTCTACAGAAATAATTTAAAACCGTTTCAAGATAACTTCCTTCCCTTTTATTTTTTTTATTTTAGGGAAACATTTTTTTTCACATCTGCAATGGTGAGAAGTTAAATTAGTATCATCTTTCACCAGAACAGGTTTAGACATCCATTTCTGCCTTTTAGATCACCTCCTCAAGGTGGTCAGCAACACTTCCATCTCCAGTAAATCAGGCATCACAGTAATTGAGTGCACATCCTGTCAAAGGTGCTTATGCCTTTTGAGTGAAGTTCCAAGTCTGTGTCATGCCATGCAGACAGGCCATTTATTTAGGCTTCTCTCATCGGGGTAAACTGGCTTTACTGTCACCTTGAAGGACATTATAGATTAATTGTTGCTCAGGACCATCACTGCCAGTGTAGCACTTGGAAATACAAGTGCCTTTTTGAGTAAAGTGCACAGGAGAAGAGCTTTAACTCATTACTATAGCTCCAACAGTAGCTCTTCCCTGGAGAAAGAGCACATATCACCTGACATTTCTCTAGAAGCCACCACCTCAGAACTGCAAGGCAATTTGCAGACACTAATTAACACAGTTTGCCATTCCCTCAGGAAAGAAAGGAAATTTTTAGAAATCTCATTCTTCAGGCTGAGTAGTTTGGACAGAGAACAGCTGAGCTTAAGCCTAGCAGGATGTGCTTGGCTCATCGGGAGCTGATGTTCAATTTCCAGTATCTCAAGTCAGTGTATCATTCATTAGCGCTAATATCTGTGCCCAAAAGTTAACTTCCCACAGTCTTCCACTGATTTTTTTAATGGTTTTTCCTATTTTGTTTTCAGCCACGTACAGAAGCCTTTGTTTATTGATAACATGCTATTTTTAATTTAAGAATTTCAGACTCAGCTTCACGTATTGCAGAGATGATTAATTCATAATTATCATATGACTGTCATGGATAACCACCTCCAATGATTTCTGAGGGAAAAATGTCACTTCTATGAGTTACTTTTTTTCTTTCATGGTGAAGGAATCCAAAGGGTGCTGTGCAGGACTACATTTATACCGCCAGTATTTTTCATATCTGCAAAGGTCTAACTTTCCTACAGATTAATTTACATTAACTCCAATGCTGCTAGACTTTATTAGTTTATCTAGGTCACAAAAAGGACAAGCCACAATACAGAGTATTTTATCTAACCCAAGATGCTTCTACAACAGGCCAATTTAAGGAATAGGGGATAACCTCATGCACAGCCCTTCACAGAACTCTGCACTGACTCATAGCACTGCACATATATGATCATGAAGAACAGGGGATACCTATCTAAACATATTCTAGGATCTTACATCTCTGGACTGGCTCTCTTCACTTGTGACCGCAAACCTCATCATAGCATGCACAAAAGCAGTTCCATTCACCAGGCTAAATGAGCGAGGAAAACATGACAATTCTAAATCTTTTTACACTGATTTGAGAGCTTAAGTAGGGCTTTGGAGATTCACCAGCCACATCTTGGTCCTATGCCCTGGTATGAATTTCATTCTGAAAGACAAAACTGCACTCTTACGGCAAATGTTAATATGCTGTTATTCTAAGAGTATAGCAGTATCATGAAATGGCAGGGCTCCTTATCTGAAAGGCAATAAACACAGTAAAATATAACATCTAAAATAAATAAAACTACCCTAGGGGACTGTTTCAAAATAGATCCTCTTGCTTAATAGCACAGTTATAGTTGCTCAATAAAATATACTAAATAAACACCAATTCAGTTGATTTTATTAGTGTTTACTGAATGTCATTAAACATGACATATGCCTAGATAATTATGGAATTGCATTTTTATGTATCGTATGAAAATGGATATTTACATTATCAGATTGTCTCACAAAAAATTCAAGAAAGTTCTATAATTATGAGCATGAAACACTGTTTAATTGACATATTAAAAGAGAGCAAGAAAACATACGGAAATATATCTATTTTATGCAACAGTGAAACATTTAAATCTAAAGATATAAGTTAGAAATCAGTATATGCAGTGCATCATATACATCTGGATGAAAGACCTACGTATATTTCAGTTTTTCTTTCCAATTTGCATTTAGAAAAAATGCAGACTTGATTTTATAGAAAATATAGACATAGATGAAGATGTAAATACAGATGCATGACTGTACTAGAATTCTACACGGCATTTACAACCACACATGGGGAGAATATAGAGTCTCTAGGAAACCACACACTGACTGAAGAAACAACACCCAGGAGAAAAAACAACAACACGCAACATAAGAAAACCCTGCCCTTGTTAGTCAGACTCCCTGAAATTGAGATATTTCTTCCAATCAGACAAAGTTTGTCATGCCATGCGGGGCTGCAGCCTGCCAGAGCAGGGGGACAGCCAAGGGCACCATTTTGCAGTGCAAGCAGCAATATGCTCCTCCCACGGAAACTGTAAAACGCTCTGCAGGTGTTGCTGAAAAATCATAACACTTTCCCTTTGTACACCTGAATAATGAAAGAAACTGTTATTGAAGCCAAACAAATTGTACAGCGTAACAAGCTTTGTAAGAAAACAATCTCAGTGTATACAGCTTCTATCTGACAGAATAAGCCCTGTTTGTCAGTTCTGTGCCACTGCCTAGCTAGTCCACCTGGTGGAACAGACTCACAAAGAGGGCTTTATTTCCTTCTTTGCCACCTGGCCTCCCAGGAATTAGGTGAGAGAGATGGGAAAGATATATGACAGAAATTTTGATAAATGAGCAGGACAGCTATAGCAAGCCTAGAAAAACTAATTAGGATTTTTTACAACTTTCTTCTAATTTGTATTCTTTTGGGATACCTTACTCATCTGCTACTAAATAGAGATTCCTCTGGTTTGCCAAATAACCCCTTTAAATTAGCATACATTTACATATATTGGCACACAAACTAGGGCCACTGTGGCATTTGGGTATGGTCTTGTCTGAATCCACCTACCAATATTATCAGCTAAATTATCTTTCACTGACACTATAGGGCCACCAGCTGTAACAAGGGATTACCTATTACAGGGGCTAACAGACAAGGGGTTTTAGTATTTCATGTAATTAGATATCACTAGATCGCAGTTTAGTGAACACTCTGTTCTTCGTTTCCATTCTTACCTAAGCAATACTGTCCATTAATTTTAAAAGGAGCATTAAGGAACAGCTTCTAAAGAGAAAATATTTTAAAATCAGAAAGAGTTGTAAAAGAACTGACTGAGCAGATTTCTGTACCCAGCAACACTGGTTATGTGTGAATTGTTGTAAGCTACACCTCAGTTTTGCTTCAGTCAATCCCAAACTATCAAACTCCGTGAGAAGCCCACACTGAAGTCAGTGTTAGAGAAGTGTAATGGTCTGTGAAATGGGAAAGGTCAGATTAGGTGATGCATTATTCATTACAGCCTTAAACTCTGACCGCACGCACCAACATGCTTAGATTGAAAGCATTTATCAGCACTTTTAGGCACATTCTTCTATTCAGATTTATAAAGACTAAATAAACACATAGCAATGCTTTGAGAAACAAAGTCAAGATTAAAATACTGTCCCATTAATACTTTCCTGCACTTTTTGAATTACTGATCTAGAAAGTCACACATCTTTATGAAAGCTATTATGAATAACCCTTCCTGACTTTGGGCTTTTCAAAAGCATATAATATTAAACAACAGTTACTTTCAGCTGCCTTTTGGTACTACATGTAAGGTACCAACAGCACTTAATCAATTTTTAATAATTTGTCCTGAACACAAAATATCATTCACGTTGGGGATGTACTGGATAAGGAATTTACTTATAAAAATTGTAGATTGATATCTATTTTATCAATTACTATTACAGACTTGGCATGAATCAAGACTGCAATTACAAGTTTCTGCAAAGAGTAGCTTTACATTTTGAGTAGCAGTAAATCCAGTTAAAAAGCTTCCCATGTTTCTTTCCCTATCTCTGCTTCCATTTTTCTCCTGCAACTCACAGCCTGTTTGAGCTGATACAATTGCTTATGTGGTAAGAAGTGAAAAAAAAAGAAGGGAAATAGATAACTATGCAGATATTGCCACATGGAGTGGGAAAAATGACCGGAAGGGTTTCATGAGGTAGAAAAATCCAGTGCTCACTAATTTGAATTAGAAATCAAGTTAAACAGAAAATTATTTCTTCCATTTAGTTTATTATGAAACTGGATATTAAATTGTAACAAATACTGCCTATTCCAGACCTTTATCTTGACTATAGTAAAGTTAATATAGCACACAGAATATAAACGTTAAAACAAGAAATACAAAATCATGAACTACAAAAAAGTTGTTTAGTGGTTTAGTTTGTTTTAACTATTACAATAGCTACATAGACGATCACGGTGAGCTATTGATGGATTTGGCTGAGTAAAACTCTCTGGGTAAGGAAAGAAGCATTAGAGGGGTTGTCTGAATTCCATCAATAATCTATGCTGGTGATTCTCCTGGCTGGCAAACCTCAGGCATACTGAGGAGATTCAGCCTGTTTCAGCACAGCTTAAAGAAACCCAGACACTTCGGGAAAAATACAAGCCAGGTAATTTTGACAGGTATTAACCACTAGATAAGTTGACCTTTACTTCTACATATCTGTGAGTCAAGAACTGGCTGTTTACTCACTTCGGTGAATACTGTGGTGTACATATAAATGATGCTTGTAAATAACAGCCAACTTTCCTAATCACCACTTTTTTTACGAGTGAATGAGTGTGAAGTGGGGATCTCTATATTTCCATATGATTTTATAATCAGAGAGAGAAGTTTGATTATTGTCACTACACTTCTTTTCATCCTTCAAAATGCCATAATAGTGCTGTGAGAATAATTTCTGTCTATTCAGTTTCCAAGTCGGTATATTGAAACACCATAGACAAAAATATTTCTAAGAGAACATAGAAAGACACCAGCCTTACCTTTCTAAGTACTTCTGAGCTATCTGAGTTATCTGCTTTCTAAAATAGCTGTCATTCCATTCTTGATTATTTGATCCAAGCCCATACATCTAATTTAAGTCTAAAAGGCTGAAACAAATACCTTTCAAACTCTTTTACAAAATGACTTGGAATGTAATTTATCACATAACCATGCATTTACACAAAAATATCTATACTAAAAGTCACTTTATTAAACAATTTTCTGGCTCAGTAAACCATCTTCAAGAATCTCCAGTCCTGTACTAAGTAATCAATTGTTGCTGTTTCACTGACTCAGCTGACAGAGGTATCTCTTATTGCATTAATATTCTAAAAATTCTTCCATTCTTTCAACTTTACAGAATCCATCCATCAGTATCACTTTCAACAATACTGTCTGAGATGTTATCCTAGCATTCGGCTATAATTTCCAGAGGTATCAAATGAGTTTCCTCAGGCTAATGATTCATTACAGAAGCTGAAGTTGCTAGACCACGTCAGTTGTATTGTTCAAAACCACTGAGACTTTTCTTGGGGAAAAGATGGTGCATCAACTTCACAGCTCCCTTGTGGTAGTATAAACCAATATAACTTAGTCAGTTCTATGGCTAAGTTTCTATTTGTCTTGTCTGTATGGACCCAGCATGGCAAGGGTTAAAGTGTCTCAAAGCAGGTGATTCTGAGATATAACCCTGCATCCCAGCCACTGAGGGGAGAGTAACAGGAGCAGATGTGCTGAACCACATGTCTCCATTTGTTACCTGATCCACTTCCTGACCAGGCCTGAGATTCTTCATGCTGAAGTGGTCCAATCTATTCAAATGCAACAGTGCTGCCCATGGAGCCTTCAAGGTGATCAGTGGGAGGTGATGATGGGGGACAAAATTCAAACAATATATTGGCAAGTTAATGTGGTATTGGGACCTCTACCCTTTGAGACTTGAAAGGCTCCTTTAAAGTCAAATCTGGATAAAACATGATTTGAGTCAATCTAACACTGACACACCATGACAGACTAAGATATGCAGTGGGCATCTCTTCACTACGTCCCAGTCAAGTTTTAATTTCACCGTTACATACAAGCAAACCCAGCAAGATGCATTAACCAGACATCCAGAGTGAGCACTCTCTAGATTCAACCTCCAGGCTCCTATACCACTGGATAATTGGTGAGCATGTTTTTTGAAGGTGTCTTTGCCCCTTACAGAGTTGTAAGGCAACACTAATTTGCCTTAAAAAACATCATGTCAAGTATACATTTTGTATAACTGGACCAGGTATGTGTTCAGAGAATTTATTTTACAGGTACAACAGGTCTCAAAGATGTCCCTGGTAAACCAACTGGCCTTGGCCAAGCTCCTTCATATAAAGAATGGAGTCTTTGTAATGTAAATTGTCTGTGCTCTTTTGTGTATGGGTCATTTGATTGTTTGAATCCAGCATTTCAGGGCATGCACCTTTTTAGTAAAATATTGTTTGCATTGTTCTCCTGAGAGATCTGTGACACTGACACTGTGCTAGTGATTCTAAAGAGCTCACTTTAACATGGGACACAACAGTTGTCACACCAGGGAGCAGCAGCTGTATCAAACCTGTCACTTATGGGAAGTAGATGTTCTCAGGATCACTGCTTTTAACAAACTCATGACATATGGAGGAGGCTCCAACTGTGTGAGAGTGAGAACCCTGTAGTTCCTGATTACTAGTTACAAGCACATGGTTCTTTATCATTGACCAGTCGTGAGTAACTTCATTCCACTTTACCAGAATATATCAAGCATAAATTCAAAGACAGCAATAAATGTAGTCAATCATAAGAGAGATAACAGATGCTTCAAAACCTTAAAAGAAATAAGCCCACTTTTTATCTTCAAGAGTTTAGTACACAGTTTCTATAAAGTTCTAGTTTTAAATACAATGATACTTTGATACAACTTGCTTTCTCTGCTTGAGTGTTGGATCTTTATTTTGTACACTTTAAAGTATATAAATGCTAATAAAAATATCCTTGGGAATGAAAATTCCCACTAGGACTTGCACATTAATTTAAGCCTTTCTACTGAGAATATTATTAAATCCCACTAAATCCTATTTCCATTCAGTCAGCGGCAGCTCTCTTCATAAATAGATAGAAAGAATGGTATAAAGGATTATGTCTGTGAAAGAACTATCAGCTGTCATTCTTGGCTCATTCTTTAACAACAAAATAACTATGATTCTTAAAAAAAAAAAATTGGTTTTAATCTTCCTAAATTAAGAGGCTACTAATAGTACTATTTTAAATTACGTAAGTACCTTTAAGAACTTTAGCAGGATCAAACCATGAGAAAAACTCTCGGAGATGAGAACTTTTCTTACTGTAACTTGCTACAACTATAAAAAATGCAGTGTGTTAGTGAAACAGTGGAATAGGACAGTTTAGAACTGTGGAATCTCCATTCTTTAAGGAATCCTTAGGAATGTGCTTTACAGGTAATGTTGACTTTGGCTTGGACATCTCTGTTAACAGCTTAGCTATCTTTTTCCAGTTTTGTGAGTTAGGTAAAATACTAATTTCTCCTTACCCTGCATTCTGTGACAGTTAAAAATGAGAGTGAAATAAAATTATCTCTGTTAGAAAGTGTGGAACGGTTGGACTCGATGATCCAGTGGGTCTCTTCCAACCTGGTGATTCTATGATTCTATGATAATGGTCAGGAATACAAAATGAGGGATATTATCAGTTTTGCCCCAAAATACTCTGAACATTGATGGAAAATTAAAACTGTCAATAAACGTGTAGGAAGATGTCTGAGAAGAACTTGGATTTTTTTTTGGTTTTGTTAGGTTGTATGAATTCACACCATGTGGAGAGAGATTTGCTCTGAAACACTTTTTTAAAAGAGAAGAAAGCAGATGTAATATTGGAAATATTTAAATATCTTAAAACAAACACAAGTCAAACATGAAGAGTCATTTTCACCCCAAACATTCTTGTACACAGAGACTTAAATTGCAGAATAATACGATATATCTGAATGACAGGTTGTTTCTGAACTCTTGTGCAAATCTAACATGTTTCACTTCATGTAAGTAGAGTGATTTATCTTGCCATTCTAAATGAAAGGGAGTTCTTAACCTTAGAAAGAAAGTCATTCCTCCCACAATTGCATTGTTTGGCAGAAATTAGATGCAACACAAAGAGCATATTGGGAATTGCAGAAGAACTGGGAGGCACACATTGATAAGCAGCAAGACACTGTATTTCCAACTGCAAAAGTCACTGTCTTAAGTCTCCACCGGGATTCTTCCATTAAGGTAAGAGAAAGAGTCCATTTCTGGATCTCTAACAACAAATTCTTAACACCCATTCTTACAACCACTTTGTCAGCACTTTCTTTCAGGATGTCTTAGCCCACTCGCACTTTCAGGGACCAGACATGGATTAATTTACCATCTGTCCCTGCTGCTCAACAATCAAACTTGATGATGGCTCACCCTAGGAGAAAGTTAAGTCCTCAAGAATGCCTTCAAAGCACATAGGTGCTTTAAAAATTACCTTCCCATGGGTCCTGCCTCTGAGTCTGTACATCCTACTTTGATACCTCAACATTTAGTACTATTTCCGTAGCTTTCCTCAAAGGCTGAAGGGAAGTGTGTGCCTAACCCTGGCATATTTCTCTGTCTTTAGCCAGCCAAACCTAAATTTACTCAGGATAGATCCTGAATCAGGAAAATATTCCTTGTGGGCTGTAGAAGAGAGAGAATAGACTGAGTTTGCTCATCATCTCTCAGAATATGAGGGAGTAGGTTCAGTATTCAGGTGTCATTAGACTTACATATATTTTGAAATACTGTATTTGTTTCACTAAGATTTGAGATTTTTATGTGCTTTCATAGAAATTGCCCATCAGAATGCCAAAGAATTCTTAAAGGAAATTAATTTATCTCATCTGCAGTGGGGTTTTTTCCTCATTTAGTCACTTTCCAGTCCAATATGGGCTTCAGAACTTATGCTGATAACTGCATACTACACTCTTCGATGACTTTAGGGATTCTGGAAAGAAAATATTTGCTTTGGTGCTATTTCTTCTCTCTAAGGATATTTGTTCACCCCAGTGACCTTAGAAAAATATTTAGTTCTGTACCAATACTGAAAAAGCATTTTGTTTCCAGTAATGCAGTCGTGGTGGCTCCATAAGCAGTCTACCTTTGCTGCACTGCGGGAATAAAGACAAACCTTTGGAGAAAAATACATTTCTTGTTCACAGAGACTGCAGATTAAAAAAAAAATTCTCTGTGGATATACATATAACTGTAGTGTAAGCCTTCAGTTTTCTGAGGAACTGCCTTACAGCACCTTCTATGTTGACTTTTCTGTAGTTAGAAGTTTCACATTTCATATTTTTAATGTAGCTTTTCAGTTTTATTTTATATATGGTTATATTTAGGTTCAGAAAAACTTTCCCAGTTTCTTCACATGTGCTAGCAACAAGAATTTTTATCTAATGTTTGGGGGATTTTTGGTTCTTTTCAAGATTATATGATAAAGATAGGTTGTGTGGTTTTGTGCTTTTATGGAATTCAGATTACACGTGACTGAAAATTACAAGCGAAGAGAGCGTCATACTACACAGGAACATCACATGCAGTAATAAATCAGATTATTCAAGCAGAACAAAAGCATCAGTCCTGAATTTAAATCTACATTATTTGTTCAAGCCTAGAATATATAATTCAATAATATGTGCAGTTAGACCTGAAACCTTGAAGGAAATGGAGCTTTATTCTCTAAAACGCTACATGAGAAACAAAACAGAAATGTGCTACTGTGAGCTTTCAAGAGCAGCCTGCTCCTTCCTGAACTTCCTTCATGCTGTTCTAGATGGACCTGCTTTTAGATCATTTCCTCCAACAGTTTTTGAACTCTTAAGACTATTAACAGTAGGAGTTGATAAGATACAGCAAACTATATGGTTTACAAACTATTTAAAAACAAAACAATGAAGACTGGGATGCAGCAAAGAACAGAATTTGCTTTTGCCAGTTTCAATGTAGACTGTATTTGTCCCACACCCATACCTGGTTCATAATGAAATTTAAAAAATACCCTGCCCCAGGAGGAAAATTGCAGTAATTTAATACCTTCTGATTCCTATGCATAAAAAGTGTCGCAAAATAACATGACAAACACATCTGATTTAGACCTAAAGGGACCCCCATTTTAGCTCTGGATAAACTATTTTCTTGCCATACCCAACAGCCAGAAGTAACACAATGCAGGATTCAATGATGTGGAGAACCATTTACCTGAGCAGAACATCCATAGAGACGTATTACAGTTAAAACCAATTATCAACATTCAATGTCTACTGTCTTTTTCTGAAATAAAACAATTGTCTCTGTCCTTCTACCTATTCTAGTTTTCATCAGAAAGTGATGCAGAATCTTACAACTATCAGAAAACTGTTGGTACATAGGATAAATAAATCTTAGCACTTATTCAAGCTGTCTTCAAGTACTGGAGAAGCAAAGAAATGCATCTAATAGCTATATGAGGTACCATAGTCTAGATAGAAATATGAGAACCTGCAGTTCCATATCTTGAACAGCACTGACCAAAGGGAAAAATTAGACAAATAGAGTAAATGTGCACTGTAATATCAATTATATTTATAATATGAGAAGTCCAGTGAAGGTTAACTAATAGTGAAGTTCATTCATTCACTTTAGTGCACTGTGGAATCATCGGCTGATTACTTTATGCATTAACAGAGTTAATTTACCCTACAAGGTACATGGTTAAATGAAATCACTTTATCAAAATATATGGTTAAACTGTAATTTATTATTCTTTATTATAAATGCAGCAAATCAAGATTTTTTCACTTGTACTTCAGTACGGATAAATGTTTATAAGCCTCCTCTCCTAAAGCTGTGACATTTTTCTATTTTGACCTTTATACAGCATTTATGATGGATAGACATTACATTAACTGCACAACCATATATAAATTTAAACTGCCACAGCATGAAGAAAAAATAATGTATTGAGTTGTCAGAAAACCTACCACCTACTGTATCTATTATTTTCCCTTCGTGCTTTCTTTTTCCCTTTTTTTGAGCTATAAGAGTCATTAGCTGTACGCACTTAAAATATATAACTTTCTTTAGAAGATTATATGCAAATTACTTGGAAAAGTCAAAGTGTCACAACCATTTTTCATCTTTGAAAAAATAAAAAGGAAATTTACAACATGTATATGAGAAGATAGAGAGGCAACCTGGATTCTTTACTTTTCCCTCTATGAAACTCTAACTATGATTGAAAAATAAGTGTTAACTAGCTGTTTAGTACTTTATGATAGGTATCATTGTATTGGTCACATTACAAAGAAAATATTTATCAGTGCTTACTTCAATCCCTTTTAATCTAGCTAATAGTGTTACATGTCAAACAAAAAAAAGGAAAACAGAATAAACCCAGAGTCAATTAATGTTCTCACTAAAGAAATTCATATCTAATTAAGCATATTTTCCTGCACTCAAGAGTGCCAGGACTAATTTGGGGGTTTTTTGGCAACTGCATGGTCTTTCCTGGTTTTCGGTGCTTTGATATGGAGTGCACAGCTTAAAATTCACTGCAGCAAAATAATGAGGAGAAGGATGAGTATCTGCCTTTGCTGTGGAGCAAGGAGTGCTTTCTGATCATTTCTTTATACAGCAAAATGAAGATATCAAGCAGGTAACTCTATACTCTGTCTTCCTTCATGACCTCCAGTCTACTCCAAGTCTTGCCATTTTTCCCTAACCCTCCCCCCTCCAGGGCAAGTTTCGTGTTTGTACTTGGTGAGAAGTAGTATACACATAGGCTACAACTTGAAATTCCCATTTCATTGTAGAGAAGAAGGAATAAGAGGCTGATAAAGGAGAAAATAAATGCTGCCTTCATTTCATTTTAATTCCCATTCATACAAAGAAACTGAGGGCTACAAGAGGCAAAAGAGAATGAATGGAATTAATGAAGAATGCACATACATGAATGAAGCACCCACATACATGAACCATGCCACACTGTCTCTTGTTCCTCCCTGCCCCATGAAGACAGTGGACAATACACAGCTTTGTATTATTAACTCTTCACTCATTTCAGTAGATCTATAGACTCTAAAAGGCTCTCCATTCCCTACTTCCCTATGGCTAAACATGTACCACTAAAGTAGGTCTCTATCAGTTTCTGTGCACATCTCAGATTCTGCATGATGAAGGCACTTTCGTAGGTGGTGAGAGATTTTGTTATGTCTCATCAAATGGTGTGAAGATGTTGGAAGTCTATGTGAAACACAGCATGTTGTTAAGCATAGATGAAAAACAAGTATGTGGCAAACTTCAAAAATCCTATTAATTTCCTGGGAATACAATTTATATTTACATTTCATAGCTGTGGCTGTACAGCATGTGCACACTTACTAACTTCTGGGATCTACTACACAGATCATCTTTCATCTACAAAAAGAGACTATAGAAATAGACACCATTTATTGTAATTATGTATCTCTCACAGTAGTTTTCTTGCAGCAGATGAGAATTATTAAAGTTATATTTCATGATAAGTCATCAAAATGCTTCTCCCCAAAAAAGTGGACTGTGGGAAAAATGCTCCACTGTTAGTTTTCAAATAAAATAAATAAATTAACTTCTGATGTTCTGATTCCATAGTTGAGAAAGGAGAATAGGCTTCAGTCTAATTGACAATTTCCCCATTATATTTCACAGACTTGTATTTCAAATTCACTTACAAAATAATGACATCTGAAATATACATTGCAAGCGTGCTTTTTGGTTTTGCTTATTCTTATTAAACTATAGATTAAAATTAGTATCAGGTTTTCAAAACAAAGAAATTAAATGAGCATTTCAGAATCTCAACACTCGTACAATTCATGTTTCATAGAATCATAGAATCACCAGGTTGGAAGAGACCCTCCGGATCATCAAGTCCAACCATTCCTATCAAACACTAAACCATGCTCCTCAGCATCTCGTCCACCTGTACCTTAAACACCTCCAGGGAAGGTGAATCAACCGCCTCCCTGGGCAGCCTGTTCCAATGCCCAATGACCCTTTCTGTGAAAACCTTTCTCCTAATCTCTAACCTAAATCTCCCCTGGCAGAGCTTGAGGTCATTCCCTCTTGTCCTGTCCCCGGTCACTTGGGAGAAGAGTCTAGCTCACTCCTCTCCACAAATTCCTTTCAGGTAGTTGTAGAGAGCAATGAGGTCTCCTCTCAGCCTCCTCTTCTCCAGGACAAACAACCCCAGCTCTCTCAGATGTTCCTCAGAAGGTCTATTCTCCAGTCCCTTCACCAGCTTCATTGCTCTTCTCTGGACTTGCTCCAGAGCCTCAACATCCTTCTTGTGCTGAGAGGCCCAGAACTGAACACAGGATTCAAGGTGCGGTCTCACCAGTGCTGAGTACAGAGGGAGAATAACCTCCCTGGACCTGATGGTCACATCGTTTCTGATACAAGCCAGGATACCATTGGCCTTCTTGGCCACCTGGGCACACTACTGGCTCATGGTCAGTCAGCTGTCAACCAACACCCCCAGGTCCCTCTCCTCCTGGCAGCTTTCTAGACAGACTTCTCCTAGTCTGTAGTTCTGCTTAGGTTGTTGTGCACTTGGCCGTGTTAAACCTCATGTCACTGGTCTCAGTCCTGTGGTCCAGCCTGTTCAGATCCCTTTGCAGAGCCTCCCTACCCTCCAGCAGATCGACACTTGCACACAGCTTTGTGTCATCTGCAAACTTGCTAAGGGTACCCTCAATGCCCTCATCCAGGTCATTGATGAAGACATTGAACAGGGCTGGACCTAGCACTGAGCCCTGGGGGACACCACTTGTCACTGGCCTCCAGCTGGACTTAACACCATTTACTACCACTCTCTGGGCCCGGCCATCCAGCCAGTTTCCTACCCAGGAGAGTGTGCGTCTGTCCAGGCCAGAGGCTGACAGTTTCGGTAGCAGAATGCTGTGAGAAACTGTGTCAAAGGCTTTACTGAAGTCCAGGAAGACCACATCCACAGCCTTTCCCTCATCCAGCAGCCGAGTCACTTTGTCATAGAAGGTGATCAGGTTGGTTTGGTAAGACCTGCCTTTTGTGAACCCATGTTGACTGTTTGAAAGATAATAGGAAAGTAGTCCATGCAAAATTAACAAGAGTTTCAATCCTCACTCTATTTCCCTCTTTGCCATCATTTAGAAGGAAAGGAAGAGATTTCAATATTAGTTGGATAGGTAGTTTTGACTGATATTTGTTGTCTACTTTCATGGGCATCTGAAGTATTTGGAAAATTCCAAGCAATTAAGTATAATACCTCCAAGTCTGCTAACAGACTTGGTTTCATCACACCAAGCCCTTGAGGACTACTTCATCGTCTTTTCCCACAGCATTGTACATATGTAATACCTTCCTATTAATTAAAGTATAAATTCAAGACCAGCATAGTACCACCTGGTCATAATACCACCATGGTAGACCATGTTTTTCCTATTAGACTATAAACTTCTCATTCACATCTATGTTCAAGCTGCAGCATCATAAAAGTGGTTAACAGATACACTGGCCAAAAGCTACAGGACACAGAAGATCAAAGATGCTTGGAGAGAAGTATTCCATGTGAAATCTTTTCACTTCCTTGCTCTGACTGCGCAGGAATCAAAGGACTTTTTTTTTTTTCACTTGGCAAACCTTATTTCTGGGACTGAAATTCTGTATATTGGAATTTTTTTCCTCAGATTATTAAAAAGTCAGTTACGTATAACATCATAAAGTAACTGTCAGATACGTACAGAAACAGTACAGAACTGACTCCTTAAGCTGGCATGGTTATCCTGCAAAGGAATCAGATCCATAATAAACAGCTATGTAAAATGGATTGGTTTGGTACCCCTGGAAAAGTACCTCTTTTGTTGCACCTATCTGTATATGTTCGTGCTGGTTTTATAACATTACAACAATTTCAGAACTAGTTTGAATGTTCTCTTGCTATCCTCCCACAGCCAAACACGAGTGTGAGCAGACATGTGATAAATTTTGGATTTTACTATTCACTTAATTATTGAATGCAGTATTTATTTTAATGTCTGTCTAGGAGGTATAGACTTTCTTACTGTGAAAGTATAAATTGCTCTTCATCAGAAGCTAAACTGGAAATAGCACATCAAATAAGGGTTTTGGTAGTTGAAATTTCCAAAACTGATTCCCAGACACTGCACCCAGTATTATATCTAATTTTTGGTGATGAGGTTGAACTCCATGGAACACCATATAAAATGCTTAGTTGGTGGAAATTAACATAAGTCTATAGACATCAAAGCAGTAGCTCCCCTGAGTTCCTCTTTAATTCACTGTATGTAATCAAATGCAAAAAACCAAAAGTTGCTAAATATCTACTTCTGAAATGCAAATTCTAATTATAAAAACACTACTCACTGAATGTACACTGACTTTCTAAAGTTCGCATGAGTGCAAAATTTAGCCTAGTATTTATTTTGCATTAGAATATTTTCAACTTAAGACAGAAACAATCACATTCCTACAGCGATCGTTTCCATTTCATCCTTCAATAAACAAAAAGATCACATGTGAGTATACAGCTGGTTAACCACAGTGCACTCAGTACAGAATAAACTAATAAGGACTCCAGTCCTCTTAATTCAATTGTGCCAAAGTTGCTTACAAGCCTTCAAGAATATTAACAAATAGTAATTTAGACCAAATACACGGGTCCAATAAAAGTTCCAAGATATTTTAAAAGAATAATCATAGAATCATAGAATCACCAGGTTGGAAGAGACCCACTGGATCATCAACTCCAACCATTCCTATCATCAAGGGTTTGGCTGTAGGGATCTCTCCACGGTAGCTCCAAAATGTGGGGCCAGCAGAGCCCCAATGGAACCCATCAAGTGTCTCACAGTCCAAATTCAAGCCATGGTTGAGGGGTATCAGTGTCTGGGGCAGTGTTAGGCTCATCTCAAGCCATGGTTGAGTGATCCCAGAGTTGTTGGGACCATTTTAGGCTCATCTCAAGCCATGGTTGAGTGATCCCAGTGTCTTGGGGGCAGTTTTAGGCTCAGCTTAAGCTGTGGTTGAGTGATAACATAGATATTAGAAGAAACAAAACATCCTGTTTCATTAATTGAAATATTTCATTAGCTTTTCCATGGAAAAAAGAAATTCATTAGCATTAAAAATGTAAAGATCATTTTTGAAGAGCGAGAGACATCTGCAGCCACACTGTTAGCAAACAGTAGAAACCTCTAGTTAGGGCTTTCTCGATTTTCCTCCTTTGTGCCTCAAATGTGCATATATGCCAAAAGCAATTATCTTAGCAACATAGAGTGTCTCCTGTGTGCCTAATATAACACAAAATACCCATCTCATTCTTAGTCAATGTTTATTCATTTCCTCTACATTTACATAGCAGAATGATATGGTAGTTTCAAGCATAACGAGATTTGTTCCAAACCACCAGATAAACATGTTGCCTGAAGTACAAAGTAAAGGAGAATCTTTAATAAGATGTTACAGAGACACCCCATCTCCAGAGTATTACTCATGAAACTACACTGCTTCTTGAATTTGTTCTTTTTTACCAAGTGCACAGGCATCATATATATCTTTGTCCATCACATTCATTCATTAGCTCAGTTTTAAGAGGCTAAACTGATTCTGAGATCATAAGGGCAGTCCCATTGATAGACCACAAATGTATAAGCATAGGCTCCCTCAGGATACAGGAGTGCAGAGGAGGACAGTCATGCTTCTCTACAGCTCTCTTCAGTTTTCCGAGTCTGGAAAATCGCAGGTTGACAATGAGTTAGAAAAAAAAGAGAAAAGTAAATCCAAGGTCCAAGTCAAAGATAGAGATAGAATGAATGTTGCAGTATATATTATTTCTTGGATTAGTAACATATATAAAAAAATACATTTAAAGCATGTAAAGACTCTAAAGTTTTGTACATTCATATACAGAATATTTGCGAACACATATAACATTCCATTAAAATCTGCCCTACTACTGACATCCCACAGACAGTCAATACAAGTGATTTATAAGTGAAATATCTGGAACTTAACAAACACCTACAGAAGACAATCTTCATTGATATTTCCTTGTAGACAAGGTTTAAATGAATAAAACTGGTAATACCTGCAAACTGTACAACAAAGACATTTTAGCAATTTCTGAAGTGACTTGGAGATGTACTTCCCAACAGCAATTATTTATATCAAATATTATGCTTGACCTAAGGGCAGAAAACCAGATACAGATGCCTTGCCCTTGCCTGTGTAGAAAGACTTTTCAGCAATAAAGGCCAGAGTAAAATTTTTCCTGATCCTAGAAGTCTTGCATATAAGTTAATTCAAAGAGGTAAAACCACTAAACATCCAAATGAAGCCTTATAGCACCTCATGAAAGTAAATCATTGTAGCCAGTTCAGCCTAGATCCATTCCACCTCTTTAAATGCCCAACCTAGAAACACAGCGATTCTAAAGTGTGTGTATATATACACCAGTTCATCTAATGCCTCAGGATAACAACTTCAGGGAGCTCAAATCCTAATTTTGGCACTGCAGTTACATGCTAAAGATAGGTAGTCTTAACTGATCTCCCATCTGCATCTGTACAAGATCCAGGGCACTCAAGTGCACAGTCTAACACAAAAATAAAGAAAAAAACCCAAAACTCCAGACACCAAAACAGTGCCTGTAACAGTTTTTATTTAAGAAATGAAGAAAATCAGCTATAATAACCTTCAAAATAATTCCCTTCTATGTTGACACATAGCTGCACATGACGTTGCCAAAATTCAAAGCAATTTCACAGATCATTTTCTGAAAGGCTGTTGAGGATCTCCATCTTTTTTATTCACTGGGAGGATGAACCTCAAACACTTTGTTCAGTTTTGAGCCCCTCACTGCAAGGACATTGGGATCCTGGAGCATGTCCAGAAGGGCGACAAAGATGGTGAAGGATGTGGAGAATAAATTCTACAAGGAGCAGCTGAGGCAACTGGCATTGTTTAGTCTGGAGAAGAGGAGGCTGAGGGGAGATGTTATCACTCTCTACAACTACCTGAAAGGGGGTTATAATTACATGGATGCTGGTCCCTTCTCCCAAGTAACAAGCAATAGGACAAGAGGAAATGACCTCAAGTTGTGTCACGGGAGGTTTAGAGTAGACATTAGGAAAAATTTTTCTACTGAAAGAGTGGTCAAGCCTTGGAACTGCTGCCCAGGGAAGTAGTAGAGTCACTATCCCTGAAGGTGTTCAAAAAACATGTAGAGGTGGCAGTCTGGGACATGGTTGAGTAGGCAGGGTGGTGTTGGGCTGATGGTTGGACTCAATGATCTTAGAGGTCTTTTCCAACCTCTATGATTCTATGTTGTTTGGCCAGCCCCCTTGAAAGGAACTGTGGAATTATTTAAGGCACCAAGAAACTATGATGGTGAGAGCTGCTCATATTCAACTTAAGATGCTTCATATTTTGCTACTCATTAAAAAAATACAATAATCAAAGACTAAAGACAAAAGTTACCAATAAGGTTTGACTAAGGAGAAAACAGAAGAATATATGTCATGGTATGATTTTTACTATTCCTATGAAATAAAGTGCATACAGGAACTGTTGAACAGTTGCCTGATGTTCTCTGTCATTTTGTAAGAGCCACCAAATTTTTCTCCACTGCTTTCCAGTCACCTGGTCCCAGCACCAACTTAGGCATCCAGCACCCACTCCTTTTGTGCCTGAGGAACAAACCATTTCCAGTTAAGAGATGGTCATTTAGATGCTTCAGCTTAAGTTCCTATCTCCATTCTGAAATACTGCTTCTATTCTGTTTTCATTTCTACTTTATTAGGCACCACTTTTTTATGTAATCCCTATCTACAGCTCCTTTAGATGTCAAAAGTAGCAGTTCCTGAAGTGGTAAACACATCAGCTGTATATCTGTGTTGATTGCACAGCTACACCACTTCTTCCTCTAGCAGATCAGGGGGATGCACCTTGTCATAGGGAATCAGTAGCTTTTCTGGATAGTCTAATATAGACACCATCTAATTTAATAATTCCTTGACAGCCTCCTAGCAAGCATTGGACAACTTCCTATGACTGGTCTTACTACTTAACCAGGATGGATTTGAAAATTAAAGCAAGTTTTCTTCCATGCTCCATTTTATAATGTTTCCATTTGTTTGGCAGATTTTCTGTACTGTTATTAAAAAATCAGCTGGAATCAAGATTCTTTCTCAATGCTGAGGCAAATAGTATTTTGCCTAGAACCACAAACTAAAGACTTGTTAGCTGATAGCACTGCAGATCTAAGAAATGCTTGGCAAGCTGTTAGGAAGTGGAAGGCTCCCTTCTGATGAAATAGTATGAAGTCTCTCAGGGAAAAAAAAAGAAATTTTCTGAAACACATGCAACACAGTGCAATAAGCATGAGTATAAAGTACTGAGTTTGGACTAGTATAAAAATACAGGATATTGATGACAATTGTTCTACAAAAATAGAACATGGGATTATTCTTGACCTCTAGCTGAAAGTGAAATTTAAACTATCCTGCTGTGGGGGGAGGAAATCAACTGTATTGGCATGCACGTTCGTACATGTCACATACATGTTGAGGTGTTGGACATACATGAATTAAATCTTGCAAGCCCTGGAGATTCATCACATAGGCTATAATGCTGTAGCTGATCTACAGCACACCATTCATGAAAGATGAGTAACAATTGGTTAAAGCCCAGAAGAGACCACTAGGTTATCAGAAATGTAGAAAATATGACCTCTGCCAGAAAGAGTTAGCTTTCTTTTCTGTATAGGAGAAAACTGAGGATTCACGTGGTGACAGGTGATTAGAAGAGACTGATGCAAAGAAAACTGAAGTAAACTGTACCCTATGTTCACCTTGGGCAGGACAAGTAAAAAGTTTACATTGCAGAAGAAGATTTAAGTTAGAAGTTATGTAGAGTATTCTCACTAAATAGATAAACTGCTCAAATTACTCTTTCAATTCTAATCTATTTTTCTGTTAGTTGAATATCTTTATTATATGGTCGACCTCCATGTATTTTGAAATGTGTGAGTTAATAAAAAAATAATATAAGGCAGGAAAAAGGTGCACAGTTCACTAGAGAGAGTGGCCAAAAAATCTCATCAATTTTTGCAGGTTCAGTATTTTGTCACATAAGAATATGCAATGTTGATATAGCTTTCTTTGCATTTTCTTTCCTAGTTAAGTATGTGTAAAAAGCAACAGTGTAAGAAATAATTCACTGAGTACATAATCTCCACAGCAGAAATTACAGTTACTAGCAGTAGCTGCAAAATTGATTTATATTTTTTTAGCCAGTGTTACATCATGCAGGATACTGTCGTGCTTGGAACAAATGGGATTGTTCTTTTCCTAAAATTAGAAACACGGTTATATTTTGAAATATGTAAAAGGTAATTGCCATGCTGTTTAATAGATTTAGTGTTAATTGCACTGTTTTCAGACCCCTTTGTTTCCTGATACTACCAAAAAAAATTATCGGAACATTGGAGAACCATCAAGTGTTAAATTGACAATTTATGGTTTTTTAAGGCTAATAACCATGTGCTGCTGGTATGGTTCTTTTTCCTTGAGGGTTCATCTTCCATAAAATCCAATCTAATTCAGCTCTCTTAAGTGCCCAAAAAGCAATATCCCTGTAAGAACATTGTTGAAAACAGTAATTGTGTGAACAAGCTATGAATCCTAGCCCCATACTCATCTAGCAAATACATGGCATTACAGAATAATTGTCTTCACCTTGCAGTTACACCAAAAGGTGTACAGGTAAAGGCAGAAAATACAGGGTGAAAGACAACCTTTATTTTTCAGCATTACTTGGACAAGAGCTCAAACCACACTCCATGTGCTTTTAACAATTTTACCCCCAATTTTGTACATTTACTATCAGGCAATTTCAAATCAAATTAGGCTAAAAGTTTGTACCTGGGCTATCAGTACAAAACTGATGGGATTTTTGCTACAAAAGGTTTTCAATTACTTGTCTCTCTGAATTTATAAGAGGAAAATTCTCCTCCATTTTGGGAACAGATTTAAAGACATACATTGCCTGCCAGAGCAATGTGAGTTTAATTTTTTTAAAACATATTTTATTTTGAAAGTACAAAGAATATTTAGATAACAAATTGACTAACCTTAGGGAGGGAGGATTTTAAAAAGTCAGTTACAAAGAGTGTCTAAATACGAACATAAGTGATTTAGTATAGAATATTTCACAAGTAGATATAAGATCAAGCACTCAAAATTAGCAACATGCTGAAACCTCATGACTGCATAATGAACCTTGATGAGTGAAGCAATGGTTCCCATTTATACCTACTTTATCATATTGGTTCAAATTAAAATAGGTTGAATATGTTGCATTTCTATGTTGAATCTGAGCTAGCTGTTCACAATGGAAACATACCAGTAAACCCAAGATGAAATTAGATTCCAACTCCTCTATTCCTCCTTGAAGTTCATAGGCATGGATGTTGTGGTAGCCGCAGAGACAGTGACCTGTTTTGAAGGATGGGCTGCACAGAGATGATATCCAAGAGCACCTGCAGGTCTACTGCACTGCAGCAGCTGAAAACTGATAATTTTCCATCACAGCTTCTAACTGATCAGGTTATCTGACTATTCTCACTCTCTCTGACAACATGTGCTCATGTATAACAATTGCTGTGAGAAGTGACATTGTGTTGTGGATCAGCACTGTATTGAGGCTACCTAGACATAACATAGCCTTTATATGCGCTTATATATGCTTAACTTTTTCTGAAAGTATAATGTTTGGAGAGCTTAGCAGATTCTAGAATTCAAATAAATACAAGACTTTGCAACATTAGGGTCAATTTTAAGCTTACCTCTGCATTCCAGTTATCATCATTTTAGACCGCATTTATGTTATGCTGCTCTATACTGATATTTTACTAGTGAATAAATGAAAATTCTATATTACGTACAAAGATTACTTTTGAATGCTAAAACAGCTCAAAAGCATGATACTTGCAGCATAAGCGCAGTAAACATCTCTCAGATTTTGATTTAGATCTTCTAACTATTGTTAATTACTGCTGAGAAGAAGCCCTTATCAAATTTCAGGTTAACATACACTTCCGTCTGCTTATAAATAACAGTCTATATAAGCACATGTTCCCTTCTACCTCTGATTGCAATTGAAAGTCAGATTTAAAAATTCTCCTGAGGATTTTGCTTCCTCTACCACCAATTTTCACCTGTAAAATGGGAACAGAATAATTTCTATTTGCACCCTTTCCTAAAGCTTTAACTCTTCCTGCCTGTCTGTGACTGTACAGAGCTTTACTGGACAAGACTCTTCAGTTTGAAAGCATAAATAGTGCATCTTCAACTCCAGGAAGCATCACTCCTGTCTGATTCCAGCATGCAGACTATCAACTGGATTAAACTTGTTACAATATTTGGCAAGAACAGTAACAAAGTTTATCATTAGGGAGATATCCCTCTGAAAAGGAATTTTAGTGAATATTGCTAAAATGCATCTAACCAGTCTCTTCAATTCAGGCAATAAAGAAAAAATTTGCATACAACACTTTGCATTTCATCAGATGTTTAATGTATTTTCCCTGCTTCTTTAATCAATAAATCATGAATACATGGGGCCAATCTATCCAATTTATTTAAACCTGAAATCCTTTTTATTCAAAGATATTTGATTTTCTATGGTTATGTATCATTCATCCAGTTTACATGCAGTCTATATTCTATCTATCTTCTTAACGAGGTGCCACTTTGTTGCTGTGTGTCAGAAATAATTAATGCTGCACTAAAGTTATGGCAACTTCTTCCAACACGCTCACACTTGACACTAATGGATTTGTTTTCATTACTTTTGTATATCTTTCTACATGATTTGGCAGCTGTGACCTGAATTCAGTTGGAGAAAGAGTCAGTTCTATTTCCAAGAACATAACCTATTTACTTCTAATGAGGTGTTTAATCAAAACATATTTAATATGAAAGCTGAGGAAAGTAATACTGAATATAATGCAAGCACAGGGACAAATGCTGGGCCAGAAAATATCCTTGCTTTCCATCCTGGGAAGTTTATGAAGCAATTATTTCAGGACATGAAAAGACAGCCCTAACTTGTAATCCTGACTGTGGGACTTTAAAATAGGACTTAGAAAAAAACATAAATTATATGATACTACAAATAAACTGAAGTAACTGCCAGAATGTATTGCACACCCTAACAATTTGGAATCTAGAATGAAAGTTACTGAAAGACCTTCAGAACTGTAGAAGCAACATGGATAATTTCCAAGATATTAGAGTTGTGTTTGTTCTCTTAGGAAAATACGTTGTGACATAGCATTGTATTGGCATTACGTTCTGCTTATTTATCTCCAAGGATCAAGAGAAAGATAACAATGTTTTCCCTTTGTGATGAAGTGCCCTGCCAGTAGAGCAAAAGGCCTGTACCAAACAAGAATACAGACCAGCTAGTAGGAGGCAGTTGGAAGAAGCTGGATTCAGGTTGAGAAGCTTTGGAGTTGTCATCTGTGCTACTACTTATATATTCCCTTGCAGGCAGGATAAGAATGTGAGGGCACCATGCTGTATTCTGTCTCCTCTCTATTTTAACACTGTTCAAGCTGAACGGAAGTGTATGAAGGAAATCATATATTCTTTGCAGTCTATGGAGTATATTTAAGTTCATCCCTTGTGGCGCAAATTGTGAAAGTAAAGGAGCAGGTTGCTATGTTATTTTTACAAAGGCAGATCTCAGCCAAGAAACTTAAGAGTAAGAAGGATGAGAAACTTCTAATTCTACACTCAGTCAAGTAGATAACACCATATCTATGGATATGCTAACAGAAATCATAGATTTCAAAAAAAATGGCAGGGCTTTTGGCATTTTAGATTCCTCCTGGCATAAAAGCAAGAGAGCTAGGTAGGTGTAAAGAATCAGCTGTGGTCACACTGAGTACTTGCAACTACCTTAAACACCAGCAAAATTTGACTGTTATCAATACTTCTCAGTGGAAATAGTAATATGGCACTAAAATATTATTTTAAATCCTCTACAGTTTTCCCTTAAATGTCTTTATTTCAGGTCCATTTATACCACAATTCATTTTCTATTAAATTAGTGCAAATGAGTTCTACTTATTCAACAGTATAAAGATATTACAAAAACTGATGAAACATTGCACTTTGCTACAGTGCATGTCAAAAAAAATTGTTTCATTTCTAGGTATAATATTCTGCGAATACTCTTTCCACCTTTTCCACTATAGCTGTACAGAACGCTTCCTTGGAGAAGGCAAAGGAAGATGGAAGCACATCTCACTCTCTTTAACATCAACATTTTGCAACTTTTGCACTTTTTTCTTTCTCTGGATGGCCTGCTCAACCGGAAGGAATGAAGTTAAACAGAAACAGGATGAGGTGCTAAGGGGCATGGTTTAGTGATTGATAGGAATGGTTGGACTCAATGATCCAGTGGGTCCTTTCCAACCTAGCGATTCTATGAAATATCACCTGCTGAAGTTACAGACACAGCTGATGTAGTAATTTATACAGGTAAAATACATCTAAGGAATAGGGTTAAAAATTATTATTGACGTCAAACCCCTCCACTTGTGAATGCCCAAAGCGAGACATTTTAAAAGATATATTGATAGGTAGAGTTCATTGAAATATCTTTCAAAACCCATAGTATATCGAAAATCAAAGAAGTCTTGGCTTGAGGATATAGTTCACCTATCTTTTATGGGTTTGTCTTATCATTTGCATAGCAAAGGAAAACAATTCAGGGGACAGTTTCATCCCCTCTCTGATGCTTGTAAGGACACACACAATCTGAACAATTCAGCCACTGTTTCACGTTCTCTCTAGTACTTATAAAGACATATGTACAGAATCTGAACTGTAAAACTGAAAGCCGTGCCATACCATAAAGGATGACCATGTAATGTATACATTTCCGAACTCTCCAACATATGCCATGATGCAGAGACCTTGCAGTACTTTATTTTAGAAAATGGAAGTGAAAGGATAAAGTTTGAGAGGGACTTCATATTTTATTTGTATAAGGAATTTTAGATTCTGAAACAGATTCATTACAAACAAGGCCAAAGAATTCAAATTATCCTATTTTTTAAAAGGTTTTTCTGCAGAGGTCAGAAAAGTGGATCATTCTGACCTGTTAACAAAAAGTCTTTCAGGGACATATTGAATATACTTATTAAATTAGAGTAGCTCCAATGCTACACTAAACTCCACCTAGTCTGCAAAAGCCAGGGAAATTATACCTGCCAGAAGTTGCTGCAATACAGTGTACTCTGAGGATGAGGACTAGAGCAGACAGCTAACCCGCTACCATTTTTCTGCACAGAGATTTATCTTACAAGTAAGCAACCTTAGCTGACCCCTTTAGAACTATTTCTAGACTCTTCACTTTAATACAACTGAGTACATGTAATTTAATATTCCTGTGCATGCAGACTTGTTCTTGAACAACTGGATGATAAAAGGCTATTTGGTGTTTCCTTACAGTGACCTTTCTTGCTCTATAGAACACAGGTTTTTTAAAAGATGCCAGATAATAGTGAAAAGGAAACATTTCACACCAGTCTCAACTGCAGTAACTTCTTTATGAAAACCCTTCCTAGCATTTGTGGCTGAGTACCATAGCTCATAGTTGATTTGAGGCTCCTGAAAAGGCATTGCAATAAAAGCCAGAAGAAATGTTTCAAAAACATTATCGGGTGAAAAAGCACATACATAGGCATTGCCACAAACACTTGGTTACACAGGTTTGGGCCATTTCCACAGTGTTTCACAGCAACATGAGGAATTCAAATTTATCCTTAGTGGAGGATGAGAGAACATTTGTTAGAGACTGTTGCCTATGCTTCCAGGTTATCCTACTTCCAGAAATACAAAAGTAGTAACTGAACAATTAATAGAGTACAGCTTCCAGGGATTTTGTGTGTCTGAATTCCCACAGTAGGGATTAACTATTAAGGTTATGAAGAAGGACCTAGCAGCTTCATCCTTGTGAGTTTCTGATAGGACGCGATAAAGCCCCAAAGAGGCTGGCTGAAGTAAACCTCAAAGTTATGAATTGCAAGCAGTATCAGACCTAATGCTCAGGAACGTTCTTTCTTACTTCATGTAAGAATTACCTGACTTCACAAATGGCCAACTTCACCACATCTACCAGAAATGTTAGGACTGTAGCATTTTTAATCATGCTTTATGGGGAAAAAGTTTGAGTTCATAAAACCATGCAAAACTTGATTATTTCTACAAAAGAAGATTCCAAAATACTCTTTGAAGTATCCAAACAGCCCTGGCAAAGTATGCTGCAAATATGCACAAGGGCTGCTTGCCACATCTCAGTTGCATAAAGCTAAATGAAAGCACAAAGTATCAAGCACAAAGTGGGAAGATGAGTTCTGAGAACAGTCTGTCCCAGCAACCAGAAAACTCAACCAACAGGCTTGTGAACATTCATTTAGGGTCAGATTTCAAGTCAAGCAGTATCTTATCCCTCAAATTACTGTGTTGAAATGGAACTTTTGTACAGTTCAATCCAAGTCTGTTGATTTTAACACATAGTATATATCCTCATATCCTTTTTACTTCATCATATATTGCTGCTAGGAACAGACAAAAACATTTGGCCAGGTTTTTTTGCCATTAAAGTTTTATGACATCATTAGGTCTTGACATCCTTAGACAAGAAGTCTAACTGTTGAAGAAAGGCTATGTTGCAGTTGCTACTACTGAACATGTGTCCATATATATTTCCTGATGGCAAATTAAATCCTTCACAGTTGTGAAAAGACAAAAGTTATTGGCATTGTTTCAACAGTTTGCTGGATTTGTAAGATATTTCAAAACCCTCACTGCTTAATTTCCAACTACACTCAGTGGCAAAATACAGACTACTGTCCATCTTTACCACAGATTTTTCACTAGAAAGAAGAGAGAAGGCCTAGAATAGTATTTGCCTTCAGAACAGTGGTGTGAATTAAACTCAGTGGACTGCTGGTATGTAGTGTAAAACACCTTATGATATATATTTATGCACACACACATATATACACATATGTATATATATATATATTTTACATTGTGCTAGTCAGGAAAATAGAGTTGCTGTCACACTCATTTCCACCCACTCCCCAGGATCACATTTTCTCCTACATGCTATTTGACTTTTTTCTCCATACCTTTTGCTTCTGGTGATTATCACCTGATATTTTTATCTTCCTTTTGCAATAACAAGGAAGAAATAATGTAGCAGTGTTGAGAAAGACAATGCAGAGTGGCAAGATGTTCAACCTCTACATAACTTAGTAATTTTTATCTACAATGTTCTATTACTTTGTGTTATGCATAGCTTCTCATGATGCAAAGTAATGGAGAAAACATGCACATAATTACTTTTAATGGATTATATTTACATGATTTGTCTGTAAAACAATAAACTAGAAATGTCTTTGCGAAGGTCACCTTGCTAATGCAGTAACAGAATATGACAGGACCAGCTGCCACCCCTTATTAATACAGAGTAGAACCACAGCTAATAAAATTCACAGTTCTTGGATGGAGGTCTCACCCAGCAAACTGTCATATTTCTATGCACAGACTCACACCTTACCACCTATCAATACAAACCAAGGATTACACTTGTGAAAAAGAACCAAACTCACAAGTGAATCTTCATAAAGGGTTCATTTTAAACAACTGCCTGTAAGAGTTGTTATGGGAATTACTGTGTGCCAGCATTTTACATATAATATGATAACCTTTAAGAATCATCCATTGAAAACACAGATTTAGTTTTGAAAATTTGGTCCAAGGTGTGTGTAAGAAGAACGTAAGTATCGGAGCTACTTTAAGAAAATGAATTTCAAATGTTAATGAAAATCTCAGGAATTAAAATCATTTATAAATAAATCATTGCTTTCAGGAACTAGTATTTGAAAAGATTACTTCTAATTGTTTTTAAAACCTATTTCTTAGTTGATTTATTTGGAGAAAGCAGCTCATTTTTCTCTGGAGGCATTGAAAAATAACAGCTTAATGACAGCTCTACAAAAAGAACCTAATCTGGTAACTGACTTGTATCCTGGATTTTTCTTAGAATTTGACACTCATTGTAAAAATATAGGTTTATTAGAATAAAAACCCCACCAAAAACATCCATGTAAAAGTCTCAGTGGATCAATTGGCAATGCATACAGCTGTACGTTAATGAAAATTATGTCAGAAGCGATTATTTCATTTTCAATAGCATCTATGGAAGTCAACATCTTCAGGGAGATAATATGAGGATGTGTTATTCAAAATATTGTATTGATGCACTGTTGAGACAGAAATTTTAATCCACACAACTCAGAGAGCTTCCTAACTCAAGTCAGGTTCCCATAGCAACTGCTATTATACCACCTTCACATATAAGCAGTGTGCCTTTTCTCACAAAAAAACAGAAGAGATCATATGGCAGACTGTGAAACTCTACCAGGATGTTACTTTTACTACATTTGTAACTCTGATCTACAGTGTATTACTATACTCTTAACTTTTAAAAATACTTTTGCTCTTTCCTAGGAGTTATGTTTTATCTTGAAAGTTTTGTTTTACCTTGTAAGTCTGATTCTGACCTCACTGCTAGCAGTATAAATCAAGACTGAAACAGTAAAACCACAGCAGTTCATATCTCACTGAAACACATAAAACACAGTAACACAAAAAGCTTGTTGGAAACAGGTTTTGTGAGAGTAAGATGTAGCTACCTGGCGATGGTCAAACTTGCTTTCTTTAACACCTATTATTTCAACATCTGCTATTGTGGAAAAATTAAATTCCTCAGAACCAAACAAGACAAGGAAAAAAGTATATTTTTATTTCTAGATATCTGCTGATAAATTCTTAATTGAAAGAGTAAGCTAAATACTAGAAAACGAAAATATTTGCCTTTAAGCCTTCAAAATGATTACATATTACTGCAGAAACCTCCACTAAATACACTAGGATTGCTCATTTTTTTTCCAAATTTATTCTGAAATAATACCTTTTTTCTGAATTTAAGAATTAAAGGTATAAACCATCACATAATTTCACACCATTGTTTTTAAATTTAGTTCTGCTCAGAAAACAGTTGCAACTTCCAAAATCTTGTTCAACAAAACCAACAAAAAATCCAGAGATATTAAGAAGATATTAGAATCCACTTGACACCCCAACAAAAATAGGATTTAAGCATAGCTACTGTGCTTAAAAAAAAAAACAGTGATTTAGCACACTGAAATACAACGGAGTACAGAGGTTTAAAGAAGTGAAGGTATACCGCTCCCACTGAAACAAGGACACGTCAGAAAATTCACAGGCTATGATAAATGAGCTTATTGACTGTGTGTGAGTATGATCAGTGGTACTCATAGACTGTTAAGAGATTGTATCATAGAATTGCCTGGTTGGAAAAGACCTGTGAGATCATCAAGTCCAAGCATACCTGTCCGCTACTACACCATATCCCTTAGCCCCTCATCTACCTGTCTTTTAAATACCTCCAGGGCCAGTGACTCAATCACTTCCCTGGGCAGCCTCTTCTAGTGCTCGATATCACTTCCAGTGAAGAAATTTTTCCTAACGCCTAATCTAAACTTACCATTTTGCAACTTGAGGCCATTTCCTCTCATTGTATCATGTGGCAAAATAGACTAACATCCAGCTCTCTACAATCTCCTTTCAGGTAGTTGTAGAGAGCAATAAGGTCTCCCCTTCGCCTCCTCTTCTCCAGGTTAGGCAACTCCAGTTCTCCTCAACCATCTTTCATAATGCTTGACCTCTAGACCCTTCAACAGCTTCATTGCCCTTCTCTGGACATGCTCCAGCATTCCAATATCCTTCTTTTAATGAGGGGCCCAAAACCAAACACAGGATTCAAGTAGTTGCCTCATCAATGCCAAGTACAGGGCTACAATTACTTCCCTGGACCTGCTGGCCACACTGTTTCTGATACAAGCCAAGATGCTATTGGCCTTCTTGGCCACCTGAGCACACGATTGGCTCATGTTCAGTCTGCTGTCAATCAACACCACCAGGTCCTTCTCTGCCAGGCAGACAGCTTTCCAGCCATTCTTCCCCAAGCCTGTAGGACTGCACGGTGTTGTTATGCCCCAAGTGCAGGATGCTCAGTACAACCAATATAAGCTTTTTTTGTTATTCAGATACTTACATAGGAAAAAAAGTGGTTTGAACAATAGCAAAGTAGTAGCACTTTCAATGTTATTATCAAAGTTTTCAATTTCTAGCTAAGAGGAATTGAATTATCAGACATCAGCAGAGTAAGTGGTACAAATAAACCCCATTTTCTTCTCAGCATCAGAAACTGTCTCTCTCTAAATCCACAGAAAATATTTACAATGTAAAGCTATGTTAGGACCACAGTGACTATGGTATAAAGTTATTGTATTATATATATATGTTATTGTATCATAAATATATATTATATTATTAGATGACCATTGTTCTTTTCCCAAAAGTTAAAAATCAGACTTAAATTTGAGCTGAACTGTGTACTTCAGAACCCATATCTGTAAAATTAAAAACATTATACTGAATCATCTTACTAGAGTGTTATTTATGTGAGCTCACCAGTGTTTGCAGCTCTCAAGAAAGCTGTCTCAGAGCACAGATCTAGTCACAATTCTGCAGACTGTTCTGTGGGCCAGCACAACTCTTACATGTACTGCAATTTACACAACCTCATCTTTCTGTATCAGGTGTTCAGTGAACATCCTCCAGTTGTTGGTCTTTAGTCTGCAGAGGTCTTTTCCAAAGACTAACCTTCACTGCAATAAACCAATCCCAAAACAAAACTGGTAGAATATAGTTTCACATGGGTTTTGTGTTTGTAATTTGTTGTGGTTTCTTTGGGGTTTTTTTTTTAAACAGTATGAAAAATGTATTTGAGGTCTAGTAAGCTCTCTGTCTTTTTAAGGAAACAAGTGAAAATATATCAGGCTATCACTAAGCCATATGAAATTGTGTGCTGTCTTGTCTTTTCCCATATATTTGCTGATCACAGAAACACTCACTCTCCCTTTCTCATTTCCTCTCTTTGTGCATATGCCAAATGCTGGCACGCAGGCTGCCCAAAGGGAATAGTATATCATCTCCAGAAAGCTGTTAACGAAAGGCGGCTGAGCATGTACTTTGCCATTATTATGACAGCTTTCTCTAAAACAGAAGAGACAAGCAGAAGTGGGGCAGGGGGAGAGGGTGAAGTGCACAGCTCTTGTTTCCACTACATATGTCTACTGTTCACTCCTAAATATTAAGCGTAGTATAACCTAGAATACAGACAACTAACAAAGCACAGAGCACTGCAGTAATTTAGTCTGCTGTAGCTGGATATGTCCACTTTTACTGCTGACAATTACCAACAATCTTCCCTACAGACTTCTGAATAATTAACTTCAGTCAAAATACACAAGAACCTCTCAGCTCTTCCCCACCTCTGAACTGTGGGATAATTTGGATATGATTTGCAGATAATTCCTGTATTTCAAGAAACAGTAAGCTACAGCAAGATTCCATTTGCTTTGTTGCTTGACATGGCCAAACTGGATCAAATACAATTATCAAGATTTGCCATGTTATTTAGTTATATTATTTCTCCTTAATTCTTCTCCTTCATTATATTCCCACCTCATGGAATATTAGCCTGGAACTATTTGAAAACATAATTTTCATAAATATTTTGAATAAAATATTAATGACTTATTGTTTCCATTAGCTGCTTGAGTATTTTCCCCAGAGTGCCCACTGCAGCCTTGAAATACTCAAGAACTCTTTCCACTCTTATGTTGCCTATCACAGCTATTCTCTGCTCCTTTCTCAACACTACAGCAACCTCATTAGTCTGTGGTATTGCCTGCCCTCTTTCTTTCTTTAATAGGTCCCAAAGAGATATTTATTTTTAATTTCCTTTCTACCTCTTGCATAATTAAACAAGAGAACCTACGTCTTCCATTCTGTGGTTCAATGAAACGAAGAATAGCAAAAGTACATTATTTCTCTGCCGTTAATACTCACATATTTGTATTGAAAGTCTTTTTAAAAGTGGGTTTATATCTAAGTTTGATCTGATTGGGTCCATCTGCTATTTCTCTACCATTTGCCAAAGAAACCCCAAGTTATTTGCATCTTTTATGACTAACTTCAATGAAAGGATTTCCCTGATTTGGAATAGAGTATCCAATCAGAAGAGCAGAGCTGGTCTTAAAGACAAGACAAAGCACTTCACCCTCTCGTTAAGACACCAAGGGAAGGCCAGGTCTCTCCCCCACAGGAACCCAGGTGGGTCATGGAGGTCGACGTCCTTTGCAGGTCACTAACCTTCATACTAACATCTATCTTATGATCACTGTCTTTCTCTTTTGTGGCCTTGGCACAAATTTTTATTTTGTTCAGAAATAAAATCTAGGACAATATCTAGATCTGGATTTCTTTTACTTAATGAGAGTCTTCCAGTTAGCTCACATATAAATCAAACCAGTTTAAAAAAAAAAAATACTTCAGATATTGCCAAAGGCTTGATTTTAAAACATCACACTGCATCACTGACTTTTTATGCTTGTTTATTAATCCAGTAGTAATACGAAGATAGCTATCAAATGGCAGAAAAAATACAGCCAGATGCCAACAGTGATCTCTGCACAAAGAATGCATCAGACTGGTAATATCATGTGCCTTTTTCTTTCCTTTTTTTAATCTTACTGGCTGCCAATAATTGCAACATTTGAAAGTTCTATAGGAAAGGGAGAGGGTGGAGGCAACACACCTGAGCAGAGAACTTGGTATGATGAAAGAACTCAAGAACAGACTGAGTCACATACCTACAAGGGTTCACATACTGCTTCATCCAATTTGGCTCCTCAATCAAGGATACTTTTTTCTTCTTGAATGACATGGGTTACACTTGTAGCATATGACCAACTTTCTGAGGTTTTTTTTCGTTTTGAACCATCTCTCCATTTCTAGAAGGTAAATTTGAGGCCATTTTCTTACACACTCTTCCCATATTACTCTAGTATTGAAGATACAGAAGGATTCATGCTGTGGTTTTATGATATTAATCCTTACTAATAGAGATCTTTTTTACATATCCTTCATGTCATCATGAAACACCAACTTCTTTACTTCCAAAAAAGTTATGTGATTCCTCATAAAATGCAGGTGAAACAATTAAATGATTCATCCAGAGCCACATCTGTGCTGTCCTTGTCATAAAACAGATACTACCAGAAATTAAATTCACCATCACTGGCTCCAAACTTCAACAGCAGAAGTTTTCCCCATAGGCAACTGAGGAATCGTATACACACATATATTTGCATGTATTTTTAATATATGCATATGAACTCATGTATATAAATCTGCACTATTCAATAAGAGGGAAATATTGGCTTACAATTAGAAAAGGGATTGAGAGAACAAGCATTAAGGCATAAAGAAAGGGAATATATCAAGAGGATGCATGTATGAATTTCTAACAGGCACCAGTACATATTGTTACCAGATTACATACTACATCTTACATTATGCTTCTGGAAATTACAATTTGTTCTGTCTTAGCTCTGTTGATACTACTATTCTACTATTAGCATTAGTATTATATGAGATTGTAAGATCTCGTATACTTAGAATCAACTTCAAACTATTAATAGCAAAGACAGCTTTTGCAAAAGAACTTCCTTGAATTCACATTTTTAGTTATACAGATAAACACTTCTAGATTTTTCTTAGTATTTAATTAAGAAAATTGACTGAAGCTAATTATTTCTAAGTTATTTTTACTACTTTAAATATTTTATTGAAACAAGGAAATCTATTTCATCAATTTTTTCTGCTACAAAACATAGCAGAACACCTTCACAGTCCCAAGCTTCCTGCAGGATACATCGAGTATGTCCAAACTGGGGTATGACTTGTTGCCATTCTCCCCTCAATCCCACAAGCATTACACAGTAATAAAATTCACGTGGAGAATTTTTTTACTCCAGTAGATTTCTCAAGGCACAAAATATGATGTGCCCTGGATATTAATTGCTTCTCTTCTTGCCACTCATTTTCATGCTGCCTGCACATACAGAAGAAGTGGGATTCCAGCATTGTAGTTTCCTTGTTGTCCCTTGCCACTTTGCAAAAATCCTTTACATAGAAAGTGACATGAAGGAGAAATGGAGCACAAACCAAAATAGTATGTAATAATTCAACACAGTGAAGCTTATTCAGACTATTTTTTTTTTCTTTTCCCTTTGGTAAAATTTCTTTCAAAACTTTCTAAAATCACTGCTCCAACAAACTAGTAGCCTGTAGCTATTTCTCGCCTGACATTCTGGAGCTCTCTTATAGAATTTGATTCCTTGATGCCATTATTTAGTAATTATCCACCCTTGACTTAACACAAAGAAAATGAGCTTAAATGATTGTAACAGATCAGTATTTTATGGCAGAATTATGAACGAGCAGGCCCACATCGTAGAATCCTTTGGTTGGAAAAGACCTGTGAGATCATCAAGTCCAAGCATACCTGTCCACTACTACACTATATCCCTTAGCCCCTCATCTACCTGTCTTTTAAATACCTCCAAGGGCAGTGACTCAATCACTTCCCTGGGCAGCCTCTTCCAGTGCTTGATAAAACTTCCAGTGAAGAAATCTTTCCTAATGCCTAATCTAAACTTACCATTTTGCAACTTGAGGCCATTTCCTCTCATTGTATCATGTGGCAAAAAAGACTAACATCCAGCTCTCTACAATCTCCTTTCAGGTAGTTGTAGAGAGCAGTAAAGTCTCCCCTTCATCTCCTCTTCTCCAGAGTAGGTAACTCCAGCTCCCCTCAAACACCTCTCATAATGCTTGACCTCCAGACCCTTCAACAGCCTCCTTGCCTTTCTCTGGACAAGCTCCAGCATCCCAGTATCCTTCTTACAATGAGAGGCCCAAAACCAAACACAGGATTCAAGGAGCTGTCTCATCAATCATAGAACCATAGAACAACCAGGTTGGAAGAGACTCACCGGATCATCGAGTCCAACCATTCCTATCGAACACTAAACCATGCCCCTCAGCACCTCATCTGCCAGCTCCCTCAATACCCTTGGGTGAATCCCTTCCAGCCCCATAGACTTGTGGGTGTCTAGTTGGGCAAGCAAGGCTCTGACCACCTCCTCTTGGACCATGGGAGCCTCGTTTTGCTCCTCTAGTTTTGGGGTTTGTAGACAGAGGGAACAACTTTCTTTACAATTAAAGACTGAGGCCAAGAAGGCATTAAGTACCTCAGACTTTTCCTCATCCCCTGTCACTGTTGTTCCTTCTGCGTCCAATAGGGACTGTATGGTCTCCCTAGTCCTCCTTTTATTATTTATATATTTATAGAAAGATTTTTTTGTTATCTTTCACAGACTTAGCCAACCTGATTTCTAGTTGAGCCTTAGCCCCTCTGATTTTTTTCTCTACACAATCTCACTTCCCTCCTGTAGTCAAACCAAGAGGTCTGTCCCCTCTTCCAGAGCCCATAAACATTCCTCTTGTTCTTAATATCACTCAAGATCTCACTGTTCAACTAAGCTGGTTTTCTCCCCTGCCGGCCTTTTTTCTTTAACATGGGGATGGTTTTCTCCTGAGCTGCTAGGATCTCCTTTTTGAAGAGCTCCCAGCCCTCATGGGCTCCCTTGTCCTTAAGTACTGTCTCCCATGAGACTTTGCCAACCAGCCTTCTGAAGAGTTCAAAGTCTGCCCTCTGGAAATTTAATGCTATTGTCCTGCTAACCACCCTCTTCACTTCTCCTAGAACAGTAAACCCTATTATCTTGTGATCACTTAGTCCTAGGCATCCTCCTAATGCCACATGCTGAGTATAGGGCTAAAATTACTTTCTGGACCTCCTGGCCACATTGTTTCTGATACAAGTCAATATGCCATTGGCCTCCTTGGCCACCTTGGCACATCTCTGGCTCATGTTCAGTCAGCTGTCAATCAACACCCCAGGTCCTTCTCCACCAGGCAGCTTTCTAACCACTCTTGCCAAGCCTGTAGGGCTGCATTGGGTTGTTGTGCCCCAAGTGCAGGACTCTGCATTTGGCCTTGTTAAACCTCATCCTGTTGGACTCAGCCCATCAATCCAGCCTGTTCAGATCCCTTTGCAGAGCCTTCATACCCTCAAGCAGAGCAACACTTCCTTCCAGCTTAGTGTCATTCACAAACGTACTAACGGTACATTCAATCCTCTCATCCACATTTATTGATAAAGATACTGAACAGAACTGGATCCAGTCCTGAGGGACACCACTTACGACTGGCCTTCATCTGGAATTAACTCCATTTACCACCACTCTTTGAACTCAGCCATCCAGCCGGTTTTTAATCCAGCAGGGTGTGCGCCTGTCCAGGCCAGTGGTATACAGTTTCTCAAGCAGAATACTATGAGAAATGGCGTCAAAGGCTTTACTGAAGTCCAGACACACTATGTCCACAGCTTTTCCCTCATCAGTTAAGCAGGTCACCTTGTCATAGAAGATCAGGTTAGTTTGGTAGGACCTGCCCTTCATAAGCCCATGCTGACTGGGCCTGGTCATCCAATTGTCTTGTGTGTCCTCTGTGATAGCACTCAAGATGATCTGCCCCATGACTTTCCCTGGCACTGAGGTCAGACTGATAGGCCTATAGTTTTCCAGTTCCTCCCTCCTGCCCTTTTTGTACATGGGTGCAACATCAGCCAGCCTCCAGTCAAGTGGAACTTCCTTAGTCAACCAAGACTGATGAAAGATGAAGGAAAGTTATTTGGGAAGCACATCTGCCAGCTCCTTCAGTATCCTTGGGTGGGCCCATCTGGCCCCATAGACACAACTCCCTATAGGAATGATATTGGTACAGATGTGCTGGTGAACTTGTGATGGACTCCCTTCATATGAGTGAAAGAAACCAAATACTTGATGAGTGCATCCTTCAGCAGAATTTGTTCACCATTTATCTTGGTTTGAGCCATTTCTAAAAGAAATTTTGCCTGAAAGTTAAACCATGTACTTTCTGTTCTTGTTTTGACCTTTCAATTACCTTCAGTTTCACAAAACATAATTTTCACTGTAACAGAAACTGATTTGAAACACTGATGAAGGACTTTGTCTTCCTGCCTCCAAAAGAGTAATACTGTAACCTTGATACAAGCTTATCAAAAAAAAAAAAAAAAAAAAAAAAAAACCACTTTTGCATTCAAAAGTAAGTACTATATTTTGTGGATACCAATACAAAAAAATTAGAGAAATTATGCATATATTTGTTTGTTCTTCCATTGGAGATTGTAAACACCCTGAGGCAGCTCATTTTTACTGTGTTTGCTGTCAAGAAGCGATGAAGTGCAAATGGAAGCCAATTGAACTTAGCAATTTGTTTACCCAGGAAGACAACAGCTGGAGAAAAACGGACTGTTTTAATAATTAGCCAGTCAGATTAGATAAGGGACAAACTGGTGTATGATCTCGCATTTTAATAAGGAGACTTCCTTTGGGGGATTATAGAGAATTAGTAATTACCTTCCTTCAGAATCAAGGAATTTACCTTATCTAAAGAAGCTGGAAATTATGAACAGTCCAAAATATCTCTCTTTGTATTTTTTTTTCCAAATCTATAGACAGCACAGACTTGAGTGGTTTTTACTTCAATGTTCAGAAACCACTAATCCCCATCTTCTCAAAAAGCAAAGCATCATAGACTAGAAACTGTTTAATGATTAGATAATAGGTATCTGGAGAATTTAAGATTTGTGTTATCAACCATGTATTACTTTGATACTTTCTTCAAAATTATCTCCTGGGAATTCTTAATGTTGAATAAAACTTTAGTAATATATAACAACTTACCCAAATAGAAACAGTGATGAATTCTAATATGTCGTGCAGCTCAATTATCCACTACCCACTGGTACATATAAGGGACAGAAAATTCAACCTCCAACTTGCAGAACAGCTTGAACTCCCCTCACAGACAGGTCAGTAGATTTTTCATGTTCAGTGTGTTCAACAGAAATTGGTTCTACAAGACATTATTTTAGACCTTTGGCTAAAGTAACATTTCCTTTATATGCAGTTAGAAAAAAACAGAACTAGAGACACAAAGACCTGAAATGCAGACAGAGGAGGCTGTAGAAATTACCACAGGATGACCATTTTGAAAAATTTCTTTTTCCCCTGTATAACAATATGCTTTGTATTGATTTATCCAAGAAATAGTGACTCATGATTACATCATCTGTGTTTACAGAAAAGAAGCCAAAGAAACAATATAATTTTGCCAGTTTTGGGGAAAGAGTTGCATAATTCGTACTAATTAAAATCTGTGATTACACAGAAGAATTTGTAGCTGATAGTTGGTTGCTAAACCGCTATCTCTACAATTTGATTGCTACAATCTGTCACACAGCACAGACAACAGGTCTTCATGATATTTACAGCTAAAGTAATTCCAGCAAAACTTTTTTTAAAGTTGCCTCTGGCTTAAATGCTGTAACTCTGCACTGGTGAGGCTGCACCTTGAATACTGTGTTCAGTTTTGGACTCCTCACTATAAGACACTGAGTTTCTGGAGCATGTGTAGAGAAGAGCGACAAAACTGGTAAAGGGGCTGGAGAACAAGTCTTAGGAGGAGCAACTGAGGGAACTGGGATTGTTCAGCCTGGAGAAGAGAAGGCTGAGAGAAGACCTTATTGTTTTCTACAACTACCTGAAAGGAGGTTGCAGAAACGTAAGTGTTGGTCTGTTCTCCCAAATGACAGGTGATAGGACAAGACAGTATGGCATCAAGCTGCATCAGGGGAAGGTTAGATTGGACATTAGGAAAAATATCTACACAGAAAGGATTATCAAGCACTCGGACAGGCTGCCCAGGGAAGCGGTTGAATCATTGTCCCTGAAGGTGTTTAAAAAGTGGGTGGGTGAGGTGCGTGGGGACATAAATTAGCAGTAGATGGGTTTGGTTGGAGTTGATAACCTCTAAGGTATTTTCCAACCTAATGATTCTATGATACAATAATCTCATTTTTTCCTTTTAATTACCAAGCTTGTTAAATATGTCCTACAGAAAGGGCATGGTTTTTTTCTGCTGATAAGTCAGTGCCATATTTAAACAAATTAATACATTTTTACTTAAAACTTCTAAAAGGTGAAAAGACTAGCCCAAAGCTTACATCAAACAACTCCTTGCACAGCCTTGAGTTCTCTTCAGCTAAGTCCATGTTCCTTCTGTGACCATTTTCTGTGAGTAAATGGAAAGAGGTAGGAGCAACGCTGACAAAAAAAAAAAACAAAAAAAAAACAGAAAAAAAAAAAACCCTAATGCAACATATTCTTGAAAGTTAATTTTTGAATGTGCCATGGAATAATTTGCACCAGAATCTTGGGTTTATGAAGCAAACTTCCATTCCACTCTTTACTGGTATTTACTATTATTAGGGAGTCTGAGAACATTGAATCCTCATTTCTCTGCAGATCAAGAACTACTTTGAAAATAATTAAAAATACAAACAAGCTAACATGTTCAAGGTTAATTTTAAGCTGAAAAGAGGGCAAATAAACAAAATCCATTGTGTTCACCAGTGTCTCTAGCTGATATCAAATATTTCATGACCACTTCTAAAAGCAAAGATGTAATTTTAACATCAACCCAAGTGTAACCTCCTGTTCCCACATTGAAATACTAAAAGCGTTTCTATTCAACCAAGCAGAAAATATCAAAAAGCACCAAACTAAGTTTAACAAGGCACCTATGTTCCAGAATTTCTAGAATTTACTATTTAGCGTATTCAGAGATTCATTTTCCAGATTTATGTAAATACTACTTTTCACCTCATTAGGATCAATTAAACCATGTTTTCATATTTACACAGAACAAATTTCAAAGAAAAACAAAGACTGTTTAAAGGAGCTTTTAAGTTTGTGTAATTGATAAGTCCTCAGATTTCTAGAAAACTAATTAAGAGAGATAAACTTTTGGTAAATAAATGATAAGATGTGAAAATTGTGAAACATGAAGCAAACCAAAGTTTCAAGTGTTAATTCAGTTCCAACTGAATTATTCATTATGAATCACTCTTGTGAAGTTAGTCCCCTCTTATCACAAGTTCTCCAGGAGTTCACCATAATTTTATTCAAACATTCATTACCTGCCAGTGTTTGCTGAATATTTTATGTCAACAAAATTCCAGTCCCTGGGATGCTTGTAAAATCTTCGCCTCAGTACCACACTACTTTGTTATTTCTAGGGTGTTTGGCCAACTTAATTATATAACAATGTTTCTAGTGCTCTGATTGGATGACTGAAACGGTTTAAACAAGAGAATAAAGGTGAACACTGAATACCAAATAACGAAGCACCACAGCAGATTTTTGGACAAAAAATTCAAGCAAGTATTTAAGGCACAGGGACAAGAGTGGAATATTTGTGTTTAAATCTAATTACTGCCTCACTTGAGAGTAATTTGTTACTTGTATTTCTGTCCACTTCTTTACTTGACTTGTTAATGATCTCAGAGATGCATTTTCAAAAATGTTTACATATCTAAAGATGAAAACAGGGTCAAGAAAGGACTTATGCATGCACATAAATCCCTCGATTTAAAGGTGGTTTTGAAAAACCCATTTTGATGCTCTTTTACATAACTGGGCAGCTAAACAAAGCTTAAAGATTTGAAGTTTTTGTGCATTCTACACGTCTTTGACTAAAATATTCATATTAATAACAGGTCTTTTAAGTTTATTTGGATAATTCAGTTAGCTTATGCATAGACAGGATAAACTCTCCATCTTGACCCACTATAGATTGACACAGAGCTAAAAAAAGGGAGAATATAATTCTGCCTAAACTACAGATAGAGTACAGCAGTTCAGTTCATTGTCTTTAACTGGACAGGGATTTGACTAGGAGTCAGAGTACTGGTGCATTTCTACTGTTACTTTAAAATCAAACGCTAAAAATAAGTTGAAAGGATAAACTGGAAGATTCTCACTACATGAGACTTATTTTGAATATGCAATAATCTATGCCTTTGATGGAAAAATCAATCTTTATCTGCTAGATAAAAATAAACTTAACGGAACTGCAGTAGGCATCATTTGAAAAGATTATGAGGCTGCTCTTTGTTTCCCTCAAGGTATTCTTAAACGTAAGACTAATTCTACATGGAAATAGCATTTATGGTAACTGTTTCTCCAGTGACATGACAGCTGGACTAAAAGGCACACTTTACCAAATGAGGCATACATGCGAAATTAAAGCAAAACCCAATACAGACATTTCAAGTTTGCCTAAGACTTTGCAGCAATGCATGCATTAACACATTCTTACATTTGTCTGAAATTCTAAGTAGTAGCAATTGGCTATGAAGATATTGAAAGGGAATGCATTCAGCATTTCACTTTATCTCCTTAAATATAGGTCATCATTCTAATGTTACATAAGCCCATCTGAAAACCTCAGTCACAAGCTCCTAAAACCAGGCAGAACATCAAACTAGCAGAATAAACATGTAAGTCAGAAATACAGTACTGGATTTGTATCATAACATTAAATAATAAAGCTTGCAAGCAGACACCTACATTTTCCAGCAAATGTTGACATGTTTTGATTTATTTCTGATTAATATTCAAAGCAAAGGAAAGATTTTAAGATATATATTTTACTATAAATTAGTTTTATCTAATGCTGGGACACTATACCTCAATACACTGAAAAACTACTGAGCGTTAAATATAAGCTATACCTGTAATATTGAACGTGCAATGTAAAATGAGTAGTATTAATTAATAATATATATAATAATATAATAATTTATATAAATTATATAATTATATTAAATTATATATAAAATATAAATTAATTAATAACAACTACTTTAGAATAAAAACCTAAGCAAAAAGGGTCAAGATAGAGAAACAATCTAAATATTTCAGCAACATCAAAATGAAACAAGTTTGCAGCATCTACTTTTGACTTTTTATGCGGTACTGTGACTGATTTCAGTTAAATTAAACCACATTTTCTAAGGATTCTTCTTAAGCTAAGCCAGCACAGACAGCAAACTTAAAAATCAAACAACATCATAAAAGGATGAAAAAGGAACATCTGGAGCTCAATTCCAGGGATATCTGCAATCCAAACGCCTCATTGCATCCAAATAGTATATTGTTAAGGCACTCTACAAACAGAGAAGTAGGAAATGAGACAACTCGAAGTTAGAAGTCATTAAAGCATTACTTGAAAGTAACCAGCATTACTAGTTTAATAGAACTTCTGCAGACACTGACCTTCCACACAAAATCAGTGTTACATATCAAATTACTATTCAGAAAACCTAACTAATAATGTACAAATATTTATTAGAAACCAGTAAGGCATCAACATGGGGGTACTTATAATCATTAGAAGAATTCCTGTGTAGCAGAGTCAAAAACAAAGTTTTCTGCAAGGTCAATGTGTGAGAGCCACATTGCTGTGAAAGTTGTCAGTGGGATTTTAACAGCAAGAAAGAAGAAAATCCTACTTTTTCTACTATATTTGGAAGCTGAAGATATTTGCATAAATGGAAAAAAAAGTGTCTGCATGTGCATTAAAGAACAGGAATTAAAATAATTGTCATACAAGAGAGCGAAACGAACACAGGGACAGCAAGAGAATGATGCAAAAGGAAAATAAATGTTAACATTGCAGAAAACTGCAGAGAAACACAAAGCCTCAAAACAGCCACTGGGAAGAAAAGAGGAAGTTCTTCAGTGTGATGAAAAATCATAAAAGATTAATTTTTTACACTAGAAAAATCACACGCCACGTACTGAGAGCACTAACTGGAGTAATAAGTAGAAATTCAAATAGACATGCAAGAAATTAAAATGAATCAGACATTCCTGTTTATAGAAAAGGCTGAACATACCATTCCTCACCACAAGAAGGATGTTGAGGCTCTGGAGCAAGTCCAGAGAAGAGCAATAAAGCTGGTGAAGGGGCTGGAGAACAGGCCTTATGAGGAACAGTTGAGAGAGCTGGGGTTGTTTAGCCTGGAGAAGAGGAGGCTGAGAGGAGACCTCATTGCTCTCTACAACTACCTGAAAGGAAGTTGTGCAGAGGAGGGTGCTGGCCTCTTCTCCCAGGTGACAGTCGACAGGACAAGAGGGAATGGCCTCAAGCTGCACCAAGGGAGGTTCAGATTTAACATCAGGAAAAAAATTTTCACAGAAAGGGTCATTGGACAGTGGAACAGGCTGCCCAGGGAGGTAGTTGAGTCACCATACCTGGCTGTGTTTTAAGGACAGGTGGATGAGGTGCTGAGAGACATGGTTTAGTGATTGATAAGAATGGTTGGACTCAGTCTAGTGGGTCCTTTCCAACCTAGTGATTCTGTGATTTCATTGGTGTTGAATGCTGTGCTCATTAACAAATGGAGCTGATTTTCCTTCTGTTTATAATTAACAATCTCTGTATTTCCCAGGGTTGTACAAATCACATCAAAGTGTGAATGACAGATGAATATGGATTGATACAAGTTGACAGCATGACTCATTCTGCTTCCATAATGTTATTTTTTTTCTCTGAAGGGAGTTTAATCATAAGATCTTTTAAAAACAGAGAAAAAGAAACTCTAAATAAATTATAAAACCTAACATGTTGTGGAGGTTTTAATACACTTACTTAATTTCTCACTGTCTTTTATCACAGGACACTGTAAATATAAAGAAATTACAAAAAAACATACAAAACTTAAATAAAGATGTTATTAAACACAACACAATGGATTTTTCTTACTATTCTTTCTTCATATTTATAGAGCCCTATAATAAATGGCAGTAAATAAAGGTTTTTATATAAATACAGACAGAAATATCATTAGGAAGGATGTTTTAAAGGGTGGTGAGCTTAAATGTAAACCACCGTACTTTTCCATGTACTATAACCATCACCCACCAACCACTTCGTCCTGAGTGACTACCCATAATCATTATATTTTCAAACTTGTGTGAGTTCATTTACTTCTCAACCTTTTCATACAGGCCACTAAACAATGCATCCCAAATGATTAGGGCATCCATAGCCAATTGGCTTCACTTGTCAGAAAAAAGTGAATATTCCTTTCCTACTTCGACTTTGCAACAGTCCCTGGCTCAACATACTATAATCTGCTCATTTCAGATGTGATAAGAACAGTATAGTCAACCATATGTGCCTAATTATTTATTCCTAACATTTGCATAAAGATTATCACCTTTCCTCATTTCAGCACTGTTTGCTATGCTCGCAGATCTATACCATCTCTGGACAATGCCAGCGTGAACACCACCTTCTAACATTCATTTTGTTATTCTTTCAGATACTTCATTTATTTTTGTCTAGACTGATTATTAAATAAGGAAAATATTTAGTTGTAAATAAATGGGTTTACAAAAGAAAAGAATTGGAATTAATATAAAATATTATCCCAAATCTGCAGTAGTGATTGGCTACAAACATTAGTGTTGCTCTAAGTATTCTTGCAGATGTTTAACATCATGACTACATTAACTACAAACAAGTTCTTCGCTCTTAAAAACTAGGGTTGCAACTCAACAAAGGAGTGTCAACACTTTTGCTAGGGAATTTTCTTGTAGTGAAGAAAAGGGAATTTGCCTAGGGTATTAACTTCCTTTATGGCATGAAAAAGGAGATCTGGATGACTACCATTGATTAGATGCCTAATTTTACATAGTTTAAGTGGGATAAACCCATTCTAAAACTTGTACTTACAAGCAGTAACTTCCATTTGCAGCCACTAAAATAATTGCTTGAGTTCAACATGTTATGGCAGTTACTTATTAAATTGCCTGAAATAATTATTTTTTCAGGCATTGTTTTGTCCCAAATGACCCTCATTAAATTCAGTAACAGATTTATTATTGACTCAGATGGGAGAAGTTACACCATGGATATTATTTTCATTGTCTAAAACTTCTTTACAAAATACACTGGAGAAAGAAGTGGAGTCTTCCTTTTCAGACAATGAAAATACATGGCTTTAATTCCTGTTTGAAGTATATCCAGTATTATCCCCATAAAATCCAGTAACTTCTGGTATCTAATTGCATTTGCAGTCTTTTCAAGGAGTCACGTACCTCACCACAAAAGATTAAATGCAACCTCCATTTTATGTCCACATGCCACAATTTCTTGCACTTCTATCCCATCTGTCACAAATGTATGACCCTTATGAGAATCTACGTATTTTTTAACTTCCTCTATCACACTACTTAAATACATGCCAGAAAGTATTTCCGCCACATTTCACGATGTTGCATTTAAATTTCATTTAGTCTCCCCTTTTCTCTTGTATTTTACGAATTGGAATAACTAGAAATACTCAGTTGATGTGTAAAGCTTACACATCCGACCTAAGCACTGAATTTGCAGTAAATCTAAATCTTTGTGGATTCTACAATGTCTTTTCTAAGACAGAATGAGACACCTATATATAGTATTCAAGGTGCCAAGATACCACTGATTTATATAACAGCCCACTGCTTTAGGGGTTAATTTGCAATTTATTAATAAAATGTAACACCTTCTGTGAATTCAACCAACAATAAGAAATGAGCAGATACACTTACTGAATTATATAAAGTACTGCCAGCATATTTTTTCCTCAGTGGTTACAGATAATTGAATTAGGCTATTAAACAGTAATTTATCAAGCACACAACTTGAAAATACACAGAAAGACAGAATAAGTTTTTAACATGAACATTACGGCTGAGATTTTTCAAAAACAATCAAGTATTTTTCCAGTCCCATGGAAACTGATAGCAAAGCTCCTATTGATTTCAACTCTTAACAGGAGAAAAAGTCTCTTAAAATTCCACAAAAGTCTTTAACACGGCTTTAGCAAGATTTATTTAAACTGTTAGTTCATCATCAATCCTCATAGAGAGTTGCAGACATTCCTGTTTTAAAGCAGCTCCTTTAAATTAGATTGCATAGAGATCAAAGCACTGTAACGAATACCTCTGAAAAACTGAAAAACTTTAATAACCGTTCTTGTTTCGAGATGACCTTCCACCAATTTCACACTACATCATGTTTTCCCTCTTCTTCAGCTTTAAACTAATGGTGAAGCAAAGGAAGCAAAAGCAGAATAACCAGTGTCATCAGCACAAGTTTTGTTGTGCTTCATGCTCAAGTGCACGTCACTGATATTAACCAACAGCCTTTGCCCTCACTGGAGCGTACTTAGAGCAAGCAAGCTTTATATTGAAAAAAAAAAGTCCTCTTCTAACACTTACAGTGGTCTGATCAGAAAACAAGAAACATGTAGCACAGTCAGGTCACACAAACAGAGAAAAATCTAGGCCAAGCTTCCCCTTTTGGCTATCTTCCTCCATAGATAAAGGCCAAGGTTACAGTTACTTGCAAAAAATCATCAGCTACAAAGAAAAGAATACTTTTTTTCTAACAAACAGATGCATCAGTTAAGCTGTCAGAGGCTCCCTACTTCCTTGCTGCCACCTATAAGTAATTTGGTTTCAAGGTCAGTGAATATGACCAGTACCCTCTCAATAGCTGTCTGCACGTACATAAGAGCTAATACACACGTAGTATCACAGAGACCTCAGACTAACTGTACATGCAGAAATTCTACTTTGCAGACTTCACAATGTCAGCCTAATGCATCCAGTACACACTACATCCACTGCATGTGAGCAGACCAGAAATGAACTATCATGGAGCAATAGAATGGCCATACACAGCAATGGCAAGGAATGTTGAAATTAACCATGTATCAAAAAACTACTCATGCACAGTACATCACTGGATTCCTACTCTCCTCAGGGGAAAAAAAAAAAAGCATTTATTATTCTTTACAAATCATTCAAGCAGACTTGCATTATAAGACAAGTAAATGGCTATAAAACATCAACTGCACCACTATCTTTCACAAAATGTGTCTGAGCATACCACAACGCAAAATGCATTGGATAAGGGAAAATAAAACAACTTATGATAGAAGGAAAATTAAATGGTCTGATTATTCTTTTCCTGCCCATTTCCTCATCAGCTATATTTCACAATACACCAGCAATCTTATTGACTATATATTTAGTGTATTACACTGCTTTTATGTAGATAGAAGAGAGTAGTAGAAAAGATCTCTTATTTTTAGCATTACATTATATACTCTCAAAATCATAGTTCCTACATTCAGGTGTGAATAGGTTCTCCTGCCTTCCTCCTACACTAGAAAAAATTCTCTGAAGAGATGCAGAAAGGAAGTAGAGCCAGGGCACTATGTCTGGTGTCTGCAGTTACACTGCTCAACTCAGACAGAATGGAGATGCTGTCTATGACAAAAGGGGCTTATGAACATAAAGCACTGTTTTCAGAGCACTGTATGAAACAGGGGTGTTACAATATTTCTTGCTATCCTAGCTGACAGCAACATTACTTTTATTCTAAAATAATAGTTGAGGGACACCACACTTCTTTCCAGGAAAAAATACAGAATTTGTTATCCTGAAATCCTGAACAGCAGTTTTCATACTTTCCCTTTTCAGCAAGGGAAAGAAGCACCTGCTGGAGACCATGGAACATTTAATTTCCCTTTTTTTATAGTTAACATACTGTATTAGTAAATAAATGCAAAAGACATGTGAACACAATTTTATAGATACAATTAAGTTCTTATCAAAGGATAAACCCTCAAATTTCATATTCTTGTCATAACCCAGATAATAAGCGGCCAGACTTCTATACATAGTTAACTGGTTCATCTTAAATTCCCTAAGGCGTAGAAACTCTTTTATCTCTGGCCCTCTCTGCTTCCTGCCCCTTCCCTTTTTTATGGTCTTGTGTGTAGATGAATCTTTCTCTATGAAAGACAATGCATGATAAAGATGGGTCATTGAGGTCTTACCACTTCATGAAGGAAACTACAAATGGGGAGCCACTTAAATATTCACAGTAAAGCAGTTTAAATATTCACAACGTGCCTGTTTAATACATGTGAATATAGCCTTCAGTGAGCATCTATCTGTATGCAAACACAGACTTCACAAATAAGATGTTTGCTATCACATTCTACAAATCTGCATTTAAGAAATTTCTTGTAGGTTTTACTACCTACTAGCAAACAGTGGTCCGGAACAAAGTTATTTTTATCATCTACAGTAACAACAGTCCAACTATGGCACTGGAGACTTATTCCAGTAGCTGTAAATTAAAAAACTTACTCAAAATCTTGAGCAAAGGCAGTGCAGCTTGATAAGTAATTAGCATTCCATTTTGCACACTAAACTGTATACCATTTGGTCTTCCTCTGATATTCACTCTTATTGAAAGTCATAGGCAGTGCCAAAGCCAGCAGAATTGCACTAATTTAAAGCTACTGCAAGTGAAAGAATAAGACCCAACATCTGGAACAGTGACCCATTTGTGCATGCTCAAGAGCCTGCTTTATTATCTGGAGACTGTTCTTGAAGTCCTCTTTCATTATGTTCAACCTTACAAGCTCTTTAGTTGAAGAACTTGATGGTAAACTAATAAATAATAAAATCTAATAGATTAATATGTTGGAGGAGAGCTGCTGAGCCTTCAAAACTATCCTTTTTTATCTGCACTACAGGCTTTCAATTGCTTCCCCTTTGTGCCTGCCTAAAAAAAGAACAAATGTCAGTAAAATGAGCAATAGTTCTTTACTGAGTCTCAGGTACATTCAGCAGTCCAGTGCATCAGGAGCACTCCCCATCACTGATTTCAGTACCCTCAAGGAGGTTCTTCTGAAATGGCAAACAGAGGTCGCAAAAAAATGTTACATGACAACTACTGCAGCATTAGGACTGCAGATTTTTATACAGTCACAATTTCCATCTAAACAGCAGTTAAAGTTCTCAAGCAGCTACATTCATGATCATGTCTCTGCATACTTCTTATGCCCTGCCCCAAAATTGTCCCTGTGGAGGACCAAGTGAAGCACTAAGTTCTGTCTCTTGCTGCATCTTGCAATAGTTATAGTCCCATTCAAAAAGCAAAAGAATGTTTTCTAATAGCCAGGAAGGATTCTGCCCTTACTACTCTGACTACAAAGTTGGTGCACAACCCAGTTTCTCTGATTGTTATAAACATTCACCCAGTTTCCTACAAGAGTATATTAATAAATACGTTATTTATACCCATTTGTTCTGCAAGAAAGTTCTCATGTTTTGACTGTGATTCCCTCTACTCCAAGGGTATAATTAATTTCTAAGAGACGGGATTTTGCTTCCTGTTTGCTGAGCAGTTTTCAGCTAAGTACTGGGAATTCTTTGAGTATCTGTAGGACTCCCTTGTTTACTTCTTTCACATTTACAGTTGTGAAACATCCAGATTTCTGCCCATGCCAGTTCTGGGAATAACCTGGCAAGCAGTTTCTAAGTCAGCCTAAGGTTTTTCTCCATGACATCTACTTGGCACAAAAAAAAAATCTAATCTTTTCCTAAATTATTATCTGCAGTTAATAAATTTCTGCCATATCAGACAATCACAAAACTGCACTGAGTTTAGTGGGGTTTCCATAATTTTAATGTGATTTTGCTCATTACATCATCCCTTTGCATCACAGCATTGTTAGACAACTTCATCAACACAGAGCTCAGTTGATTAAAGAAAAAGAAGTCATGTTTTGCAATAATATATAACAAGTATATTTAGGTGATATGAGGTATTATGAGCTGCCTCCTCCAGCCCTGCCCCTCTGTATGCACAGCCCCATGCATTGAACCCTGCAGGGCTCACTGAACAAAGGGGCAGGAGGCAAAGCAGAGAGCTGTTGGTGGGTCCCTGGTGATGAGCCAGGAGAAATTGGGCTCCCAGAGTGGGAAGAGCATGTCCTGGGCAGGGAGACAACTGAAGAGAGGAGGTTGGGTCTGGAGGCTGAGCCTGCTCCTGTGTGAGAAGCCAGCAACTAGGTTCACTCTTCCTGGAGAAGAGGAGGCTGAGGGGAGACCTCATTGCTCTCTACAACTACCTGAAAGGAGGTTGTGGAGAGGTGGGAGCTGGGTTCTCCTCCCAAGTGACAGTGGACAAGAGGGAATGATCCGCCAGGGGAGCTTAAGGCTGAATATTAGGAAAAAAAATTTCACAGAGGGGTCATTGGGCACTGGAACAAGCTGCCCAGGGAAGTGTTGAAGGGAAAGGTGAATGATGTGCTGAGGGACATGGTTTAGTGTTTGATAGGAATGGTTGGACTTGATGATCCAGTAGGTCTCTTCCAACCTGGTGATTCTATGATTCTATGATGATTCTATGATTCTAAGTAGGATTTTTGCATACCTAAAAATATATCCTTTTCAATATTAAATCACACCTGATTTTCTCGGCACACTGAACATCTTCAGTAAACAGCAACATTTACAAAATAGGACAAATAAAGGATAGAAAACCATAATTAATATCCTTTCCTTTGTATTTGAAATTATAACCTAGAGATGACAATCACATATCATTATACATCAGTAGTCTTCATCCAAGATAAATTCTCACTTAAATCAACGCTAGGCTTTTCAGCACAGCATTTGTACACCTTTCCACTTTCAAGGAGCAAAATAGAAGTCTTGAAAATGGAATTGACTGCTCCATACTGAAGACCAGGCTTGAAAAAATTACCTAAGTACATAAATGCATCACTTATATGCTACTGATATTCACATATCTTAGGTTAAAATATCATCCACCATCACATGGCCTCCTTCCTTTTCAGGTTACAAGCCTTTAGGTGGAGAAAGAGCAAAAGAGTTTAACAGTGGAGAAAAGTAGAGGGCATCTCTTCAGGAAGAAAAGGACTGAGAGGAAGAGGGATGCTTTTACTCAAAGAAAAGGAAGGGACAAGACAAGAAGAGAAGATGAAGAGCAAAAGTAAAGACGAGAGAAAAGTATTGAAAAAATAAGACAAGGAAGCAATAAAGAAATCAAAGATATAAAGTATTGAAGAACAGGGAAGAAAGAGGTAAAAGTGCAATTTTATAGATTATATTTCTTTTTCAGGCATTTAGTAATACCATAAATTCTGTTGATATAGGAACAAAATCTAGGACCATCGATGAACTAGTTGATTTGGTGAACCATGCTGTCATGAGTACAAATATCTTACTACAAAGAAATAATACAGGACTAGACCACTATTCTAATGTCATCTACATTCCTACACTATATTTACAGCAGGTTTTGATTCAGGTTTCATCTTTTTTTATTAAAAATTCACCTGTAAAGGAAGGCTGCCAATAACCAAACATATGCTAAAGCATCTGTTATCAAGTGAAACAGTGAAGTTACACACACTTTTAGGACAGCATTTCTTGCAAGTTTCACACTAAGTGTTCAGTGATAACTTATAAATTGGACTAATTCTTAAAAAAGCAGCTTTTTTCCACTTCCTGAGTTAAAGACATCAAGTACTTGGGGATCAGGACTAAGAACTTTGTGGACAATGTTGGTTGACAAAGGATAACTTCAGACCAAACCCAGTATTTTCAGTCATTACAGGCTCAAGCATGTTGTTATAAACAAATTCATAAGGAACACTGAAGTACAGAACAATTCCTCAGGTGAGTTAGCAATGCTTTTTAAATATAGGGAACTTTGTTCGTTTGCTCTGTTATCCATTGTTCTCAATCCTGGATTTATTCAGATAAATATTGAGCCTAAAATTTTGCATAGGTGTGGGTCTCGCTGCTCTGAAGTAACCTCGAGTAAGAAGGATTTGAAGAGTTCCTTGACCCAAGGACGAACCATGGGCTGAAGCAGTACAGCAAGGATGGAAGAGAAGGAAGTCAGCCAAAGACTGTTCCAAATCTTTATAAATAATATGTCTCATTAGGCCTAATTAACTATTGGCTAGCTTCTAGATGCCAGCTGAGTAAACATATACCTAATTGTACCTTATGAAGTAATTATTATGAAAATGTCATGGTAACAATAGATAAGCACATATCATAGAAAAGATATAAATATGTAGAGAAACAGCAATAAAATGGATACTTGTAGTATTCAGATTGAGTGTACTGCAGTATCTCAGCTCTGTCTCCGCAATACATAGGTGGTAATTAAAAAGATCTGAGGTTTACACAAAATTGTGTTCTCTTCATGTGTTATAAAACACCCTCTGTTTATTTACCTTCTTTTTAAAAGCTTGCTCTTGAAAAATGAAATATGTGAGTTGAAAAAAACGTGTGAGTTAGGTGACTAGTCACACATCATGAAAATTTAAAATGAGCAGCTCCCAAATAACCTAATCATGGAAATGTATTGGCTAAGCTGTCCAGCAACTCCCTGTAAGTCACAAATAGATCCCTAGAAATCAATAGCCATTTTCAAACAAACAAAATTATTTAAACTAAATTGATAGTATAACTATTCTGAGCAGATCAACTACTTCCAATAGTAAGAATCCCAATCATGAATAAATGTGAAGTTCATCAAAAAATCTGGCCTCAGTCAACCTCTGAATCCAGAGATGTGCTCTTTCATGCGTCTGTTTTAATCAGATGGAAGGTTTACTGAGCAGCCAAACCACACTCCTAGCTTCACTAGGATTAAGAAAATAAACACAAGAACTGAAAAATCTGTAAACCACAACACTGCCTCTCCCATGAGAAATCCTCTGCAATGGAGAAACTGCATAGCGGAGTATGGAGTGGCATCCTGCAGAAGAAAATGCTAATTTAAAAATAGTATCTTAAACACCTTCCTCTCCTTAATTTGGACTGATAATACCCAGTTTGCAATTTTCTTTATATTTCTGGCAATAGAATCAATATATCTGATGTTTATTTTAGAAACTATGTACATGGTTCACAACCTACAAGAGAAAACCTTAAATATGCAAATTTTGTGGGTACATCCCAGTTACTCATAGTACATTATCATATTCTGCAGACCCATGGCCACATTACACAATTCTCCTATGTATCAAAGCAGCATAGAGTCTTAGACTCATTCATACTTGAAAGATAAATATTCAAGAAAAGGTCATCCATCCTCAATGACCATTTCCTTCATTTTATTGTGCAGACTCATTGCTGAAACTTCTCCTGCTATATCAGATTTCTAAAATAATGGTTTCTTTTTGTTTTTTATTGACCCTTCTATTTTCAGGAACCTCATTACAAGTAACTGCCTGATTTGCTAGAGGAACAGTCACCATTCCACACTGCACCTAGCTAATTTCATCATCACTAGAAAAGACTTTTTTGGGTTTTTTTGTCAGTGCAGTAAAAAATGAAAACAATAATACTAATTTACACTCAGTTTGGTCCTAGTAGAAAAAATTCATTGCCTATTTTTAGGTCATGTATTCTGCTGCAAGATAAGACTTCTTTTCTTATTGCTGCATTTAAGTGTGATCTTTTTCTCTTATATCTGAGTTACATAATTTTTTCCTTAGGTGTAATAAATTATTTATCTGCTTTACTAGCAACAACCGAAAAATGCACGTACAGTGCAAGGTATTACAAAAATCAAGTGAAAAAAGAAAACTCTAGCTAGCCCATATTTTCTGCTAGGTGAACAGAGTGCAGCAGCATTACATGGGCATCTGAGCAGGACAGCAGGAATGGATGAAGGTCAAGCATCAACTGCATGCAGCAGTCTCGATTACACATTTATTGCAACATCCTAAATAAAGCAGTTGGGAAAGTTATTTTGCTCTGATTCTTTATTATTTTTTAAGATATTTGAGAAGTCATTTCCACTTGTCTCTTCTTGAACATAGGAGGGGGTTCTCATCTCTTTCATTCATTATCTTTAGCATAATAATTTGTGCATTCCTACATAAAAGGGAAGAGGACCTGTGCCCCATCCCAAGGGACATTTTCCCAAGCAGAGGGATCATGCTCATTGCCACAATGTTTTCATACTACACAACTCAAATCTAGACATTCTTCACTTCCCAATTTCCTTTTTTTGAAATGGTTCACACTTGAGTAGTTCCTTAAAAGTGTATTTTTACCAATATCACACACACAGTTTTCAGTAGAAGCTAGAATATAAGCACAGGCCTTCAAGAAACTTTACTCCCAAATTCCATTCTCTGAATGCCACATACAGCATTTACTGTTGCCAAAGAATTCAGTTTGATTTTTAAAACTGTATTCAGCTATTAAACTTTCCAAGATAGAATCTTCCATGAAACAAATAATTTTCTTCCATGGTATTTTCAGCTGGCTACTGCTGTAAAAGCACAAGAAACTCATGCACAAATCATTGTACCTAAAAACACATTACTGTGCTCAGGTACTTTATCTGGACATTTTTACAGAGCAGAAATAACCAAAAGAGCTATGCTTGGGGAAAAAAAAATATGTTATAGGAAAAATAAATGAAAAAAACCTTCCAAAATTGAGAAGGGAAAGCCAAAGCAAGAGAGAACCTGGACCCACACTAAATTACAGGAGAAAAGCTGAGAAGAGACTTGTTGCAGGAACCTATCAGCTGATCTAACAAAAATTACACTGAAAGCCTCATGCTTTGACTATAAAAACCTATTATCTTGCCTCTTCTTGAGGTTAAGTATTCACACCTAGTGACCTCCCTTTTTCCATTTCTAGCATTTTTCTTCTCACCTCAGAGCTCCTCTTGATGCTTTGTCTCCTTCTACCTTTCTCATTTCCAAAGAAAATGTTTTTTACAATTTAATTCTTGTTTCTTTTCAGATTCTCAAGCATTCTTTAACCTAATTGATTTTTGACAATTAATCCTCGAGGGACCAAATAATGCAGTCAATTTGTTATTAGTTTTCTTGCTTTAGACCTTACCTTTTGAGAGGAAGAATTTAAAAAAATCTGCTTTGTTAAGTTAGTAAATGGATTGGATGACATTAAAATTAAAATTAAGTGGAGGCGGATGTGTCGTGCTCCTGCTGTGTGTGTCCAATAGATAATTGTTCATATAAACTCCCCTGGGACTTCAGCAACCCAACACTCTGGATAAGTTAAGTATTAAAGTAAAAGTTTCTCATTTCTATGCCTTAGTCTCAATCATCCATAGAACATAATGATAACATTTTCCTTTGCAGCCTTAAATTTGTTATTGGCGTGAGATGGAATAAGCATCATTCCCTAAGAGGAAGTTTATAGTGCAGTAGTGTTAAAGCAACTTGCCGCATACAGTGATACTGCTCCTTCTCAGCATTTGCCTGCCCTAATAGCACACAGCAAAACTGTGGCAGAAAGATCTAAAGAAGATTTCCCCTAGCAGATCATAGTCTGCATCATATAGTAAAATACCATATTCTTTTGTCTCTCCCATACTGCCACAATGTTTGAACATGGGTATGCATTACATTCATACACTTAATAGTTTTCCGATAGTACCACTACTACTGCTAACACTATTTTTCAGCCAGTATAGCAATTTCTTACTTTCCTCATTTATTTTGTTACTTGCTGATACATTACATGTTGATCACACGTGCTTAGCATTAAGTATCACTAGGACTACTCTACCTCAGGCTTATAACACTGTAGATCCTGATAATGAAACCAGTTTGGTTTCCTTTACAGATTCTTATTAATCAATTACTTCCATTTAACTATTTTTTAATCCACTTGAATGGTAGAGAGTATACTGTCAGAGATTTAGATTACTCAGAAAATGCAAACATAGAAAAGGAAAAGGGAAAAGTATTAAATTCTGACATGTGCAGTCACTTCTATTGATATTGGCACACTTATGTGAAACAAAACTGGTCCTTGAATTCAGACAATACAGAACTTTAAAGAATGCCATCATCTTTGTGGATTAAAATGTTGAAGAAAGGATGTGATGCCCTTCTTAATACACTGCAAATAAATAGAGAATTAAAATGTATCTAGTTTTCATACCCATGGAAGATTTTTCCAACGAATATACACAGAGAAGCATAGCCATTTTCTTTTTATGTCATTTGCGATTTAAATACAGGATGCGTGACTTTGAGATGGCTGCCAAATACATCTGGCTTCTACAGAACTTTCAATCAAACCAAATTTACATTATAAAGCAGTCTTTGTGCAACATTTTAGGGCACTGAACAAATTCACTTTAAAAATAAATGAAATTGAATATTAATAAGTCAAGCCAAACAAATTATTTTGGTTTATAGTTAGAAATGCACAGTTCTACAGTTCTCAAATAAGGATTGTATTTCACAACGAAAGATCACCCCGAACAAAAGGATGCGGCTCCCAGATGCAGATGAAATAAATGGCAAAGCAAAAAAGGTATCCTGGTGAAAAATGTATTTCGTCAAGGCTCAGTTAGAACAGACACAAGCACTGAGCACACAGTGATGTAGTGTCGAACTGGCTGTAGACCTTTACAACTGTAAACCTTGATTCAGGATTTTCAGAGAGATGCCTAGTTTGGACACTAAATATTAAACAGAGCTACAGGCTCATATTGACTGTTATCACACTTGAGGTATCACTAAACTCACATGCTATCATATAATTAACATAACTCAAGAGAAACCCAAGATGAAAAATTAGATTTACTGATCTCAGAGCTCTGTTAGTCTGGAACTGAAGGTGTAAAGATTTGCATCATCTCACTTCTATGACCACAACAAATTTACATAGAGAGAGATCTTAACTCTCTTCACAGCTCAAAAGTACACACACAGTTATGTGTTTTTATACACATATATATAGGGAGACAAAGATTTGTATTTGTAAAGACTCCAAAATATTAAGAATTTCTATTAATAGTTATCTGTAGGAACACCAGCTACTAGAGTTTACTGGGTGAGTCATGAAAAAACAAAATTTCATTATCCAAATAAAAGAGAGTAGAGACATATCAACTATACCTGTGATTCAGTATTTGTGCATGCAGAATAATTACTTCTAGAACTTCAGATTAAAATCTGTTGCTACAGCCTACCAAAATATTTAAACTGTAGCTAAGCATGATACATGTGAGTAACCCTGTCAGCTTCAAAGATACTATTTGCAAGTTTAATACAAAGAAGGTCTTGGAGGGTAGTCTTACACCATTTTTTTTTCTCTATTACTATAATTAAGAGATATTTCAAAGAATATAGGTCAACTGTTTAAGATCACTTGATAAATTTAATCACACACAGTATTTATAACCCAGCCTACTTACCATCTCCTGGTATTGTTTATGTTTTGAAATTATTGACAGCTATTTATTTTTCCTATTTATTCATGCAGACTTTCTCCTTTAATATTTTTACTTTATCATCCAAGCATCATCATCACTAAATGAGTCAAAATCTCTGCACTGTTATTAGGAATGTTACAGACCTACGTTACCATTCGAAATCTACATGCTAAAACCCTGAACACTGGATTTTTTAAGACTAGCATCAAAAAAGATTAACCACTTCTACAATTTTTGTTAACTTATAAATGTCAGTTTGCATCCTAAGCAGTGCTGTGGACGTTAAGAAACTCCAGTATTGCTGAACAGAACTTTTAAGGAAAATTTGCCTCTCAGCTTGCTGCAGAGTATAACTTTGTGCCCTTTGAGCCTTACAGCAAAATAAACCCAGTGTTCATACAAGTGTCCCAAGAAACTTCGTAGACAGATAGTTTGTATCATGCATACTGGCATCCTGTTTTTAGCTCACTCTTTTCTTCCTATTTTTTCCTTTGTAAAAAAGAATATGTACTAACTTCAAAGGATTACTGCAGTCAGGGAAGAATGTACAAACACACCTTTCTCCCTGGTGAGCTGTGCACTCAGACACTGCAGAACTAATAAAATGCCCTGGCTGTGCTCCCCTTTCTGATAGTTAAATGTTGCTGAAAATGTTTAAAAATAATGAGCAATTAAGGTAATGTGCATATCCATAAGCACAGGCACAAGTCTAAGTAATTACAGTGCCACAAAATTTACTGTATGAATTTTTAGTTACAATTTTTTGTACCTCCTACTACTCTAACTCATAAAAGTTGTCACCAGAAGAGATACAGATAACTCATTCTATGGGATAACACCTGAAAAGAGAAACACACTTGGAAGTCTGATGTAAGTTCTTATATAATGCTTTCCCCCCATTTTCTTTCAGGCAAATCCAAAATATATAAAATTTTGCTACTTATTTTCCTGTTAGTAGAAATGTTTATAGTGTTTACTTCTCAGGTTAATACTAATAATGACTCAAGTAACTTTTACCATCTCTATGAATATCCTGTGGCCTGGTTTATGTATTTGGTCATTAGAAGTCTAGAATCAATACAAATGACTGAAAGCACAAAATACCACAGGCCAATCATCACATCTCGGGTAAGAGCCAATAGAGGAAAAAAAACAAAGCAGCTTCCAACAGATCAATTTGTAGAGCATGCTGGACTGTAGAGTGCTAATTGGATTCCTAAGGACTGCATCTGAATTAAAACAAGCACAAGATTGCTTATCTTTCATGAATATGAGGTAATGTCTCATTTTTCCATCCGTGTTTAACAAAGCCACAAGTAATCTCACTTTGTAGATAAAGCTTACTCTCATGATGGCTGCCTTCAAGGAAATTTGTTACTGCAAGGGAAAAAAAGATGCTGAGAAACAAGAACAAGATTTTACAATGGGAATCTTTTGGGATAAATATTGTGAACAGTAAAAAACTCCCAAGATAATATATACAATCTTGTAGAAATCAAAACAGAGACAAAAACATCTGTGCTACATGATGCTGGTATTGGAGTCCATGGAGAGGGATTTACAGTTTCCAATGTACTAAACAGTGATTTTAATCAATTTGTGTACACACACACCTCATTGCTTAAGTCCTAGGGTTTTGTGTACTGAATGTGCAATGTAGTTAAAAACCTTTATTTCCAGCTAGTACTTGAAGAATTAGGATTGTCATTCAGTTAATACTCATTTAAAATTACAAAACTATTGCTGGCAAGAGCAATTTATCAGAACACTTGCCAAGCTATTTGGGTAATTGGTTTTAGCACGGGTCTTCTGCAGCCTGCATCATTCAGATCAGTGAAAATTAAGACCCTCATCCACAAGATACTGCTTGATTGAAATAAAGAAGTATTATGTTTTAATTTTCATACTGTATTTCTGGGTCATTTCTGTGACGTCTAGCACAGTTACAACTATAGGGTTAGATCGAACTCCTGGATCGTTATGAATATAGTGGATCAGTATAAAGATTTCCAGACCATAACTAATACTAAACTTTTATATTTAACTCTGAAAATTAGCCAAGCTTAGCGGACAGTTCACAAAGTAACAATAAAGCCATGTGTCTACCTAGAATCATGATCTGCCTTTGTGTCATTCAGAAAAGAAGAAACTCTGCATTCAAGCTTCTGAAAATTAAGTATGACCTCTGTGTTCTCAAGACAGTTTAGTCAGAAAAAGGACACTTCCTGTCAGCCTCAATTTGTGTCAAATTCTGGGACTCAGCAAAACGTTCTGTTTTTATTATCAAGACAGAATCCTTAGGGCTTTTTAATCTTAAAAAAAAATTGTATTTGGTCTGCGGTCCTGATTAAAGTGCTCTTTGTGTACAAACAGGCAGATTTTATTACTAGGGCATGCCTATCAGATATGAAGGAAACATAATCACAGAACAACCAGGTTGGAAGGGACCCATCGGATCTTCTAGTCCAACCATTCCTATCTAACACTAAACCAAGTCCCTCAAGACCTCATCCACCTGTGCCTTAAACACCTCCAGGGAAGGTGAATCAACCACCTCCCTGGGCAGCCTGTTCCAATGCCCAATGACCTTCTGTGTGAAAAACCTCCTCCTAATCTCCAGCCTAAATCTCCCCTGGCGGAGCTTGAGGCCATTCACTCTCGTCCTGTCCCATGTCACTTGGGAGAAGAGGCCAGCTCCCTCCTCTCTACAACCACCTTTCAGGTACTTGTAGAGAGTAATGAGGTCTCCTCTCAGCCTCCTCTTCTCCAGGCTAAACAACCCCAGCTCTCTCAGCCGCTCCTCATAGGATCTGTTCTCCAGCCCCTTCACCAGTCTAGTCGCTCTTCTCTAGACTTGCTCCAGAGCCTCAACATTCTTCTTGTGGTGAGGGACCCAGAACTGAACACAGTATTCAAGGAGCAGCCTCACCAGTGCTGAATACAGAGGGAGAATCACCTCCCTGGACCTGCTGGTCACACCGTTTCTGATACAAGCCAGGATGCCATTGGCTTTCTTGGCCACCTGGGCACACTGCTGGCTTATGGTCAGTCGGCTGTCAACCAACACCCCCAGGTCCCTCTCCTCCTGGCAGTTTTCCAGCCAGGCTTCTCCCAGTCTGTAGTTCTGCATAGGGTTGTTGTGCCCCAAGTGCAGGACCCGGCATTTGGCCGTGTTAAACCTCATGCCGTTGGACACTGCCCAGCGGTCCAGCCTGTTTAGGTCCCTTTGCAGAGCCTCCCTACCCTCCAGCAGATCGACACTTGCACACAGCTTTGTGTCATCTGCAAACTTGCTAAGGGTACCCTCAATGCCCTCATCCAGGTCATTGATGAAGACATTGAACAGGACTGGACCTAGCACTGAGCCCTGGGGAACACCACTTGTCACTGGCCTCCAGCTGGACTTAACACCATTTACCACCACTCTCTAGGCCTGGCCATCCAGCCAGTTTTCTACCCAGGAGAGTGTGCGTCTGTCCAGGCCAGAGGCTGACAGTTTCCGTAGCAGAATGCTGTGAGAAACTGTGTCAAAGGCTTTACTGAAGTCCAGGAAGACCACATCCACAGCGTTTCCCTCATCCAGCAGCCGAGTCACTTTGTCATAGAAGGTGATCAGGTTGGTTTGGCAGGACCTGCCTCTGGTAAACCCATGTTGACTGGGCCTGATCACCTGGTTCTCCTGTAAGTGCTTCATGATAGCACTCAAGATCACCTGTTCCATGACTTTCCCTGGCACTGAGGTCAGACTGACTGGCCTGTAGTTCCCCGGATCCTCCCTGCTACCCTTCTTGTAAACGGGAACTACATCAGCCAGTCTCCAGTCCAGAGGTACCTGGAATCCTAGAACATGAAGAGAAGAACATGAACTATTCAGCCATCAGCTATCCTTTGTAGCATTTTCCATGACCACTTCTATATTCTCAAATGTTCACACAATTTCTTGAGGCTTACACTTGAACATAGATGCTTGGTTCATTGAAGCTTGGTTCTGCCCACTAATAAAATATTTGCTTGAATAAACACTAGATCAAAACCTCAAAGAGCTAAGATTTAAAAAGGTAAAGCTTCATCCTCTTTCTGTTATGACCGATTTTCAAAGAATATGCAACACTAAGTGATACTAGTTTAAGTCCACGCTTTCAGGGATAATATTCATATTGTAATTAATTGTAAATTTATGCGTTCTGGCACATAAATTTCTCCCACGGTTTTGCATGTCTCTCAAAGGCTAAGCACTGTACACTGGCTCTGTAGTCTGATCCCCTTCGATGCACAACACTCCTTGCCATGTAAATCCAGACTCTTCATTCTCCCTCAAGATAGAGTGCCAGCAAAAAGTCGGTTTGCCAGTTTGAAAGGTAGTTGATGTGGGCCAATACCTCATTTTCATCAGGGTACAGCTCCACTGACTACACCAAGAGTGAAGAGGTATATCTACTACTATGAAAGAATAGGAAGAATTTTAATTGCATAACTGTTATTTGAAGGCTTGGAACTGAGACAATGATTAGCCCATTTTCACTAAGCCTTTCCATGGTATTACAACCTGTCTTTTGGCTTGCAGTTATCTCAACTATATGTCAGTCAAAGACAGCTTTATCCACAGTTTGTGCTATTCTGGTTACTGTCTTCTGATGTGGGACCTCTTTTAGAGATCCTAAACAGAAACCCATTGTACCTCAAGGAATTAGATGCTCACCTCACAGTGAACCTGGATGGGCAAAAGCCTGTGCTGTGATGCATGAGCAGCCAGGCTACAAATATCTCTTGGCTGCAGGATAAGCTTTGCCAGGTGATTGCCGCAGAGGAGCCTGTAGGCAGCTCCCCCTCAGTACTAGTAATTATACTGTCTACACAGTCTTGCAGTTATCCACATAGGCAGTAACCAGTTCATCTGAACATTGCTTTTGTTTAACAGTAGAAATAACATCTAGAATTACTTTCTTTTGAGCCATTTTTAAAACTAGTATTTCAATCAACCCAAGGAAAACTAAAATAAAGTAGAAATTTCTGATTTTGGTATCTATATGAAGTATTTTGTCCACTAATGGCAACATAGGATTTTTCTTTAAGTGTGAAAGCACAGTATATTCCATGTGCAGCTCAGTTGTTAGATGAGCTATGGAGCCTTAAGAGCATCTTCTCCAATCCAACTGTGTTTACAAAAAGTCCTCAGATTTTTTATTGTAGAAAAAAGGAAAAGAGTCCAGCTATCTCTGAGTCTGCACAAGTGCCTCCAACTCAGCATATGACACCAAGCCAGATTCTGTCCAGTAATGGCTGGACAACAGAGGAGCAGTGACTTTCTAATAAACTTTCTGCCAAAGAATGCAATTTTAAATGGGAGATTTTATATGAGAGCTGTTTGGAGGAATTATTAGCCATACAGCACCACTACAAATTTATTCTGTATGTGTTTCCACAAAAATGATAAAGCCCTCTTGAAGTTTTGAAATTAATTCCAGTGTAATATTAAACTGTTTAAGAAGGCACTGCATAATTCAAAAATAAAAGTGAATGTGCTGTAGAAAGGAAATGGTATAATAGGGTCTTAATGTATGAGAAGTCAGCATTATCTGGATCTTTCTAATCATAATTTCAGTTTCCAAAGCACCAGGGACTCCATCAGTATAGACACTATATTCTGATTCAATTACATTATGCATTAAAAAGTAGTGGTTTACAGCATCCATTAGACTTGTTATTACCCTTGTGCCATACTCAATTGACCGAAGGAAAAAAAGCTTTCTCCTAAGGGAGGTAAAAACAAAAAAGCATATTCAGTGAAATGCATTAATAAGTACTTCCCGAGAGAAGTTTCAGTTCATTTCTTCCAGAGATGAGTATTCCTACAAAATGCATCAAAGTAAACATCATGCCTCATTACTCCTTTATATTGTTCCGACCCCACATATATAGGTGTAACATTGATTAATGGATATAAATTACAATATTCTGTGACTCAGAATAAGGGACTCCAAAAGCGTAACAAGACTAATAACAACAGCAAGAAACCTGAGTAAAATAAATTTAGCAGGAACCTAATTCAAGCTTCATCCATAACATCTAGCATCTAGTTTGTCTGTTTATCATGAGTCTCAAATCCATAAAAATATGATGCTACCATTCTTAGACTGGCAATTGATGGCAACAGCCATGAGAATATGTTTAAGCTCAGTCAGAATGAGTAGATACACTTAGTAATAACAGCAAAGAGTAAGATGCCTGCTTTGCATGTCACTAATTTACCTGTCAATTTAACCCTGATCTACAATACAGTAATTTCCATTTTCAAACAGATAATAATTAAAAAAACCCTGTTCCCAGACTCTGTATAGGATTTTTTTGGCATCTGTAATCTTTAACTACCAGCAACTGCTGCATTGAAGCCACTCAGTATTCAGAGCATTACTGATCTCCAAATTAGATTTTAAACACTTCTAGAGTAATTCAGCCACAAGGTTAATTTTTTTAAAGCAGGATAGGTCACAATTGTTCATATAACTATATTTATTGCCAAATTAACACATTTCTCAAATAATTGCCTTGTTCTGGTTTTCAGACTTTACTCAACAAACAAGTAGGAATCTTTTTCCTGGTCTTCTAAGAATTTGTCATGTAAAATACTTCTCATTCAAAGATGAAACAAAATATTTCTTGTATGCTATTAACAAAGTAAAGCAAGTGTTATAAGGATCAACTGAAATATTTAATTTTGTTATTTCAAGAACTGGAAATCTTGTTAACGAAAGGGGATTCAAATTAATTATGTTAATGAAGAACATTTTATTTGAAAACCAAACTAAGAAATGAAAAAAAATAGGTTAATGAAAAAAGGTAGATTCTCATCAAAATAACACCTTTTGGTGCAGTTTCAATTAGGCTAACATAGATACTTTCAGTTAAATTCTCACTGTTCCATAAATGTACGATACATTTTATCACAAATCATACCATTGATACAATGCCTTTTTACTTTTGTGGCAGCTGTAGATCACAGAATCACACAGAGTCACGAGGTTGAAAGAGACCCCCAGGACCACTGAGTCCAACCATTCCTATCAAACACTAAACCATGTCCCTCAGCACCTCGTCCATCTCACACTGGATGCCACACCTTTTATCCATCGGCAGAGATGTATCTCCATCTGTAGTGCATAGGAACAGCTTGATGTTATGACAGAGGGAACATCACTCTAACTCAGGTTCCTTATATTGATGGTCATTTTGTTGCTACTTCTGTTTCTCTGAAAGCTGCAGCATATAGAATATTTGTGAGAAATAGGAGTGAATTCCAGGTTGTGAAGTAAGGGTAAGGGAATCCCACAGAAATATATATAGAATCATAGAATCACCAGGTTGGAAGAAACCCACCAACCACTCCTACCAAACACTAAACCATGTCCCTCAGGACCTCATCTACCCTGCCTTAAACACCTCCAGCGAAGGTGAATCAACCACCTCCCTGGGCAGCCTCTGCCAGTGCCCAATGACTCTTTCTGTGAAAAAATTTTTCCTGATGTCAAGCCTGAACTTCCCCTGGCAGAGCTTGAGGCCATTTCCTCTTGTCCTGTCCCCTGTCACTTCGGAGAAGAGGCCAGATCCTTCCTCTCCACAACCTCATTTCGCTCTCCTCTTCTCAAGGCTAAACAACCCCAGCTCTCTCTCAGCTGCTTCTCATAAGACTCTTCTCTGGACACACTCCAGAGCCTCAACTTCCTTCTTGTGATGAGGGAACCAGAACTGAACACAGGATTCGAGGTGCAGTCTCACCAGTGCCAAGTACAGAGGGAGAATAACCTCCCTGGACCTGCTGGTCACACCGTTTCTGATATAAGCCAGGATGCCATTGGCCTTCTTGGCCACCTGGGCACACTGCTGGCTCATGTTCAGTTGGCTGTCAACCAACACCCCCAGGTCCCTCTCCTCCTGGCAGCTTTCTAGACAGACTTCTCCTAGTCTGTAGCACTGCTTAGGGTTGTTGTGCCCCAAGTGCAGGACCCGGCATTTGACCTTGTTAAACCTCATGTCACTGGTCTCAGCCCAGTGGTCCAGCCTGTTCAGATCCCTTTGCAGAGCCTCCCTACCCTCAAGCAGATCCATGCTTCCATCTAGCTTGAACAGGGCAAAGACATTGAACAGGACTGGACCCAGCATTGAGTCTTGGGGAACCCTACTTGTAACTGGCCCTCCAGCTGGAGTTAACTCCATTTACCACCTCTCTCGTTTTCCACACAGGAGAGCATTTGCTTGTCCAGGCCAGAGGCTGACAGTTTCCATAGCAGAATGCTGTGAGAAACTGTGTCCAAGGCTTTACTGAAGTCCAAGAAGACCACATCCACAGCCTTTCCCCTCATCCAGTAGGCAAATGATTCAATGCCTTCATATTTGTATGCTTTAAAACAACAACAAAAAAATTCTATCAAAACCACTCATGTTTATGAACTATGAACAATGTTATTCAGGAGATAAACATGATCTGGAAACAATTGTTTCTCATTCAAATGCAGCCAATGCTTAATACAACTCTCACTGCTTCTCTCTCCCGTTGCCTGTTCCGCTGGCACACGCCGCTCATTTCACAGCATTACAAACCTACGAGGTTCTGGCCATCTGTTTCCCTGCTGTAGTGAATCCCTTTGAGACCTGTTATACAGCAAGCAAGACTTCTTTTCTAGTTTGCTCAGAAGAGATGTCTGGCTGATAAATGCTGCCTGCTGGGCAATAGCAAACACTATTTACAAACTACAGCTATCTTTAATCAACACACTTCTCTGATACCAAAGCATGAACGTGATCCATGTCAAGTCTGCAGCAAAATTCTTGTTGAGATAGATCGCACTGAGTGTAGGTGTAGGCCCCACTCCCAGACCAAGCTCTACTCAAACGAAGTCCTCTGCCCATGCCAGAACCACATCATAGCTCTGTGCAAGTTTCTGGAGTAACTGCTCACAACCAAAATGCACATCAGTGATTAATCTCTTGGTATCGATGCATAAGCTGAATCCCATGCTTATGCAGCTTGCTCTCTGCAGCTTATTGCAAGGCATTCACCTAGCATACCAAACAAAGAGGGAGTAAAGGGAACATTCTCATCTATTGTAAATGATGTTACGCTGATTTGCATCAAGTACCTGACTTCTTATCTGTATAGGTATTCTTTCAAAGCAGATAAGGCATCTTTTATCCAATGACAGCAAAATATTTTTAAAAATACATCAAACGGTGTTTCCAGGGGATTTTTTTTTTTGTGGTTTTCAAGGGCTTGTTGCTTTTCATTGGGAAGGAGGTACAGTTTTAAATTAGTTTTTCCTTAACATACTTAGAGTATTTCTTACCAGCACCAGTCAATGAATGTTTGAGTATTTTAACAAATCATTGTAAGGATTTTGCCACCAATCTTTTCCTTTCCTAAGGCAGTTTGCACAACAACAGCAGATACTAACTCAATATTATTTTATGTTATATGTTTATTGCTAGCCTAAAAAAAAAAAAACAGAATCAAATTGGAGGCAAAGTGAGATATGTAATAGAAAAGCTCAAAATTACAAACCAACCAGGTATGTATTTATTTCATCCTTTTGGATACTAAGAATATAAGGAGTTTAGTAAGGGACATGATCTCACTGGAAGTGACCTAGTGCATCAACCAAGCAACACCAACACCAGCATCCTCCCAGCATGATTTAAGTTTTTAAACGCTGGAGCCTGTGTCAGGCAAGATGGAGCAGATAATCATAGCGGTGCAGCATCCTACAGCAAGAAATCCAATACAAGATGCTTTTCCTTACTGCTTATTGCTCATGATCCTAATGACACACACTAAAGTTGCAATAGAAATCATTGTTTCACAGAACTGAAACACATGAGTATGCAACAGTTAATCTGACACTACCAGAGGTGCTCTTGCTTACGTAATCTTGGACGTTAAAAGGAATATTCACAAGTAGAGCACGTACAAAACCAAAGTCAATAGCAATCTGTTCTGATTAAAACACTTTCACACTGACTGCAATACCAGATACATCTTTAGGCATGCAGGCTTGCTTGACGCAAAGTAACTAAAATAAAGTGGAATTTTTAGAAGGGAGAGTACATGAACTTGCAGTTGTCGGTAACCTTTACAATTTTTCTCCCCTATTCACATGCTTTAAATGAAATTTAAGTAATTTTTATGTTATCTCATGATGGGAACTGCACCTACAACCTTTTATTTATTATACAGACCTACAACTCCAGTCTTGTAAGAAAGGGATCTGGTTCTCCAATAATTGACCCTCCTTGTAGTAATGTCCAGCTGCACAAATAGGCGAACAACACTTCCTTGTCTGATGGATAATGTTTCTTAGTTCTTTTAAATTCACTTGAGGTTCCTGTAAACATACAAAGATAGCCATAGGATAAGATCTCAGTCCTAAACTTCTTGTCCTGAAGACAATTCTTTAGAATCTAGAGTTCAAATCACACAGCATCTGCTCAGGAAGCAACTGGGTTTTATGAATAGCTAATACAGGATTGATCAGAGAGGGAGGGGAACTCCACAAGGCAACAACCAAAACTGAGATAAGAGGAAAGTAGGCAGAACAGAAAAACGGGTTTATTTGGTTTTTTTAAAGACGTCATAGAACTTGAGTTCTCTTTCATTCTCACCGCAGAATTGTATCTATGCTAATTTTTCTGTAAGCTGATTCAATTTTGTCTTTCATATCTGATTCCTCAAGACATTCAAAATTCACAAGCCTGCCTCTCTCAGTTCCAACTGTATATTGATTTAAAATCTCAGAACCTGGTGATAGGGAATTCTTATTCTAACCAGAATTATTCCGCTATATTGTTCCATGGTACAGAAATCATGCTGAGCTTTCCACACTCAGATTTAACTTTTCTTACACACAAAGCATTTACCTGCGTGTCTGTGAAACATCATTGTTTAGCAGAGACCCAAGAGCCTATAAAGCTTTGTGGCCCAGTTAACAAAAGTATATGTTTGTGAACTTTGAAATCCATCTTCCTGATTTAGTGAAATGCTTGCTCAATCATTCTCTGGAGCTTGTGGATGCCTTTGCATCATCTTTAACAGGAATTCGACTGAGTCCAGGTGCAGAAAAGCTAGACACAAGACTTAAAATACCATAGTCAAATATTTGCCTAGCAAGGCTAGTGAAGGATTTTTTTTTTTTTTTGTAATAATATAACTCCAAGGAAAAGTATTGCCTCTGGCGAAAGAGCTGCAGTAGATGATGTCCTTGATCAGCTAGAGTCAAACTGTATTTTACCCTGGATTCCCCTCAAATGTCAAGTGACTGTTCCTTCAATAAACTGCCACTATTGCAGGGCACTTATGTCCTGAGAAAGTCTTAAATTTTTGGTTTTGTACAGAAGTGTGGTGGCATCACGCTGATGTTAGAGTTCTGCAAGACTTGTTTCTGACCAGTCACAATGAAAATACTACAAAATCACAGGTTTACTGGAAATGAAGTCAGGAAGTAGAGCTAAACTTTTTTGTTAAAATCAAATGTGTTGCTTTATCTTAATCTTCTTAAGGTGACATAGAGGAAGGAGGGAGATGCAGCACAGAGGAAGGAGGGAGATACAGCAAAACCACCCACATCACCTTCACCACTCCACAGATCCATATCCTCAGATCCTTCTTTTATATTTTACTCTAAGCATACAATCATACAAATACATTAAAAATAGTAATTCTTATTGCCTGGTCACCATCCTTAAATTTATATCATCACTTATTGTTGCAGTTTCTATAACGTATCAATGATATTGCCACAACTGAAAGATATTGGTAGCAAGCAGTTACCACAGCACTGTGCTCATGTTTGTCTCTATGCATGTGTCTTGTAGCAGATAACTTATTTTTAGAGTGAACTCTTAGTAACCTGAGAACTGAAACACAGGACTAGCTTGTGTTCACAAAACATCAGTAAACCACAGCCTCAGTGACATCTAAGAAAAACAGATGTAACAGCAGACCCAAAAAATACGCACAGAAAATTACAGCAGAGGCTTTAAAATAGCAAGCACCAGACAACAGCAGAGATTTCCAAACTACCGAAACAAATCACAAAAGATTGATTTACAGTCACTATAAGCATGCAACTTTGGAAGATGGGTTAGTCCTGCCTTAGGAGCAATGAAAAACAAATATCCAGTCTACATAAAACAGAACATAAATAATGTATCTTGGAAATAACGTCACAGTATGAATCAATGGAAGAAAAGCAGGTGAGCAGACAGTGCTCCCCATCATAAAAAACTTACTCGTGAAGAATGAAGAACTGGAGAAAAACTACCACATTTCCCTTATCAAGGGTCTTAGGATGCTGACAACTTATTCTAAAAACCCCTCTTTTCCTTTTGAGGAAAATTAGCTCATGAAGCTTAAGAGCCAAAGCAGCACGGGAATAAAAGCTAATGCAAAAAACAGGAAGAGATAAAATGCCTGCACATATCTATTTATGTTATCATTGCAAGTGAACTGTAAAAACTAGGTAATTTGGATATTAAGTGTTAGGTTTGACTGGATGGTTAAGACCATACTTCGATTAACAATAAATTCTTGGCTTCAAGTACATTTCTTCACTCTGCACAAAATTGCAAGGGTATCCTCCCTTTGAAGACTGGCTGTTAAATTGGTATTTGACTTTATTATCGCATTACCACAGTTATACTCTTACTAGGACTTAACTTTGTTAGGATTGATTTTTCTCAGTAATGAAGTACAAACAACTGAAGCATTCTACGATAGAAAAAATGGAGGAAAGAAAAGTAGGCATGCAGACAAGAACCTTTCTACTTTTCCAGATGACAAAGTAGCTTCTCCTCACTCCAACTCTTTGTTATTAAACCCACACAAAAAATGAACTGAATTTTCCCTCAGTTTTCTGTCAGGTTAAAACCCCTCTTTATGAACAATGGGCAGATTAACACACATTTTAAAGTCTGAAATGTATAAAGGACAGAAGAAGCTATTTTTTGCACCCCATACTACAAAAATATTGAGAAATGCCTTGTTCCCCCAAAGCAGTACTCCAATTTATTGCTCTGCTGCCTCTGAGAAGAAACAAATACAGAACTAACATTTCAGCTGAGTTACACTTCATTTTTTGTTAGACAACCCTTTGTCAATTTTGATTTCGTCTGGAACACCTCAGCTGAGCTGTTGAAACAGAGATTCAAAGAATACCAAGAATGATTTAAAGGCAATGTTTCTACTGCTTTCATTTCTCACTACTATCAGCTGACCTAAGAATGATATACTGTCTCCATTTTAAAAGAGAATTTTGAACAGAATTGAGCCCAAGCTGACCGCATTGAAAACAAGACATAAGAAAGGACTGACTCAGACAGCAGGGGAAGGAAGGAGAATTTCTGGGAAAAAAAAAAAAAAAAAATCTTCCTTTTCCTCCTCCTTTTTGTGCTGCCATTTTTAATTGCACTGTCTACAAAGAAATCTCACCTCCATATTACATATTGCCTTTTTTAATTCATAATACATAATGGAAAAAATAGGCCATATGAAAAATAGTCATAAGCATCCTGTGCCACTTCCTATGCTTCTTGTGCTGCACAATACACTGAATGCATGTTTAGGAATACCAGCTCTTTTGTGGCTTATCACCTAATTGGCAATTATAATCCTATAATTAACTACAGAAAAAAGCCTCTGGCAGAAAGCAGCTAAGCAATTCAAACACAAGATATAAAATAACTCCTAAAACCAGACAATATACAGTTTATCTGCAAAAACATAAACTCTAGAGAGTTAGTAGCATCAATTACTGTGCTCAGTCAAGCCTCTAGCCATCAAGGGGCCACACCAGTTCAAAAGTGACAGGAATAGTTGCAGAGCCTCTATCAATCTGATATTGAATGGGATCGATTGTCAGCCATTCCTCAAAATGGACAAGGTTGAAAAATCCTGACTCACCTTGTTGCTATAAACACTCTGGTATCACCTCCTAGTTGACAGTCATTGATAGAAGTAGCGGAGCAATAAATGAGCTCATTAAAGTGTCACCAAGCCTGACTGGCATCCATCCCGCTGCATTTGACCGAACTCTTCACATCATAGTATAATATTAATTGTAAGAACGCATGTTTTTGCAGCCAATTTATACTTTTTAAGAAACAAGGAAACCACACAGCTTTCTGTAAAGAGCAGTTTGTGTTATTTGAAACCTGAAATGCTTCACTTCTTGATTTTTTTAGACCAAGAACTACATAGAAACAAATAACTCATAGGATAATATATGCAGTTGTGACATGCCAATAATATTAGAACAGTACAAAGATTTTGCTTACAAGTTTGAAAAAAATATATATATTCCTACATTGCGTTCATAAGATTAAAAAAGAAAGGTCCAAGTTCCAGCTCAGCAAAACCATAGTATGGATCATAAAATTTGTTACTTCTCCATTTCCTCAATTTAACAGAAAATAATAAATTTTTTGGGTCACATATATATGTGGTCTTATGTCATTCATTCTTGAATGAACCTTTCCTTTGGACATTTCCAAGAAAAGGAAAATAAATGAAGAGAATACTCATAGTGGTATCACAGCTCAAGCTTTTCTCTTTTTTGACCAAAATCAGTTTGCATCTAAGAGACAGATCTGCTCAGGGAGCAAGTCAAGCTGTCCAGCTGTATAAGCTATAGGAGCCCATATCCACAACACTTTACATTGTTGCTTGACGCATAATTTGTCACTGGACTGGAATCTAAGCATCTCTTAAATTAGTACTCCTGCTAAAGGCTCCAGGGTCATTCCTGCCCTCTTGCTCCATTTCTCAAACATCAGAAAAAGCAGAAGCATCTCCAAATATGTTCTGGTGCTTGTGGTTCTTTAATTAGGATAAGCAGTCTAAAAACCATCAAAAATTAAAGCATCTGTGTTCCACTCATTTGGACGTAGTAGCTGCTCACAGGAGTACAGCAAGACAGGTTGCAATACTTCCAGTAGCTTTTTGGGTTCTTGATCAGAGTGTCTAAAATTAGTCATTTAATTTACCTTTATTTGCAAATAGTCTCAGGATTAAATTCACCAAAACGTGTAGTTTATTACCAGGACCAAGAAAATATTCTGTCCAATATTATTTAAATCCCTTTTGACTTTAGAATACTAATTCATGAAACCGATACAAGAAGATTTCTTCTTCTCATAAATATACTGTAACAAGCTGAAAACTTAGGGGGTTGATGAATAGGAATTTAGTGATCTATACTGCTGGAATTTAGTGTTAATTTTTCTTCACCTTTTTCTTTTCAAATGCTTTTACTCTGTACAATAAACTTAAATATTGTGCTGGATTCTACCTGCTCAGTTTTGTATTGCTAGCACAGATGTATGGAGTTAAGTAAAAGACACAGCAGGGGTTACCAGAGACATCAATAGAGGTAATAAGCAGTAATGCAAACAAAAACATCCCAGGTACACAGCTTTAAAACAGGTAAGCTAACAGTAATCAGCTCCATCCACACCAAAACAGTCTCTTTCCTAAGACCAAGCCTGTGATCAGAGTGAAAACTCTTGGAAAACACGAGAAGCTTCTGGAGTTTGCCAGTACAAAGCTAAGATGCTAGGAAGACTTGAAAGACAAGTTTCTATCGAATCAGCTTAATATAAAGCAGATCCTACTATGCACATCCACCCTTTAGGAACATGACATTTAGATTTCCACTTACTGACTACTGTGGGTCATAAACATGTAGCTGAAATTAAGAGTGAAAGAAGACAGACATTTTAGTCAAAATTCAAAGCATCTTTAAAAAAAATCTACCTTTATAGCTGCTGTATTTAAAAAAAAAGTTCTTAAGCTTGCAAAGGAAATTATTGTGTTTGATTTTTCTGAAAATGCAAGCTTTGGATCATCTGAAAGATTTTTTTTAATGCATTTTAATTAGAATTTTTTTAAACTGTGTGAATTCTGTTTTCCTTTAGAATGTGAAGTATCAAAAAAAAGAAATTCTACTTTCCCCCCAGTTCAACAATTTTTCCCAGGATTCAGTCTTTCTCACAGAATATATCACCTTGCAGTCTCCTCACATGCCACCTCATTCGTCAGCTATTCCCAAAAACCTGTACTCTTCCACATTCTTGAAAGGACAAAATACCATCTGTGAAACCTCCCAGCTCCCAAAGGGCAAGAATTATGTGGGACTGCCAGTAAAATCCAGGGAAAAATTCCACCTCACTGTAGTGGAAAAAATTCTTGTGTACAACTGAATAAATCAACTATTTGTTACACAGGATTGCAATAAAATGCTGGCATTTGTTTTGGAGTTTTTCAGTCCACAACTCTTTGATAAAGCCTGCCATCTCCCCAACAGTATCCAAAGATGTGGGACTCCCTTAAATTTTCAAATGCAGATTACCTAGTTGTGTTTGAAGCTCACAAACTTTTATCTCTTGCTGTGTAAGACAGTTACATTTGGTTTCTGTATTGGATTAGTGCACACAGTGATTCATTCACTTCGCTGGTGCTTTGCCAGAATCACACACAGAGAAGAGCTTGGCTGTCTAAATACATTTCTTCATTGTCCTTTTTACAGTATTCCAATTTATGAAGGGAATATTCAGTTCTGCTTCACTGTGATTACCTTAGTTGCATAAATCATCTCTTATAATTCAGTTTTTCCTTTACATTCAGACGGGCTGCTGTATTTAAAGGCTGAAACTTGTTCAGCTGTTTTGACACTTGAAGATGCAAAGTGCACCTTTCAATCCATCACTCAGGAGGATGCATTACTGATGGCAGGAGAGGTCACTGAGGCAGCTGCTTCTCTGGCAACAGAAAAAAAGCAGCATCTGGAGTTAACTAAGCTAAGGTGCTGTCATTTTCTCATCCCATAATGAGAAACTCAGTGCCAAAAAACTCTCATTTTGTGTGCCTTTGAATACTTTGCAAAGTAATGATGTGCTCCTCAAAACTGGATAATTCAGTAAGTACATCTGAGAATTTAGGCACTTGTCATCTAAGCCTGCTAAGTAAACAAGGACTAGATCATAGGAAGCCTCAAGGTGGGAAAAAGCATGAGCTGCATCAAACTGATGTCTTCCATTTGCCATTTCTGAGCATTATCTTCAGCTGGAACCAAGCAAGATATAACTACCATGCAAAGCTGAAAGAGAGGCTTACACTAAGTAAGACTTAGTTTCCTTTTCCCTCCTAGGAGAACGTAAATTGTGGAAATGCTTGAATATTGGGAGAGCACTTGGGAAGCACCATATATGCCTGCTCTGATCTCATCCCCTCCTTTAGTACCATGTGTGGCCACTATACTATCAAGTTCACAGAAACAGATTAAAGGAAACTTTGGTTTGACCCAGTATAGCCACACATACGCTCCTATCTCTCACAAAACCAATCTGAGCAACTGAGAGCAGCCACAGTCATAGAAACATTTGGCTTGGAAGAGACTTTAAAGACCACCTAGTTCAAATCCCCTCATCTTGGATGTCTTCAAATTCATGTGTTAACAGTTTTTATTATTTTGTCCAAGGGAGGACTGGGACAACAGGAGGTAATATAGGAAATTTTATTATTTAGCTGTTAAAGTAGCAATCTAGAGTGGAGAAGAGACCCAGATTCCACTTACTATTTCAGTGACTACTTAAAACTACGAGTCTTCCCTGAGCACTAACTCAGGTTTTGTGACATGATGCCTTGGATATCCAGATGGGACTGGGAAAGGACTGTATAGAATTTTAATGACTATTTCCTTGCACTTGATTTCTACCTCAGATGCAGGGATTTGACTGGTTAGCTGCAGAGAAAGGAAGGGTTCCCATTGCTCCCAGTGTATAATTAGACTTTTAAAGAGGAGTAGAAAAGAGAGGGGATTATTTTTCTCCAAGGCACTGGCAATCACTCATGGCAGGAAAGGTGTGTACATCTACACACTGTAAGAACTTTAATGTACTAGCAGTACATTAAATTCTTTGATCCTTGCCCAACCTTAGTTACATGCTTAGGACCAACTTCTTGATTTACATTTGGAAGCAGCAGGATTGTCCTTCTCTAACATTCATAACCATCTACTTAGAGCGCCAATAAAGATACTATCTATGTAGTTTAATACACTGCTCAGTAATAAATTAACCTGAGTAAAATAAATGCACCACTGAGAAGTAACTTATACTGTTTTGTTAGTTATTTCTTAGCTGTTATCACGAAAATGAGTAAACAAAATATAACAAACTCAAAGCCCATTATCTTAAATTGAGCTGAAATAGGACTTCCATATATTTCTTTTTGTTTAAATATTAAAACCAAAAATTTAAAACACAGTATAACTGGTTCAATCTGAAAGGTTTTGTTCAAGTAAAGCTAGAATTTTTTTTTTCATTTCAAGAGTGATTCACCCTTTGCCCTTTCTGTCATTTTTTCATTCAGGAAAAAAAAAAATTAAAATCAAAAGTGCTTCAAGCATGCCAAAGTGAAAGGTCTTACTTCAATTCCCTTGTTTTCTAACCAAGAGGTTTTCCTACTTCTATTTAATTCATAAAAATCGCCTCAAATCACTTCTCCATTTTTCTTTCTCTAGATGAAAGACTACACTTGTAACTATAAAAACTTTTTCTAACATTCTAATTTTCAAAGGATGCAGAGCTTTTTCACCAAGCACAATAGACCAGAAGCTACAATAAATCACTTACTTCAATTACTTTGAGAAGCAAAGTAAATACTATTAGCCCCATCAGGAAGCTTTAACTACGCTCATGTAGTTCAGTTACACTATACCATATCTTCAACGTTGCATGGTTGCCATCTTCTGTAGATATTATTTACTGGGCATCATTTTTTTGCCAATAGCATTGCTATGCAGCAGCCTTCCCTTCACTGTATGACATACTGCAGATGCTAAGTGACTGTTATCCACATCTTATCCACCATTTCCTCACTGCATTTCACAGAATCACAGAACAACCAGGTTGGAAGGGACCCATCGGATCTTCTAGTCCAACCATTCCTATCTAACACTAAACCAAGTCCCTCAACACCTCATCCACCCGTGTCTTAAACACCTCCAGGGAAGGTGACTCAACCACCTCCCTGGGCAGCCTATTCCAATGCCCAATGACCCTCTCTATGAAAAACCTCCTCCTAATCTCCAGCCTAAATCTCCCCTGGCGGAGCTTGAGGCCATTCACTCTCGTCCTGTCCCATGTCACTTGGGAGAAGAGGCCAGCTCCCTCCTCTCTACAACCTCCTTTCAGGTACTTGTAGAGAGTAATGAGGTCTCCCCTCAGCCTCCTCTTCTCCAGGCTAAACAACCCCAGCTCTCTCAGCCGCTCCTCATAGTGCCTGTTCTCCAGCCCCTTCACCAGTCTAGTCGCTCTTCTCTAGACTTGCTCCAGAGCCTCAACATTCTTCTTGTGGTGAGGGGCCCAGAATTGGACACAGTATTCAAGGAGCAGCCTCACCAGTGCTGAGTACAGAGGGAGAATCACCTCCCTGGACCTGCTGGTCACACCGTTTCTGATACAAGCCAGGATGCCATTGGCCTTCTTGGCCACCTGGCTCATGTTCAGTCGGCTGTCGACCAGCACCCCCAGGTCCCTCTCCTCCTGGCAGTTTTCCAGTCAGGCTTCTCCCAGTCTGTAGCTCTGCATAGGGTTGTTGTGCCCCAAGTGCAGGACCCGGCATTTGGCCGTTTTAAACCTCATGCCATTGGACACTGCCCAGCAGTCCAGCCTGTTTAGGTCCCTTTGCAGAGTCTCCCTACTCTCCAGCAGATCAACACTTGCACACAGCTTTGTGTCATCTGCAAACTTGCTAAGGGTACCCTCAATGCCCTCATCCAGGTCATTGATGAAGACATCGAACAGGACTGGACCTAGCAGTGAGCCCTGGGGAACACCACTTGTCACTGGCCTCCAGCTGGACTTAACACCATTTACCACCACTCTCTGGTCCCAGCCATCCAGCCAGTTTTCTACCCAGGAGAGTGACAAGATTTGACAAGAGGAGAGGAAGCACTGTATCTTTTAAGCACCTTTAACTCCTGCAGCTACCCATGATTCCTCCAGAAGAAACACACTTGAACCCTAGCCAAGGGCAGGTGTAGGCTCATTTTATGTTATGAGCTAACTAGCACATTTCACACTGACAGATGCTGATGAGACTCCTAGGAAAGCACAAGACAAAAAGAACGGAATTCCACCTTTTTTTTCTGAGCAACAGATTAGTCCAGCTGCAATTAGGCAAGAGGGACCTTTCTCAGCTCTGCATCTGCAAGGCAGTTCGTCTCACCTTGCAGTCTCTTTCAATTTAAGACACAAGGAGTTTGTATGGATACTTACAAATTAGTAACATTGAAGGACACCTCAAATGGTTGAATCCCCTTCACATCAATGAAAGGCCATATGCCTTAGGTAGAGAAAGGTAGAAAGAGAAAACTATCCTCTGCATTTCAGCTGCTAGGTAAGTGAATCCCAGACTCAGTAAACTTGGAGTTTCAAGTTCTATTTTGTTTATTTCAGAGTATGTATTTTCTCCCTTCACAGCAAGGGAAACCGTGCCAGGGGAAAGCATTTAGGTCTCGATTTAACCATCAGTGTCACATAATTAAACAAAGGCTCAGTGTTTCCCTCAGTGAATAGGGGCATATAACCATGCTTTTTCTTCCAGTGTTTTCCTCACATCTACAGAAAAGGAAGCTCTGTTCCCATTCTGTCCAGTAACCTTTTCCTTTATGTTTTCACCACCTGAGTAGTTCACAAAATGAAGTGTAATGACTAGCACCTTGGCAGCAACCTGCAAGAGGCACCAAAACAAATCAAGTGCAGCAGTGCTCACTGGTTGACAGCTGTAATGAATTAAATTGCCTGTCCCTCTTCAATTCATTACACCTTCCATGAAAAAAAAAAAAAGACTTAGATGTAAAATGAGCTATTCAAAAACACATTTTGCATTTCTATTAATCTAACAGAGTGAATTGTTTTCTATATTGCAAAGCTAACAACTCTTGTCTGCACAGCACTGCATCACAGTATAAAGCCATAGTGCCTACCCAGCAAGAAGCTACAAAGAGACAATGAAAGGAGCAAGATGATGTCACCTTCCAAGGCTGAGTTACAAGCTACCAGTCTGAAAAATACGTTTCATTTGTTTAGACATTTTCACGTACCTGCAACATCTGTGTCATTTAGTTTCTAAACAAATCCAGTATCATTTTAGCTTCAGCGATGGAAATGTTTCATATTTGTAGCACTGGGCTTTCAGACTGTTGCTCACTGCCACCTGCTGGAGTTTGGGGAATTATATAGTGAAAAAAGAAACAGTGAGCATTGCAGTGGTGCTTTGTGCAAGCTCTTATTTACCAGATCCATCAAAATCACGACTTGATACTCCTCCAAAGTCGAACTATTTTCAGGTATATTTTGTCATTCACTTTTACTTTGATGTCTCTTGCCTCGAGGATATCACTTGTTGCAGAAGCTGGATAGAGGTAATTGAAGGTAGGATGTGATAATTTTAATCATGCTTTAGTTGTGACCGGGTGTGCATACATACAAAGGGAGAGGCAAAAATAACAAAAGGTAATTTAACATAAGTTTCATTCTCTAGGCAAGCAGCAAAAACCAACTCTACTTTTAACATAGCAGTGTATTTAGGGAATCCAAGGACATATGCTTTTTATAATTGTGTCTGTTGAATTCTAGTTTAGAGAGTGCGGTAAGTAAAAAGCTCAGTCCCTGAGCTTATACTGATTCGCAGAAGTCAAATGTTTAATGTGACAACTCCAAAGAGAAAGATATCTAGAAATGTAATGATCAACATGCAAAATAGGACATTACTTGTCTGGTATCACAGAAATACTCCCACAAGTAGGAAAGTAAATTAGACCAAGAAAAGAGTCTCTACATCCTAGAAGCAATATAGCTACTTCAATGTGGTATCTTGTCTGGATTGTTTAACCCTATTGTCAACTCTGATATCCAAAAAATACTGCTAGCACACCATCATGGTCATGAAACTCCAACTATTTAGATCTGCATCATTCTTGGGACATTTGAGGAACAATTCCAGCTTTGTCTTCCTTCACCCAACAAAGTGTTAGTTGGAGATACTTGTAAAGGTTTTCCAGTACTTTGCACATAGTTTTTTCGAGGTATTCTAGACATTCTCACTATAATAAGGGATTATTTATATATATATATATAAGGGCATAATATATAATATATATATATATATATTATATATCCCTTATTATGCCCTTATATATATATATTTATATATAAGGGCATAATAAGGGATTGTTTGAGAATCAAATTATGAATAGATGCCAAGCACTGTAAACTTGGCATAGCAGTGGAGGGCAAGTGTTTTGCATTACCTGCTTAGTCATGTATGATTCAGCACATGGACGTTTTCAACACAGCGGATGTTCACGATAGCCTCAGTGAGATGAATAAGATCCAACAGCCAAAAAATCATCCAGACAGAAAGCCTTACTAGCTTATGAGGAAGGTCTGGGCCTCAGTGCTTCAAAGAGATTTGGATTCTGCATGTCTCAACGCTTGTTGACTTTACAGCCTTATCAGATTGTTGGGATGCAGCTGAGCCAATGCAAGTACCTTTACTATTTGGCAAAACGTCAAAACTTCATCCACAGTCTCACACATCAAATCAGATCAGCTGCTTGATGACAGCTGTTTTACCAAGCAGTCTGAGCATTTAGAGCCTGGGCCCAAAAGCATTTGCTACCAGAGCAGTCTGTGAGCTTCTGCATATTAAACTGTTGGGAGGTCATGCCATATGCTTTTCCCTTTCCTAGCTTTTCATTCTTCTCTGCCTATCGTACTATACAGTTTAACAAACATCTTTTCTCTGCAAGCTGCGAAAGCATGGCTACAAAACTCTGCTTTCCCCCATAGCTGTTTTATTTCATTCCCTCAAATAGCCTGGCCAGCATTCACCACTGGAAAGTGTTCACTGAAATATGAGGGAGTTCAGGAGTTCCTGCTAATCATTCAACTGCACTTAGCTCTAGAGCATCTTCTGTTGTATGTGAGGAAAGCAGCATTTGTTCTTGCCTATAACAGAGAAACTGAGGCACTATGAGGTGAAGTACTTTGCACCTGTTATAGAGCCGGGCAGCAGCAGAACAGCAGCTTTCCAAATACCAGTCATTCCCACTGCAGCACAGTGTTTACAACAAAGATAATACTCATGCCTCTTAGAGCAGCGTCCAAGAGCCATGACCCAACACTCGTTGTTCCAGCTGTTGCTGCATAGACATGAACATTGACCTGCATCTGCTTCCAGGGTATTCTCACAGCATACATCTATTTTTTTAGAGCTAAATGCCTCTATTTAAGCATGTAGTAAAAGGACATACCATGGTTTCATGGATTTCCAAGACTGCAACCTTGTGACCTCAAGAATGTTTTTTAAAACCTAAAAATCAGAGTAAGTGGAAATAGAAAGCTGAACATTTCTGCTGCCTGTCCGTCTAAACTGCTAGTACACAAGTAGTACAGCAAAATGACAGCAACATAATCAAAATGAAAGATGATAAATAATGAAAAAAGTTAATAAATATGTTTTTAAGTAAACTGTATATTACTGTGACAGTATCCAGAGATCAATGGAGAATAGCTTGCAATGCCCAGAACTGTACAAACATAAAATAAAATGACAGCTACAGGCCTGACGAGCTCATGGGCTAAATAAAAAGCTTACAAGGTTAAAGAGATTCTTTTCATCAACTTCAGAAAGCTTTCAGCTGGTCCCTAGGGCATCTGTGATAAAACAGCCACAACTGTTTCCTTCAGTATGCACTCCAGTAGCTTCCTGTTCTTACAACCCCTAAAGATGGGAACAGAGCTAGCTAGGCATTTTATACCCTATCTGTAAAAGCATTCAGACATTTGAAGGAACATAAAAGTACCTGAACCCAAGTTTGTAAGAGATATGTGGCCCCACTGCCAGCCCCAAAAACAATCCCAATGAAGCTCCAGTACCTGAATAGCTTGATAAAAGCGGGACCTCTTCTTAAAAAAAAAAAAAAAAAAAAAAAAAAAAACAGAACACAAATTTCCCTGAGACTACAGTAGTTTCCTTTTGAAAGCACTGAGAACTAACACATATTACTACACTACAGCTCTTCCTACTGAAATGCAGAAGACTTTGCCAGGGGTAATGACTTTTCCCCATGCCACTGAACTCAGTTAAAGATCTAACTTTCATCCCAGTGAACATCTTAAAAGCAGAAGCAAAACATGACAGGGTTTTTTTCCCCTTTGATATTCTCAGGGAAAGAAGGAATGCTTGCTGGCCTCATAAAACAAAGGACTACAAGCACAGCACTGAAGACTGCCACTAGCAGGATTTCAAATAAACTGTAGAAGGCAAAGTTGGCAAGTCATTTTTTTTTAACTTCTCTTTTAACCCAAATTCTTGTTCCCCTGCTCAATTAAACTCATTGTTTTCAGGAGAGGGTTTGAACGTGGGGCATTTTCCCCCTCCAAATAAGTACAGCTTGTAATTTATTCCATTTTGAAAACCATATCAGGCATTCTGTGGGTCATGCTCTTGAGGGACTTGGTTTAGTGTTTGATAGGAATGGTTGGACTAGAAGATCCGATGGGTCCCTTCCAACCTGGTTGTTCTATGATTCTATGCAAATCTAATCCAGCAGTTCCAGTATCTATTCTTCTGCATCCTTCATGTGTGAACATAATGCATCACTCACTCTTTAAGGGTTAAAGGTTCATGCCCTGTGAGGAAACTGTAGCATTATACTCAGTTTGAAAAACTCCAAACACAAAGATCCAATGAGTGAACTCTTCCATGAGAAAACAATTCTTCTAGAAGATGTTATGTTTATGTTCGACTAACATGAGATTCAAAGTTATTGTTTGCATACACTGCATGGTTATTATAAATGTATATATGTAGAAGGTTAATCAGAACTGGGAACACATTTATGAAGCTTGACAGTTTCTTCCACTTTAGTAAGCCACCTGTCTTCACCATTACACTTCAGCCACCCTTGGAACATCCAATTTCCTTTAAGAGATGTTGCTGCTGGAGGAGGAAACTGGAGAAGTTTATGAAAGAATGTCTCTCAGCCAAGATACTCACTTTCATTTTCCAGTTGTTTTTCTTATTTTGCACATCAAAAGCCCTACTCTATTAAGACCCTGTTTCACTTCTCTTCCCAACAGTACCTCAGAATCAAAAATTCCTAGTAGACTGCATTTTCTTGTCCTGCCACGTCCCCAGCCAGGCTTTCTAACAGCCCACTGCCCCAGCTGCACTAGAGCAACTAAGTGTATTGCAGGTACTGACTGGAATACAAATATCAGGTCATCACCACTGTAAGCACATTATGAGATGCGCTCACCAGATTAAGCATGACAAGAATATTTAATGAAACCCTGAAAAAAAAAATCCTTAAAAGGTATTATATAGTTTCTTTCTTATTTTATTGACAAGGAGCTAGTACAGACTCTTGCATGCTCTTTAAGTCTTATCTATTGTAAAACAAACAAAAAACCTCTTAGTAGTCACAGCATGGCAGCAATCTGGTTCAGCTGTTATTCTCACTGAAAATAATTCAATGTCATGTCATATCCCAATATATCCAAGAGTGTGCAAATCTGCAAATACATTTAAAATTCTGGCACTAGGTTCAGTGGGATTTTTTCTAAGTGCAAATATAAAAGTATACAAGTAAAGAAAGAGAATAGAAAAACCTGTCCTATACAAGCTAAAAGTGTGTGTAAATGGGTGCTTAGTGAAGTTTACCAGCTTTTATTTCTTTCTTCCAGCTGTTAGACTTGTAAAAAGCAGTCATTCATTCTCTACTGCTTGATGTCTGTGGGCATTTGCAATCTTGCCAGAATTAATAGACTGTGCAGTGATGATGAGCATATGTTTAAAAAACAGCACCAAAAGCTTACATTGAGGAAATATTAAAGTTTAGAATCAGTAGCAAAAGTGCAAAAACACAGAATTAAATTTATTATCTCATTTCAACTACGAAGTCTGACAACTTTACCCGTCAGTCTCACTTGCAGGTCCTGGTCCTGCAACATTTGTTTGTACCTGTAGCCCTTTTTCTTGCGAAGTGGCCACTTGGACTTGGTGCTGAAGTCTTTATGCAGATAAAACTCCCATGGAGATTACCTAAATGCATGGATTTTCTCACAGGAAGAGAATTCCTTACCATTAGGATTACAGCGTTTAGTTCAATATTTGTAAAAATACCTGAAGTTTAAAGCAAAAATGGGACTGAAAACATGCACTTAGACTCCTTTGCTTTACATCAATTACACTGTCTGCCATAAGCAGCTGAAATACTTTGGTTTTGTTATAGATCCTTACAGTAAAATTAGCTTCCAGGCTTCAGTTGAAATCATGGTTAATAAAATAAGCTTTGTATCTGAGAAGTTTTCAGTAAACAAGTGAGGAAGGAAATAATACTATGCACATTTTACAGAAGATACTTAAGTTTGGAATAATTAGGACTCCCCAAGTGCACAGTAGAGCTCATCAATAACACCAGAGCACTTAAGCCTTAGATTAGGGTTTTAAACCCAAAGAAATCTTCAGTTTCCCTATTTTCCCCTTATTTAATAAATTTGTAATTAAATTTGGCAAAAAAAACCCCAACAAAACTGCTAAGTGAAGTGAAAGTAAAACCCTAATTCTCTCAAATTAAAATATTGCAGGTAAGTTTCCATCTCTGTAAAATGCTCCTCTGCTCCTGCCAATGGAAACTGATTAACACCATAGGAATGGCCTCTGTGGATCAGAATAGAAATCTATTTAGTCAAATCTCCTCTACAACAGTAGCCAACAACATATATCCAGAAAAGCATGAATATGGAGTAAACCTGCAATGATACCTCCCCTGAACACTCTCTCAACTTCCAGCAATCCTCCATAGTTCTGGAACTGTCTTGCAATTGGCAGCTTTAACTGTGTTAACTGATGACACCAATTATGCGATATGGACAAGTGAGTCTGTAAAACTCCTTGTGCTTTTAAAAAGACATCAATCAATCTCTGAGGCCATAGCACAATATTTCCTTTTTTGCCTTGCTCATCTTGCCTTTTTTCATGTTTATTTTATATATTAGCATGGAAATTCAAAACTAGAAAGGTCCTGTTTGCACTGAAAGGCATTACCACCAAGTTCCGTAGGTATTTTGGAAAGTGTATGTTTATATGCTATTAAAGGTGTGTCAAATATTTAGCAAGGGATATAGACAACTTTCTAGCTAAAAATATATATTAAAGTAAATGTTGTGAGTGTTCTCTTATCTCAATAGAAATGCAGGGTATGGCTAGCGTTCACAGGGAAAGTGATGTTCAAGGCAGCAAGGAATGGAAAGGAGATCTAATGGGAAGAGAAAGAAGGAAACACAACAAGAAAAAAGAAACCTCCAAGAATGAGCCATAGAAATATAAGCATTAAAATACAACAAGAATAAGTAATTAAGCCTAGCTCTCAGTCATGATAACTAAATATCTAAACGTTATGTGATATTCTTTAATCCCATTATACATTGACTAGATTACTGTCTATTAATTCAGAAACACATTTTGCATGACAGATCATAATAAGATATGGCCCCACAGTTCAGAAATATGAACTCTAAACAGCTGCAGATAAGAATTGCAAATTACATTATTAGATTAGAAGCACACTCCAATCCTATCTAAATAATTACCAGAATTGAGTGACTGGTGGTTAATCTTGTAGGTCATTCCATAAAGCTCTACCTCAAACCAAAGAGAAGTGAGAGAAATATTTTCCCAGAGGTAATAATGTTCAACCAGTATTTGAATTCTGCTTTGAATTGTTAATAACGGGTTTGCAGCGTGAGTAACACAGTAAGTGATGATTCTCCAAAACAAGTCTTTATGCTCTTCCAAATCTCTCAAATAGCCATTTTCCATGATACCCATCTGAAACCTGAACAATGCACAGGCAGCTGTTGCGCCCTGATATCCCCAGTGCTGACTGTTCTCATCCCATTGTTCCATTTTCCCATGTCTCCTGTACCCACCTGCTACCTGTTTATACAAAGATTATAAAGTCCTTGGGAAGGGGATCATATCTTTGTTTGATATTTATAGAACATCTGCCACCTAGTAACTGACTACGAACTGAATTACTTCTCAGAAGAAAAAAAAATTGGCATTGTCTAAAGACATGAGATTTGCTTCCTACTTTTTCTTTCATGGTCAGACACTTTCTATAAAAATATTTTTCAAGTAGGGTCATTAATTAGCTCATTCTCCCAGTCAATATTAGGCAGCAGAGAAGGCCATTGTTTCACATTCTAAGGCATAAGACTCCTCAAATTACTACAATTATTTTGCACTGCAACTCTTAAAATTAAAAGAGCTTGTAATGAAAAAAACGTGGAGTACCATTATATTGTGAAAAGTGGTCTTGCAGTAAATTGAGGTGAATATCGGCTGGAGGTTCAAAACTCATTGCTTATCACAAATTAGGAAATAAAAAATCCAAAAAGAAATATCTGCAGTTTACACTTCTGAAAGTAAAACAGACTTAAAGCATGTGACACTGGAAGCTCAAATCAAAGCATCTGAACTGCTTTTGAATCTTATCTTCGACATTACTTATAAAGTTACCTGCATTTACAGCAAACTTGAGATTGAATTATTGTATTGTCAGTATATAACTCTCCACACTATTTAAGAACGTGCCACCCAATATAAGCAGGTCAAATCTGATATTTGGATTTGAACATTATATTTAAACACAAATTATGCCTGCCTCTAATGATCTCCAGCAGATCCTCTACCACTCTTTCACTTTGTATTTTCACTTTGATACTAACAGATTTTCCAGAATGTTCCTCATAGGATGGATGAGTGTTACTTGTAAGAATATTACAATACAGGTCTTTGCAGTTTGAACGTGCAAGATAAAATTATGTACCAAAGTAACAAATGAAGGATAGTTGCATGTGTAAGTAAAATAATTTCACCCTATGTATTTCAAGGTTTAGGCTGCATGCCTTGTTTACTACAAGAAAATTCTTCATGTACATATATAGCTTCTATTTCTGTGTAATCTACTACTCTCTATTATTTACATCTTCCTTTATCAGCGACTATAAACCACTGTACAGTGCCAATGAGCCATTTTTCAAATCTGCCTTTCACAACATATTTTACAGTAGAACACCATAAGTGAAGGACTGGAAAAAGCTGTGATACAGAAATCAAGTGAGAGTCACCTCTGTGCTCTTGCTTCAGCATATTGCTGATTTTCCCTGCAGATCTCAGTGCAATAAATACCATGTTCTTTTTTCCACTTAATTTCTAAGAAAGGTCTTCTGATACCTTATTTGACCTTAGAAAATATTACCTTGTCTGATAACAGAGGTAAGGGTCTGCTTAGGCTCATGTAGAACTACTAGGAAAGCACCACATAGTGACCAGAAAACAAAGGTGAATCACAGTAACTCTCATTTACTTTGTTTAGTGTTACATGTCTCATGTGACACTTACTCAGGTCCTTTTCTTCAGTTATGTAAAAACTAAATTTTAGTTAGAGCCTCCCATGATTAACCACTGAGCATCAATGTAAGCTTTTCACATTGTATTCAGTCATTCTTTCCTAGTTTTACTTATTCTACTTATATTATCTACATAAACAGAGACAATGAAGGAAGTGAAATGGAAAGAAGGAGACAACATGTTGCCCTCAACATCTTTGGGGAAGTCTGACTTAGATTCCTTGGAAGAATTAAACTATTATCATAAGTAATACTTAAAATACTTGCATATATCAGAAAAAAACAGTTTAGAGAGAGATAAACACATTTGATATGCTTCCCATAATGAACCACTTCTTTGCTTTGCCTTTTTCTTCCTTCATTCGCCAGTAACTATTACATTTAACTTCACAAGCCCTTCTAAACAAGCATGCCCCAAGTATCAGACTGGCTTCTTCAGATAGGAAGAGCAGACATATTCACTTACACAGAATATATTTCCGGATATTCCCTTCTGTTTCTATTTCAGGGAACCCAGACTCTGATGATCTCAGCTGAGGCAGTATGTCAGAAAAAAGAGATAGTTTCTTCAGTAGGAAAAAGACCATACCTTTTTAGGTTTAAGGTATCCTGGTACAGCAGCAATGCATTTTCAGCATTGTTTGGATCTCCTAACAGGCACTACTAAATCAGGTCTGTGAAGTCTAGTCTTTATGATAGAGACTCATAAAGATGTCCTTGAAGAGGCTTATTCCTTTAGAAGGTGCTAAATGGAGTGAGTTCCTATCAGAAGTACCCAAACAATCGTACATTTTCAGCACAGACTGGGAATATAGCTATCCTACATCCCCAAACTGCATCTTAGCTGCCTCGCTTTAAGGTGTAAGTGTATTTAAAAGAAAAAGTCACTTCACAGCTAGTTGCATTTCTTTACAGCAAAGAGCAAAGCTGAAGTGATCTCAGACCTAATACAGGCAGAACGACACAGTACTATGGGGAATACATTTTCCTGGGAGTTTTGGCATCAACACACATCTCCACACCCATAAGTTTGGTAGTCAATATGTTAGCTGTGATGGATACCAGTATTTTGCATCATACAAGTTTGCAATGAACCTATAAAATTACTTTCCATCCATCTAAAGTTTCAGTGGCAAGAAATATTTCTAACATACAACCAAGGGCTTGGCAGCAGGTCTAGTAATATAGTGCTAGGTTTAAAATGCTGCAGTTATCAGTCAGTCACACTATGGAGCAGGTCATGCATAGCAAAGAGCTGCTTTATTAGCTTGATGGAATATGTAGCGTGTATGAAATGACAGAATGCAACTACCAAGTAAAAGCCAGAGCTAATGCAAAATATGCCATCATGGCCCACATAATGTGTGCCATTCACATTAATACTAGAGATCCATTCTGACCACTGTATATTAGTTAACGGTTAATGCTTGACAAATGACAAAAAACCATTCAGGCTCAAAACCTAATTTTGTCTTCTTTCTTAGGGTGAAAGGAGAAAATGGAACTAAGCAGAAAATAATACATTTTACTGTAAGCTGCCAAGCATAATAGACACATAATATAAAGATAAACTTCTATGACACTGTTTTTCACACCAAATGAGTAAGCATATTAGTAATTTGCTTCCCATTCTACTTCCTAGACTCTCATCCTTTCCAAAACAGACTGAAGAACTCCCTCTGACATCGCCAGCCAATCATCAGGCCTCTTTTTTATTCAAAAGGCATAAAACAGTTATTAAGAAAGTGAAAAGAACATGGCCTATTTAGGGATATATTAGAAAATGACCAGAAGGCAAGGGGACTCCTTTACTAACAAGCAATGAACAACTGCAATTTGCTGTTTTCAGGCTTTGTACAAAACAAATTACTTATTAAAATGCATTGTACACAGTGATAAGCATTTATGAGGTGATCTGCCTCTATGGACAGGCCTGGGACTTACTATGTCTTTGAGGCACTTTGCTATAGTTTTCCATTAATCTTGTCACAAAAAAATCCCAGAAAGGATTGTATATGTTACACGCCGGGAGGTTTTTATCACAGTTCTCTGGTTTGTTGCAAGAAAAAGAAAATAACTCAAATGTCTGCACAAGTTCCACCAAAAAAAAAACCCCAGCACCTGCAATAAAACTATAAGTTCTGCCACACTTTATGTACACTGGATCCAGCAATGCTCAGTTCATGATTCCTTACATGACCTAAAATGAGGACAGCACCTTTGACTATGAAGATATTCCAAAGATAAAAAAGGAAATGAAAAAAAAATACAAAACTATGATCCACTGTCTTCAGGATATCTTATATTCAAAGGTACCCATACTACTAATTCTTTTTTCCTTGTTTTATTTTAAAATATTTTGAGTTCTGATGCCATACAGAATTTTTTCACCGGCAGCAATATAGGATAATTTTTGTACCCTGCTACTGCCTGCATCAGCACACCTGAAACATCTGTCCCAGTGTATATATAAATAGAGGGAAGTGGTACAGAAATAAGGAGCAATCTTCCAAGCCAAAACCAGGGTCATCATAGAAGTGATGTTAACTGTAATCAGGAAATGCATCAGTGCCAAGGGTAGAATCATAGAACATTATCTGCAGCATCTGATGATTTTTTTTCTTCTCTGGCAGACAAAATTATGTAAATAATAGATCTGATGCACTCTGACTCTCAATGCTCTATCAGCGACTTTGGAGATAAGATACGATTTAACTGAGAAACACACTACAGTGAAATAACTATAATTTGCAATCACTAGCTGCAACCCTAAAAGAGGCAGTAAAAGAAAGTTCTACTACATTGTTGCCAGAAATTATACAGAGGAATACCTATGACAAATAATACAAGTGATTATTGATGTTTCAAAGTAAAATTATCTATTTGCTTTACTAGAGGGACATTTTAAAACTTGCCATGTAAAAAGTGTATTATGGGATGTGTCAACATGTTACTATAGATGTTGAGTATCACATTAGATCTTCTAACAAATTCACACAAGCAATTTTACTTGGCACTTTCATGGTCAATGTGTTTGCATAGACTGTGAAAAACTGTCTCTGAAGAACAGGTACAAGAAGGCTAAGCATAAAAAGGAAAGCTTAAACATAAGAATGAGAGACTGAGGCAATGAAGGGAACCTTGTGGTTGCTGTCTACTACAGGCCACCTGATCAATGGGAGCCTACTGACAAAGCCTTCTTGCTCCAGCTACAAAAGGTATTGTGCTCACAGGCTCTCATTTTGCTGAAGGACTTCAACCACCTGGCACCTGCTGGAAAAGTAGCATGGTAAAGCGTAGGCAATCCAAAGACTCATGAAATGCACTGAGGATAACTTGTTAAGCCAGGTAATAGACAGGCCTATCATAAGGAATATGATACTGGACCTGATGTTCACCAATATAAGTTAGCTAGTTGGTGACATCAAGATTGGAGGCATCTTGGGCTGCAGTAACCAGGCACTGGTAGAGTTTGCAGTCGTGAGGAATAGGGGTTAGGCAAACAGTAATGTCAGGGCCCTGAATTTTAGCAAAGTAAACTTTCAGCTCTTCAAGATGTTAATAGGACACTCTGGGTAACTGTCCTCAGGGACAAAGGGGAAGAAAAGAGCTAGCAGGGACAGCTTGCACAAAGCTGAAGAGCTCTTGATTGGCAGGTGTAAGAAATCAGGAAAGGAAGGCAAGAGATCACTATGGCTGAGTCAAGACCTGCTGGTCAAGCTAAAGGGCAAGAAGGAAATGCACAGGCTGTGCAAGCAGAGACAGGTATCCAGGGAAGAGCACAGGAACACTGCCTGCTTGTGTAGGGATGGGGTCAGGAAAGACAAGGCGCAGCTAGAGCTTTGCCAGGCATGCAAAGAATAATAAGTGCTTCTACAGGTTCACCCAGAAAAAGATGGTCAAAAAGAGCACCCTTGCTGATGAACACAACTGAGAAACTGACTACAATGGACAATAGTGCTGAGGTACTCCATAACATTTTTGCCTCAGTCTCCTCTGTCAAACTCTCCTCCCACATCTCTTGAGTTGACAGACTGCAATGTAGGGACTGTTGAGCAAGGGCCCTCCAACTATAAGAAACCAGGTTCATGACTACCCAAGGAAGCTAAATGTAAGCTAAGTCCATAGGACTTGACAAAATTAATTCCAGAGTCCTGAGGGAACCAGCCAATATAGTTACCAAGACACTCTCCATGATATTCAAGAAGTCAGAGCAGTCAGAGAAACACTACATTCATTTTTAAAAGAGGGTAGAAAAGATGACCCCAGGAACTACTGAACTTGGTACCTGGGAAGATCGTGAACAGGCCCTCTAGAAGCTATGCTAAGGCTCATAGATAGTAGGTTGATGATTGAAGAAGTCAGCATGCTTTCACCAAGTACAAGTTCTGCCTGACCAACTTAGTTGCCTTCTACAACAGACTGACTACATCAATGGACAAGGGAAGTGCTATGGATGTCATCTACCTGGACTTCTGTAAAGCTTTGACACAGCCAACCCAACAACATACTTCTCTAAATTGGAGAGATCTGGATTTTGTGGGTGGACTGTTCAGTGGATGAGGAATTGGTTAGATGATCACATCCAGAGATTAGTGGCCAATGGCTCAATGTCCCAATGGAGATCAGTGAGAAGTGGTGTCCCTCAAGGGTCTGTGTGTGGGGACCAGTACTGTTTAATACCTTCATCAATGACAGACAGCAGAATCAAGTGTACCTTAAACAAGTTTGCAGATAATGCCCCCGAGGGACAGGATGCCATTCAGAGGGACCTGGAAAAGCTGGAGAAGTGATCCTGTGTGAACCTCATGAGGTTCAACAAGGCCAAGGGCAAGGTCCTGCACCTGGGTCAGGGCAAGCCCCAGTATTAATGCAGACTGGGGGATAAAGGGATTGAGAGCAGTTTTGCAGAGAAGAACCTGGGGATACAGGTGGGTGATACAGTTGGACATGAGCCAGTAACATGCACTAAGCCCAGAAAGCCAACAGTATCCTGGGCTGCATCAAAACAAGTGTGACTAGCAGGTTGAGGGAAGCGATTCTGCCCCTCTACTCTGTTCTGGTGAGACCCCAATTTGGAGTACTGTATCCACCTCTGAAGCCCTCAGCACAGGGAAGACGTGGACCTGTTGGAGAGGGTCCAGAGAAGGGCCACAAAAATGATCAAGGGGATGGAGATCCTCTCCTGTACAGAAAGCCTGGAAGTTAGCATTGTTCAGCCTGGAAAACAGAAAGCTCCTGCAGAGACCTTATAACTGGCTTCTAGCACCTGAACGGGACCTATGAGAAAAATTGGAACAGCCTTTTTTCAGGGCCTGTTGTCATGGTTGTAAACTAAGAGATGGTAGATTTAGACTAAATACAACAAAGAATTTTTTAACAATGAGAGTGGTGAAACACAGAAACAGGTTGACCATAAAAATGATAGATTCTCCATCTATGAAAACATTCAGGATGAGGTTGGATAGGGCTCTCTGCTATCTGATCTGGTTGAAAGTGTCTCTGCTCACTGCAGGAGGGGTGGACTAGATGATCTTTAAAGATCCCTTCCAACCCAAACTACTCTAGGATTCTACAGTTCAATATCCAAAAACACAGCTGCAAAGACCAATAGTAACAGATCTACATCTATAAAGATCTAGAAAATCATTACAGTTACTTTCAAGTAACATTAAGGATGGTCTTCAAACATTTGGGTTTTGTGACATGTTAGAGTACAGATTTCATATCAACATACACTCACAGTGCGTACAGCACAAAAACATCAATACAATTTGTAATTGCAGAACTCAAAAGGATTCAGCAACAAGACCTGGTTATACACAGCAATGCCACCAAGCTAGAAGCCATTTTCCAGCTTTGTTTCTTTCCACATTACCTTGAAATTGATTGCAACTACAACTTCTTTTTACACCCTAGTAAACAAGTCACTTGCTCAGCCCTCAAATTTTAATCATTTTCTGTCTGTTGGTTGTTTCGTAAGCCTCTTCACAGGTCCCAACTCTGTTTCCTTCACTGCTTACTACAGCACTTCAAAGTCTGTGTTGCTTAGTTCTTAGCCTCTTGCTGTTCTCTCACAGATGCCAGCTTCAGTGTTTTTATGCTTTTAGTGTTTAATAGGAATGGTTGGACTCAATGATCCAATGGGTCTCTTCCAACCTGGTGATTCTATGATTCAGTCAGTCTTATTGAATACCCTCTCTTACTCAATTGCACTAACCAATGTTTTGTCACACAAGTGAACCCACCAGAGCACTCAAGGGAGTATTCCCTGTCGAGTACTCACTCAACAATCAGGACATGTGAAGCTACACATTACCACATCCTTGTCTTTAGGATTCAATTTGATGTTCATTCTGCTGCAGCAGTGTTTACTGTCTGATTAATGCAACTCAGTGTTCTGTATGTACAGAAACGCTAGATCTAAAAGAAGTAGGACTATCAACATAGTAAATTAATTTACTAACTGGGAGAGGGGGAAATAAGCACAGGTCCTACGGGTAAGTATTTCTATCTGCTGCTTTTGTTGGACTTGCAGTTCAAAGGCACAGAACTGGTTCCACACAGTTGCAGAGCAGCTTAGAACACACTGTAGCTTGCTTTATGCAACACTGGAAAGCAACTCCACAGGGCATCTGAGAGATGTAATTATCAAGTGTTGCCTGAGACACATATCCACCTTCTCAGGAATCAGTACCACAAAGAAGAAGCAGAGATCTCTTAAAAATTTCTTCACTGCTACTGGGTCTCTTCATGAATAAAGGTGCATTGAAAATTTTGTGGGCCACACCAAAACTAAGGCCTTCACTGATAAATACCCAGCAGAAGGGTAAAAAAGTGTTTATATTTAGTAGCAAGATCAATATTTTCAAAATATAGGCTGTAAAGCTAGGGCATCTCCATTTACACTGAGGACCTGAAATAAATAGCCTAAATCTCTTAAGTGCTAAGAACCATCTGCTGTTATTGGCCTCAGCAGTTTTTGAAAAATAAGCTGTTTAATTAGATGCTTTGGCAAGGACTGGTTGGCTAATTCCTGACACCTGAAGTTAATAAAAAATAAATAACAAAACACACATCTCTGGAGTGTAATGATCTCATCAAAGAAAATACTGCTTCCACTCACCACTTGGCCTTCTCCATGTCCTTTATTCAGCCCTGGAGTAACTATAACATCTCAACGGTTCATGGTTTTTTCCCCCTCAAATTCTAACAGAGCAATGCAAGTTCACATGTTAAAATGACAAAAGATTTTTTCCCCCCAGGCAGGAAGCAGCATCAAAATAAGAAATCTTACCGTGCTCCTCGCTAGAGCTAACTGCACCAAGGACTGAAATATATACAACTAAAATAATAACTCAGACTACCATCTTTCACCAGTCATGCCTACATCTCAAAAGGAAAGGCAATGCAGAGATATCTAAACCAGCAGAAGCACTAGTTGGGACACATTGTGCAGCAAAGCATCTTAAAGCCTTATGCTACTCTATTGCACATAGGCTAAGCTCTGTCATCACTCCAGGTTTACTGGCTTTGGTACTGTCTTTCTGTTATGGCCACACTGATTACATTATGCTTTGTTGCAGTGAATAAGTCTGATACTTCTACAGAGAATTAGCTCAGACTAGCAAAGAAACTAGTTAAATGAGAATGAAACTTGAAATGTCAGGAAAGAGACTACTTCTAAACATACAGTGAAATATCCTCAATGCTTTAGCATAGTGCTCTACTTTTTCTGTGCACACAATGACACACAGGTGAAAGTGTGTAAGGTTTTGTTTGGGGCTTTTTTGTTTCTCTGTATTAAATGCTACTACAGTTCTGAGGAAGTTTGATCTCAATTCCCTCAGCCACCTCTCATAAGAATCATTCTCCAGCCCCCTCATCAGCTTCACTGCCCTTCTCTGGACACACTCCGCCACCCCAATATCCTTCTTGTAGTCAGGAGCCCAAAACTGAACACAGTATTCAAGGTGTGGCCTCAACAATGCCAAGTACAGGGGCACGACCACTTCACTGGTCCTGGATGGATTTTTAAAGAGATAATGAGGGGCAGGATTCCTCCAAAGAATAGTCTGCTAGTACCCTAGAACTCCTCAGTCTGTCCCAGTCATACGTGGCAAAGATTGAGGAATAACTTGTATTTCTGTTTTAAAAACAAAATCCCTATACGCATGGAACAACAATTTACTTATATGCTTATTTTTGGACCTCCTGTCAAACTATAAAATGTGAACAGTCTTCTCCCAAAGCAGCATTAACTGAAAATAGGTTGCAGTCCTCCATAAGACAGGACACACTGAACAAGGTGCCACTTATGCCAGGTAGACCTTGTCCCTGGAATACACAGCTTGATACAGTTGTGAGGAAAAGGTTGTGGTTACAGGAAAGATCAAGCACTACACACAGCCTCTATACAATATAGTAAAAAGTCTTAAGCTCTTTGTACATTGACCCTTTCACTGATGGAAATTGCAGGTATTGACAGTGCCAGAAGATTCCTGTTTGATGCAACAGGACACCTAATTTTTATTTATACATTTTGTATGCTTCTTATTAGACCTTATCAGTGCTGCCAAGCAGCCATACAAGGGCTTCAACTCATGAGGTGACAAGAACCTTCCTTAATCCAAATAAAAACAACTGAAATCAGTCATCACCACCTAATCTAAACTGTTTAGTGCCTCTGTACTGCACCAGGCACACAATAATACTGGAATGATGCCATGCATCTGTTCTAGTTTACCATCAAGGTGTACAAGTGCTCATATGGCACAATTCACAGGATGATAGAAAAGAGAAACCCATGGCCATCCTGTGGCCCTTTTCTGACGTCCTGGGCTATCCAGAGGCAATCATCTGGACAACTGCTTTTCAAGCAGTTAGCTACGCTCTTTGGCAACAGAACTGAACAAAAGATTTGCAGTAGAGCTGCACTCTCTCTCTCCTCCCAAGTAGTGTTAATAAAGCAGCTTGCTTTTGGCATTGGCAAGCTAGAGTTGATGTATTTCTCAGCATAGAATCTTGATTGCTAACAATTAAAATGACTGCATATTCAATAACACTATACATGTAAAAATGATATACCTGTACTCAGCTGCATTTTACACTATACATTCTAAATACAGTTTCTAAACTACGGTTCTAATAAGAGGATTTCTAAATGAGTATTTAAAGGTTGAAAATAACTTTTATCTTACCAACAATGTGAACTTCAAAATTAATATAAAATTGCTGTCATGTCAATATGTACTTGCTCAACAAAATATGCATTTATATTCCACTGTAAACATACAGTACCTTTTCTCTTTGCAAAAAATCCTATCCTTTCCATCCACAATGTATTCTCCTCTACTCTCCTTCAAGACAGGATTCATTCAATATTAGACTTAAAGCTGTGAGGAATAGTTTGAGTATTGTTCTTCCAGTGGCAGCATCATTATAAACAATCCCTTACATCTTGATCACTATTTCTACCATAGTCTCACCTCATTTATGGAGGTACAACTATTTGTGACAACATACTGCAAAGCACACCTCAAGAGCCATCTTCGTGTAAAAGGGATTTTTTTTTTTTAATCATTTAGTTGCCTAACTAAATTCACCAAATATTTCCTTGAATAATTACAATGATGCAACTGGCAAGCGTGGAGGAAATGGGAAAAGAGATTGTTCTGGTTTTGGCTGGGAAACAGTTCATTTTCCTCAGAGTAGCTGCTTTGGGGGGCTATGCTTTGTATTTGTGATCAGAAGTGTGTTGTACAAATTGAAAACTTCAAGGAATCTTGTATTTGTTTCTACAAAATTCCAGAGCATCTGATGATGGAAACATTGCTTTCTAATGTTTTTTTCTCCATTAATTAACATGCCAGCAAAAAGGAGCAATTCTACAGGATCATGACTTCAGCTTGAACTCATTTGTAGGCAGTAAGTTGTATCCTTGCTTTTTCAAAGTTTGACTTCCCAGGTTTTATAAAGCGATTCAAAGCAAGGATCCAAGTTTAAGATTATATAATGCTCCATCCACAGAAAATTCACGTGTCTTACTGAATTTGTCCCACTCCTGTGATCCTCAAGCTCTTGTTCTCGAGGTTTCTTTACTGCAGTTCTCTTCAGTAGGAAATTTCAGAAAACTTACATCTTAGTCCTTTTTTCCCATGCCCTTCCAAGCATGGCACATCCTATATATAAAGCAACTTTATTGCAAAATTGAGTCTACTTCCTTTATTGAAAGCAATTGTATTTTTTAACCTTTCTGGTCACCCACTTTTTCCAAAGGCTCATGTTTAGTGAAGTATAAGATTACCAACAGTTTCAAGATCTCTACTCCCTAAATCTGCAACAAGAGGTACACTCTGGACTGGAAAACACCTCACTGATGTCGTTGCTATGGCAAAGCTCAATACGAGGTTGGAGACTAGGCATGCAGCCAGGAAGAAAACAGGGAGGGCTGAGACATGACATTTCTCCCTTTGTTCTTTTCATACAATTTGCTTTCTGCAGCACTTCAAGAGCACAAGAAATGTTTCAGCCTCAATTATCTCCACAGGAGCTTCATTTTCCCCCTCTTTTCTTTTTTTACTCTAAGACAACAATCGGAGCTATTATGACTTCAGATTTTTTCCTTCAATTCCCAATTAATTACATATGTGTCCATAGTAAGTAATTCCTACAAAAACATGCTTTTTATTTTTTTTATTAAAAGAAACTAGATGGTAAGCTGGGAATACAAAACTAACAGCTTTCTTTCATGTCCAGTTTAATTTGACAGCCAAAAATTTTCTGGAAAAAAGTAACAGATTTTTTGTTCATCATTTTAAGTAGAACTTACAAAATCCACCACTTACCACATCACTGCTTATATACCTCCATCTTCAGCTAGTGTTGGGCAAGGTTGGTATAATCCCATTCTGTAATTGCATAGAGTTAACTACCATAAGCTGTACAATCAAATCCAAATAGGTTTTTAAATACAAGAGACTGTTGATTGAGAAAATACTGTTGTAAACCTATACAAATATATTTTAATAGCATAGTGGAATACAAACCCAAATTTCAAAACGAGAAAGGCAAAGGAAGCTATAAAAAGGACATTAAGTGATCTTTGAAATATCTTGACAAGTTTAGGAAACCTAATGTCCTATAGCCCCTCAAGAAGTGACAGTGTTAAAACTGCAGGGTTAACCTGGTTTCGTGCACTGTGTTAACAGAGTACCATGAGACCATGGCAACAAGCATATTGTGTTCTGGACACAGTCCCAGCTGCATAAACTTAAGTGTAATTCATACAACTTACTCAATAAATTAGATGCTGGACACAGTTTATTTGCATATTTATATGAACATACCTCTGAAAGTATTAGACAATGCTACACAAAATAACAAAAGGAAAACAATACTCCAGAGTAACTAAATAAAATGAGAATCATAAGGTCCAAGGACAAATAGTCTCCTCCAGGTGAATGTGATATTGGCTCTGGAACCTAGATCACAACAAGGAGATGGACACCAATTTCTTCAATACATACCGTGGTCTCACAGGAAGTTATATTACAGTCTATGAATGGGTTTGTTGAAGCATGAAGTTCAAAGTATAAGCTGCAAACCCTACATGACCACCAGTGCAACACATTTTCATTTTTAGCAAATTAAGTGCTGGCCTTCCTCAGTTTGTGTGGCACCCACAGGAGGCCTTGGGATAAGTGGAGATAGCATGAGTTCAGGCATTGTGTAGACTGGAAGCCCAGGGGACTGTATGGAAATCTCTTCTTATTCAGCTGCCTACAGCCCCCAAAATTTCTGATTCATCAGTGTGAGATTTTTCAAGGCCATCACTCTAAAGCTGTATTCTGACAGGCATATGGAGTACATGACCACTACCAGCATAGTTATAGAGCAGCCCTGGTCTAAAGGTAGCAATGAAGGCTGTATTCTTTCACTGCTGCTGAATATTTGCTACAGTCCTGCTGTGCTTTGTTCCATGTGTTACTGCTAGGGACAGGTTCCTCTTGCACCTTCTATTGCTCCAGGGCATCCCAGCAGATCTCCTGAGCACAGCCCACAGAATTTCACCCTGCTGCATGTTTGATTCACATTGACATGTTGTAATTCAAGAAAGCTCCCCTATCTCAGATAGCAATGATGCTCAAGGTTAAACTTATCTCAAGTCAAAGCTTAAGTCTATTACAATGGAGTGCAAACAATTTACTATCTGACAACCATAACTTAATCATATATCTTTTGTTCCAAGACAAGCAAATCCAGAAATTCTGTTCTTTCAAAGATTCTGAGGTTTCCATTTTGTTCAGAACACTAAATGAAATATAAAATGTCTTTTATAGCAGTGAAATTTTGTCTCCCAATTGATAGAGATAGCCATTACAAAATAACTTCATGGCAAAAAGAAAAGGTTTGAGCTGTTCCACTGTATTCTGTGCCCTCCCAGTAATTAGTTGTGAGCCTAGATTTCAGAGCTCTTCCATAAAACCAGGTCTATGAACACACCTCTTACCATGATTTGTAGCAAACAGGCTTTCAGAAAGGTCCTAAAACTAATACTTTAAATTCATTCCCTGGACAAAATAACATCAGGAGGAGGACAAGTAATCAGTAGGTTAGTGTGCAGTAAATATTCTAAAGCACATGTAAAGTGGACAAATCCTTGGAACAAAGAGCTGTCAATGTTAATTTAGGAGGATATGAAATAGAATCATGATGCACTTACAAACTTTAGCTTGTGCACAAGTACTGACAGTCACTACCCTTAGTCACGAGAACAGCCATTTTCACTGTCATTGGTAGTAGCTCACCACTCAACAGCTCATCACTTCTAAGGATGCTATAAATGAAGAGTAACTCAGGCAGGCAGGCATTTCTGACCAAATCAGTAGCACTTCAAGATTTAATAATATTTTTATAGGAATAGTAGCATTACTCTGCTGAAATGACCGAATGTGGACTGCTTGGAAAAAAGCAACATACAATCTGATGGTTCTTTGAACATAATGAAAACATCACATAGCAGTAAGAATGGTTTACAACTGCTGCAATCCATTTAGCCATCTGCCCAGAAAACGGCCTATGTAATTGTAATTAACAGTTTAAAGACATGTGATGGAAAAGTAGACCAGATTTTCTATAAAAAAAGAGAATCTAAATCAAGAAAATAGATACTTTGATTCCAGAGATAGTACCATTAATTTATTCCTGAAAGACATATCTATTTCAATAATAAAATGCTATAGCGAAAGATGATTATGAGCTTTTAGCAGATGTTTCAGTCATATTAAAAACACTACAGATGTCAAGCTTTAAGACCTAGTTCCAGGACATTAGACCATATTAAGCAGCTTACAGTCACACACACACACACAATCTTGCATTTGATCAGACACCAAATCTCACTGGAGAAGCAACTCTAAAAAGTCAACTCTTCCACCCTTTCAGCCCCTTTTCTACAATTCCAACTTGAAAACATGCCTTGTGTTTTCACTATATAATTACACTATACAGAACTGGGAAAGACCAGGAAAGGAGCTCACAAGAAATGCTGAAAAAAAAATAACTTCATTTAGGTGACCAATTTCCAACAACATGGGTTTTGAATGGCTAGAGGGCAATAAAAGGATTTTGGGGATTAGAAATCTATGTTTTGATAGGAATGGTTGGACTCGATGATCCAGTGGTTCTCTTCCAACCTGGTGATTCTATGTGAAAGTGCAAAGAAATGCGAGCAATTTCCAAATTGGCAGTGGTCTATGAGTAACTATTCAGACCAATGGTCTCCATTCCTCTGCTTTTGCCATCTGCAGTAAATTGCTCTCCCCAAATATCTGACACATTCTGCTTTGGACAGGTTTTAAAGTGCATTTATGGAAAATCTGCCTCAGGCCTCCTGCACATACACAAGCACAGCACAACTGCTTCTGGTTTGGAAATTCCAACTTTACTATTGTGCATATGCTGGAAGCATCCACATTGTTATGGTCCCTGATATCTAGAAACTAAGCAAAGCTTAAAATCTACCAAGACAGAAAAAGTAGTCACATGTAGGAAAACTCAAGTGTATGGCAGCCTTAACTACATGCATGAAAATGCATGTAACTAGATTATAGTTCCACATTAGCAGTTGCCAAAAGGATGTTTCCTGGTATCTGTTAAGCTCAAATCTCACAGTATTAAAAGAAGCATACAACTTGCAGCCATGCAAGGAGAAGACAAGGAAATGCAAGGACAGGACAAGAGGAAATGGCCTCAAGCTCCGCCAGGAGAGACTTAGGCTGGACATCAGGAAAAAAAAAATTCACTGAAAGGGCCATTGGGCACTGGCAGAGGCTGCCCAGGGAAGTGGTTGAGTCACCTTCCCTGGAGGGGTTTAAGGCACAAGTGGATGAGGTGCTAAGGGGCATGGTTTAGTGCTTGATAGGAATGGTTGGACTTGATGATCCAGTGGGTCTCTTCCAACCTTGTTATTCTATGAGTCTATGTTTTACTGCTCTGTTTTATTTTAAAAAACAGGCTATTTCTCCAGGGTTTTAAGTCTAAAATTCTTGTTAATTTTTAGTTATTTTTGTAGAAAAGGTTTCTGAGCAGCTTTTCTCAAATTTGTTGTATAGAATCATAGAATTGTTTGGGTGGGAAGGGACTTTAAAAATCATCTAGTCCCTAACCCCCCCTGCCATGGGCAGGGACACCTCCCACTAGACCAGGCTGCTCAGTGCCCCATCCAACCAGGCCTTGAACACTTCCAGAGAAGGGTCATCCATAACTTTAAACGTGTCTTGATGATGTACATGTCACAGTTTAAGAAATGGATACATAATTGTTCTTTTCTCCAGTTCTGTGGTAAGATGTTTCTGGTCACTGTCAAACACAGTCTTTCTTTGTTTGACAGTATTTCAACTAGGAAAATGTGATAGTTTCACAATCATAGTTTTGTAAATATCTATATGACCCGTTGAAAGCCACTGTAATATATCTGAGTAATGGCCATTGCAGTAGATGCAGGTGAGCAATTTTCTGTCTTGAGCTATAAAGCTTCCTGGAGTTACTCCACAGTTATGTTGATGAAATTGAAAGTAGAATTTAGTACCTACACAATAGGGTTTTATATACATTTAGAAAGATAAACTCTTGAGTGTTGACTGATTTCCTGGTAAGATAGCTGCTTGCATTAGGAAATTTCGGGTTGATAGCCAGTAGCACTTATGAAATTATTTAACCCTTCAGTCCAATTGTGTATTGGGAATACCTTTGTACTTCCAGTCTTTGCATTTTGATAGGAATGGTTGGACTTGATGATCCAGGGGGTCTCTTCCAACTTGGTTATTCTATGATTCTATATGTTGTTTAGCATAGGCATTACCTTCTGATTTGCACTGCTGGGCATTACAAGAACCCACAGCTTCACACAAAGTGGTGTCACCTACCCAGAAAACCACTCAAGGTCCAGAAGAGAAATCTCAGAAGTGAAGTTTGCTCCTTTATCTTTTGGAAAGATTGCATCTGTCACAAATTCAAGAAGGTGGAAGCTTGAGCACAAACAATTCAGAAGCTCCTGATAAGCACGAGAGAGAAGTTCCAGCCAAAGAAAAACATTTAGACAGCTGAGTAATTACAAGACCTAATATCCAGCAGGGACTTTCTTAAAGCAATATTGAAGTTATTGAGTAGATTAGTTTGCCTAAATTCAATCCTACTTGGTAGGAATCTATATAGCATGACTGAACTTAACACAAGTACACTGATTTTTCTCTGCTGGAGATCTAAATAAAACTTGTAGGCAAGAAGACAAGTTCTGTGTAATTTCTTAGGAATTAGGAACACAGACTTCAGCAAAATTCATCTACAAATCCCTAGAGAGGGAGAATGACTAAGAATATCTACATCGGATTTTTGATCTAACCTCAAGCAGAAGGTGCTCAAACACCATACTCTTATGTTACAGAAAGGGGGGGAGGGGGGAAGAAAAAGCTAAGAAGCCTGATCTGCTTCATAAAAAGAATTTAGCGATCCCATAAGGCAAGCAGAAATATCCTGTATTCCACAGGGCTTGTTCTATAAGCTCTGCTTTGCTCCCCACACAAGAAAAATGAGAACTCAAAATGCAGCTAGGTGACTGCAGCCTTCTCACATAAGTGCACAGTTGGTATTTAGATCTATTTTAATATGTAGCAAAAAATGAAAACTTTACAATTTTATGATGGATCTTATACCAATCCTATTTCCAAGTTGCTGCCTAAAGTGCTAGTCAATGGCTACAGCATAATACTAACAATTGTACAGCTCAGCTTTACCCCATTATTAATATGCAGGACGTCTTAAACTGCTCACTTTCACAGTAGCACAAAGCAATGGAAATACGTACTTTACCTGAACAGAACTGTATCAGACTGCATCAGCAGCTTTGTTTCTAAACATCTTTCTGGAACGGTGTAAATTGAAGTTTGAGGACTGCTTGTGTCAACTATCTGTTTGAATACCTGTTACTAGCCTATGGCCTATGACATGTAAAGTTTTCAAGAGGTGTTATGACAGCAGAACAAAACAGAATAAAAGTTTTCTCAATGTAGAAATAAAAATTTTCATTAATCAATAGGGAAAATTTTTCTAACACTTTGTCATAGTTTTGAAAAATATTACCACAGGAAATATATTTAAGTGTATCTGGCTTATCCTGGTATCTACTGCTCCCTGTTTACTTATAGCACCCCATTCTATGATGCTCAAATCCTACCACCCACTAAGAAGCTTTCCTGACTTCAGACACTGAAAATGGGATTAAGTTATCTAAATACAGGCATCATTTTCTCCAGCCAAAATCATCTGAGACATGCAGGTATATTTGTATAGCATGTTTTGCTACGCAGAGTGCAGCATGTCCTGGAACACAGGGCAGAGCATCTGGCAAGTATAATTTATAACTATTTTCTGCTTTTTGTTGCAAAGCTGTAAATGAAAGGACTCTAATCCACACAAAAAGCTGCCATTACCAAACATGTAATATTCAGTTTTATAATCCACTTCAGACTTCACAGGAAAGATCTAACCCATAGTCAGATTTTACCTGCTTTACCTAAATCTTCAATCTAAGCAGTCGTAAAAACTGAACTATAGTCAAGCCTGAAGCACAAGTACAAAACTTGTAAGGATTCCATAGGTTAAATTCTTGAGCAGAAAATAAATGGTCTCCATATCCCACAACTGTGAATGATGAAATTCCACCAGCTGCCATAATCACAGCAACAGTAATTCAGCAAGTTAAAATACACTATAAAGGATGATTGTCTGCTAAAGCATGTTTTCAGGTGCCATCTCTGTAATTGACAAAACAGATATCCCATTTCAAAGACAGTCCTCACATTGTAATTTTCTCCCTTACTGGATTTATGTGATTTAACATGCAGTCATTTTCTCATTAAGACTTAAATATACAGTACTCAAACAAGTAATTGCTATATTTAAACCATAATCAAGCATTTCTTTGCTGTTGCTCCTCCTGCCTGTGATGCCCAGGGCACATAATGGTTTACTTTTAAAAGCCAACACCCTGTAGTTATCAGCCACCCTCAAATTATTTCACACATCCAGCTGCCACAGGAAACAGCTGCCCACCAGCACCCTGGGCAAGGAGCGAGCCATTAAGCTAGTCAGCTTTTCTTCAGCTTCTTTAGCTGCAAGCCAAGCAATCCCACAGCAGATACCCCATCTAAGCTTTTTAAAACCTTTGCCTTCTTTTGTTCTCTCAGGGGTCTGGTGTAGCAGATGACCTTACAGCAATGACAACTGCCCCACAAGTGCACACATCCTGAGATGAGGACCTGGTCACCAAACAGTCTGGTAGCCTGGAAGCAGCTATACGGGTGCACACACCCCCCACCACAACTGAAGGAAGGTAACTGATTGTCAAGGACTGCTGATCAAATTAGCAACAACTGTGTTGGAATTAGCTAGCACAGGCAGGTAACAAGTAACTGTTCCTCACTTTTCATGAATTCAGAGGAAATTATGCCACATGTATCCATCATAGTTTCAAACAATAACACAGCAAAATAAATTTCTGGGGTTTTCCTAAATAAACCTTTACTACATTTCATCAAAAGGATGGATATTCACCAGACCTTGCTATGTAGCACCGGAGGTTATGGTGGGGAAGACAGGACAGCACTCACCACATCACTGTGAAACGCAAAAGTTTCAAATACTTAGGTATTGAAAACTCACGAACCACATTTAGAAGTCCAATTCTATGCTTCTTCACTAACTAATCATACTTAATATAAAAACACCTGAGTCAGGCACTCCTGTCAGTTCCTGTACAGTCTAATAGTTACCAGTCAGAAAATCTACTCAATAGCAACTCGTGTGTTACAAGAGAATTTACAGAAGCTGAGATTGGTAGGAAAATGTTACATTAACTAAAAAAAAAAAAAAAGCTTTCTATACAAATATTCATAACAATTTGAGCATCTCTATTCTGTATTAAATAACAGCTATCATAATAAAAGGCTAAGGGAAAAAAAAACTCATTTTTAGCAAAATGGGATATGGTATTTCAGTGGTGTTCTCAACAGGCAGTCACTGCTACTGCACTAAATAGATTACATACTTTCCATTTAAAGAAAAGGTATTGGTGGTCAAACTGTTGAAGCACGTCTTAACATCACTAATGACCACATTCTTTGGCTTTCTATTTGCTTCCCGTTTCTTTTTGTCTTGTTCAGTATTAGTGATAACACCTTAAGACTTTCAATAATTTCAAGTTGTTCAATTCCATATCAATCTACTAGTATATCTTTTGTTTGTATCCTTGAGCTAAAAGGGACGACTTTACAGTGCAAGAATATCTTATCCTTATGGTCACAGAAATAACCTAGCAAACACTTTTGCAGGTTATGGGAAACAACAAAAAACTGAATGAGCATTATGAACAGCATGCAATTGGTGCTGGAAACAGGGGAGTTTTGTGAGGTTTTTTTTCCCATGAAATTATTTTAGTAACAAAACTTCTTTGTTGAAAATTAACAGCTAATAATTCAATAGTCACACCATCAAAGCAGAACAAATCCTCTGACTTGTGGTATCATCATGACCTTGGAAACAACTGAACCACAGTTGAGCACAGCTTCCTATTGACTCTGCAATAAACAACTGGATAAGATAATGTTATTGGTTCTGGTCTGAACTTGCTTGAATCATAGAACGCCAGATTGAAAGGGACCTCTAGGATCATCTGTTACAACCTTTTTAGGTTGCACATAGTTTAAATGAGACAGCCCAGCACCCTATCACACTGAGCTTTAAAAGTATCCAGTGTAACCTACCACTGCCCTGCGGAGATTATTCCAATGTTTTACTGTTCTCACCATTAAACACTGAGGTTTAAACTTGAGGCAGTGCCTTTTCTTTTTTTTAATTCCTTAAGTTTTGAAAAAGAATTCTCTATGCAAGGGATTTGTTTCTTCACTACTTCCCTTAAAAAAAACAGTCTCTGAATGTTTGTTTTTAAAAGTATTTGACCAGCAATGCCTCCTTACAAAATGCTTCCTACTCCTTGTGCAGACAATCCAGACAAGCATCAAGAAAAAGGAAAACAGAAATCTGCATGCCCTTCCTCCTTTACAACATACTGAAGCAATCCCTCTTGAGACTGCTTCAATGACAACAGCAAAGGCACATCAAAAACACAATACATCTCTTCCCTGAATTATGTAGCACACATTCTGCATGCTGTGCCCAGTTGTAGAAACACATAGAAACAAGGGTCACTTTCTAGCATCACAACTGACAGCTATGATTCAAAGAGCTTACTGAGGTCGAAGAGGGGAAGAGAGTTTGCATAAATCTCAACGTAATTCCACTGAATTACACAGGAATGCAATTCTTCAGGCAGATTATCTGTCACAAAATTGTCTCTCGAACTCCTCAGAGTATACTAAATTCTCTGCTTACAAAATTACCACAGGCTATCAGCTATGTTGATTCAGACCCACATCTACCACCGCACAGTATTCCACATGCTACTACAACTAACTTCAGTGCTTACTTCAAGGCTGGCTGCTGCTCCACAGTCATTTTAGCAAAGGCAGGAGAAAATAATTAGAAATTCCCCATACCCACAGTCATCATCACAGCATTGCAGGATTCATGTCCAATTGAAGTCAGGCTCAAACACAGCCTTCCTCACCCTGTGGGATTAAAAACAGAAGTCTTCCAGAAGGACATTAACACAAGGATGCGTATTACCAAGCCACTGCTAATGGGTCACAGAAAGGAGGCCCTGCAGATCAGAGAACTGAAGGACACTGGCAAGACAGCAAAGAACAAATCAAAGCAAGACAGACCACTGGCAGACAGGATCCCCTCCCAGCTCAGAGGCACAGTACATGGGTCACTGGGGACACAGCCTCCCAAACTGATGGGTGTGGGAAGGAAGAACTCAATTGCTGCTGCAGTTCTTGGATGAACACAAGAGCCAGAGGCAATCTAAACTCTAGGAAACATTTTGAGTGCGTTTTGTAGAGATAGGTTCTAGTGCACACTGGGGTGGGGAGGGGCATTCAAGAGCACCGCACCCTACTGCACTATGAAGTACAAGCCACAGCACTTCACCCCAGCATTTTAACAGAATATTTCAAGTTGCCCCACTTACTAAAAGGGCAAGAGAGTTTATAACATGGGTATAGATGATATAACACCATACAGCAGTGATTTGCATTCACATAAGAATTCACAAAAGCAGAGAGGTATCAGCATAGCAGGACCAAGAGGCTGAGAACACTTACCCTCTCCAGTTCATAGCATTTCTTGCAGAGCTGTATTTTACCATATTTGCCAAAGATATGAAATGGAATTTTAAAAACTGTTGTTTTATAACAGTGGTAACAGTACAAGGCAGAACTGCCCAGCCATTTGCTCTAGATTAGACAGCTATGCTTGTCTGTACCTCAGGGGAACATGTCTTGCAAATTATTTCTTTATGTATCTTTTTGTGCTCTTTTTTGACATCTCAACCAACATCCTTCCAGCCTCCTGGGCACAAAAATATAGGTAGTAAATCCTTCAAAATAGGTACCTGCAGTATTATCAACCCTATTAATGCAAATTACCAAGACCTTCACATCCTTGATATCCCACCTAACAGCCCCCTCACAACCCTGCTACACATCTCGATGCTAGACTTCCCTTAACAGTTACCGGAAGCATATGCATGCACACCATATAGTGCAGCAAGTGGTAAATTTTATTTCAAATACAAGTTGCAAGAGAAGAAATTATCCAGTCTCAACACTGAGAAAAGCCCACAAAGGTGGTAGTTCAAAAGCAAGAATAATTTTTTCCTAATCTCTGACAGAAATTGGAAAGAGTAACAACCATCTGCTACTTTCAGTTCTCTTGTGGACCCTGTATTGAATAACATATTTCGCCTTCCACAGCTTAAAAAACTGCAGGGATCTGCAGGGAAAGCTATGAGGGGGAGTAAAGATGTGAGACTGATGATTTCCCCAAAGTCTGAAAGCCAGAGAGCTCAGCAAGGTAGAGTCCATGGACCCTGCCAAGAAGGCAGGGAAGGGATTTAGCAGGACTCCATCACAGCCACACAGTGATCAGCCTGACTGCTCAACAGCCCACTGCAGAGCCACACTGCAAGCCAGGACTCTGTGGAAAGTAGCAGCAAGAAACAGCTCATGAACAAAGAGAACACTTGGCTTAAGAGCATGCTCCAGGCAGAGGGACTCTGCTCCCCCAAGAGCAGTATGCTTGCAGTCTCCAAGCACTGGAAGCAGCCAGCCTCAGGTAAGTTTCTGCCTCTTGCAAGCCTGAGCCCTAGGCACTGCCCAAAGCACCTCTGGTGCCATATACCAGGCTTACTGCCAAAGCTGTCCTAGAGTCATTGCAGAAGGCCAAGCTGAAAGCCAGTTACACAGTGGTAACTTCAAGACCAGATGTAACTGCATCTTTTTTTTCCAAGCACCAGCATATTCCTGAACTGGGTAACTAAATGTGAACCCCTGTACTATTTATTTCCAACTTCCATAATTTCAACTGTTGTTGAAATTATCAATGTCTCAACATTTGCACTTTATCCTAAAGCTTTCATTAAAGTAGTTATTCTATTCGATAAAACTGAAGAACAAACACTAATAACCTCAGTGTATTTGTGTAGGTGCAGAGACACATATATACACATCTAATTGTGCAAAAAAGTGCAAATGTTTAATTCAAGTTCCACAAAAATCCGACTTCCCAAAATGGAGCTGCAGTTATCAAACATAAAACAAAACATGCAAATCCATTAAGGGATATTTACAGATCATTCCAGGACATCATCTTTGACATTTTGCTATTTTTGATATTTTGTGGAAACATTAAAGAAAAATACTCAATATTTATCAAAATTCTATTAAAGAAAATGCTAAGCAAATAAGCTATTTTTATTTTAGTATTTTATAAATTTCATTTTAAATATCCATTAAGAATTCACTGGATTACTTCCCCATTACCTCTACAACTAATACTTTATTACAAATCAAACATAGGATAAAAAACTTGAAGTCAAAAGCCAAAACTTACACACAATACTTTCACACAGAAAAAGCTGCCAAAAATAGCTCACGTACCAAATGGGAAAATACAATTTTCATGTGTAACAAAAACATTGATGGTTTCATGAGAATACTCAAGAAATATTATTCTGCAATGCTTTCATGAAACATTCCTTATGTTTTCATTTAAAAACTTCATAAAGCAATAAAAATATATACCATAGCCATAACTCCAGAAGTCACTAAAAGCAGGTCCTACACCCATGGCAATGCCCTTCATCACCAGAGTTTTGACAAGGCTGTCTCAGCTCCTGCTTACAGAGCTCTAGTCTGTGCAGATATCAGTCCTCAAATTCTAGTCACAGGCCAAAACAGTCTTTCCCCAGATCCCCAACACACAATTACTCTGCAGCAGCTCAGATATTTGTGTGTTTCCTTTCCATGACTGAAATCAGCAGCAAGCAATTAAGACTAGTCATGGATTAGATTATCAGAGTCTCCCTGAATGATGTGACCACAGCAGGCGGCACGACATCCATAAACAAGGCCATGCTGAACCCCAGCATCATGAGCCTTCACTGACAAGGAAATAGGTCTTTGATCAAGGAGGACGTTCCTTTCAGTGCTCAGAAGTTGGAGGTTTGCCAGCTGTCACAATGCAACAAGGAATAGCTTGCTGAATGCCAAATAGCTCTCAACGTTTGTGTACAAGCCAACAACCCCACATGAGCAGCACGGCTCCCACAGGACACAAACCACACAAGTCAGCTGAGCATCACAGCCAAGGGCTGAGGCAGGTCTCAGGGTGGTGGTATTCCTGTGCCCCACACACCTCTGGGGTGAGTTGTCAGACATCTTATACCAAGGGTCTGTACCAAGGTGGTGGTAATGGGGGCTGCAAGGCCAAAATGTGTGAGAAAAAGCCCTGCGACAACCAATGCCAGAGAAAGAGGTAAGGAGGAGAAGGTGCTCCATGCACCAGAGCAGATATTCCCCTGCAGCAGATAGAGATGCCCTAAAGCAAGCTAGAAGCCCACAGAGCCCACGAAGGAGAATGGAACAGAGTGAGTAGGAAGGAGCAGCAGAGAGGAGCCAGCCCCCACATCACTGTTTTAATTTTCTGTATTTCTTAACACTCAAATCTACTTTAATTGTCAATTATTTAATATTCCCCAAATAGAATCTGTTTTTTTCTCCCCACAACAGTAACTGGTAAATGTTCTCCTGGTTTTTATCTCAACCTACATGCTTTTTCATCCTACATTCTCACCTTGTCCTGTTGAGGAGGGGAAGCCAGTGAGCAGCTGAGTGGGATATAGCTTAAGTACAAGGTCAGCCCACCACACATCACTAGCAGTGTCTTGATGTTCCACTAGAATTGCTGAAAAATTCTCCAACATTATGTGATACTTGTTCCATGAATCCATATACAATACTAGGATGAAGAGGACAGCTGTATAGAACTGTCTTTCCCCACACCTCAACCTCTTGCTGTTGTGGTAGGACAACTGCCAGGGCTGCTGCAAAAGTTTGTTGAGTAGTGCTTGCAAAGTTATAGCTTCTCTCAGTGGAATTCCAATTACACATCCACAAGCCTCTTATCTGCCTGCATTTGCCTCAGCTAGTCTTGCATAGGACTATTTCATTTACACTGACAGCAGGACTACTGAGTTAATCAAAAAGACAGAGCTAATCCTCAGGGGATAAAGAAGGAATCATGAATTTATAAGATTCCAGCACACGCAAATGCAACAGCTTGCAGGTGGCTTCTATTGCATAATCTACAAAGTTCAGAAAAAGAATCAAGTCACCACAAGTTGTCCATGTTAAGAATACAGGGTACTTGATTCAGCAAGTGATACTATCTGGAAAGAAATACTAACTGTATAGGAGGGCTGGAGTCTTTTTTTCTGGCCACATCTGTCTGCACAAGCTGCAAAAATTCAGCATGTAACAGGCTGCCAAGTTTTAGCACCTTTGGAAGCCTACATTTCTCTCATGCATGGACAATGCATAAAGCTGCACTCAGGATGCCAAACCAAATATAGTGCATCAGGATGCAGTTCTAGCTGAAATGGCTTCTCAAATTAGAATGTTATTTAAGGCAATAAAACAAGGATTCTTAAAACCTGAATTTAGGTCTAATTTCACATGTATCTAGAATCACAGTGGCAGAAGCAGATCTCAAGAAATAATCAACTACATGCACATCATTCCAGACAAATATCCATCTAAAAAATATCTTTATGAAAAAAGTTTTCACAGGTGGTAATTTTCCTGCTTAGAGAGAAACAGCCCTCTGAACAGAAATCAGAGCCAATTAAAAAATGATAAAACAAGACAGAGAGAGAACACATGTGAATATTCATTGCACAAATAAAAGCAATCATAAAAGAGTGATCATTCCAAACCTGCTACACAGGGGAATTAGTCTGACACAAAGATGCTTTATTCGTAGTTTCAGATAAGCCTTGAACCCTAACTTGCACTTGTTCCTGCATCATTTATTCATATTCTGCATGCTGACCTTTTCTTAAACTTTAATCTTTCCTTGAAAGTACCAGTAAGTCACAATCAACCCAGTTATCTCCACCTCAGCCACAGGCAAAAAGAGCTTGCTTGCTTCACTTGATATCATTCAAATTTATCTTTGGATTCCCATCAGCCCTAAGAGAAGCTCAGGGGGCTGCCCCTGGCAAATTGCTCAGTCTTTCCTGTGCCAACATTTTAAAGGTCCCCTTTGATCTTAGCCTCAAGACTAGGACAACTAAACCTCACCAGACTAGCAGAAACTACAAAAATAAATTACAAGTTTCTCATTACTTCATTGTCCTCAAAGACCTTTGGCATTTTCTGAAGTGGATCTTCTCATAACCACTCCTTCAGCTCTAGGTAGTTTTTTTAGTTCCAGTATAAGCCTGGATCCTGGCAGGAAGTCACATACATGAACACGTCATTTATTAAAAAAGATTAAATATTCACATACACACAACTTGTTCTCATTCTTCAGTCACAAATAACATGCCTTTCCTCACTAAATTAACACATCTTTCAACATTTTTCTAATAAAGCAAATTAAAGCACTGCACCCAGAAACCTACTGATTTTAACGTCTAATAATATTTCCATTGCGGAGGCTTTCCTTTTGTAAAGATGTCCTAAATTTAGCTTGCATTATAGCTACAAAGCCATGCAGGCATTCTTTTCTTCCTATGCTTCTGTAGGTATTAAACTAAGGAGACTAGATACACAAAGGCATACTTCAGGTGATTTGATTTATATCTGGATACATTATTTTTAGCTGTACAGAGTCATGTTTTATAAGTATTCCGAAAATCAAATTAGAAACAGATACCAAGTTTAGGAGAAACTAGAAGAAACTTTTTGCTCCAATATGAGAAATAAAATACCCCAAATCCAACACAGCTACCAAGCTGGTATAAGCTTTAAAGCAACTGGATTTACAGTACTTTTTAATGCTAAAATAGTTGCAGTTTTAATGCAGACATAGCAGAGAATTTTCTTTTTCTGTGATATCCTGCAGCTGTCTTTTGCAATTTAAGTATACAAAACATTTTCCTTGTGCTCCTTAATTTAAAAAAAATTATGAACTATTTTCCTGAGGTCTTAATTCCTAATAAACATGGTTTTACATGCAGATGAACCAGTTAGCTAATGGGAAATACAAGGTCTATAGACACAAACATATGAAGCCAAGCCAAACCAACTGGAGGAGAACCAGGGATTACAGCAGTGTCCATCACACAGTACCTGATGATGAGAACAGGGCAGCTCCAGAGCAGAAAGACAACTTTAACCATGACCTCCATTCATCAAGTAACTTCATACTGACAAGGAAGATCTGAGGCCAAGCTTGGTGGTCAATTCACAGACCAGGATCAGACACAGCCCAGAGACTGTCGGACAGACCTTTAGTGACAGAACAGCTCTGCCAGTAACCCCACGCAGGGGGCAAGTTCTGCATCACCATCACCCACAGACATAAACAATCATAACTGTAATTAAACTAGAGAACAACACCCCTGCAACACCACCCAAAAAGAAAGCGATAGCCCAGGGCTGAGCTTAAATAGTGCACCTGGTCCTTGGGCAGCTTGGGAGGTCTCAGGTGAGGTTCATTAGGGCAATTAACACTCATCAGTGCTTCAGGGCATCTAACAGGAGCCACCTTGTCAAAGCTCACTTGGCTGAAGAAGCATATCATTCACCCTGAGGAACTACAGCCAGTAAGGAATAAATATTAATCTGTTGTTTGTGCTCCTGTTAATCATGGTATCATTAAAGGAAATCAGAAGATTAATGTTTGCTGAAAATGGGGCAAATGAAGTTGCTCATATCTCTCAGACTGCCTAAATCCTTCCTTCACAACAATTTTGTAGCTGTGTTAATATTTAGCATTCCCCTTCCTCCCTGTATTTGTGTGGAAAGAATTTTCCTCCATGGACAGCAGAGCTCTCAGTAAAAGAGTAAAACTAAAATGAATTGGCTCTTTCTAACAGGACAGGTTTGTATTGAACTAATTCTATGCCACTATTCAATGTTTTGTACAAATTGTACAAATTAGACAGGTGATTTTCTTATCTACAAGACATTCAGAATGCACCTAAGCTTGCGCCTATGTATAAATGGGAGGGGGAAAAAAAAAAAAAACCCACAAGTCATCTGAACCCACAGAGAATCGATCTCTTCCAGAATCAATTAGGTCTCTGCAAAGGCAATTGCCTTACAGTAACCAGAAAACCAATGCAATTCAGAGAAAGTTCCTACTGGTAAATATCTTTAATCTTCACACTTCCAGATATGCTCAGATGGCTCAGGTTGTTTATATTATCTTCCATCCAAGTGATTTCTGCATTACTGTGTTATTCCTTGTCGTTATTTGACTTGGCTGTGAGCAGTTTATTTTCAGCCAGTTAAAAATTTACAAAAAATTTTTTAAAAAAGACAAAATAGCACAGCCACTATTCAATGCATAGTGGTTCCTGCCCTGTTTCTAGCAAAGCAAACTTTAGTAGCAGTAACCCAGTCTGGGGCCAGAGAATAAAGGTCACCTTCTTATTAAGTGTCTGGCATGTTTTCTGAACCCTCCTGTTGGAGCCATTTTGAAAGACTGCAGGCACTGAGCTCCCATAACAAAGAAGAAAGAAGGAATAATTTCAAACCTAGTTGTCCCTCTTAGCACAAAAAGTCTATTCTTAATCCTTTGCACAATTCAATTCAATCTGAGCATAATATAGTCTGGCTTTTTAAAATTAATTTTCTTCCTGTTTCCTACTTTTTCATCTCCACAGCAGGCAAAGTTTTGAGCATTACGAAGGAGCAGTCTAACCTATATGAGCATTAGTATCACTCATTGTTTTAAATCTTTAGAGTCTGGAGCAATTAACACAGAGAAACAGTTTATTTCACAGTGTTTTGGAAAACACAGTGTGCAGGCAGTTTCACAGCTCACCGATTTTGGAACACTATAAACAAGTGCTTATAATTAAGGATTAATTATGATCTAAATAATGTATGATTTTCTAATAAAGTCAAATTATGAAATAATAACTTTAAAGTTATTTTTTATTCCCAGTTAGGAAAACAGTAATAAATCTAAAAACTCCAACATATTTCCAACAGTTCTTTCTTCTTTAGTGCTTCAGCTTATTACTGAAGGTAGATTTTTATTTAGCTGCAAAATACCGTTGTGTCTGAAAGTGATGTGTCACAAATGGAAGAAAGTTCATTTTGGTTGAACATTTAAATCAGTTTGTCTTCTCCAAATTTACAGTATTTGGTGAAGAGATTTTTAAATTCTGTGTAGCCCTTTTTAATAGACAGCATTTATTAGCATTTATTTCTTTCTTAATTTCACAAGTGTTATTGGCCAGTCATTTTTTAGCCTGACAATACTCATATAATGACTCAGCAAAAAGCGACCTAATTGTCTGCATGCAAAATTCAGTGCTATGTTGTCCCAGTTTTAACACAGTTGGAGGACAGCTGCAGCAAATGATATTCTAAGTAGCGGTAAACAGAAGATAATTGCTAGTGCATGAACAAAGCCATTACTTTCCTGCTCCCCTATAATTTCACTTAAAAATTAAAATTGGATAATTACTATATGACTCTCGTCAATGTCAGAATTGAAAGTGTTAAGACAATAGCAAGCATTTCACGAAAAACATGCTAGGACTACTTTTTCTTGTCAGTTTATGTTCAAAACAACTGTATACTCAAATCCTCACTTCTGGAGTTTGTGAATATCTTCTAGTGGCAGTCAGCAATACTTCTATACATGGACAAGGACCCACAAAGACCATGTCTATCTTTTACAGCATTCCCTACGAAGTGCTGATCCCATTTAACACCCACACATGAAGAGATGCTGAAGGCTCTGCTACAAATGGGTTCTTCAACAATACAAACCTGTGTTATGGTTTAAACAGTCACATCTGTTGCAGGGATTAAAATCACCCTGCAGCAGCAGTTACACAACATTGGTATGTGAATTGCTCAATAACATGAAAAGAAAGCCTCTGAGATGCTGAAACAATGGAGTGGTGGATCTTGGGAAGCAGCCAGGTTTGACATACTTGGCATGTACTGCCCAGCCTTAAATTACCAACTGATACTAGTAGAGTAGATGATTCAAGATTGTCAGAGCATCCTGTATGACCTTGTACTGTTCTAAGTGGAAGACAAGAATAAATGTAAAGGAAAGAGGAAAAGATTAAAACTTACAAACAAACAAATAATTGGGGGCTATAGATAAAAATGGGAGCCTCTGCCTCTTGGGCTTATGTCTCCAGACTAACATAACAGAATTAGCAAAGAAAAATCATAATGAGAAGATGTGCTAATAGACATAGCCCTGCAGGAATTGCAAACAGTGAAATACCACATGTAATCTACCTGGTTTAAAGTTTTCTGACAAATCCCAAGTGTGGAGGATTTCCCTGAGTTATTATCTAGGATTCAAAAAGCTTGTCAAAAGACTCAAGGATCCATTTTAATGGACACTACTCCAGTCCTGTAGAATGAACTAGCTATTTATAACACTTCGTTTTTTAAAAATATGTCCCTAGAAACTGGGCATTCCTTCTGCTATTTGCCTCTTTGCTGCTACCAGAGTCTTAAAAAGTGAGGGTTGGCACTGTGGTAGAGAACAGTAGCTTTAGTTCATTTGTCTTCATCACTTTTTCCTGTTTGTAGAAAGGGTTGCTATTCCCATATGTAAGCATAATGGATTATATTTTGACAAAACACAGTCTTGTGGAGAAAGAAGCTTAAAATCAAATTGTAGTTAAAGTTTAACTTGCTTTGAAAAAACCTGAAGTTTACATCACTCCTAAACAATACCTCTAAAAGCAGGTGATGGAGAAAGTGTGCCATTTGTCTTTCTATTCTCCTCAAAAGTTAAAGACTCAGTACTCTGTTTATCTGTATCATTACATATTTTGTAATGATATTACCAATTACCAATGGTAAGCCTTTACCATTGGACACAAGGCCCCCATCACCACTTCTTCCTGTTGGTGCAATTCTATCTCAATAGACTAATGCAAAGGAAAACAAAGATTTGAAAAAGACCTGAGCACCTGTATGATGAAGAGCTTTATAACTTGTGACTGTATCTGCTAATGATGATAAGTTCTGAGTACAGGAAGTCCCCAGGTTGCAAAACCAAATTGTCATATGCTGCAAAAGAACTAGGGGAAGTTGATGTTTCCCTTGCAAAATAATACTGATGCAATATTAAGGCAAGATGGAAGAAGTTTCAGAATTCATCCAATAATTTTGTTGCAGAGCTTGGGAGTAGCATTCTAAGAGTAAAATCCCTGGAGACAGGAATGAAACACGAGATGGGCTAACAGAGACCCCTATCATAATGAAATCACAGCTTTCCTCCTAAGTGCTTCGGGGAACAGATGCTTACAGCTTACAGTGTTTCTAACCTGCCTGCAGACTAATGACTGACCTCCACACAGGGCTAATGCAGAGCAGGTGTTTGCATATTGCTCCTTATGCAAATGTGCTTTTGGTCTTGGTCATGTTTAGCCCACGATAGTAAGGAACAAAGAGTACGTCAGAAGTGTTGATTAGTGCAGAAGCAGGCATCCACTTCATCCTGCTACTATTTGTGGCAGAGAGAAACTGCAGCAAGATCCACTAGCCAAGTCTCAGGCAGGCACTGCTGCCTGGCAGTGTTTGCCCTATTCCCATAGACACTGGCTTGCTGAATATTTAAGTGTCCAACACTGGTCACTACCAGAAAATAATTTTAAAGGAAAGGTGAATTGCTTTCATATAAAACACAACAACTCCCATTTTCTCTAGCAGTTAGTAATTTTGATTAGTTAAAAACAGTCAACCCTTTTACTGCTTGCATAATTAAAGAATCACACTGTTCTTCCTGTGGTTTTCCTTGCTTATTATTTTCCATTGTAATCCATTAAGTGTTACAGTTTTAGCAGGGATTTAGCACCCCAGATTTAATCAACAGTACTTATCATACATCAGCATTTGTGCTCATAGAACTGTACATTAAACTGTTTTTCGTTAAATCTGTGACCTTTCCCTCTCAAGTTCGCACCTCTGAATTACAGCTTTCCTTCTTTTGGTATAAAATATTGGCAAGGTCAAATCCTACCAAAGCACTTAGAGGTTTCCTCAAAAGGCTCACAGACATGGCCTATCTGCTTGTACAAACCATGACTGCAAATTTGTTTGGCTAACCTATATATTTAATATTCATGAGGTTTACAGTTCTAGCTTACAGCCAGGCAAATTGGTTTGATTTTTTGTAAGTGTCTGAGCAGAAGGCAAATAAAAAATATAATATGCTTACAATCACACACAGGTCTTTGAACTTCTGCTACATTTCCCATGACAATTCCTTTTCAAACATTCTTCCTGGCCTAGAATATCTCCCTGAAATTTGCTGATATGGCAGCACAGGACATCTGGTTGACATCTTTTAAAATTAATTCTGCTAAAGGAGATTCATTTCTTCTCTTGTACCTAGAAGCAACTGGACTTAATTCCAAGCTCAGAGAGACAAACCACATGAATAAATGGTCTTCCTCTTCAACACATCATTATTTTGTGACACAAAGGGAAGGTTTATCTAACAGTAACCTTAAAGTCCAAATATTGAGCACAGCTCTCATCTCACTGTCATTGGACTAGCAGGAGTAGACCAAATGCATTGCTATTGACAAACAATACACTCCTCTACTTAAATCAATACAGGCCCCAATCAATGCAATAAATCTTTCTGGGGTGAGCATCGCGGATCTAATTCCACTATAACACAGAGAAAAATGTAACCTACAAAAATGAGCCACAAATAGCGCTGCAGTTAGGGCACTTAAGCATGCCATGGAATACTTGCAAGTGTCCATTCCACTCTGTAGCAATTAGAGAGTATACATAAGCTCTGTAACACGGCCCATTTGTTCCTGGATCTTGTGCATGACTGAACTCTGTGGGAACACTTCCAGTCCTACCAATGAATCTCTTGACCAGTGGTCAAGAGAGAACCAACCACTAGCACCCTCAGCATGCGTAAACCCTGTTTGTCCCCTTCTCTTAAAATCAGGTGAGAGGCAGAGATAAAAAAACAAACTCCATTCTCACTGGATGGTGCCTTACACACTACATCTCATGTCTATGTCACACCTCTGCTTCACCTGCTCTCTGCATCCCCAGCATAAAACTGCACACTCTTCTTCAGGCCTTTATCAGGAAACCAGCAAAACAATATCGGAGGTTTTTGAAAGTTTTCCTTCTTATACTATATTTCAGTTTCTCTCATCTCATTTCCAGGTAGTTAAATTTTGACTGAACAAAGATTTTTCAAACATAAAGTCTACTACAGGAGCCTGTAACACTGTTTTTCTCCCTTAAAAACTGCACAGCCAATCTCATCTAGGAGACGATTCAACTACTTTGATTAAGAATATTGAAATCCACATCTTTCTCCTTCATTTTGTGTCTTGATTTTGTATTCTAGCTCTAAATACCTGACCTGAATTTCTGTAGGATTCTAGAATGACTCTGGGGTTCCCCTGAGGAAGAAGGGGATATGTCAGTCCTGGCCCATCATCATTTCCGGAATACTAATAATTTTAGCTGTGTGTATTCCAGCCCATTTGATAATCATATCCACCATTATGAGGTGCAAAATCAGGACATAATGCAGAGCACAGCTGGCAGATTTGCAGTTAAGAAAATACCATATATATTAGAGTCAAACTCACACCCAGTTGGAATTTTAATGGTATTTCCTCCATGAAAAGCTTTCAATAGCATTGTGCTATTGGTTTATTTTGTCCCTCCATGACTTATGTCAGTAAAGCAATCATGTTTTAATAAAAGAGAGTGCTTGTTTAAAATATGGTAAAGGGAAGCTGTTTTCTTGATTTAGTTTACAGTCTGGAAGGGCTTCAATAATAAATACAGTTCACCAAGCACTGAAGCAAAATAGATTAAAAAAGAGAGCTTCTTTCCATAAGACACAGAATGTCGTTTACAGATGTGTGTCCACAGTACACAGTACTCACCACTTGGTAAGGACAACAGTCTCTTTAGCATTGTCTTTGATGCAATTTGTTCCCTTTGAAGTTTAATATCACCAACAGACAATGTAGAAGAAAAGACTGCCTCCTGCTGCCAACTATTAGTATTCAGGCTCAGTCAGGCAGCAAAGGAAGATTTTTCTAAAGGTGTAACACCAGGTGGGCAAGAAGTGTGTTTGTCCTGGATGCAGAGTGAAAAATGAAGGTAAACGTAGCCATGTTCACTGACTGCTGTCATTGCTACCTGAGAAGGCAAAATGCAAGCTGCCTGTCTTCTCTCCTTTAAGCAGTTACAAGGAGCCTGGCATTTGCAAAGAGTCCACAAAGGGCTACCACTCGGAAGCTCCATGAACTAGATTTAGAGAAGACACCTGAAGGGCAGCAAGCCCACTATCTGCGCACAGCAGCACAACCACCTATCATTTTGCCAGGAGGTGCAAAGGACAGCCAGCTATTCCCCCAAAACTGCCATCACAGCTTCAGAGCAGACACAGACAGAAAAGATGCTAAGAAGCCATCTTGAGAGACAAAAAAAATGCTGAGTTTTGAAAGATGAGGGAGAAAGAAACAGTGGGGATCAAGGGTACCAGAGGAGATGTTGGAGGTCTAAGACAACCTGTAACTTGGCCATTAAAAACCACCTGTTAAAAGCAGTGAAGTGTAAATTTGGTGAAGTGAGACTGCAAAAGAAGTGTTCAGCAGAGATTCAGGAAGTACAGAGGAATGAGCTGTACAAAACATTCCTTGAAATGTGGAAGCAAAAGCATGGGAAGACATGAGAAAAATATGAAAATGTGTTCCCAGTCTTTCAGTATGATATGTAAGCCTATTGAATGCACACAGGAAGGTGATAATCAAACAAGTTTTTCTTCAAGAAAAACATCCTTCTGTATTGCAGCTTCCTTACAAGCCAGTGGGAAGATTTGAACAAGACAAACCAACACACATAAGTCACTTCTCAGCAGAGCAACAAATTCACAGTTCTTAATGCACTGCATAGCTTGCTGTCTGAAGCTCACTGAGGTATCTCCACGCTGCACAGCAGTCAGTTTGTTACTACAATATTAGCATAAACAAAGTCTGAGAAATATGAGCCTTTACAGGTACCTGTACATCTTCAAATTCAGTAGGCTTACCATCTTCCCGCTAATCTGTTGTACAGGCTACTGTACTTCACAGAACTGATTTGATGGCAATGAAAAAGCTATTTGTTGTCATAGAAACAGTAGGGCTTCACGCAACTGTGCAGACTGATGTGAGGATATTATTGTCTGGCCTTTTTCCAACCATCCAGATTCAGAAATGCTAAAAAGCTTTTAAAAAAGGCCTTGAATTTTTGCCAATCTGATCTACAATTTCTACAAATACATTCAAATATTTACCTATTGTTGTGAATAAATTTGAAAAGCTCTGGGTATGAGAAACCCTGCTAAAAAAATATGTTCTTGATCCCAGAAAAAAAAAAAGTGGATGCCTTGTAAGGCTACAGGAAGTGTCCAAAAGTCATAATCAGTTATAAAAAGGTAATTAAAACAACAGCCAGTTGTCTTCAGCTCCCAACAATTAGTTGAGGCTAATATTTTAAAAACCTATAGTTGGCACCGCAATTAAAGTTAATACCACAAAAATGGATATCCCAAAGGCTTAACAGCTGCCAAAGAGCACCACTGAGAGGAAGGTAAGGTGTTTATGACTTTTCCTTTTCTTTGCATTCTTCGTAACTGGAGAATAACCATATCAATAAAACATTAAACCAAATGTGTAGTGACCAAGCCTCCTAACACTCCAGGTAAGCAGCTGTGTTCCCCTAGTAGCTCCAGAGGAAGTCAGATTTACACCTAAGTTACTACAATTCATATGTCACAGAAATACAGGGCAATTGGAAGTGGTTTAGATCATCTCATTTACTTTGAACAAAAGAAGTTTTCTTCTACAGAACATCTTTTTTTCCCCCCCTTATAATTCTTCACAAAATATCTTCATCCTCCGCTTACAGACCAGTATACCTTGGTTATGACAGACTGGAAAGATAATTCTGAAGGTGTTAGTTAATAGAAGAAGCAGATTTTAAAATAATCGATTTGGCAAAAGAGTGAGTATGACTAGTATTATGCAAAGGTTTAGCTGTATGCTGGGCACAGGTGTTGGGAAAATAGCAGTTTAGAGCTTAAAGGTGACCTTCTAATCCATCTGCATTGAAAACTCCCATTCTTCACAAGAGTCCAATTCTCTCTCCATCTGTTCCAAATAGTTCAAAACCCTGTCCCATTTAGCATAGAAAGCACAGCTCCTTGTGCTGGAAGCTAAACAAAATAAACCAAACAGCCTTACATGTCCTGTGTGAAATAAAAACCAATAATTCCATGGCTTGCAAAGAGCCTGTCTCTGTCATGCAGACATGACATTATCTGACATCTCGGAGTTAATGTCCAACTGTTCTATTACCTGATAAAAATACCGTTTTTCTTACTGAAGGAATCTGCTTCTATTACAGAATACATCTTACTCATCTCCCATCCCCAGAGAAACAGTCAGTATGCCTTAGGAATCGTAAACATGCAATTATTCAACTTTCAGCTCTCCCAGGCCTTGAAAGTAGACAGATGTGACAGTAAAGTGAGCCACTAGGAAGGTAAAGCAAAACTGCTAGAGGATCAGTTTGGGCGGGAGTGCTTTTCTTACATTTAATGGCTAATTTCTCCTTGGACAGCAGCCTAGGACTGCACCCAGCCAAACATCTACTCCTACAACAGATCCAGCATCCATTCTCTATTCCAGTTTCCTCCTGTGGGTTTAGGCCCTTCGTATTCAATTTAATTGCCAGCTCCAAAAGCAATTTAATGTGATGCAGGAGGGCATAAGTCACTGGGATAAGAATAGCACAAGATAGACAAAATTGTCAGTAACGGCTTAGTAATTTACACTGTAATTGTTTCACTATTATGTGTAAAATTACAGGAAAGAAAACAGCAGTGTAACTGGGAAAAAAAAAAGCTGCCATTTTCTAGATGCTCCTTACTTCATTGACTATTCAGACTGATACCATTTCTTAGACTTCAACACAAGAGGGGAACTGAGTAGCCCATGGTGATACTATTTCTGACCACAGAGTACAACCACACACTGACTTTGAGCCTACACTCCCCTTCAACAGCAATCCTGCATGACCATTGGCTGTGGAATATCCATCCCAAGCCCTCTTCTTTTCCCTCCATATGGTGTTTTTCCTTCTTAAACACAAAGGAAAAAGGAGTTTGATTAGATATGCCATTTTTTAACTAGAGAGAAGTCATGATTTACGGGTCCATGAGTTCAGACTATATACTTGGTCTGCAAAATAATACATGTGTCAAAGCCTCTGATTATCCAAGCAAAGCAGCTTTGGACTCTCTGCTGCATCTGCAGGCATTCCAAGAATCACCAGGTGGCTGAGGTGAGACCCATTCTGTTTGATCATCCAGTCCAACTTGCCTGCTAAAGAAGGTTCATCTAGACCAGGCTGCATAGGAATATATCCAGGTGAATTTTTATTATCTCCAGATAAGGAAACTTCACAACTGCTCTGGGTAGCCTGTTCCAGTGCTCTGTTTTCTTTCCAGTAAAGAAGTTTCTCTTCATGTCCTAGTGGAACTTCCTATGCTCCAGTTTGTGCCCATTGCCTCTTGTCCACTGAAAAGAGTCTGCCCCCATCCTCTTGACACCCAACCTTTAGATATTTATAAGCATTGAAAAGATCCTCTCTCAATTTTCTCTTCCCCAGGCTAAACAGATCCAGCCTTTCCTCATAAAAGAGACGCTCCAATCCCCTAATTATTTTTGTGGCCCACTGCTGAATCCTCTCCAGTAGTTCCTTGTTTTCCTTAAACTGGGGAGCCCAGAACTGGACACAGTACTCCAGATGGAACCTCATTAGGGCAGAGTAAAGGAGGAGGAGAACCTCCCTCTACCTGCTGACCACACCCTTCTTAATGTACCCCGGGAATCCATTGGCCTTCTTGGCCATAATGGTACATTGCTGGGACATCGTTGTTGTCCACCAGGACTCCCAAGTCCTCTGCAGAGTTGCTTTCCAGCAAGTCAACTCCTAGCTGTATTGGTGCAGGTGGTTATTCCTCCCATGGTGCAGGACTTTACACTTGCTTTTGTTGAACTTCATTAGGTTCCTCTCCATCCAGCTCTCCAGCCTGTCCAAGTCTAGTACGGCCTTCTGGTGTATGAGCCACTCCTCCCAGTTTTGTGTCAGTAAACTTGCTGAGAAAACACTTCATCCCCTCAATCCAAATCATCGATGAATAGGTTGAACAAGACTGGACCCAGTATTGACCCATTTTTACGGAGAAAACAATGAGCTACAGGCTTCCAACCAGCCTTCACCACTGATCACAACCCTCTGGGCTCTGCCATTAGGTTAGTTCTCAATCCAGCTTACTGCCAACTTGCCTAACACACGCTTCCTAAGCTTACCAATGAGGATGTTATGGGATATAGTGTCAAAAGCCTTGCTGAAGTCAAGGTAGACAACATCCACCGTTCTCCCCTCATCTACCCAGCCAGTTATGCCATCATTGAAGGCTATGCTCAGTTTGACTATGGCCAATAACCTTCTTATCCTCCAGATGCTTCAAGATGACATCCAGGATGTTCATCATCTCTCCAGGGATGGAGGTGAGGCTGACTGGCCTGTGGTTTCCTGGGTCCTCCTCCTTGCACTGCAGTGACAGTAGCTTTCCTCCATTCCTCAGGTACCACTCCTGTTCTCCATTATTGACTTAGATTGTAGTTCTTCACTGGACTGCATCTAGACAGAAACATCTGTTACTGGAATTTGTAGAGGTTGTGATTATACAAACAGAGAGTGAGATTATCATGCAGACAAACTTGGCAAAGCCCAGTTGGTTTTGGAATTGCCCCTCATTTGCCAATATTATAACAACAGTTATTAACTAACATGACACACATCTACTTTGCAGAAGGTCACAGAATTTTGTTAATGTGATGAAATATAGTTTCATCTGGAGAATCTGAACACTGCTCGAATACATGAGATGCAGTGAAAATATAATTGTATTGCATCCAGACATTTAAAGAACTGTAAGTAAAGTATCTATCTCCTTGTGACACATTTATCTTTTGTTAGCTAAAATTAACAGGAAATTCAGGTCCATTTCAAATACACAAAATAACCACATGGGTATTCTTATATTGACTAAGCAAACTACAATGACAGTATAAATCATAGTACTCATATTTGTGCCACACCTGAATAGGAGAAAACAGCAAATTTATCCAGGTGAACACTTCTTCAGAATATTTTCTCAAAACTAAAAGTAAATTCTTGAAGGTTGCACAGCTCTCTTAATAGATGACCAGGCAATGAAGATGGTCCGTATACAAAAGACAAGTAGTCAGACTGAGACATCAGCAGTAGGTATCACTGTGCTGGTGATCCTCTGAAAATTCCCTGCATGAGAATTGCAGGCTTGTGAAAATTCTTGTAGCTATAATTTCTTTCTTCTGAAGTGTCCTGAAGAGCAGCCTCCTCTGGCTGGGGAACTGGTTTCCACAGGAAGCGAATTAATTTATCTGACAGACTGACATCCTTCCACTGTATCAGAAGCCACAGATTCTACACTGGAGGACACTAGGGCCTGTTATATGCTCAGTCTGGTCAAATATTGAAAAGACAGGTCAGATAAATAGCTTACAACTAGCAAAATTGAAATTCTGTGATTCAGAGATTACTCAGATTTTGCTTCAAGAAAGAAGTAATGGATGTCCAAGGGAGAAGCATATGCTGTGCCTGGGTCACGAGATGGGTGTGCAGTATCAGCTGAAAGAAATCTGGCAAGAAACTTGTGAATAACCAGAAACTGCAGCTAAGGAAGTATAAGCAGGCCTTGTGAAAAGGAGTACAAGAGAGTAGATATAATTTCCCTTCCCTTATGTATAATTTATACAATGCTAGAAAATTACAGCACTACCCAAAGAGGGAAAAACTACAAAGAACACAGCTTATGTCATGACTTAGTATATCAAGAGAGTAACGTTTTAAAAAGGATGGTGCTAAAGCACCAACTGAAAAGCTGATGTTGCAAATTTTGGCTCATTTGACTTTACTTTTATATTAAAAGCTTGGTTTGATTTTATTTCTTCATTTTACAGATTCATAATTTATTGCTGTAATATATAAAACTTGATGCTCATGTTTTTACAATGGAACTTTCCTTTTCAAATATCAGTTTGAAAAAGGTGTATTTATCTGCCCTCTGCTGGAAACACCCAGCAAAAATACAGCACTATTTGCACTGCATGAAAATGGTTCCTCCTGCACACACAGAAGACCAACTTCATCATGGATTCAGCAGTTTCACAAGCACTGGATTTTGTTTATTGTACCTAGTCCAAATAAACTTAGTCTTATTTGTCTAGTACTGACTTCATCGCTTAAATACTTGGGTCCAGTCTAATCCCACCTAAACTCAGGTTCATAAAAAATACCTCTGAGGAAATCAGGAGAATTATACTATTACAAAACTATCTAAATGAGGGCTGACTTATACTCTTAGAAATACATGTGGTAAAATACGGATTGAGACACTCAGATAGAAGTACTTTATAGATACTATGCCCATGTTTGTGGAAATGAAGTACTGATCCAAGTGGATGACATCTTAAGCCATCAGATTTTTTTTTAAAAAAAAAAAAAAAATGTTGCCAGAAATCTGATTATTATTCACCATAATTTTTTAAAACTTTCTGCAGACACTATGTGTGCCTGAGCCCAACCAGCTTGTTCACAAGAGCATACCACATACATTTTACACGATCATTAGGAACGAGTGATTGATTTAGAGGTGAAGTGAAGATCACAAAAAGAGAGAGGGCTCAACAAAACCACATTCAGAAAGGAATGGATGCTACCAATCAAACGAGGGGTGGACAAGCCTGTGCTATAACAACTTCCCAAGGAAGCTGATAACTTCCAGAAAATACTGAGCACATCCAGTCCCACCACCATATTTACTGTTTTTCTGAAGTAATTCCTCCCCATTAATCAACATTACTTTGCCTTAAGAATTTGTTTCTATTTTCTTGTCTTTCATCAGTTGCTTTAGCTTTCATTTTTTGTTTGTTTTGGTTTTGGTATTTAGGTAGGTTTTTTTGGCTTGGTTTGGTTTGGTTTTAAGGGAAGACTTATACAAGGATTCAAGTATCTGAGTGAAACATGCATTTTCCAGCAGTTTGGCAATAACTTATTAGTGGCAGTCACAAGACAGATTTTCCTGCAACACTACTACTTTTTTTTAATCCACATCTAGATGAGATATCTATTAGACCATCATCATAACCCAGAATTCTATCTAACATAAAGGAAAAGGCATGGTTAGTTAAAACTGACAGAAACAATCCACTAATTAGCATGCAGATCATTTTCAAAAAATCACACCACTTCTTTTGCCTGCTCTGCATTTAGATCATCTCTTCCTAGAAGCTGATTCAGACCAGCCAAACCTCAGAGAGCCCAGGTGTTTTTCCAAAGACAACACTTAGGATTTTAAAGCATATCATAGAATAACCAGGTTGGAAGAGACCCACCAGATCAAGTCCAACCGTTCCTATCAAACACTAAACCATGCCCCTTAACACTTTGTCCGCCCGTGCCTTAAACACCTCCAGGGAAGGTGACTCAACCACCTCCCTGGGCAGCCTCTGCCTGTGCCCAATGACCCTTTCCGTGAATATTTTTTCCTAATCTCTAGCCTAGATCTCCCCTGGTGGAGCTTGAGACCATTCCCTCTTGTCCTGTCCCATGTCATTTGAGAGAAGAGCCCAGCTCCCTCCTCTCTACAACCTCCCCTCAGGTAGTTGTAGAGAGCAACGAGGTCTCCTCTCAGCCTCCTCTTCTCCAGGCTAAACAACCCCAGCTCTCTCAGCCGTTCCTCAGAAGGCCTGTTCTCCAGCCCCTTCACCAGCTTTGTCACTCTTCTCTGGACTCTCTCCAGAGCCTCAACATCCTTCTTGTGGTGAGGGGCCCAGAACTGAACACAATATCCAAGGAGCGGTCTCACCAATGCTGAGTACAGAGGGAGAATAACCTCCCTGGACCTGCTGGTCATACCGTTCCTGATACAAGCCAGGATGCCATTTATGCAGGACTGTTCTTTCTGCTTCTATATCTACGTATTTCACACTAATCCAGTTAGTTCATATGGGGTAGCAGATCTTCAACATTCAAAGGGTGTATATGATCATAATTAAAAATGCAAAACCACCATACTGGCCATCACGCAGCACTTCTTCTGGGCTTGGCTTTACCTAGTGAAGGGCTTTACCCTTTGTGGTATTTTGAAAATGACATCATATTCAAAACTAACACAGGTACCACTGAATTTTATTGCTTTACATGATGCCTTGATCTGACTACTCTTGTATCTATGAAAGAATATTTTTTAAAAATCGTTTTCCTCAAAGATACATTTCACCCCCTGTGGAGTCTCCGACTGAATTGCATCCTATGGGCTTCACTTTCATAACAAAACTTACACTAGAGATACACAGGATGGAAAAGCCATTTAAATAAAACATTAGCCTGTCCTCCTCTACCTTTCATGCTGTTATTGTAAATTAATTTTTAATCAGTTCCTACCCCAGATACATTCCTCCTTTAAACATACACTTATCACATACTGTTAAAAGCATTTCTAAAAGGGCAATTTAAACACAGTGCCAAAGCTGCTCCTCAGAAACCCTCTAATTCACATTTATCTCTGGTATCAGTCTCAGCCACAATGCTCTTCCTTCCTACAAGCTTCTAGATATGTATTTGAGCTGTGCTTTGGATTACAATCCATTTCTGCCTTCTGGGCTTGCTGAACGGGATTCTGTATTAAACAGAGTCTTTCAAAGCTGGAAAGAGCATTTAGGAATCCAGCTACCACATATATTTTGGAAAGCTCCTCCTAATACTTTACTTGGACTCGATGATCCTGGAGGTCTTTTCCAACTTAGTGATTCTATGATTTGTTTTAAAATATACCAGTATTTAAAAAAAAAAAAAAAAACACCAACAACCAGCTAGTTCAGTTCTGTTCTGTATGACTGAATCTTTCTGTTACAAAAAAGGAGAGAATGAGGTCCATGATTCATAGTACATAAATGAAACATTACAAAATGTTTTACTTACATTACCCTGCTTAGCAATCGTCTTTTAAATGTAAACTCTCCTGTAGTTTCTCATTCATCAAACTTTAAGCATTCTGCCTTCATTTACCACAGTGGTCCACATCAGACTAAGGACTCTTCGGGGGGAAATAAAAGAAGAAAACAAAAAGAAAAAAAATTCAAAAGAAAGAAGAAAATCAGAAATCACTTGTTTCTCATCACTGCCAATTTAGTGGGAAGTTCTAACATGTCTACCTTTGAAGTGGGTCCAGTTGAGAAATATACTTTCGTTATGCTTTGTCAAAACCAAAATCTTACTAAATCCTCCCAGAATCTTAACCAATGCTAGTTCAGTAAAAATTTAATGGGCTTCGGGAGCTGAATTATCTAAGGAGTCTCTCCCACTGAGCACATTCCAGCACTTTCTACCAGGCAATGAAGTCATAAACATGCCAGCCTACAGACAAGGCTGCCAACACCTGCTGCAGGACTTCCTAGGAGTCACTTGTCACTTGTCGAAGTCAAGGGTCCTCTGTGCCACAAGTGTTTCTCTGGGCTTTCTGATAGCCTGTGTGTTTAGCTTAACAACTTTAACATTACATCCAAGCAGCCTTTATTCAGTAATTGCACAATACACATTTGCAGAATAAAATGCATGAAAGTATACATGCATTTTGCAAATGCATTCCATATTATCACTGCTTTCACTACTGGGCCAACTTCCAGCGTAAAGCTTTAAAACATTGCCATAAAAATGAACACTAACACAATTAAACTCTTCAGGTTAACAACTGTTTCAGAGTAGCAGAACCCTCTGCTGAATCTTGTGATCCTGCAGGTTGTACAATGCACAGAGCAGCAGCACACAAGAGCATCTGTCTGCACCTGTTAATGCTACAGCCACACACGAATTCCACACAGAAGGAACATTACACATAAATAACTCATCCTGTGGTAGTGCTCCTTGCCTTTGGGAAGCTTTCCCCCCAGCTTTTAAGTCTGTAACAGCGTAAGTGTATTAACCGTCAGGATGCAATGCAAACCCCATCCTTCTCTGCAGCCAAACAGGACGTGATTGATAGGTGAGGCTCATAAGAATATTTGGGGTCTAGTGGGACTTTATTCTATTAGGACAATGATGTGAAATACGTGATAAAACTCTTTATTCTAGTAGTACTTTCCTAAGCTATTGTCAAGGATGTCTAGGCCAATCCAATTATATAAATAAATCACAACAGACATCCCAACAATAACTTGACAACTTTGGACCAAAATGAGCATATGAGGTTTAAAAGCTGATTACGTCCAGGTAAAGGAAGGAGAATTTTCTTTTAAGTAATGGTGGCTGAGGCAGAAGTCATATCCTTTCAATCTGTGATCAGTTAATGAAAGCTGACGGCACAGCATACACACAGACATCATTAATCCCAGTCACTCTCTCCAGTCTAGGCCCTGTACTTTAACCATTATTACCATTCTAAAAGGAAAACTAAATAAAACCCAGGGGGATATAGATTTTTGTCATGGCTTATACAGCTTCAGTTGACACAAGCCCTGAACAGTAATTCCAGAGACTTAACATCTTACAGACAAAACCATGGATGTTAGAGATGGATGATATCTGCTAAGCCATCTATTCTATTTCATTGCTAAGGCAAAACTGTTCCTACTGCATATTTATTTGATTTTTACAATGGTTTTAAATACTCTCATGGATGAAGCTTCTATTACTCCTCTGGGGAGGTTGGACTCACTAGACAGTACTTTTCTCCAGCAAGATATTTTTCCTGGAGTTCAGCTGAAACTTCCCCTTTTTAAATTCGTCCTACGACCTTCATCATCCTCTATGCATGTGCACATTTCCACATTTCACCACACAGAGAAGTGGAGCTGTACACCTCAAGGATCATTATGGAAAAAGGTTTTAAAAAAGTAGAGTGCATAAACAGAAGGTTTCAGAGAAAACAGCATCTACTTTCCTCCTAGAGAACATCGGGATAGCGAAGTCTTATGTTTCTCAGGTACTGCCTATGCACTGCAGTGTTATCCAGAATTTCTAGTATGAGGAGACAGACAACAGTTTGAGGATACCAACTGTTCTTTCATCTGTATGAAAGCATTAGCTGCAAATTGTTTCTAGGCCAGAAACTGCAGAGGCACAGTAGGCAACATACCTCCAATTGCCTTTTGCTTTTGGAGGATGGAGTTGGAGAGGCTGAGGTAGCAGTTTGCTGGGTGCAGGCTCCCCAGTCACCAGCCAATCTTGACTTATCACAGACTAACACTGACCCAGTGTCACACTTTCCACCTGATGCTCAGACAGGTTCAGAATCAGCAAGCCTAGTGTAATTGCTAGTCTTCGTGAAACTCTTGGGCTAAAAGCTTAGAGTATCATTTTTGTTTCTAACTGTTACATGTAGGCTCCTTGAGCCTGGAGTGCTGGCAGAAGGATGCTGTATATAGGATTGTGTACTGCTATATATCTACACTGATTACATTTTGGTCTCTTCAAAACTGATTAAGACCTGACATGCATAATTTTTGCCTTTGCTGTTTGCCTTTAGCGTCTTTCTTCATGCAGAGAGAAAAGTCAAAGCCTGCTTGTTCTGCAGTTTGGTTACCAACAATGTATTTTTTCACTTAATCAGCCTCCTACACCCTTATTAATTTGGAGATTAAATTAATTGAAGTAAACCATCATAAAAGTCAATGTCTGTTTCTGCCCTGATTTTAATAAGAGTTGAACCCATGTAGTTAAATCTCATTGAAAAAACTGAGAAAATGGGTCACACCTGCCTGGAGAGACAGAGAGGACAGGTGACCCAAAACTGACCAGCAGAATATTCTGTTCCTTTATACATCATAGTGGGAATAAAACTGAGGGATCACAAGGGTCAATCTCTCTTCTTTAATGGTCGATAACCAGTAAGGACCTTGTCTGTCTTTTTGCCCCGATCTTGCATCTGTACATCCCTGAATCCAGTTCCTGAGCTCAGCTCCCTCCTGCCAGGGAGTCCAGCCGGGACCTTGGCCCTGTGCCTGCTCTGCAGCATCTGCGGTGACAGACTGGGGGTGAGGAGCAAGTTCATGCATTTGCACGCCAGGGGGCGCGAGAGGCTCCCTTCTGCAGCCTTGCAGAGTTTGTTTGAGAGATAGAGAGACTAAAGCAGCAAAGAGCTGAGAATGACACTGACTTGGAAGTGAACTAAGTAGTCCTGTAATCGCCCGTTACCTGATTACACGCGACTTCACCGCGGGCTCTGTAACTAACTCATCTTCTCTGGGCGTATAAACTGGGCAGCTGGTATCTAAGTGAGGTCAAACTGAACACTGCGCCCAGACTGAACTCAGGAGGACATCCCAGGGATACAATAGAAATGGGACAAGGACCACTGACCACTGTTTCAGACTCTTGGGAAAACGAACTTTTGGGGCAGGACCATTTTCCCCTCTCCAGAGTGGCGATGCACTCCCTTTCTATTTCTACCCCAAATCAAGCACTCCCTTTCTATTTTTACCCCATATCAACGCTGTAAGGATCCCCTCCTGGCAACTCTCTTCTGCCTTACAAACAAAACATGTTTTAATAGAAAATGAGAAGCAGAACAGACTAGAGAACACTTGGAGGAGCAAGCACAGGCAAGTGGGGAAGGTGGGAGGAACAGGAAGATCCTCAGTGGGGTTTTCCAAGGCTGTCTCTGTTGCTGAATCCTGGAGGAGCCCTGTCCCTAACTTGGTTGCTGTGGGAACACTGAGAGGTCAGGAGGCTGTACCGAAGATGAAGACAGCTGAAACGATTGCATGGGGCAGACACAGAGCACACATCCATAGGAAAACACATTCCATTGCCCTCAGCAGTCAGAGAGGAATGCGGTTATAAATTAGATTTTGGGGCATGAAACAATGAAGAAAGGAAAAGTTCCTCTTCACTAAGTTGCTTGTAAGCTGGGCTGATTGAACAAATTCTTTGCAATCTTTACAGGTGATAGGCTGCAAGCAAAGCACCAAACAAGAGAGAGGATTCACTTACACAAGCACAGAATGTCCTAAGCTTTCACTAGCACATACCAAAAAAAAACCAGGCAACCCCTTAAAGAAAGTATCTGTTTTCCATCCTTTTCTCCGTCTTTTCTCCATCCTTTGCTAGATTCAGGGAGGAAATTTGTGACAAAGGATGAGGATAAGGCTGAGGTACTTAATGCCTTCTTTGCCTCAGTCTTTAATAGTAAGGTAAGGTGTTCTGTGGGTACTGAGCCAGGAGACAGGGAAGGAAAGCAGAACAAAGTCCCATGATCCACGAGGAAATACTTAAAGACCTGCTCGGCCAATTAGGCATTCACAAGTCTATGGGGCCAGATGGAATCCACCTGAGAGTATTAAGGGAGTTGGTGGAGGTGCTCACTCAAACACTTTCCATAATCTACCAGCAGTCCTGGATGACTGGTCAAGTTCCACTTGACTGGAGGCTGATGTTGTGCCCATTCACAAAAAGGGTCAGAGGAAGGATCCAGGGAACTACAGGGCTGTCAATCTGACCTCAGTGCCAGGAAAGGTCATGGAGCAGATCATATTGAGAGTGACATCACTCAGCACACAAGACAACTAGCTGATCAGGCCCTGTCAACAGAGGTTTATGGAAGGCAGGTCCTGCCAAACTAGCCTGATCTTCTATGACAAGGTGACCCACTTAATGGATGAGGGAAAGGTTGTGGATGTGTAGCACACTTGGACTTCAGTAAAGCCTTTGACACTTACTTCTAACAGTATTCTGCTTGAGAAACTGGCTGCCATTGTCCTGGACAGGAGCACCCTCTGCTGGGTAAGAAACTGGCTGGGTGGCTGGGTCCAAAGAGTGATGTGCCCAGGTGGCCAAGAAGGCCAATAGCATCTTGGCTTGTATCAGAAACAGCATGTCCAGCAGGTCCAGGGAAGCGATTGTTTCTCTGTAGTCAGCATTGCTGAGGCCATACCTCAAATGCTGCATTCAGTTTTGGGCTCTTCACTACAAGAAAGACACTGAGGTCCTGCAGCATACCCAGAGAAGTTGGTGAAGGGGCTGGAGAACAAGTCTTATGAGGAGCAGCTGAGGGAACTGGGGCTGCTTAGCCTAGAGAGGAAGAGGCTGAGAAGAAAGCTTATCACTGTCTATGAATACCTGAAAGGAGGTTGTAGAGGTGTGAGTGTTGGTCTTTTCTCCCAAGTGATAGGTGACAGAATGAGAGGGAACGGCATCAATTTATACCAGAGGAGGTTCAGAATGGACATCAGGAAAAAATTCTTCACTGAAAGGGTTATCAGGCACTGGAACAGGCTGTCCAGGGAGATGGTTGAGTCACCTTACTTGAAGGCATTTAAAAGACAAGTGGATGAAGCACTTAGGGATATGATTTAGTAGTTGGACTTGATGATCTCAAAGGTCTTTTCCAACCTAGTGATTCTATGATTCTATATATATAAAATACAATAATGTATCTATTTATTTTAATTCTGCAGAAAAGCTCACTCTAGTTGTGTGGTTAACATGAGAAGTTTGCCTCAGAGCTATCCTGACCAAGCTGCTCTCTCTTCTGATCTCCTCTAACTTTGACCACCCTACCAGCCTCCCAGCTCTTCTGGTTATGATTCTGTGCAAATTAACAGAGTTAGTTGGGACTCAGGTGCTACACTTACAGAAAAAGAAGCACACTATTTGCAGTGCATGTAATTGGGGCAAATATAAATTCAGAAACTACCTCTATGACTATGACATTAATTCAGTTTCATGGATAGAAATAAACAGCCACCATTCACTTGTTTTGCACTATTCTAAATTCTCAGGAATGAGTGAACAAAACCGTTTATTTTCTGCTGATACAGGCTTTCTAGGTCTGCTCAAATAAACATTCAACCGTGCCTGGCAGGGTGGGGCTGAAGTCTGGTCTTTCTAAACATCTCATATTGTCATTCTGAAACTTACAGGCGTGATCAGCTTTGCAGGATTTCCCTTTCATGCTGGGAGCGACGACTAAGCCAGCATGCAAGGAGTAGCACAGGAAAAATTACAAAGTGCAACAATTATTCATTTTTCACCACAATCCCAACACCACTCCCATGCAAACAGATGATAAATCTTTCATTGACAGCAAGAGTTCAAGATGTGACCCAGAACCAGCCTCAGTGTATTAAGATATGACCACAGAGGATCTGATGTAGGTCTGGTCTAAGTGGGCTGAACTTTTAACAACTTTGACAGGACTTCCACCACTTTTTGCCACAAGCAAATTTTATCTGAGCCTAGAATTTGCATTAAATTAGTATTGTCTTTACACAACTCTTGCAGTCTCCTTTCTGCTTTATGAAGCTTTTCATCCATAGTCCTATTGCTAATTAACTGTTGTATAATAACAAAGACTAAATAAACGTGCCTTTTAGAAACCAGTCAGCAGGATCCTGTGACAGACCACTGAACAGGGAGTAATGGGGAACAATGCTTGACCTGCTTAAAACAACAGAATAACAGAACACTTCAGAGAAGCAAGACAAAAAGCTTGAATTTTCATCCATCTCTAGAGAAGACAAGCAAAGAGCTTAATTTCAGCTTCCCCAGCACTTTACATATAAAAGCTGTGTTTTGAAATACAGACAGCAACCACAAACGGAACTGTAGTAATGTCTCTGCAATCAAAACAGTTCTGGGTACATCTGCATGCCTGGGGGCAGATAAATTAAGAGTATCTAGGCTGGCAGGATGCAAGACAGATCAAGTCCAGGCACCAGCCAGCCATGTTAGCACTGCTGAAAGCAGTAAGCCACACAAATACGGTCCATTAGCTTAGGCTGCCTTGTGGTTACCCAGCTATACAGCTTTCAGGTTGAAATGACCAGGTCAAAACAGAGAGATGTGTCTGCACATGACATACCTTCCATATGAAAGGCAAATTAAAATCAAACACAGACCTCCAGAAACGTGTAGCTACAAATGGAAACAAGAAGGGCAGCCTGTTCTTCTGGTCTCCTTTTGCTTTTCATCTCACATATTCTTACAAACTTCACCTTTGCGAACTTTAATAAATTCACAGAATACTGTGGTAGCATTTTAAAGATTGCTAGGATCAAGGCAGACAGCAAGTCCAAGCCTTTTTCCTAAATCGCTCTCCAGGTCACGCTCATTTAACTCAACTGCAAACTCACACACAGCCATTAGGAACAAGGAATCGAAGGCAAATGACCGACAGTGTTTACATTGTCCTCTCATGTATCATCAGTGACAGAAACTGCTGTACCTCAACCACAACTAGTCAAACAAGCCAGACTTTTCTTTGTACTGGACACAGCAGTAACTTACAGCCTGCATGAGTGTGACTGAGCCCCTATCATTCTGACAATGTGGAGAATGTGTTCGCAAACACAGTATGAATTATATTTGTGCCCATCTCTGTTAGACCAAAACTTTATTTAAATTGTGGAGCTTGTCCAAGTCCTCCACTACCTCCACGTTCATCTAAAATTCCAAGTCTAACAACAGCAGAGCTAACAACACAGTACTACTGGCCTTTTAAAGGCTGTCAATTTAAATAGAGTGTTTCCAGGCCAGCATGCCAAGTACAGAGGCCAGTCACAGACCAAAGCCAGCTCAGCAGCACTGTGGGATGGAACCGAGCAGAAATCTAAGATATGTTTGTTTTTGACACCCTTTCCGTGCCTACCGCACAATAAATTGTAGGAATTACAGTGTTACCTGAATCTGCAGGTTTTGCAAACATTTTAAACTAAGTACAAAGTATGTATCAGAAATAAAATGTCGTAGGTTTCATTCATTGTGTCATCAAAACTATGAGCACGTTAAAGCAATCGCTGTCCTGCCTCTAAAACCCAGGCAGGCATGGACCTATTTGACGTATTCGGGCAATGCTCATAATTGACAAGATTTTTTTCAGTTCCCTGCCTCCGAATAGGAGATTTCATGCACACAATTATATCAGTGAAAATTGTACTTCTTATTTGTGGGAACTCCACTTCCAGTTTCATTAAATTATTGCCAGATTAAAATCATAATGAGGAAACTCAGTTAGAGCATTGCAGTTTATTGATGGATGGTGGGGAGAACTCAGCCTGGTGGTTAGATTTCCATTATTTTGTGGTTAATATTCTTTCTTTTCTGATTCATTGTGTTATAACAATGACATTCATTTAGAAGGAAAGGAGAAATCTTATTAGGTTGATTTCCCATAACAGAAAGAAATGTCCCAAGGAAACATTTTCAGGAAGAAAGGTCAAAACTCTGGTTATTTTATCAACAAAGTACCTGCATAAACGCACCCAAGTTCAACAGAAATTACCGTGAAAGTTGCTTGATAGCCTGTGTGAGAAAGCTGAATCCTCTGCCTGAGTAAGCATTAATTCATATCATAATTGCCGAGGTGTCAAGTTTGGGTGGTACCAACCTGTTCAGTCTTGTGCTTTTAACAACTTTCTCCCAAGAGGCTGCCCACAGGTAGATCACAGAAAGTACTCGCTTAATTTTGGAGGACTAGAGTAAAGGCAAGAGAAATAAGCAATTTGCCTATGATCTATGCCACAGCTGCTACACTTGTGTTCAGTGGATTTTGTAAATTAAACTCCAGCTGCCAAGATTTTGTTACTTCAGGCTTTAACTTCAGATAGCACCATCTACTCTTGCCATACTTTAGCAGGGGAAGTATCTTGCAGCCACATGTACTTACACGAGTACACAAATACACTACAACTACTGTAGTCTACTTGGTTCCCACAAAAACACCTCAGCCCCCTATACTGTAAGGGGAGAAAGCAAGCTGAATCCAAGGTCCTCCTTTGTCGTGGGCACAATAGCCATAGGACTGGTGCCCCGCTGCACCCAGAAGCTGGACATGAGCCAGCAATGTGTGCTCACAGCCCAGAAGACCAGTCCTGTCATGGGCTGCATCAAAAGAAGCGTGGCCAGCAGGGCAAGGGAGGCAATTCTCCCCCTCTACTCTGCTCTGGTGAGACCCCACTTGGGATACTGCTTCCAGATCTGGAGCCCTCAGCACAGGAAGGGCATGGACCTGCTGGAGAGGGTCCAGAGGAGGGCCACTAACATGATCAAAGGCTTGGAACATCTCTCCTATGAAGAGAGGCTGAGAGAGTTGGTGTTATTCAGCTTGGAGCAGACTCTGAGAAAACCTTATTGTAGCCTTTCCATATTTAAAGATGTCTTATTAAAAAGAGAGAGGACAACTTTTTAACAGGGCCAGTAGCACTAGGACGAGAGGTAAAGGTTTTAAACTAAAAGAGGGCAGATTTAAACTAGCAATTGAGATGAAATGCTTTACTCTAAGGGTGGTGAAATCATAGAACAGGTTGCACAGAGAGGTGATATGTGCCCCATTCCTGGAAATTTTCAAGGTCAGGTTAGATGGGGCTCTGAACAACCTAACCTAGCCAAAGACGTCCTTGCTCACTTCAGGGGGCGAACTAGATGACTTTCATGGACCCTTCCAGCCCAAAACATTCTACAGCCTGTTCTTCCTTCACGCCACCTGAGGGGTGCAGGCAACCCCTGCAACACCCCACACCTCAAGTGAGGCACTCTCAGCTCCCGCCAGTGCCCATGCTGAGCAGCACCCAGAGTGTGGTGGCCGCATGCTCTCTCTGGCAGGCCACGCTGCAGAGACAGTGCTGCCTCACCTACAGAAAATAGAAATAAAACTCAACATTTCCACAAAAAAAAACCTTTCAGAAACCATTCAAGACCTACAATGCACATGGGGGAGGGGTTGGGGGAGGAAAATAAAATTATACTTCTGTTTGCTGTCATGTTGCCCCGAAAGCTGAGAGATGCTCTCAGCGGAGCAGGAGATGTGCTGCGGCAGACAGGACAGGATGGGACAGGATGAGACAGGACAGAATGGGACCACAGAATCACACGGAATCACTAGGTTGGAAAAGACCCACCGGATCATCGAGTCCAACCATTCCTATCAAACACTAAACCATGTCCCTCAGTGCCTCGTCCACCCGTCCCTTAAACACCTCCAGGGAAGGTGAATCAACCACCTCCCTGGGCAGCCTGTTCCAGTGCCCAATGACCCTTTCTGTGAAAAATGTTTTTCTAATGTTCAGCCTGAACCTCCCCTGGTGGAGCTTGAGGCCATTCCCTCTCGTCCTATCCCCTGTCACTTGGGAGAAGAGGCCAGCTCCCTCCTCTCCACAAACTCTTTTCAGGTAGTTGTAGAAAGCAGTGAGGTCTCCCCTCAGCCTCCTCTTCTCCAGGCTAAACAACCCCCAGGATGAGGCAGGACAGGACGGCACAGGGCTTGATGAAACAGGACTGGACAGGACAGGACAGGCCGGACCGGGCCAGGCGTGGCCGCCGCCCGAGGAGCCGCAGGCCCTGCCGAGCCCCGCACCCCGCGGCCGCTCAGGTGCTTCTCCACACAAGCTCTGGCTTTGGGAAGGCTCAGCCGGCTCCACAGCTGCAAAGCTCAACTTCTCACCTCTGCCTCTCCGGCTTCACGCCCGTCCCCCTGCTCTCGGGGCGGCGTTTCTCGCCTTCCCAGGCGCCGCTTTAACCTTTCGAGAGCTGCCATCGCCCCCGGCAATGCGAGGGGCGGGCGGCCTCCCTGCTGATACCGCACACGCCTTTTGCTCACTCATTAACAAGGCAAAAGTTGGGGGTTTATTCTTTTTTCTTTCGGTTTTTTTTTTTTTTTTTCTTTGTGGGTTTGTTTTGTTTCCTTCTTCGTTGGTTTGGCCGGTTGTGTTTCTGCCCCCGCTCTCCCCCCACCGAGCCACGCTCTGGGCTCCCCTGAGAGAAACGCTCATTCACTGGCAAAATATTGAAAAGGACAAAGTCTTTGAAGCAAAGGCAATAATGTTTTTATTTTCCAATTCATCGCAGAATCGGGTGCCCTTCTCAAAAAGGCATCACGTCTTACAAAAGTGGTGGGTATATAGACTAATTTTAGACAAAGAACCGTGTAAATCCTCAAAGAATGTTCATTCTTTTTTAGATTATTGAACCACGTCTGGAGACTCCCTTCAGGTTCTCTCCTGACCTACAACAGCTGCATCTTACAAGACAACAAAGTGTATTAATATATTCTCACAGCCCTAAGCTAGATTGTCTCTAGACTTAAAACAGCTACATCTTACAAGGCAGATTTATATGATGAGATAATTAAACATACAAACCTGCTGAAGCAAAACTTATCAATTAATTCTCACACCCCGCGGCAGGTGCCGGGGCCCCGCGGTGCCACCGATAGCCCAGAGCAGCAACAGCTGGGCCAGGGGGCAGGGAAACCTTGGGGGTGCAGAGGAAAAGGGGGCGAAGTCCCTTCCAGCCCAAACTGTTCTATGATTCTGTGATTCTACGGCTCTAAGAAATAATGGGGAATAAAACCCACTTTAATTGTATTCTAGAATCATGGAATTGTTTGGGTTGGAAGGGACATTAAAACTCATCCAGTTCCAACCCCCCTGCCATGAGCAGAGATACTTCCCACTGGATCAGGTTGCCCAAGGCCCAATCCAGCCTGACCTTGATCTCTTCCAGCGATGGGGCATCCACAGCTTCCCTGGGCAACCTGTGCCAGCGCCTCACCACTCTCATAGTAAAAAATTTCTTCCTAATGTCTAATCTAAATCTTTCAGCTTCAAACCATTTCTGTGTTTTAAAAGGCTCTGCTTTTGGTAGGCAGAGTCTACTTTTTGCCAGGAGCTTTAAAAAGTTTTCTTTCCATATCACCCAGCACACTTCCATAGCAGAGTATTGTGTTTCACCATTCTCATCTCTCTGGTGGGAAAAGGCTTTGCTCACTGAGCCTTTTATGTCGGTTCATCCTATTAAAGCGCCTTGCTTTGTTGTCCTCTGAACCCTCTGTAATGCCTCTGCATTTTTCAGCAAGTTTAGTGAAAAGCAAAACTTCACCCTGTATCATTAAAGTGTTCTGACTAAAGCCACATCCACTGATGAACTATTTCAAGTTAAAAGATTCAGTATTCCTTCAGTATCACCTCAGCTGTGCAGACTCTCCCTCACACCTATGTTACATATTAGAAAAATTAAAAGTAACCACATTCTCACAGGAAATGGATAGCATCTGAGGTGAAAGTTAATCCTAGAGATTTTGTCAAGCAACATTTGCAACATGATGTATTAAAAACAGAAAGAAAGCTGATAAAATGCAAAAGGTATTGAATTTCTAAGACCAGGGGGAAAAAAAAAGTTGTTAAGAATTTTTGGAACAGATTTGTAGGAGGCTGCTTTGCAATAACACCTCTATGCCAACATAAAGGATCTGTTCAAAAGGTGCATCAATCAAATAACCTTGATCAAAGAGAGACTACACACACTAGCTATAAGCAATTCTTTTATCTTGCGCTGAAACCAGCAGTAGAAGTGGGAGTTCTGATAGAAATAAAAAACATTTTAAAAGGACTACTGTTTGGGAAACGGCTCACGTGTTTCTTGTGCAACTGGCATCTGAATGGTCACTAGATTAGAAGAAATCGTTACACCATAGTTGTGTCTCCACTGAAAACAAGAAAGATAGCAATGCAGAGTCGGGTGAGTTGTTTTTCAGTAGTGGAACCTCATCAGAATGTGTTTTTCAGCCAAGATCTCTATCCTTCTTACAACCACAAGGATAGAGTTGCATATATTGCTAGATTCTTTTTTCCCTACCTTACACTAGCTATGATAAAGCAGCACCTAGTTCATCAAAGTACAAGGAAATATTGCAAGTAGTTGGGTAATAAATAACCCAGCAGACCGTTCCCCATATTCAAATGTCCCAGATAGCAGCTCTTTGAATAGTACCACAAAATTTTAAATATTCACTTGTAAACCCATATTTTATACATATGTAAATATTTCTCTGTGGGAAGGTGAGAATTCATGAGACCTTGCCCAGAGCTGCTCAGGAAAGAATAGCAGATCTATGGAAAGAGTTCAGAAGTGAAAATCTTCAGCTTTGTTTCTATATTACCAGAGAGTATTCCTCCCCTTCATTTCAAGTGAAAAGTACCAGACTGTAGTCCAACTCCCCCACAAATTGCAAGTTGTTCCTGAAACCTGTTCTCCCATCCATATACTCTCAATCACAATCTTGTGCCAAATCCAATTTTCATATTGCAAAAATTGTTGTTGTGCTTTCTCTGTAATGATATAAATTCTATTCTATTCCATTGCTTCTGGCAATTCATGTCCCCACCTTCCCACTATACAACTCTATGTGTATGCTCAGGTTAGTTCAAGTCAGCACCAGAAAGCTACGCTCCAAACCATTGGATTTTCCCAGGTAGTGATACTGCTTTCATTGATGATTTCATGGAGCCTAGCACATAATTTTAACCCAGTATTTATTCAGTGAGTTCCCTCTTGTCTGTGTTCCCCAAATGTTCGTTAGTTATCAAAAATATATACAGGCTGTATTTTGAGCCCATTTGTAACTGAGAAGAGTGATCCCAAATGAATACTTCAAGTGCTACATACTTATGTTAATATTTAGTGTGGCTTCAGCCACATGTGTGTCCAGTGAGCCATTTTGATGTTTAGTTATTGTACCACACATTTAAAAATGTATCTTCTCCAAGTAATATTTCACATAAGCTCTAAATAAATAAATACATACACAAATAAATAAACAAATAAATAAATAGGTTTCCATTATGCGACTTCTAAACTAGGCTTGGTGGATGGTTCACAGAGGGTCGAGGGACTTTTGTCATCTTTGCTTTATTAGGACTTTCCCAAGCTGGAGCATTCCCGGGTGTGGCTGATAGGATTTCCTGCCTTTTTGTCCCATGAAGGTAGAGCAGAGGGTCCAAGTGCAAGGAAATCGTTCCCTCTTCATTCCCATGTAAGATTTTTTGGTAGGGTAAGAGGTCTTATTTCAGCACAGAACTTGTACTAGAACAAGTTGGCTGTACCATGCATTCTTATATCTAGCTCATATGTGCAATGTGAATTTGATTACTTTTAATTATCATAGAAAATCCTGTGCACAGAGTAATAGATGAAGGGAGATTTCTTGACCTTGTGTGATTCTTATAGACTATGTAAAAAGAAATAAGGTTCTATCAGAACAAATGAGATGATAGCAAATGAGCAAAATCTTTCCATCCATAAATGCAAAGACAAAAGCTAATTATAGGAATAGAATTTTGAAGGATTTTTTTTGCTTGTGTTTTTTTCTTCTTGAACCCTTGAAGCTTCAGTTGTAGTTGGATTGATTTTGTTTTCCAAGAAAAACAGCATGCGTAATTATTGAAATACAATGGATAATTTCCTGGGGAATTTCAGAACCCCGTAAATGATGAAACCCATCCTTGGGGAATTTCCAGCATTTCAGGGCTGAGTAGGTTAGTACCTCTCATCTACGTATTCACATTTTTGGATGCTTTGTCAGTTTGACTCTTTTTACAGCAGCTGATAATGTCTCAGCCCATACAAAATGCAATCAGTATTGAGACCTTCCAGGCCAAATTAGGAATTAGGAAATGTTACAGTTAGGCAATTCCTGTATTTCCTAGTTGACAAAGTAAGAACAGCATGGATAACAGTCTTTTAATGCTTTTTTTATTGTCCCTTAGTTTTGGTCCTGGCTACCTGCATTGTACAGCAAGCCCAAAGTTTATTCCTGCTGAACTGTCTGCAGGGCATTCTGGCTGCAGCACCTCTACAGCCCACCCTGCTGTTCCTGGGTCTCACCCAGGTGTACCCAGTTAGGGAGTTGCCAGGGGAGCAGTGGACAGATTATGCTGATTTTTCTTCCCTTTTCTATTACTTACACTGGGAGAAAGGAAAAAGAATATAAATCAAAGGGCTGGGTTACACTGGGTGGTTTAGGCTATTTTATTTCATGTAGATATTTGGTATAATGCTCCTTTTCACTTCTCAGTTCATTTTCTCTGCATGTTTGTCGCATTGCCAACCACGGGACAAAGCTGCACGTCCTTTCTGTGTGTACAGAGGCAGTCCAGGGCCTGGGAAGGGCGGTTTCTGCATTGCGTATTTCAAAACAGTGCACTACACATCTGGCCTAACCTCCTGGTGTACGGTGCTCTATGTCCATGGCCGAGGAGATATAGGGTTCCCGTATAGGAATTGAAGAGCAGTGCAAATGGCCTGTCTTTTCTTTTTTTTTCCTCCAGCAGTAACCCTTACTTTTATTATTGTTATTATTTTATTACAGTTATTGTTCCTCATCTGAATCTTGTCTGCATGCATAGAAGTGGCCTGTCTATGGAGGAAACAGATTTCAGTCATGATGATCAAGAGCACAGGAAATGCTTCCCATGGCCCATTGCCACACTCTGATGTTTGCATTTCTTTTATTGTGTGAATTACGTAGGGCTTTGAGTTCCCAACCAAAACAGGGCTTCGAGTTCCCTACCAAAACAGGGCTTCCAGTGCATGGTCACCTCCATAGGGGAAACAGGCATTTTCCGCAAAGACCAGTAGTGGAATTAAATGAGATAGATAAGGGATACAGAAACAAAGACAAAGCACAAGGAAGTGACTCACCTGTGGGCTATCAGCTACGAATACAGAAGATTGTTGATAGTCATGAGGGGGTCAGTGACATGGCCATGCTGTGACACAGCTCCCTGGTCACAGGATCTCACATCCATGTGGAACAAACAACCTTAATGCTCGTAAGGCTTCAAGAGTGGAAGTGCCCTCATATTTTGGATAATAATATTGCTACAAATCCAGATGGCCCCATACATTGCTTTTATTTACTCACTGGTAGCACATTGAGGGCTTAACTTAGACCTTCATCATTTCTATACTTTTGGTGCTCTGTGCAGAAGTGACTTCATCCCTGGGACAAAACAGCGCTTTCCCTCATGACTGTCAGCACCCGGCATAAGCCATCCCTGCCCAAATGAAGGCCTGAGCCAAGAGCGGCTTTATCTTGTGCGCAAATACAGATTTGACGTTTTTTCCAGCCCTGTTCGGGTCACTAATTAAAAGCCTAGGAAGTGAGCACACATGAAATCATTCCTTCCGTACAGGCAGACAGATGGAGAGAAATTTCAGCCTGTTTCCACTCTTTTGTCTTCAGGGCATTTTTGGAATTTCCTTCAGGAAGTGAGGTTATGACCCAGAGCCTTCCTCAGCGAGTAGGCTCTTGTTTCCCACAGTAAACCTTGCATGGCAATGACATACAGTACAAGAAGGTGAGGTTTATCTTCACACTCCAACTGCATCCTGTATGAGCTCTGTGGAACTTAAAAGTAATACTGAGAGGGAGTGGCAGCAAGAGAGGAAATGGAAGTCAAGCCTTTGGAAGAAGAAATGGAGTGCCTATCAACAATGCCACCATGGTCTTCACTGGTAGACCAAACGGAACTGCAGGGTTACGTGGTGGAGGCTGCCATTCTATGTTTTGTAAACTTCCTTGATGTTTGCAAAAAAAGCTAAGAATTAAACTTCCATATTATACTAGTGATACAAATGAATTATTTCGCTTATTCTACTCTAGGCAGTCATGACAAAGCTGGCAGGCACCTGGATTTTCTTCTGCTGGTACTTCCTTAGCTGTTGGGGAAAATCGCCACTGTAGAGATTCTTCTACTGGCATTTCATCAATACAGTATGTGCTGATAAGAGATTATATTCCAGCATTCATTTTGTACTTTACATGATCGTGTAAGTGGCATTATGCATCTTATGTCCCCACAGAACTGGCTTAAACCCAGCAGGTACTGAAATCAAGGTATTCGTTCACTGACTTCTGTCAACAAGAAACAGCAGCTGGCACAAACCCACCCCAGCAGTACAAAACTTCTAGTAGTGTGACAACAGAATCTTTAAAAAAATCAGTTTATTAATGTTTAGAAGTCAATAAAGCTATGTGCAAATTGAACAATAAAAGTCAGAAACATTTTAAATACTATTTTTTAAACGAGAAAAAAATCAGTTTAATTGCACTGGAAATTTTACTACAAAGGCAATAAATTTTCTTTACAAAACACCACGTCTAGGAATTGCCAGTAACTGTAAATCAGTCAATTGCTCTCAGCTATCCCAGATATACCACTTTTGTTATAGTAATACTCTAGGTGCATGAAGACTCCTGCATCTTATTAACTTATTTACATTGTACACATTCAACCCCATTAGCACAAGTTAGAAAAATAGAGGAGTACAAATGATGCTGTAAAACAAATACATTCAATTTAATGACAGGTTCTTCTTCTGTGAACTGATAACATACAGACATCTTTGCTGAAATTATAGACATTAATAAAATGTGCCAAAACGTATTGCATTTTGTTAGGGAAGAGCATTTATCTATAGTCATTTCACTTCGACATTCCTTTTTTTTTTCTGAAACTCAAGATATTATTTTCAGATTTTCCAACTGATCTTTACCCTTGGAAAGACTATGAACCCGATGCTGAAATGCCCCTTCGGTTTTTCACCCTTCTTAGTTAAGCAAAAATCCTGCTGTTGGCAATAGTTATCTTATATGATCAGATTTACTTTCAGTCATCTTAAAGAGAAACAACCTTTAGTTCTACCTTGCATTTGTCATGATATTGCAGTTCATTTAATGTTGTAGAATAACAAGGCAATTGATGTATGGGGCCAAATCCTGCTCTGAGCTACTCCATAAAATCTGAAGCAGTCAATCGAATTGTACAGGTGAAAGTAACTGCAGAGTCTGGCTCATGATCTTCAAATGTAATATGGACCGCCAGCAAAAATTCATAGCTATGATCTTGCTAAATAAAACCCCAACAGCTTTGGACTCTGCAAATAAAACCTTAAGACTTAACTCTGGAAAGTGATGCCAAATTATGGCTGTATGTGGTCCAAGTTGTATTTCTGTGAACTCTTTCCTCGTTATGTGCTAGACAAACGCTTCTGACCAACTATACCAGAGCCACCACTAAACTCAAAACAGAAAGATCTTTGTGTCAGTGGTTTGCTGCAAGTAAAGGAGAAATAACTTCACATTCTTCTCACAGGGGAAAAAAAAAAAAGATTCATTCTCCCTCCTCCCCCTCTCTCTTTCTCTCACACACACCAGGCATCATTTCACCAAGGCATCAGTCTTTCAGAGTTACTAAGGAGATTTCAGGATATGAATGCGCCTGACAATCCTGAGCTGCCTCAGTGCAAAGACAAAACATGCTCCAGGGAAAAAAGATTTTCAAGCCAGAACAGTCTGTCCCATTTCTTGAACTCCAGCCTCACAAGTGCACCGTTTGCCTCATTAGAACTAATGCTACTTGCTCACTTAGGCCAACGCTGCCGCCGTGAACAGGTGGTGCCTCAGCTCCCCAGTTTCAGATGAAGACTCTGAAATAACACCCCCATGGTTACTCCTAAGAAGATGAGGTAACATTGCCCGAAGACATGATGGTTTCAGGACGATCGCCTTCCTCCTTCTGTGGGTGGGAAGAGTTGTCAGACTTACTCCGGCTAAATTCCATTCCTCCAATGATTGGCCTCTTGAATTTGGTCCCCGAATCTGCTGCAGGACATTTGCAGCAGCACAGAATCTTGATGAAAGCCCTCCGCATCTCTTTGTTTGTCAAGGTGTAGATGATAGGGTTCGTGGCTGAATTGAGCACGGCCAACACTAAGAAATATTCTGCTTTATAGAGGATTGGGCAGGTCCTCACTTTACACCCCACATCCAGTAAAAGCAGAATGAACAAGGGAGCCCAGCAGGCAATGAAGGCACTCAGGACTATGATCACTGTCTTGAGCAAGGCTAGTGACTTTTCTGAGCTCCTAGTGGCTTTGGTAATGTTTTTCCGAAATGTCAGCCTGCGGCTCCTAGTCCTCACCATGGAGTAGATCCTGCAATATAGGACAACGATAGATAGCAAAAGGCCAGTGAAAACAGTGGTGCAAAAGAGAATATAGTGCTTATGGTAGAGAGGCAGCACGGTAGAGCAGTTGAACAGGAGGCTGATGCAGTTCCAGCCCATGATCGGGAGTCCCCCAAGTATCACAGAGATGACCCAGCAAGCACTGATCAGCAAGAAGGAGCGGAAGCTGTTGCTGCCATTGTGGAGTTTCATCTTCAACATGGTGATGTACCTCTCAATGGCAATGGCCAACAAACTGAAGACAGAAGCTGACAAGGCAACAAACATGCTGCCCTCTCTTACAAACCACTGGGAGGGTGTGAGGCTATAGGTTTTGTGTCCAGATAGGAGGAGGTTGGCAGTGTAAGCCACACCAGCCAGCAAGTCTGAAAGAGCCAAGTTCCCAATGAAATAGTACATGGGTCTGTGGAACTTCTTGGTTTTCCAGATGGTAAGCAAAACAAAAATGTTCTCTAAGATTATAAAGCAGCAAATGATGATAAAAACCACCGATGTCACTTTTATTCCACTGTCTGCATTCTCATTTAGTTTTCCTGTGTAATTATAATGCTCTTTGATGACATAGTTGACATCAGTGTTGGCGAGGTTGCTGACGTCCTTCAGCGAGGCAGTAGTGCCGGAGTTCATGGTGTCCAGCTCAGCGCCGTTTCCCCAGTGGCCACCGGACGGTGACACCGAGTGCAAACCCGGTGGCTTCCCTGGAGCTCCTTGGCCCCGCAGCCGGCACAGCCGCACAGCCTCAGAAACAGCAGCTCTGGGAACAGAAGGCACAAAGCCCAGAGTTAAATAAAGGAAGGCAAAACACGTAACAAATGATAAACAGTTTGAGATAATCTGCTAGTTTAATTGTATATTGGAGTCACAAATACAATGGCACAGGAATTAGTTCTATTCAGCTGTTAAAATGTATTTCAAAGACAGTAAGATGTATTCAACAGGTAAAGCTAAGAAGAAAAAAGTTTAGTCATGCAGAGCTGAACAGGTAAATTGGAGGCAGCAAGGACTGCGTGACTGCACTTATTCCAGTGGGAAAGATCTCAAAGCTCCCCAGCAGTAAGTTTATGTATATCTTTTTCTTCAGTAGGAAACACCCTTTGCAATGCAGCAGCAGAGATTTAGAAAGGGAAAGGGCTTGATTTGATTTAACTAGAAATGCATGAAAGACTGCGCAGAAACTGCTTGCCAGGGACCTGTATTCTCCTGCATTAATGAAGTCTGGATCTGTTTTAGAAGGGGGCAGTTATGCAATTCACTGATGCCATCTCCAGCAGCAGTGAATTCACTGAGGTGCGTAAAAGGGAGATCACCTCGAAGCTGTAAACAGGAAAGGGGAGCCCTTGCTAAATAAAACAGAATGCTTTACAGAACCCAGAGCAGAAAAAAAGTTTAGAAAAAACCCAAGAAAAGTATGTAAATGAGCTAAATAGCAAACCCATTCCGCGGGTCTCAAACAAAGAACGGCAAAAAAGTACTTGAATAACTAGCGCTGCGGGCTCCTGAAATGGGCACGATTAAGGAACACAGACATGGAGGGAGCTCCTCTTAGGTAGAAACACCTTCTCGTGGGCATTTAAAGAGAATGAAAAGAAGTGAAAACCCGCCAGGCAAGAGCAGGCGGAGTTGTTCCATTACAGCCTAAGCGGGAGGTGCGAGGCCGGCGAGCTCCGTCCCGCACCGACCCCGTCCCGCACCGACCCCGTCCCGCACCGACCCCGTCCCGCCGCATTCCTGGGCTCCAATCGCACCGACCGTTCCCGGCTCAGCCCCCGGCCGGGCTCCCCCCAGCCTTACCTGGCTCAGGCGCAGCGCGGAGCGCGCATCGGCCGTGCGCATCTTTGCGCGCCCGCGGAGCGACTCCGTCGGGCCGGCCCGGGGATCGGTGGTTTTAATGTTCCTGCAGCCGCCGCTCTCCACCCCGTTTCCTATCGTCCCCGCTGGCTCCTCCCTGCCCGGCCGAGACACCGGCCCGGGCCGCTCCGCCCCCGCCCCCGCGGCGCTCCGGGACCCTCGGCGGGGCTGGGGAGGCAAAGGGAACCCGCCCTCCCCGGGACCGTGCGAGGAGTGTTTAGGGAAATACCTGGAAGGGTGAACTACTCCTGTGGAGTCGGAGCTGGCGCCAGCTCTGGCCGAGCCGGCGGGAGAGGCTGCGGAGAGGCGAGGGCAGGAGGAGACGCGGCCGGGCGGCGGAGCTCCCGCTGAGCACCAGGGGGATCATCCTCCAGTACCTGAAGGGGCCGCAAGAAACCTGGGGAGGGGCTGTTCGCAAAGGCCCGTAGGGATTGGACTACGGGGAACGGCTATAAACTGGAGAGGGGCAGGTTTAGGCTACACTTGAGGAGGAATTTCTTCACTATGAGGGTGGTGAGGCCCTGGCCCAGGTTGCCCAGGGAAGCTGTGGCTGCCCCATCCCTGGAGGTGTCAAGGCCAGGCTGGATGGGCCTGGGGCAGCCTGGGCTGTGGGAGGTTGTTCCTGCCCGTGGCACAGGAGTTGGAACTAGATGATCTTTGAGGTCCCTTCTAACCCAAACTATTCTGTGATCCTGTGATCTTAAAGACGGAACAATGTCTCGAAAAACACCATTTGGAAGCAAATATGCTCTTAGAGGGATATCCTGCCTAACTTAAAAAAAAAATACAATTACTTAAGTGAAACTTAATTCTACTTTAGCTTAAATCACAAATATTCCACTTTGTGCAATAGCAACTCCTTCTTGTATCCCCATGTCACAGCCGAGGGGGACTGTGCCCTCAGCCCCAGGCTCCTGGACTCCACGGGGAGCGACACGGTCCCTGCCAAACCCAGCTCTGCGCTGGGTGCTGACCCATGCAACAAACATGTTCAGAGTTCCATGCATGTTTGGAGACCCACAACTTTGAAAACATGAAAGAAAGCTTTACTTTTTCGCTTTTTTTTTTTTTTTTTTTTTAACAAAATTGCCACCGAGAACTGTGTACAGCAGGAGTAGCGCTTTTTCTCAGTCCCTGTGTGAGAAACCATGAGGTTCTGGTTGAACTTTTGAAAGAAAACCCACCTGACTGTCGGCAATCTGCTACTGCACTTACTGCAGTATTTCCCTCTTCCTTCCTTGCTCTGTTCTCTTTAACACCACTTCAAGTGGAAACACAGAAGTATCACAATAGGCCAGAACTCAACATATTCAGTCTTTTAGCTCATAGCATCACACCAGGCAATTAGCAGTAGCAGTTGTGAAGGGGAAGCAGCTTTCCTCCAAAAGAGGGTAAGAGGAACTCTACCCTCAGGAAGAGAGTCCCTCTTATTTATGCTTCAATCGCTCCACGCCTCTCCCAGAATGACTCAGATAAATTACACTGGCAAACAGACATTTACTCTTCCACGACAAAGCTAGAAAACTTGAAAAGCTGTTTAGCCTTCTGAGAGCCTGGAGGAAAATGCAGCCGTTAAATTACAACTGTCAGAAAAGGCATACAAAATAAATCATGCTTGAGGTTGACATATGCATCCCCTGCAACTGCCTGACATACCCTAAATATTTCAAGCTGTGCCCCTTATTTAGCTAATTTATAGAAAACACTAAATAAAAGTGTGTTCATTAGCCATTTTCCTCTAGGAAACAATTCTTGCGTAATTTTAAGCAAGGGGAACATATTAAAGGAACACGCTTTAATTAAAGGACAGAATGAGTCAAAGTTTCAGCAGTCAGATGTACAGCCTTTCATGTTTAGGTTATTGGTCAACCAACCGAGAGGGCTCCAACTTAAGAGATGTGACATCCAACAATTTACTTGTCAGAAGCTGTGTAAAATACCTGGGCAATTTCAGTTCCTCTCCAAACACCTGGATATTTGTATCACAAAAAGCATCATTGAAATGATTCAAACATATTTAAAGTCCTCCTGACATCTCAGCAGAGAGGAAAGTGACATACAGCTTCATTCTTCTCAAGCAAACTAAGACAGATCACCTGGATTTGCACTGAGGGCTGTCTAAAACCTCAGGTTAACGCACAGGATGTAGCCTACCTACACAAGGGCTTAAACACAGAGTAAAATTCAGGTTGGTCTGGCCAACTCTACCATAAGAATGCTGGTTAAGTGTTTAGTAAGGTGATCTACGCTAGGGTTATACTTCATCCTCAGCAACAGAACAAGAACCCTTAACTCTTTACCTACCATCTCCCCAACTGCCAAGTCCAGTGTTAAGGAAGCTTGTCCTTCCCTGAAATGCACTGCAAAAATCCTGTGTACATATAGCTCCTTTGAGAACGTGACTCTGGAATTGCCTACAGTCAGAATAAGAAGAAAGGACAATGCAACATTACTCATGCACCATTTCAGAAAGAACCACAATGCAGGCCTCACTCAGATGCTAAGGGGGAGGGCTGCACACATCATGACAACAAACTGATACATAAACGCTGCTTGACTTGGGTGAACTGGTGAAAAATGTCCACAAGCATAAAAAGGCAGACAATTCTGTTCACAGGGATCTCAAATATGTATATGCTTCCAGACACTTGAGTTTTGAGGATGGGCAGAAACTCACGTTTCACAGTCTGGCACAGAAGAAACCCCTAGAACTGGCTGCCTGTGACAACCTAAGTTTTTGTGGAACTCCCTATCAGAACTTAGTGTGGTGGGGATTTCAGAAACCTGGCTAGTCACAGGGCCATTTCCTTGCAGGCAATTAATTTGATCTTGTCAGAAAAGAAGTTGCAAGCTGGGGTACTCCCAAAGCCTGCATACCAACGGATCAGCAGCTTCTGACACCACCAGACCCTAGTTGCTTAGTGCTAGCACTGCTGCACAACTCACAATTGCATCAGAATAGTATCTGAACCTTATCTGGCTTGAAAAGATACAGAAAATCTCTGCAAGACAGAGTAACAAAGGATTTTTCTCCAACATGTTGCCCTTCTACACCTTCAAAATTCTTTATCTATGTAGGCAAAAAGTGCTTTTATTCCTTCTGATGCAATTTAGGCCACAAACCAGAGCCATTCTCCCTGATGTGCTAGGTCAGGACAGGAGATCCTTGAAACAGTACCAACAGAACAGGTTTGCACATCTAGAAGGTACCCAGACTGGTCTGCAGAATCCCCCCCCCCAATTCTTATGACTACAAGAAACGTAAGTAAAAATATAATAAAATAAGTCGGATACAGATTTCTGCTGCAATCCCAGAACAAATATTCCATATTTTGAATAAAAATCTCAAGATTTGAATGCATTGCAACATGCTCTTATCTGTGCCTTTAGGTAACTGTTTTCAAAATCTGTAAGGAAAAAAAACCCGTAACAGATTGTTCAAGTGGGTTAAAATGACACCTTAAATGAAGTACATGCAGGCAGAAGAAACTTAATTATAACATTGTTAGATAGCTCAACACATACTGAGAGAATATGCCAGAAAGTTCCAAGAAAGCAGAGAAAATATTGGAAGTATGCATTTCTGTATCTATAAGAAATCAACAAAGAAAGGAGTAAACAAAATTATTTTATTAATTCGTTAACATAATAGTAAATACAAGTCATTGATACTGATATTTTACTATTAGTTGATAATTATTAAGTACACTCTGAGGACCCAAGAGAAACCTGTATATTTATTCTTCAGTTTAAAAAGAATTAATGTTTCATTTGCATCCCTTTTGCAGTATAGAACACTCTGGTGTTAAATTATCTTTTCCGCAGTGGATAGGTTAGATGAATTAATTTTCTGTTGATATTCATGGTGTTCAAAAATTCTGTATCTTCTTCCCTTAGATTAAAGTAAAAAACCTAGTTTGGAGGGAAAAAAATAAAAGAAAAGCTATAAGAACATTTCAAAGAACATTCAGTATTTGTTTAGTATTAGCATTCTATAATTTAGGCTGTCTGTTTTTACTTTAGGTTTAGTTTAAGTTGATAATGATTTAATACTAATTTTTTTTTTTTTTTAGAAAAAGCTATTGTAAATATTTGTTATATTCATTCTTGTGAGAATTTGTACTTTGTACGAAGCTGAACATAACATTAGCAAAAGCTTAAGTCCAACTGGAAAGAACTAAAGTAGTTGAAAAAGTGACAAGCAATAGTCTTACTGGATATCACAACACTCAAACCCATAACACACTTTAATACGTCCAATGATGATCGATGTTTTTTTCACATGCATTAAAATACAGCATATGTTGTACAGTAATGAAAATGTACAATGCAGCATTAGTAAACTTTTTGAAGGTTGATTTTTCATGCTAGTGGTATGGATCAGTCAACTACAGTCCTACTGTTCCTCTTCTGCTAGGATAAACCAAAGACATTAAGGGACACAATAACTGAATTTAACATGCCACTGGAAAGAAATAGAATTCTGAGATTAAAAAATCAGTTATTTGGCAGATTACAGATATTATTTATCTCTAATTCCTGGGGAGGAAGCAGTAGATTAAATATCTCCTTAAAAAAAAACAACAACAACAAAAAACCTCCACCTGTGATAATTTCTCAGATTAATCAAAGGCACTTACACCTGGTTTATAAGACATTCATGATAATCATGCAAAAATCTCACAGACCTTGTGATATAAAATAGCTACTTGTTGTTTCATTAGTCTAGAGTCCATTAAATACTAATTTTTCAACATCAGGAAAGTGAATTTGTACCACAATGTAAGTATGACCTTGACAGCTGTGCGTCAGATTAATCTTCCACCACCTTAATATTGTACCCAAAGCAAGTGATCATCTTGGCAACATTACACTTATGGATATTCAACAGGATAAGGAACCATTAGGGGAAAAGTATTAGAAACTATGAAAGTAATTGCACACTCCCCCCCATTTCACAGCCAAGTTATGAATTTAGCACTAGTTCATTATATTGGAATTTGGAACCCTCAGCTAGAAAATCCTGGAAATCTATTTTGCTGCAGAGAAAAATAGATCTATCATGAACAACATGATAATGCTGCTAACATACCGTTGAGTTTCTTAGTAGTAGTTCAGCTACAGAATGGTTCTCAAACGGCAATGGCTAGCAAAGCCACTATTAAATATTATTCTTGGGCACAGTGACCGAGATTGGTACAATGGATCTATGCAGTTGCTCAAAGAAGCACATCTCTTAATGTTGGCCATGCCTACACTGTTTACAGAGCAATATCTGTCATATCGCTGGGAAGCAGAATCAGTGTCATTGCTTTAAATTAATTCCAGGCTTTGTGGTTTGAATTTTTGTGTTTGGGGTTTTGGTTTTTTTTCTCTCAGTGGGCAGTGGCAAGTTTTGGAGAGAGTTCGCACGCTCTGGTCTCATAGCTGTCATTACTATTCTGCAATGTCCTAGCAGTTGTAATTAGTCCTATATGATGATGCGGATAAACAAGCAGCCACTTATAAAGTCAAATGGTAAGCTGCCTTATTTAGACAATAAACATCATAGGCTCACTACAAAGCAGCGCAAATGCTCGACACTTTCTTTCAAAAGTGTAGACATCTTAACGGAGTTGCAGAATGTGCCAAACGATTAAGTATAGAAAAAGACACCCAGCACAGCAGCACAAAAAACTGGGAGAAGGTTGGGTTATCCAAGACGTTTGCCCAATGGACTCTGGTCAGGACATGGCCATGTGGAGAGAGTTAACTGCTTGCATTCAGTTAGTGTCAGCAACAGCTACTCCACTTTTGTCCCCATTTTCAAAAACATGGGGTTAACGTCAGCTTTCCTGTCAGAACAGTTCAGCACTGCTATTTTAAAAAGAAAATCAGCTGGTGTTAACCACAGTGCAAAACGAAGGGTGAATATTATGCAGCTTTCTTGGCTTAGTGAATTTGTGAACTTACAAGTATTATAGTCTATTACACACAGTAGTCAAAAATAAAAGTCTTGAAAGCAGAAACACTTCTGCAGCCTGATTTAAAAAAATGTCCTGAAGTATGTACTTCACAAAATCATTCCTGTTACTTTTTGAATTAAACATTCTTAGGTACCTTCACCTCCAGTAATATAAAAGATGAAATTCAGAAACAGGCAAGAGAAAGGAGAGGCAGAGGCACTCAAAGTCCCACAGGAAGCTACTTGGCTGCACAGAAAATGGCCTAACCCTTTCTACTGACTTTCAGTTTATTTTTTCCTTTCCTTTGTTTCAACAGTTCCCTTCCATTTATAGTCACAGTGCTCCTGCAAAGGCAGCTGATGGCACTTAGGCAGATAACACTGATAAACTGTATCTTATTTTAAATAAGGGTTTATCTCAACTAGAAAGGAGTGCCCAGTCAGTCACTACCATAAATGACTTGCTTAATATGGAAAAAAGTGCCTTCAATTTCAGGTGCATTCCCTATTCCTGTTGGCAAGATGACGGGTTACACTGATAAAATGGATTCATTGCTGTATCTTAAAAATGGTCATTGTAGAAAGGTGAAAAAGTTTTGTCTCTAGAGATAGCTTGTCTTACAGGACTGTGGACAAGAGGAGGAATTTAGCTCCGGGGAAGAATACACAGGTAATTCCAAGAATTAACTTGAAGGATGAATTCCATGTTTGTCTATTTAAGAAAAATCTTAAAAACTGAGTACCTCCAGCCTAACTGACCAAAGAAGAAATAAAAAAAAAATGAGTTAATCCTGGTTTTGTAAGTTCGACACTTTTATATCCTTTTCATCTTCAAGGTTCTTCTTCTATTACAGAACATCACTCCTCACTGCCACCCCTAAATCTCACTACTGTTCACTTTCCAATTTCTTATTAGTTGTCTTATTTCTTTACATTATGATCAAAGTTTTAGAAATGTTCATTTAGATAAGATGATGTGGACTTATTCTTCAGCAGACTTAGCCTAAAAAGAAAACAAACTACTGAATCTGTAATGTCAACTTAATTGTACAGAGGAGCATAAAAAATGAATACACTGAGTCTGTCTTTCCCTCTGCAAAATGATCAAAAGTAAAACAGTATTTCCTCAATGATTCTATATTAACTATCATAGTATAAATCTTGTGAATGCCATATTCCAAGGAAGAGGCACAAGTGATATCTCCCAAGCACATCCGATTATTCCTTTCATTGCTCATTGTGCTGCTTGGATACCGTGATCTAGATCAAAGAAAAAGGTGGTTTTAAGTAAGGCAATCTGGCTTAGTTCCTTTTAGCTCAGAACAGGGAGGTAGTGTCAGAAATAAATGCAGACAAAACAAGAGTTGTATTGACCAACATGGGACTTCCAGCCAGGTAGCTGAATTTAGCTGGAATTTGCTAGCATACATAAAGATCTAGTTCACTTGGTATGCATCATTCATGTTGGAAATTGTCTGTTGATGTGATGTCTGTTTCCTTAGAGACAACTAGAGGTAAAACTCCAACTTCTCTGTTGCAGTTTCTGAGAAAATCTTTACTGCCAAAAAGCCACGCTGAGTGAGTATTACACAAACAATTCACTCCTAATCCTTGTTTTACTAATTCAGATACACTGAAGTAAGAAGTCCCTCAACAGTAACCATTTTTTTTTTCATATTGCTAAGGTATCATTCTAGAAAGTGACTTTTCAAAAGCAGGATTAGCTGATGACCACTGGTTGATAGTTTTATTTCTGGGTAATCTTTCCAATTTTCACTTACTCATTTTCTGCAAAAGCTAAAAAAAAAAGATAAAAATCTAAAGTTACCTTAGTTTTATAAATAAGCTTTATTTTTTTAGAATTACTGAATCCATCAGTATAACAGTTAAGCCAGGATCATAGCTGTTCTTGGACACCTAGGGTTGTATTCCCAGATACTCAAGCACCCCAAACTGCAGGCCACACCTGAAACTCTAGAAAATAACTTTACTGTGGAAATCACGTCTCTTTGTTGGCAGAGTACACAGTACACAGTACAGGTATTTGTAAGCACAGATTTAATACAATGTCTTGTATTTTAAAATAATCAATAATGTATTAGTGCTTCCGGAGGCAAATCTAGACACATTTTTGTGGCAATGTTTACCAGCAAAAACCAGCCAATTATTCCGAGGAGCTATTACCAAAGAGGTAAGTTTGTCTTATCTTAGCCAAGCTGTATAGAACCACTACTTTGAGGATAAACAATGCAGGCTAGGATATGTGATTGCTGTAACTCACTTCTTGATAAAAACTAAGGAGCTTTGTTTCATATGACTGAAGTAGAACAGCACTGGGAAAACTGCCTCAGGAAGTCCACACACAATATAAATCACGGTCAGATTTTCCATACCTCTCTAGACACAGGAACTCTTAAAATATCAAATCAATGTGAATACAAGTTGAATACTCTGGTGATAAATGACTCTGCAGACATATTCCTCAAGACAGATTTGTAAAGTACATCTGTCTACATATACTTCTCACTCTCTATATACATACATATTTTATATGAAAATCAGAGGATCAGTATAAACAATTAAGGAGATTTCCAGGACAAATCCAAAATGAAAGCTAAATTAATTCTCACTAAAAGCTACACAAAACTCACAGTAATTTCCAGGAAGAGAAAAAGATCAGTAATAAAAATGATACCTGTTTGGTTCTTAAACTTTACAGCTTAACTCTCAGCCATGCAGACAGTTTATTTGTAGTTGAACTTCCCTGGAACAATCTTTACTTTGTCATACCTATAGGCTAGTAAAAAATAATATGCATAGAATTCTGGGACAATGACATTATTATGCAATAATATGCACAAAACGTTTTGGTGATGCTTATATATTGCTTACTACAGTGACATATTTTTGATGGAGAGTTGCAGTATGCTGTACAGTATAAATACTGTAATATTAATGGTATGAAAATATTTTTACCCATCTTTTTATTCTTCATCCATTGTATCCCTCTAACAAATTATTCAAAAAATTATTTTGTTTCTAACACCTGTGTTGTACACTAGCAGGTAGCATTTTTACTTAAATGTTTAAAGAAGGGATATCAACTTGTGCTTGTTGATTAAATGGCCTGCTGGAGGGACGATGCACAGGCTCACTGAAATACAGATCAGGACCTAAGATGGAAATCTAAGAGCTCTGTACAAAAGTGCTCCCCCAAAAATATCTTCTGTCTGTTTCCAATGTTAAAGATTTCAAATCAATTACCATTAATAGCAGATATTAATCTTACGATGATATTCTTATTGTAACCTTGCCTGACTTTCAATTACACGGTGTGAGTCATTGATCACAGACATAGGAAGAAGCTCAAACCTTCATTCACACAATAAGGCTTGGGTCCCAGGAAACGTGTCTCCCATCGTGCAGTCCATTCAGAATTTCAACATCTTCTTCTGCTATTGTAAAATCAAACACCTATGGGAATGCATATATAGTTAACATCATGAACGCAGACAGAATCAAGGGTGTTTCTGTTACGTAAACTAACCAAGATTCATTTAAATGTGTGGCAGAACTTTTCTATATTTTGACTCCTGGAAATTCTTCTTTTATTTCGTTATAGACAAACATTCCATTAAGCTGACAGGCTCTTCTGGGTCCTTTGGTCTTTTTGTGACACATTTTTATTTGTAGACTCTGTTGAGATTGTCTTGTAGCACTCTACCCTCAGGCAAGGGTCCAAGACAATGTGAGTATCAAAGGTGTTTTTGAGAGCACTCTGTATGGTTAGTGCCAGAGGTATATGAATACCCTGACTGCAACCCCTCTGGAAACCTAAGCTCGGTATTTCACTTATATCCCAATGTTCATTTATACAGTTCTTTTCCTCAGAACTTTAGCCAAAAAGAATTATTAGAATGTATCAGGACTTTCACAAAGCAAGCAAATCAAAGGCTATATCTATTTTTTCTGTGTGTACTTAGACACTTATGGATCAGCTGACACAGAAGCAGATACAGGGCTACAGTGCCTCAGCGCTGATTGAAACTTGAAAGGAACCACCTGTTTTCATGCCTAATTTCTTACAGCCACCGACTTCTCACATGACAAGACCTGCAACATGAATGATGGTGCCAGTGTTTTCTTAGCAAGTGTCTTATCCAGACATTATCACTTCAGAACTGAAGTTGCTTTAAATCAGTCTGTTGTCTTTGTCAGAGCTCCTCTATACTCAATGAAAAGATCCTGTGGAGCCTGAACTGCTGCCAAATGAGCTCTCTTCCCATCCTGCATTACCCAGCAATTACAGTCTGGTGGAATGACCCTTGTAGTCAAATCTCAGTGCTCAAAGTATTTAAATCTAAGCCAAAGAACAGTCACAGAACCAGAAATACATCATATCATATCGTATCACATTATACATTGATGGCTTAGTAAGGTCCATGCTTTTGCCAGTTGAACTAGAGGTGGTAGAGACTCTGGCCAACATGCAGGCATAGGGGAAAGGTTAAAAAAGAGAGAAATGATAAACAACATCCTATAACTGTGCCAGTTCTCCCCCGCCTCCTCTCCATTGCTTCAGTCTTTAATAGTAAGGAAAGTTGTTCCCTCTGCGTACAACCCCAGGGGTTGGAGGAGTAGAACAAGGTTCCCATGATCCAAGACAAGGTGGTTAGAGACTTGCTTGCCCAGCTAGATATCCAGAAGTCTATGGGGCCAGACAGGGTCCACCCAGGAGTTTTGAGGGAACTGGCGGATGTGCTTGCCAAACCCCTTTCCATCATCTTCTAGCAGTCCTGGATGACTGGGGAGGTACCTCTGGACTGGAGACGGGCTAAAGTTGTGCCCATCTATAAGAAGGGGCACAAGGCAGATCCAGGGAACTACAGGCCTGTCAGTCTGACCACAGTGCCAGGGAAAGTCATGGGACAGGTGATCTTGAGTGCTATCATGAAGCACTTGCAAGAGAACCAGGTGATCAGGCCCAGGCAACATGGGTTCATGAAAGGCAGGTCTTGCCAAACTGACCTGATCACCTTCTATGACAAAGTGACTCGGTTGCTGGACAAGGGAAAGGCTGTGGATGTGGTCTTTCTGGACTAGTAAAGCCTTTGACACAGTTTCTCACAGCATTCTGCTATGGAAATTGTCAGCCTCTGGCCTGGACAGGTGCACACTCTCCTGGGTGGAAAACTGGTTGGCTGGCTGGGCCCAGAGAGTGGTGGGAAATGGTGTTAAATCCAGCTGGAGGCCAGTGACAAGTGGTGTTCCCCAGGGCTCAGTGCTGGGTCCAGCCCTGTTCAATGTCTTTATCAGTGACCTGGATGAAGGCATCGAGTGCACCCTTAGCGAGTTTGCAGATGACACTAAGCTGGATGGAAGTGTCAGTCTTCTGGAGGGTAAGGAGGATCTGCAAAGGGATCTAAACAGGCTGGACTGCTGGGCAGAGTCCAGCGGGATGAGGTTTAACACAGCCAAATGCCGGGTCCTGCACTCAGGGCACAACAACCCCAAGCAGTGCTACAGACTGGGAGAAGCCTGGCTGGAAAGCTGTTTGGAGGAGAGGGACCTGGGGGTGTTGGTTGACAGCCGACTGACCATGAGCCAGCAGTGTGCCCAGGTGGCCAAGAAGGCCAATGGCATCCTGGCTTGTATCAGAAATGGTGTGACCAGCAGGTCCAGGGAGGTTATTCTCCCTCTGTACTCGGAACTGCTGAGACCGCTCCTTGAATCCTGTGTTCAGTTCTGGGCCCCTCACCACAAGAAGGATGTTGAGGCTCTGGAGCGAGTCCAGAGAAGAGCAACAAAGCTGCTAAAGGGGCTGGAGAACAGGCCCTATGACGAGTGGCTGAGAGAGCTGGGGTTGTTTAGCCTAGAGAAGAGGAGGCTGAGAGGAGACCTCATTACTCTCTACAACTACCTGAAGGGAGGTTGTTGAAAGGAGGGTGCTGGCCTCTTCTCCCAAGTGACAGGGGACAGGACAAGAGGGAATGGCCTCAAGATCCACCAGGGGAGGTTCAGGTTCAACCTAAGAAAAAAATTCTTCACTGAAAGGGTCATTGGGCAATAGAATGGTCTGCCCAAGGAGGTGGTTGACTCGCCTTCCCTGGAGGTGTTTAAGGTGCGAGTGGATGAGGTACTGAGGGGCATGGTTTAGAGATTGGTGGGAATGTTTGGACTCGATGATCCCACGGCAATTCTATGATTCTAAGTGTTTTAAGTTTTGCTGAAAAGCATTTCCTCAGTTGCGTAAAATGAACTGGCAAGGCTGTAGAGTAAACTCTATAAAAATATAATTCATCTGGATTTAAAATATCGTGGGTGCAAATAAAATAGAATTAAATAAAAACTAAATGTAATAAACATTAAATAAAATAAGGAAGGGGTTTTAACCTGTTTTTGTTCTCTGCTCTGGTTTGTAATACACAATCACAAACAGTTGTGCTTGCACCACAGAAGGTGGTTTGCATGTCAGAATAAATAGTCAAGGCAGGAGGTATACATACAGGCAGAGCACCAAGAGATACCTACAAACACACATGCACACACAGTGATTTAACTGGCAGACAGAAGTTTCATATCTTCTTGCAAAGTTTCTTCCTGATTCATTAAACAGTTCATAACCCTACGATATTTTTGGAAGTAACAACAATGTTGTTGTGGTTTCCCCTTCCCTCTTCCAAAGAAAGCACACTTTCACATTAGTGGAATGGAGAGAAAAAATGAAGTAATGAATTAAAAGTATTTGGTGTGACAAGGAAGAAAGGAAGGGGAGGGGAAGGAGAAGGGAATCACTCTGCCAATCCTCATTTGTTCCCCAGTTTTCTTTGTCCATCCTTTTCATTCTGGGACACTCTCTGCAAGTCATGTAGAAGGAAAAAGGTAGTCAGCTCTGGCAAGGCCATGATTTCCTTAGAAAGTGTCTATCCGGGATATCCCCAGGAGAATTTTACAGCTTTCATACAGTGTTATGCATACCTTATAAACTCCTTCCACTTACCTATATGCATGTCACAAAAAGGACCTAACCAGAACCACACTAGGATGTTCTACAATCAGCCAAGTTACACATAAAATATTAACAATAAAAATTAACTACTAGAGGTCTTTCTATGGATGTATTTTTTCATACACAGTGATTAAATGTCCAGTTGATTTCTGACATTTGTGCATTATTGTTTTCTACAACATGGTGGTGATTTTATGGCACTATAACTTGCCAATTTTAACTGACTCACCCCAATATAAAACTGATACAGGAAAATGAACAGGCAAAAAGTATTCAAAACAGTAATTCAGATGTTAGTCAGACTTGAATGCCTAATCAAATCTTACCTTGCAGTTTTCCTGTATCCTTTCGGCTTTTGTGGACTTCGGAACAGTGACAATGCCATTCTGAAAAACATAATGTTTCTCATCACTGAAATTTATGTAGTCTCAAAGAAAATTTTTTCTCTTCAACATTTCAAGACATTCCTTATGTCTTCTGAGGTTTTAATTTCACTTTCTAGAGGACACTGACATTTCTATATACTATCTTTAATTACTGTTATATACACTGCATCAAAGTCCAACACAGATTATGTTATTTTGGTCAATACATTGTTTCACTGCTTAGTACTTTTTGTTGAGTGACAGAAATGGAATGATGCCCCATACTGCTTGTAACTTTTAGTTTGAAAACTTCTCATTTATTGGTGGTTCTTTTTAGTCTCTGCCATCAGATTAATTACATATTTAAAATACTGTCCATGCTTTTGTACTACATTCAAATTTCCAGTACAGCACAGTTGTTTCATGTGATAACATACCGGAAGCAAAAATGCTTTCTGTATAAGTTCTGGTTTGATGCACAAAACCCCGAATATTTTGCTGAGATAGGAGACATGTTTTTATTACCACCCTCCATTACCTGTATGCTCCAGCGTATGCAGATCTGTGCTGGAGTTCTGCTGTATTTCTTTGCCAGCTGAATAATACTAGGATGCTTGAGTGCTTCACCTTTAGCTAAAGGAGAGTAGCCTTCAAAAACAATATCTCTGCTTCTACAATAATCCACCAGCTCCTGAGGTCTTTGGAAGGGATGATATTCCACCTTAGATAAATAAAAATGAATTTTTAGTAAAAACCTCAAGAGTACATTTAGTAGAAAAAAAATCATTCATAAATTAAAATAGTTTTCTCTCATTTTAAAAATGCAGCCTGAGTGTGGAAAAGACCTTTGAGATCATCAAGGCCAATCGTGCCTGTCTACTACTAAATCATAACCCTAAGCACCTCATCTACCTGTCTTAAATACTTCCAGGGATGGTGACTCAATCACCTCCCTGGGCAGCCTGTTCCAGTGCTTGATAACCCTTTCAGTGAAGAAGTTTTTCCCAATATCCGATCTGAACCTGCCCTGGTGCAGTTTGAAGCCCTTCCCTTCTAATCCCATCACCTATTGCTTGGGCAAACAGATCAGCACCCACCTCTCTACAACCTCCTTCCAGGTAGTTGTAGACAGGGATAAGGTCTCCCCTCAGCCTCCTCTCTAAGCTAAATCACTGCTTCTGGGAGATAGATCTAAGCTATCAGGTATAGAAAACCTGAAGGATATTAATCCACAAGCATTTTGCCATTTTAATTGGTACAATAGTTTACTATGTATTTTATGCTTTCCCCAGAAGTTGGGAACATTTATTTGCTCTGCCTGCAGTTGGGGTCTCACTCGTGTTCTGCTCTGTGTTAGAGAAATATAAGCAAATGCATAGTGAAAGTCAGCATCGGGTCAATTTATTGGCAATTTGAGACTACCTTCTCTTCCCCAAATCTACTGTTTTTCCTGTTTCTTCACTAATGAGTAGGCAAGGGGAGGGGGCTGGGCAGGGACTGGGTTTGCAGGAGACCAAGCAGAACAATTTGCTTAGGCTGAGGGCCTGACCTTGGGAGCAAAGCTTGTTGGCATAGATTATACATGGAAAATCCTGTATTTTGTGGGCTGTATCACCAACAGCTTATGCAGGGAAGCAATCACGCTGTGGAATGAAGTGTGAAGGAGACCCTTTGTAGGAAGGAAGATCACAAATTGCCAAGAATCAGTTAAATGAGGAAAAGTAACAAGCTACAAAGACACAGTTGTTGGAAGCAAAAGGAAACAGAAGTTAGCGAAAATTAAGGATCTCAGAAGAGCCACGTATTCTGGCATGTAGCACAAGCCAAAAGAGAACTTCTGTAGTATTCCATCTTATGTTATTTAAACAGTATTTCCCAGGTTATATGCTGTACAAAGCTTACCCATCCACTGCACCCCGATGAAAGCGGGTAGTGTTTTCTCTTATAAAATACATAATCATGTGATGTACTTTTTCTGACTGGCTGTCACTGTTGTTCCAGTGATCTAACTCTTGCGCATTTTGAAGAAAAAAATCTCCTTAACAATTACCTCAACACATGGAATCTGGAAAATTTCTTCTTCCACGAAGAGGACAAATGAACATTTCCTGTTTCTCATCTTTAGTACATGTTGTCTTTGCAGACAACAATAGCTGGGAACAATAGGCTGGCAGTCATTCAATATGCGCTAAGAAAAAAACTGTGCCCTTCCAAGGCTGGGCTGAGTCAGCCTAAAGCTGCTATGATCTAAATTACTAGGTAGACTCAGGAACAAGGTTCAAGCAGCAGACACATCCATGTCTTCAACCTTTGATGTTTCTTGACCTTTGAGTAGCTTTTGTATTTCATGTTTATATGGGTAAGACCAGTGTGTAGGTCATCCAGTTATTCCCTTGCTTGCACCTGAGCTCAGAAGAAAATATTCACATTGTTTTTAAGCAAAACTATTGGGGGGGAGGAGGGGAAAGAAAAAGCTAGCAGGGTGTATTACTCGATTATTACAATACTAATAAGCAATTTTAGTAGACATTCTTCACACTAAGTGTAACAAATAACATAGCCTAGAAAATAATAAATAAAGAATGATGTATGTAGCATCAAAGGCTGACAAATAAGGTGACTTATTAGGCATTTCTTAGTAATACAACTTCAAGCAGAATTCACCTGCTGGTCTAATAAGATTTCTAGGCAGTGCAGCTCCAGGTTGCACCAGAAATATTGGAAGCAAAACCAGCATGCTGAAATGTCACCTGCCTATTTCACAAGCAAAATACACAGCAACAATTACTTCCCACCTGCAAAGATGATACTTTGTGCCTGTCACTAAATCAGGAGACACCCCAAATTGAATTTTGACACTTGCAATTTTGTGTTGGTAGCAGCAAATATTTTTCTTCTTAAATATATGCTAAAATAATCAAATGCTTAAAATAAAATAAGCACTTCTGAATTTATTTTTTTTGTGTGTGAAAACTTTCTGGAACATTCTACCAGCATCTGAACGCAAGGGACAGGCATCCTGAGCAACAAGAGGCATGGGGTGAGTGGCCAGCATGTGCTTCCCCTCAAAATAATAATTCCTGCTTCCTGGCTTGCCCCACCCTTGCTATTTTAGTCCCCAAACTTTTTCTCAGGCAAGGGCTGTCTGTCACGTGATGGTAGAGGAAGATCTTGATCTTTTCTGGCGGAGTGATTTGTGTGTAAAAACTGGCATTTGTTTAGTAAAACAGTTTGCATTACAGAACTCCTCACTCCTACTTCACCAGCCACAGGGGATCTCTAAGGAAGTGCTGGTTTTTATGGCATCATAGCACAGTGGGGAAAAGTTGAGCCTAGTAACAATCCTGACACACAGAACTAGAAATTCACACCACAGACACGAAAGTCTTACTACTTCCATGCTGCTGTGGGTTCTTTTCACCTGAAAATGTCTCCCTGCATCCAGCTTTCAGACAGTTTCTCAATGGGAATGCATAGCCTTACGATCGATTCTCTTATAAAACTGAAATATAAGCCTAGAAAATATTTTATCTCTAGCACAACAGTTCAGGTGAGGCTATTACAAAACTGTTCAAAGTGGAGCTGTTCGCAGTGACATGGATATTTCATTGTTGTTTTTTTGTTTGGGAACTATGCTGCGCAGCACCTTAAAGAATGACTATCTGAATACAGCAGAGGCATCCTCCACCAGTATCACTGTCATATCAATGTTTTATCTCCTCTTTTTCAGCCACAGATAGAGAGATTCTGTCAAACAGCATCAAGAAACAACCCTTCTCCATTAACACTACTGACACAGTAAGACTGGTAACATTTTGACACTGGGGGCAAGAGGAAAATTCAAAACAAAGCCAAGATTACTTTTTTTTTTCCTTGCAGTGATTTAGTAAGACAGTGAAAGGCATTTAATATACCATAATGACTTAGGCCAAACTCCAGTAAGATTTGAAAGATGTATATTTCTGAAAAAGAGACACAAATGAACCTTGGCAAAGTGACTGATTCTTAAACAGTCATCCACCTGCCCATCTTGCGACATAATTCAATGGCTTCTTTTGAATAATTGAAATTAAATATTTTATAGTAAATATTTTATATGGGTTTAGGTTATTTTAATGTTAATTTTAATTGTCCTTAAGTAACCTTTAGACTAGCAGAAAGTAAAAGTCAGAGATGTTAGGTTCTGACAGTCACGCTCCGAGCAACCCTTTTGTGGCTGTTTATGACATTAAACCACAAAGAGCTGCCAGAAATCCTCCCCACCTGTACAAAGGGGAAAAGCACACGCCTGCACTTCATCCATTCCAGCTCCTGGTCCTCTCTGAGCATAAGCACACTTTCACTGGCAGGAGGTGGTAGGAATGGGAGCATGAAATTCCAGCACAGCTGTGGGCAGAAAACTGCACAAGGGAATAGCGGTATGGTTCAGGAAGGCTGTCGGTATGTGGGTGGGCACTTTTCATCTGCTTAGGGCAGCAAAAATATTTGCCAGGGCTCAGGCTGTACCTTCCTGAATGAGAATTTCACTGAGTTTTATGTGACCTTGAAATATGAAATGAGGTGGAAGCAGGGATAATGGCACATTTGCATGGATATGAGTATAATCATCTGAGGCTTTCAGGGCTGCTTAGAGGAATTATATATAGTATTTGATCACAGGGTCTCCAAAACCTTGTTCACTCTAGGGTACGCTAGATGTTCACACTCCTTGAATTCTACTTCTAAACTGTTCTAGCATCAAAAATGGGCACATGGACAATTTGTTTGTGCCTAAAAACCAGACACAAACAAGTAGGTTGTGAGAAACTGGGGGGAAAAAAAGGAAGAAGGACTCTTCCTACTCCCTTCAAATCATCTTCCTGGATGATATTCAATACGTATCTAGAAGTGGAGAAGAAATTGTATGACTAAGGCTAGTTTGGGTATAGCCATTCAGGCACAGGGGTGGAGAGGTGATTATTAAGAGGAAAAAAAAAAAAACAAACCCAAAGCAAAAACTCAAACCCAGATACTTTAAATGTATTTATCCACTTACCTGATTAACATGTGGAGTAATCACACAGTCTTCCTTTAGTTGCTCAAGATGACTGATAAGAAAGTTGCTTACACCAATTGATCTACACAAACCTAATGAGAAACAGAACAAGAAAATTTTGGGACAATTCTAACCATTTGGGAGGATGACTTGAAAAATTTTAGCAGACAGAGATTGTACACATCATTTTTATATAGCAAAATACTGCAAAGAAACACAGAAAAACAGCACTGAAACAGTATTGACAGTATTATCTGAAAGTGTGGTTCCATGATAGTCATATTAGGAAATCATTTTATAATCTAAACACACTGGAAACTCCCCAGTGTATAAAAAATCCAGGCTAAATTCTGGGAAACGCTAATGTAGTATAAGCAAAGAACAATTGGACTTCGCCAGCATGAAAAGAAGGAAATGGTGTTCTGAGCAGCTTGCCAAAGTTAAAGAAAAGTGGAACATTTGCAGAAGACTAATAAGGTGTGAGCAACACGACACAAAGACACACAGCTCAAATGAACTGTGTGGCATTGCTTATATATCTATTAGATCGCTACACGATGTTACATAAAACTCAGTATAAAAACTTCAATTAAGTGAGCAGCATCTAACAAGAAACAAGAAGCTTAAAAATGCAGGTAGATTTCCTTTCTCCTGTTTATGTGCAAATAAAGTTAAATGGCACATATGCGATATGTTGTTGTTTGTTTGGGGTTTTTTTAAATAAGCCTTTAGTGCGCATGCATGTGTATAAATTAAACACTGACAGTCCTGAAATCAGATGTCTTCCTTCCAACCTCAGATAAGGAACAGCTCGCAGTACTAGCCTGACACCACCCTTCAACCCTGACTCATGTTTGATAGTTCAGTCCTTATTCTGTGCTGAACACAGTTAATAAGGACATTAACTGTGGTCAGGCTAGTAGTGGTCTCCTTACACTGTAGATTCCATGGACTATGAATCAGACTAATTTCTTCAGTATATGAACTCTGTCTTGGTTGACTTGATCTGTATTTCAATGTTATGTATGCATATGGAAAGTCTGTCTCAAGGAGTGTGAACATACAAGTTTAGTCACTGTTGTTAATTGAGTATTTGTGCTGTCCAATATAATGTATATGAATGTACTTATCTATGTATGTGCATGCAAATATCTACAGCAAAAAATAAAGGAATTAAGCCAAAAGTTATACTGTTATTTTTTCAGAAATAAAGAAGTCATTGGCAATTTCAGCCATTTGATGTCAAAGGAGTTATTTCTGGACTGAAATTGTCCTCATTCCACAGTCAGAATTGCCACTATCTTGAGGTCAGCAGGGAACTATGTGGAGCTGCCTTGATTCCAGTCTGGAATACAGACACTCAAAAAGCACTTAAAAATGCTACTGAGATGTAAATACATTAAAAAGAAGAATTTCAGTTGAAGTGAAAGCTAAATGAAAATGCTGTAGAAAAATGTACTGACCACTTATTTCTAAAACTCATTTTTTAAATAAATAAAACACATAACTCATAAGTAGACTATAAGTTGGCATATGAATATATAAGCTATTAGATTACAAAGTATCTTCAGTTTGCATATTAGGTTTACCTCGACAAAACAATTTTTTTCCTAGTGTTCTATGAAATTCTGTATATGAAGTTACAGTTTACTGCTAATTATTGTAAACAGATTACAGATTAAAGATTAAAGCCCTGAAAAAAAAAAATCAGGTTTGCATTAGAAAAGCAGTGATGTGACTGCTACATTGTATTCATATATTTTAGCAGCAGAAGCAGATAAGATGCACAGCAGCAAAACTTGCCCACATACTAGCACTTCTTGATTTTATTTCTTTTATACATGTTGTGGTTTGAGCTAAATTAGTCAGTTTTGTAACTAACTCAGCTACTGTAAGTAAGTTCACTCTCTGAAAGCTAACTGCATGCATTAAGACAGTGTTCTTCTCCAAAAGTGATAACGCAGGGCATTGGTGTGCAAAAAAGCCAATGCTTATACTTAACCAAGGCCATCTTCGAGCTGGAAGAAGGGCACCATATCTGTGAGGAGCGGTGAACAGGGCAGGTGAACTTAAAACTGACCAACAGATTATTTCACCCCATACATAGAATCATAGAATCACCAGGTTGGAAGAGATCCACCGGATCATCGAGTCCAACCATGTAATAACCAGTACAAACCTGAGAGATTACAAGGGTTTCACTCTTTTCTGCGATGGACAATGTCCAGTGAATACCTTGTCTGTCTGATTGGTCTTAGCGCCTGGTCCGTGTATTCCTGAATCCAGTTCCTGAGCTCAGCTACCTCCTAGCCATGGACCCATTCCCTCATGTTTGCTTTACAGTATTTGTGCTGAGGTATAGTAATCAAGGGGTGGAGGCACGATTTCATATATTTGTATATATTTTATGACATTATTATTATTATCATCATCATCATTATAATTATTTCATTAAAGCTGAAATAATTTTCCTCTCCCTGGAAGGGAAGGAAGGGGAGAAGGAATTTGGGAGCCCAACTGCATGGTTAGCTGCCAAAATTTAGCCAGGCCAGAGCTAAAACCATGACAATTCAACACAAAAAGGAGAAAAAATACATTAGCAACTATAATGCTAGACAGCTTTCCCCTACAGAAATTATCATTGTTCCAAACTTATAACATAATTAGGTTATAGCCTGCACTACAGTGATTTGCATAATTTGCATGTAATCTGCCAGAAGGAACAAAACCTGAGCTTTTGACTTTTATTGACAAACAACTCTGGAGTGGCAACACTAATAAATCATCATGCCAAAGAAATCAGAAAAACACCAGCAATTGTAACACAATGGTGAACCAAAATATTATAATCTATTGTTGAAAGCTAACAAGTTACAAAACCCAAGCTGTTATTGCCCTTGAAGAATAAAGCTTTTTTATTTCAGGTTGAAATAAAACAAAACTCAATCACATACATAAAAGATAAAAGGGCTTATTAAACTTATCCATTTCCACAGAGAGCTTCATTTTTTAACCCTACAATATACTTTTAAGATGTTTGCTTCTAGCATACTGCTCAGAAGAGACTTCGAAGTCTGTTCCACAGTCCCATTGCATTCACTTGGGAAGTCTTTTGTTAGATTTCCCTACAGAAAATTTCAGGACAGTTTTGTTTTGTCTAAATAGTCATCCAAGCTGCTCTTACTAAAATCAATATAATGGCATTCCTGTGATTACAGCAATGTCCACAGAGAAAGCTAAATTCAAAATTGCCAAGGAAATAAACATTTTCCCAGACAACAAAGAAACGATATTTTAAATTGCAATGTTTTAATGAAATCAGCTTTTTCTTTACACTTTTACTTTTTAAGGGAATATAATTAAAGTATTTAATTTTCATTAAATCCACATATTTACTTTTGGTAAATTTAGAACCCTTCATTTCAACCTCATTGCTTTGTTTTTAGTTACAGGGTAATAGATAAAAGTTAGTGTGTTTTGACTTTTGTATTAAATTACAATATAAATAGAATCAATATGAAAACAATTGCACAGCATGGTGGAAACATGAATTCAAAATGTTGGAATTTCCTGAAAGAGAATGCCTAAATTTCAACATTCAATCAATGGATTCTGTTCTAGAGCCCTGTTTCCATCTATTTGATAGAAGATTAACACAGTTGCTCTGCATTCGCCAGATCTGAGAAAGACTGACTTAAAGCCAGAGATGATACAGAATTATTTCTTTCACATTTATATCTGCTGGATCGTTTCCTAAGAATTGAAAATTAAAACATGATGGGCAAGATGAAGGTCTGGTTAGCTCCTCGGCCTTATCTGACAGAACAACACTTGTGACTATACATATCAAATGAGAAACATGAAATGATCACATCAGCAGTAGAAATAAAAAAATTACACAGTGAGAAACTTGCGTAAAAGGATCCTGACTCATTGCCTTGACACAGCTGGAAGGGTGGCACATTTCCTTCTATTTCCTCTCTCACAAAGCTGTGCCAGAGGCAGGTTCCCCAGAGTTTGTGCCACGGGTCTCAAAAACACCAAAATGCTCTAGAAAAGATGGGGCACGAAGCATTTATCTTTAACTTAATACCTGTTTAGTATGCTTAAAAATCCAATTTCAGGCAATTCAGGCAGAATTCATGCCTTAGCTGTTGTGATAACAGGTGGCCTGAAAGTCTATACTTCTTTTCCAACTTAACCATTTTAACTAATCCTTAAGTTCAGGTCTTCCAAGTTAAAAGTTTGCAATGTTCTAGCTGCAATCCCTCTAGAAAGTGGCATTTGTGGTATGTAAAAAAAAATACATTTGTACGGCCTTATTTACAAAATCACAGAGCTTTCTGACTCAAGAAGAGAAAGCACCCTCCTTATCTCCTTGAAGAAATGAGTGGTTTGGTCCCTGTGAAACAGATTTTGAGAAACTGCCAGGTGCAATACACAAAGAATTTGCCATTCCCCATTGGCTCCCAAGGCTTATTGAGGCTTTGTCCTTCTCCTTGCAACTCTGACTTCATGGGCTTGAAGGAAAAATTGGCAACGATGCTTCTTTTATTCATGCTAAAACTTGATTGACCGCAATGATGGAACAGAAATTTTCATCCAGCTTTGAAAAACTACCATGAAACTCTGCAAGACACATTAGAAAATATATTGGCAAAGTAATGGTTGATTATAACAGGGGAAAAAAATAGTATCTTTCCTATGCTACACGAATAATCTTGGCCTCCACCACATCAGTAATTTCACCACACTATATTGCTCCCAGATGCTGTGAAGCAACACACCCTGCCAGCAGACTGGTGGCAATGTAGTTGCATATTAAGCTTAAAGCATTTTACGGCAACCTAGAGAAGGATTGGGTATTTTTTCTTTACTTAGTATAATACCAAATTCTACATAGTTTGTTGGGCACTTTTAGTCTTGCAACAAAAAAACATAAATATACTGTCTTGGCACCACAACTCTGTTTAGTACAATAGTAAGCCTTATCTTTCTCTAGCACTACTAGGGACTTTTATCAAACTTCTACATACTCTCTGGAATATTAAATGTACAAAGTTCAGATCAAAAAGGTTTTTTAAATGACAAAACTGGATGCTGGGTTAGTGGAGCCCATTTTCCTCCCCCCTCCCTGCTGTTCTACATGAGTCAGAGCAAGAGAGAATTCCCACGTCCAGCGAACAGTGCCCATTCTGTTACATCTTCTATTCAGGCCACAGAATAAAAACACAAATGGATCCACTTTTCACAAGAGGTCAACTGCAATAACTGTATCTTTATTCAAGGAGGTTATACAGGTTGGAAAGGTCCACACTTGCTCTGATAGGCATGCTAAGAACCTCTCTGTGAGTAAATGGTATTACTCATGGAAACCATACAAGATTTGATTTTAGCAAAGCTTGCTAAATCAAAGCTGTAGGTTGAGTGTGCCCCGTATGCAGATTATATGCCAAAACCTTGATAAAGCAAATGACTCCTAGATCCAAGAAGGAATTAAGTTCTAAATCTATGAAATAACACTTGTTCTCATTTCACAGACTAAAAAACATAGATGCCAAAAGCTAAATGTCCCAATGGAAGACTAGAAAAACTGAAAAAATAAAAATCATGCTTCCTTTCATCCTATTTAAGAGGATTTCCTTTCATCCTATTTATTACCACAGTATAGTGCTTATCTGCCTTAAAATGACTTTCCTGCTACAATTCCATGATCATTGCTCCTGCTACAGATCACCTGTGAATGATTAAGTGCGAGGACAACAGGAGAGGAGGCATGAGTAGAAGTCAAATTGTCAACTTCTGTAACTGAGAACTCATTATAAACATTCCATTTACACAGCTGTTAAATGGCCACTCAACAGCATAATACAGCAATACGAGCTTAGTGTATTCTGCCTCTTTGATCTTGGCTGCTCATTCTCACTACTTCAACTTAACACTGTCTTAGTTATGTTGACATATTTTTTTCTTGAGTTGACATTACAAACCAGACTAGATGAAAAAAAAAAAATCCACCAAAAGGACTGCTTGTTTTTTTTCAAAACTGAATCAATTTCCTTGGACTCTAACAGATTTTCTCTTACACTAAGTTTTAAGCATGTAGAATCATACTCTAAAAAAAACGCAGGTTTAAAAATGGCTGAAAATACATTTTTATATCTAATAGACCATTGTGCAGCTGCTCACAAAGAACGAGGCAATCAAAATTGCAAAAGCAACGTGGTACAGAATCCATGCCACTATACCTTAAGTCAATATTGCCACCACATGCTATGTTGTGAAAATGTCATCAAAACTACCAGCAACTCAGCTAAGTGCTTAAAGGCTGTTAGAACAGGTACCTTTAAAACTAGGACTCCAAAATTATTACAGAGACTACACAGATTCTAAATAATTTGTCCCTCATGCTGAGAATGTAGTGCTTAAATTCAACATATGCAAAACAGATAAATGATGTCTTTTTCACAAACTGTGTATATTAATTGTTGTGACACAGTGTTATTTCGGATAAGAAATTTCCTTTGAAATGTATTTCAGCATTGCCTTCTTCTCAAAATTTCTTGTGTTCACATTGGGACCTCTAGGCACATGTGGATACACGAATGTGTGCTTTGCTTTAAGTAAGCTAAGTAAAAAGATTTATCTACATTTTTAGCAAAAGCAACCAACTTGCTAACAGAAAAAGCATGAACCATGTACTGCAATAAATCATGAAACAAAGAAGTCTGAGGGCTTGTTTTTACACTTGGAATTACCCATTAAGCACTTAAAGGTTAAAAAAATGGTGGGGGAGGGGGGAAGAAGCAAAAAAAGGGCAAAATGTATCAAATTAGGATAGACATTAATGCAAATGTAGAGTTGTTCCCAGTCTTACAGCTGCATCAAAATGACTTATCCTATGGCAATTCCTTATTCTTAAATAATATACTGCTCATTATGAAGTCTTCTTAACATAAATATGTGTAGTCGGGTTTTTTTTATTCTGCATACGTCTTTAATCACTATCTGATCTGATCAACAGGGTGTGGTGCAACCAACATCCTCACCAACTGCAACCACCTTCCACCCATGAAAACACCTCTCTGAACTGTGTTTCTGATAACAACAAGCCCTCTTCATGAGGACACCTCTTCATCTGCACAGAAAGAATACTAGAGACAATGTGAAAAAGACGCGCTGCCTCAAAAATCGGTTACTTGTTTTTACTTATTAAATCTTTAGTGCATCTTATGCATACACATTCACAGATTACTTCTGCCAACAAAAAAATCAAGACAGACATTTTGTGGAATTCTAACACAAATGTTTGAATTGCCAGCTGTTCATAATCTGACAATATAAACATAAAGTAAACTTTCAGTAGAATAAAGGCAGAATGTGTCATCTAGGAAAGGATGTACTAGAAACTCATGCCACCTACACAAAAACTGTATTTGGTTTACTGAACTCTCAATCTTACTTTTAAGAACTGATAGGAAATGGAGGAAGAAAAGATGATGATCGAACTGGTCTATGTCGAAAGATGCAAAAGACAAGAATACTGTACAAGTTGATTAGATGTCTTCTCTCATTTCCGATTAGGCAAGACATAACTTTTTTTGGCAAGAACATAGTGACATGGCTTCAATTACCAGACTAAACAATTCCTTTTACTTCACGGGACTCTCTTCAAATCATACATGAAGACTATTAAACTAAGTTATTCATGAATATGGGAGGTGTAGATTGGATATTAGGAAAACATTCTCTACTGAAAGAGTGGTGAAGCATTGGAACAGGCTGCCCAGGGAAAAGGTGTAGACACCGTCCCTGGAGGTGTTCAAGAAATGTGTAGACGTGGCACTTTGGGGTGTGGTTTAGTAGGCATGGTGGTGTTGGGCTGACAGTTGGACTCTACGGTCTTAGAGGTCTTCTCCAACCTTAATGAATCTATGGTTCTAATAACTGTATTTATTTTGAAGAGCATTTCTCTGTGTTTAACAAAATCATATCTTAACACATGAAGGAATTTCAGATGCAAATATGAGTAGTTCATGTAGGCATAAGCTGCACTGCTTACAATAAAAAGATAAGTAAAAATATTACTCTTAGTAAAATGGCACTGTGTCTCAGTGAGATCTGAACCCAGAACAACCACCACATTACTTCTCTTGCCAACTTCAGGCAAAAGCTGGCTGAAGGCCTTCATTCTTCCCAGCATTTTTAGATGGAGGGACAAGTAATCATGTGCATGCGTGTATGAAAAGCTTGCTAAGATGATGGGTAGCCACAATGCCAAAATCAAGGTCATTAAAGACACTGCATACGGAAAGGGTCATTTTGCTAGGAACAGACCAATTACCAGTGAGCACATATAATGACTATTCACGATGTCAAAGCAGCTTGCCACATTGCTTTCATCTGCCAGCAGACAAATGCCTATACAAGAATGTTGCAGCTATCAAGGGAATATCTGACTCAATGTATGTATCTTGGAATGAGTTCTGTAAGTAGTCTGGCCTCTGTCCTGAGGTATTGGAGAGGATCATTCCACAAAATGATAATGTATGAGACCACAAAAATTCAAACTATAGCCTTGATATTACAAGAATCCTAGTTGATTTCAGCTGTTACAACAAAAAGAACTGGTTATTACACACAAACATCTCATTAAGAATTTTTTTCCTCCCTTTTCCCTTAGGAAAAGTTTATCCCATAACTCTTTAAAGGAAAATATATATGCAGGCAGTTGAACAAAGACACATGTTTAGAATTCTCTGTCTCTCAGAACTACGGTACAGATAGAGGCTTTTTTTATTTTGACAATAACCTTTAGACAGATGCACATAAAGCAATGGAATCACCCAATCAAACTGGAGGAGATTGACAAGTCCTAGAAGACAACAAAAACCAACCAAACAAAAAACCCCATCTAAATGCTGCATTCCAGAGCATTTAATAAAAAAATCTTGTTCTTGAAACTAACAGTGTCCGCAGCTAGTAGAAATCACTTTTAAAATAGGACCTTTCCTGCTTTGAATAACGAGCTATCAGCTTGGCCTATCAGAAGTCACCCAGCACTTTTAAATGGGAGTTTTTAGTTCACGTAGTGCCTTTATCCTACATTGCCAAGTACACAATACAATTCTTATAACAGTGAAGAAAAAAATAATCTCCCCCATTCATTTGTTCTCAACATAAAGAAGCTGCAAGGACTGATCAGTAGAAGTTGCTTCAGGTCCTCGGGAGTTTTTCTGTTAGCAAACCTTCTGATCACTCGGGCTGACTATCAGGATCAGGTGCAGAATTCTGATTCCTGAGCTACCATAAGAGATAGCACAATTCCCTCAGGAATCAAGGGAGGGCCTAAATCAATGCAAACCCCAGAGTCTGAAGACTTACTAAAGACTGTAGGACAAAAGAGGCATCTCTGCACTGCATCCTTTTTTAACCAGCATGTGAATGTCTCATGAATAAAGCAGCATTAGAATTCAGTAAGATGAGGAATAAGCAAACTGTGTGATCTGAGGAAATGTACATACAATTTATAAGTTTTAATTCATGTTGTGGAATGATACAATTGCTATAGATTTGTATGCTACTGCAAATATATATCTATATTTGATAACCAAGACCGTACGACATTTTTCCTTGGAAAGATATTAAGGGAAATTAGCAAATATAATGAGTGGGCTCTGGCTATATGAAAAGAATAGTAAAAGAAGCAAACTCAAGGTATAACCTTGCCTTGTTTGTAGGGAAGAAAGGATAAACAGTAAAAATATGCAAATTTTAGGTTAAAGAGGGAAAGATGATGGTAGGACTATTAATGTACCTAAGAAACACACTAAAGGATTTAGGCAGGAGAAAATACAAAATAAGCATGTTTAGCTGAAGTCTCTGTCGCTCAAGGGTGAACCTGGAAGACACAGGACCACATTCTAGACACAACCCAGAGGGATCAAAACACTTGAAGTGGGTAAAACTTTCAGGATGTGTGATTTTTAACATAGGTAATTAATGTATTATGTCATACTGTTCCAGTAAAAGACAACAGTGGCTTCAGGATCCCTATGAGTGGTTTTGTGCATGCTGTCATGTCTGTCACAGTATCCTACACAGAAAAAAAAAAAAATCAAGAAAACATCCCAGGATTCTAGGAAATTGTTTTTAACATGAAGTGACATCTTGAGATAGCTGCTCAGTTGCATTAAGCAGTTGAATAGTAGATTCAGGCACACAGGCAAGTGCTAAAATACAAAACCTTCTATCAAGGTTTTCAAGGTTTTTGATATTTCCTGAGACTCCAGCCTTGCAGCAGCAACTGGATTCTGTTTAGTTTCCACAGATATAAACCCCACTGGATCCAAGGGGTGCAGCCCAAAACTTCCATATGGTAAGTAATCAGCTGGCAAGGGTACTCAGAGCTCTAACAGATAACGATCAGGTTCTCATTTCAAATTTGTGTTTCCAGTTCAAATTGTATGAGGGCAAGAGATTCTACTGAAAAATGTTAACCTCAGATTACTTCTGAGTACTGATACAAACCCAGTACAATGGAAAGACGCGGTGGTTTTTTTTTCAGTGACAGCTAATCATATCTCTTGTCACCTGAATCTGTAACTTTCTGTTTATGAGACTATTTGGATGTTACAGCTTACTCCAAACCTTCCTTAAGATTATTATGTCATTATTCTTGTGTCAACTTGTGACCATTGTGACCAATCTGAAACTTAGCACAATCTTGAAAATCTGCGTTAAAGACTTTCACAGTCTTGAGTGATAACAGTTTATTTATTCTCCTCCTAGGGCAATCAATAATAATAATAATAATAATAATAATAATTTAAAAATACTATTAAAAATTTACATTATTTTAAATGTTGCTTGCCCACACAAGTGGAATTTTGCAGAATAAATATTAACCTGGACTTTAACTGAAGCTGAAAGAATAAGATTTTCAATTATCTGCATTAAAACAAGCTGTGAATACAAAGAAGCGATTAAAGAAAATCTTATTAACTTCAGCCAGACCAAAGACTTAGGTAAATAACGAGATCTTTTAATCACCTCATACATCTCTTGCAGATAAATATACGGTGTCGGTCCCGTAACAGAAACAATTTTTTTTTCCACAGAGAACAATGTTTGCATTTTCAGAAAGTCTTCAGTGTGGACACAGCTAGCTGCTGAACCCACTAGCAAGTTAAATAATTTCAATACTTCCTTCACAAATTGACTGCAGAATTATTTGTTTAAATGATCGACCCTTAAAAGTAAAGCTTTTGAGTTCTACTATTTTTTCCCTAGAATAAACATTTCCTAAAAAGAAAAGGAAAAGAAGAGGGTCAAATGTCTATCTGAACCAATGTCAAGTTCAGAGAAGACAAAGAACTCACTTGTTTAGTATAAAACTTACTATTTTTCCCTCAATAAATGAAGATAATTTTTTCTTCAAGTAAGGATTTTTACCAAATTTTACATTCAATTTATACCATGGCTAACATGCTGCTGACATAACACCTAACAAGTCACATAAAGATATGCAGCAAGTGTTTAATCTTCAGTGGAAAGCCTAGTGGCTAACCAGGCAAACAAATTATTTAACATTTTCCTTGGGAATAATTGCATTTCCATCTCCAGAGTGGTTAACATTTGTGTATCTTTTCAGTAACATATGGTTATGGTCAGGACATTCAGAGTCTGTATTCCTTGAAGCAAAAATGTAGAGGTTAATGTTCCAAGGTATTTTATTCAACCAGACTAGTAAGTAAGTTTTCTTTCCCCTGTAGATGATCCAACAGAATTCAGATAATTGAGACAACCAGAATTGGAAAACTTACGCTCAGCTAAATGAGTCATGAGTCTACAGAGTGCTTAAAAGTTCAGAAAAAGACAGAGGGTAGCAATATACAAATTGACAAAACAGTTAAAGAAATGCAATTGCAAGAGAAATAAATATATCACAAGATGTCTGTAAAAAGGTATCAAGTATAGGAACAAAAAATAAAGTTGTTTTTCCACTGACTATGAGGTCACACAGTCTTTCCGATTAGAAAGATATAGAGAGAAAAAGTTGTGTAAGACAAGAAGAATCACAAAAACACATGCAAAAGTAGAATAAAGCTAATAGAATAGGGATGATAATAATTGAAAGGACAAATACAACCTGTTTGCAGCAAATTAGGATGGCATATCTGAGTACAAATGACAAGCACTGACTTATTTAACTTAGTAACCCATTGTCACAGTTTAGCCCCAACCTGGCTAATTTCAGCAGCTAAAACTGTGCAGTTTTAGCTTGTGGAAAGGAAAATGAGAGGAAAAAGATGGAAAACTCCACACTCGATGACTGTCACAAAACTGACTCTAATTAAACTCAAACAACAACACCCATCAGAAAAAAAACTTCTCAGTGGAAAGATGACATACCTTGTTGAATAATCCACCTTTGGACTTAAAAACCATTTATGCTTTGAAATACTAGGTCGCTGTAGTGTTTCTTTAAAAACTGAATGTTGTAATCTCTTGTGTGACAGAAAACACTTGTTGCGACTTCCCTTATACTTAACATAAAAAGCAAGAACAAAAAATGTATCAAAGATACATTTACTTTTGTGTTTCTAGATGCAGACCAAAAGTAACTGAAGGGTTGAAGTTGAAGAGAACGGGTTTATTTATTGCTCTGATAAAACTGGTAGTAGCATACAGCTTCTAACTGCCTTCATGAGAATCTCCTGCTACAATCGGCATTTCAGTAACTCTGAGTGAGCAGATAGACTACATACTCCAAGAAGTCTTCTCCCTGTCTGTCGAACTTCTCTGAAGCTGTAAATACAGTGGTCCACATTGCCCCAGAACTGCACGACAGAAGCAAAACCCTCCTCTTGAATCTACATGATAATTTTTGATTGGGGCAGTCTACTCTTCCTATTGCTACGAACATAAACTGAAGTTTGCAGTGCATCAAAAAATCAAACACTGACAGTAATCAGGATTTAAGACAATAGCTCCCTCCTTTGATTTTTTTTTTTTCAAAAGTTAGTTCTAAAACAGAGGAAGTTACTACAAAGATACTCTATAGTGGCATGTATACTTCAATGTCATCGGTAGATTTCTTCAAGAAAGTGTACAAGCCATCATTAATCTCAGGGGCAGAATTTGTCAATGTTTTATTTACAAGCAACACAAAGTTCTCTCATTTAATTCACCAAAATGCTAATGCTGCAATTTCTACAGATTCACATTACTCACACATTCAAAACCCTCGGAAATATGAGCATGTAGTTCAAATTACGTTTTATAGCACCTCTCACTAAGAATTCCCTAAACCCCAAAATGCACTGTAATTCCCTCTGCCAAAACAGGTTTTCATTGTTGTTTCACCTTTCTCAAAGAGCTCCTCCATTGCTGTCCAGGTTTCAGCTCGGACCTCTCGATTGCTTTTACCTGGAACATTCGCACCAGGCCAGTGTATTAAATAAAGATCTAAAAAAGAAACACAAACAGATTACTCAGTAAAGTGTCCAAAAGAATAAAAAATGCACAAACCACATGAAACATTATTTTCCCTTCATAATGGCCCCTAACAAATCATCAAAATAGTCACAATTACGACTCCATAATCATTACTGCATACATCTCAGTAGTTTAATAACCAAAATCTACAACATTCCTTTAACAACCAAGAGCAGCAGAAGTCACACATGCACCACAGGTGGAGGCTACTGTAATCAGAATTTCATGGTAACATACACACTTTAACTTTCAATACATAACAACCCCCATTTAAATCAAAGGTATTTTGGTCACTGAAATTAAGACTGAACTGCTGTTGAAATGCTACAAGTCTTCGAGTTTATGGAAGATAAAAATGTTTAGATATTTTATACCTATCCAGCAGCAGGTCTGTTTTTTCCCTTTCTAAGGAATGCTTCCATTTATGCATTTCTGTTCAGAATTATAGCACGTTCTTCCATGCAGTTTTTTTGCAATAATTTTGTGGGAGCATTTGTGATTTTATTTTGAGTATTTTTAAAAAGCATTTTAAGGGAACAAAATTATACTTTATTACATTTTATGAAATGTTAGCACAATTACGAACGATTAAAATATATTGCTGATGAAACGATTTAAGTAGCTACTGAAACTGGCTGTCTCAGGAAAGCAATTTTTTTTCTGCAAGAAAAAGTCTATCATTCTACTGAAGAAAAGAAGCATTTCCAACATACATTAAAAACGAGAAGTTTACATGTATTGGACTCCAAGTTCCAAAAGGGATTGCCCAAATTTCAAAGATGACAGGATCTACAACTCCTTTGTAAGCTCGTAGAGAGTGCTACACATTTTGAAGAAGAAACTTAGGAGACAGTGTGAATAAAATTACATTTCTACTTAAACTCTAACGGCAGATTAAATAGGCAACTGCACATATCCCTGTCAAAGAGGTGCTGATCTTTGCTGCACACATTAGTCTGACAAAAAACAGGAAAAGGAAATAAATGCATGACTGAGATGTGCGTCATTGTCTTAGTGCTTTATAATATTATTTCTTTCACAGTTGAAACAGAGTTAAGAAATAAAAAATATATTCATTTGCAATGACCAGAGTTTTTTTTTTTCTTTGAATGCATTACATCATTCATTTACAGTACATCTTTCTAAAAACACAGACCCTCTGCCATAATTTTTTCTATTCACATTTAAGGACTGTATTAATGATTACTCTACTACTGGGCCCAAATATTGGCTTTCCGCATCTATAAATACAAATTCAAACCTCAATTTAAGAGGAAAAGGTAACATGAAATTCACTATAATACACTAGTTCCCATTTGGGTACATTATTGCAACACTGTTAAGTGGGGTATTTTGTTTACACTAAGAATCTAATTAGAACAGTACAGAATCCCGCACATTATAGATGTATTGAGGAAAAAGTTATTTTGAGCATATCACAAAAACCATGAACTAAATTTGCACATTCTGATATACACAACCCCTTAGTCTTTCAGACAAACAAATATTACCCATCGCATCATACACAAATATCACTATTATCACAAAATGATTTGCAGCATTTGGATTTCTGTCACATTTAAAGAAAAAGTTGCTCATCCTTTGCTCTTATATACAACAAATCCACTCCCAATTTAGAAAAAAGAATCAAAAAAACACAGGCAGTCTTGTTCATCACTGATTTGCAAATAATTACTTCTTTAACTGCTCTAAAGAAAGAAGTTGTATTCATTAAGAACAAACATCAATATATGGTACTGGAATAAATACCAATTTCTGTGACATTGAAGTGAAAACTAATATTGAGATACTGATTAAAGCACTTGGTGAGGTTATGTTCAAAAACCAGGGCTACTCAAATCCTGTCACCAATTGAGTCTCTCATAAAATACCCACCAGCATATATTAAATGCAGTCCCAAGGGTCAGTACAGAGAGTTGCTAATATCAAGTGTTCATTTTGATTGAAAATTATATATGCCATCAGGAAGCACTTATTGCATAAAGACTGTCATGTTTTAATTTAAACTGTTTTGCTTGGATAAAGCATATGTCATATATCAGTGTAAGTTTATCTTAAGTAATAATGGAAGAATTACATGTCTTTAACTGCTGCTTGCTATATTCTCCAATTCAGACTAATAAGAACTGCTTAACTATGCAGAAGTATGTCATATAGCACCAATAAAAGATAAAACACAACATGAACTTAAGCAGAATTTCACCAAAAGCCACTCTTCCAAAAGCCTGACTATTTAGTTACACACTACAATTCATAAATGTTCACAGAAATAGATACACTATTGATTTCCACATACAAAGGTGCTTTGTACTCAGCACAAAAAATTGAAACTCTCAGAAGAATAACTTGGAACAGATTTGATAACTGAAAGATCTCTTGCCTTGGATAATTGAAAAATACAGTACATCACCCTTCCCTGTATTAGTGTCTGAGATTTTTTCAATGCAATCAGGATTAGCTGTTCCTCCTTGTGTTTCAGAAAATTGGTGTTATCAGGTATGTGATGTCCATGTCATCCTATTATGTCTAGGCTTAGGGGGTTTTGTTGAAATAAAAATTACTTCACAGTTATAAATGTACACATTTAGGGCCAGAAAGCATCTACTGGATCACAAAGCGCTGTCCTCCAAATGGCAAGAAGTGTTTGCGAAAGACGAGGGTACCTTATCTCCAAGATACAGAGAATTGTCCTTCTGCAGCCATGCACAAACCGCCTCAGCAGAGCCAGAAGCAGAAGGAATAGAACATACCTTGCAATGAGCATTGGAGCTGCCACTCTATTTAAACAAACTAAGCATACTTAATTTTAAATCAGGATCTGCTTACTTCTACTGCACCTGTTAGAAAACTTTCCTTAATACCTGTAGGCCAGTAAGAACAGTAAGCACTTCACAAATCAAGCCTGAGATTAAATCTTCAGCTGAATGCACATTCACACCTACACCCACACAAGTTCTTTTGCTTAAAATATTACTTCTCCTGGGGGATCACATGAGCACAAACACTCTTAGTTTCATTTAAGAGGCAAGAAATTAGTTTCAAATTATTTATCAAAATAGCTTAGGGTTCCATTAATCAAGAAATATCTTGTCACTGGAGGTCTTCAACAACAGGCTACATTTTTATCTGCTTAGAACGATGTGCTTGTGCCTGCTAGAGTGGGACAGAATAATCAACACTTTGAGATGTCTTTCAATTATATATTTTTTAAAAATAATCTTAACCCAAAATAAAAAACTATCAAGATGCACTTGAGAAAGAAGAAAAAAGAACCCCAAACATTCATTATCAAATACTGTATTTACTAGCTTTTTACAGCATCCTTAACAGGTAACCAAGCTGAAGCAGTGTGCTGGTAAGTGAGGGCCTGAAGTTCATTTAAATGTCAAAACGCAGTGCTGCAAGGAAACTAAAATTAACACATGAACTGTTCTCACACAGACATTTAAAATAGAGTGGCTTATTACTTCTTAGTGGTTGCAGCACCTACAATCAACACACCTCCTCTTAAGTCAAAAGTACAGGGAGACTTTACACATTTAAAAGCCAACAGCATGTTGTTATGGAAATAAAAGTTTGCAATTCTATTCCAATTCCTAATACTATATTAAAAATAAGTCAATACTCACTATAATGAACCTTGTTTTGAAGAACAAGTCCTGGCCCATATCAAACCTAAAAGCAAAAGTATACTTCTCTCAAAATTTGGCACAGTTATCTTAAAGCAATGATTGTATTTTACCCACTTTTCTCAGTTGTCACTGCACTTAGTGCATACATGATGTATTTTTCTCAGCTGTCCAGCCTTTTTTTGTTGTTGTTTTTTATTCTACTGAAGCAAGGATCAGTGTGAAGTAACCTCCAAAGTATTCCGAATTCATATATAATCTGAAGTGGGTATATTATCATTATTCATGTGATTCATCTATTACACTCAGTGAGCAGACAGAACATCTGTCCAGCTCCAGCTGGGGATTTGTGATAGGTTAAATTTGCCCAAATGGGACACTCCAGAACAGTCAAAAGGAAAATAAAATTGTTTATGAATTCAGTAACCCACAAATCACATTCAAGAACTTACTTCGAAGGTTTGATCCAAATCCCAAGGAATGTATTCTGCTATTGCCAAACCTATAAGATTTACTGCCATTTCATACTGGTTTACTGTAACTGCTAGTTGAGGACCACATTTAGAAAATGCAAGGAGCAGGATATCTGTTACAACCACTGCCCACAAATAATACTAATTTCCAGCTTCTCATGGATATATAATACACAGATTCAACTAAAAGTCCTGGAACGCTGCTCATCTAAAATCATTTGCCCAAAAAGTATTTGTAGAAAATGTTTCAAAACAGTATTTTACATGGAACACTTTTTTTCTCTTAAAAAGCTGCATCTGCTTTCAGCAGTTCATTCGTTTCAATAGCTGGCATTCTATATACCTCTAATGCACAGATCTGTCCATTCCCATTAGATTATCTCCCAAGTCTCCAATTCAGTCTGCATGGATGGACTGTGAAGCCCATAAGGACCCTCAAGGAAATGAACAGGACTCTCCTTAAAGCAGAGAGCTTAGCTGCACATTTAGCTGTCAGGGCTCCTTACAGCTTCCTTTTGCAGTTTTCTGAATGACTAACATTGCCTTCAACATAAAGGTCTAACTTCACAGAAATGAGACGTACTTAGATAGATTACTTAGAATCCATCTGTTTCCTACATGAACCATGTATCTTCACAGAAATTCTGCAAACTACCACATATTGGGTTAATATCATATAGTGAAATTGGGTAAATTCTGATTTAGACACATTTCATGTACTTTTATTTCACATTCCTATTTCAAAGAAAAACTGCCAGCTTTAATGCATGCTTGTAACTAAAGAATTTACTTTCAAAAAAAAGCTGGGATACAGATTCCCCTGTTATTATCAGCTCCTTTCTAGTCATAGTCTATAGCTCTCTATGGTATAGACTGGTCAGCAGAAAAGAGACATAAAATGCAGGTATGAATGAAAACAGAGGTAGCATATCTAAGCTTAGTTCTACAACCTTATGTTCAAACCAATCATCTGCATTCATGTTAGGTTTTTGATAACCCTTTAACATTTCCAACAAAAAAATCATACTTTAAGCATTCTTGAAACTCTTGAAAAGTTCATGTTCCAATATATTACTTTTTGCTTTAAAATCTTTCCAATAGCACCTTCCAGCTGGATGCTTTGCAGACAGAACTCCCTAAAGCATGATGTTCTCTATTAACCCCATGAAACATACCATGTACTGTATGTACCTCCTCTAAGGGTCTGCTTCACCAGTGTAATTCACACTAAACATAGAACTCAACCTTATCTCTTACAAATGAGTGCACATATACTGTGTTTAACAAAAATTGTCTGTGGAGTTGTTCCAACAGAGATTAAACTCAAGCAGCCAAAAACATAACTCCACTTGTCATCCCATCCTGCTTGCAGAGGTCACCATCACCACTGACAGATCAGTGACCTCCATGTGATGGATTTCCTAAACCATAAAAATGATCAAGTTAAAGCAAGCTGACGCCAGCACTGATTTAGGTCACTGTGTCAGATTAAGCGGTGGTTCAGAAAGAGCTTCATACATTTTTCAGACATTTCCACATCAGTGGAAGAAAGGTGAGGAAGGAAGGAAGGCAAGTCCTGGCATAGAGGCAAATTGCATAGGCAGTTGAAATACTACCTAATTTGTCTTAGTGACATGAGCAAAAGAAGTCTCAGAGCTGACCATATCTGACAAGTTTAAGTTCCATTTATGCCAGTCCAAGGATTCACTCACATGGTGACAGTAATTGTGCATTTCTTGCTCTCAGATATTTTTTAACTTCTTTCACATATTTCTGCTTAGCAGCAGTATGTAAACTGAGTATTTGTGTGGCATCTACTTCAATCAGTCTACTACCTGAGAAAATAAAAGCAAATGACAGTATTAAAAGGAACCACTGAAAATTATTTCCTGGAAATGAGTCAAGTTTTCCTCTCATCAACATTCAGCACCAGTGCCACAGCAAGCAGAAAAAAAGCAAGCAAACACAAAACATAACAAGCACAAAGCAGAAAGGAGGAAACATGTTATTTCTTAATTTAGAGGAGAAAGTCAGAGCTTGAAATGTTGTTTATGAAAGTCTCCTTGCAGTGACCTGTACTTGCATGGGTCAGACAAAAGGAGATTTCAATTCATTTTGCATTATTCTGTGCCTGTGCAGGAAGTTAAGGGATACACTTCCAGAAAGAATGGAGCCAAATATGTGCGTACAAATATCTCAGTCTTCAGCAGACAAAGTTTTTTCTTTTCATTTTGCAAAGCACTCAAGCATAAAAGCCAATATATACAGCACACAGTTGCCAATAATTATATGTCTTTAATTCTGCAAAATTTTTAATTCACAAAGGTTTTTCACTTCCTTATTAAAGTGTATTTACTGGTAATAGGGGGAAGAGAATGAGGCAAAAGAAGTAAAATGAGAGATTTCAGGACATCGACACACCGGAAGGTTAGGTCAATTATAACTGCGAACAGTATCTCCACCACAGAATCACAGAACAACCAGGTTGGAAGGGACCCATCGGATCTTCTAGTCCAACCATAAACCAGTGTCATTATTTCAGATTATTACTTAAATTCATCTTCCTCTGCCTCCACTTTTCTTTTCTCCAGCTAGAGAAGAAGCAGCAAAAGCATTTTAAAGAAACATCATGTCTACTTTTATCAGGTACCTCCTCTCCTATGACCTGTTGCACAGAATTAATTGGCATCATTATTGCAGCTTCTTGCTAGACAAACAAGGGGGTAACAATATCACATCTTTGACTACAAGTAGTTTATGATCAGGGCAAGTTTAAATGTGCATAATTCTAATTTAGTGTTAGTAAGATTCGTCTTCTGAAGCCTCGTAGCTACTGTTAATATTTTCCCAAAGTATACTGCATCAGACAGACCAAACCAAAGGCAGTAATCCAAAATTTTTAAAAGTTAATAAACCTGCAAAATTAGATGTGGACAGGATTCACACTCCTTGTGATTTAACAGATCACAGAAGAATTTAGCTACTTTTGTTGCCCTATTACCCATAAATTATTGCAAAGTTCATGAATCCTTTTTCCATAGGTTTCAGGTGTTTTTAGCAAAATACATAAAATTCATGTAGTGGTTCCTCAAACCAATTTCACAATGAAATATACCTTTACAAATCATACCTTGATTTGCTTTCAAACATTTGCAACAAGGAAAAGTCTCTGCTCTCAATTATAAGCCTGTGAACTTCCAAAGGAAGAAACAAGGCAAGAGTTCTACAAATGTGCAAATAAAGGAGAATTTGGTTTCTGTGATCTAACTGTACTACATGGCTGTTTTCCAGGAATTCATACATCTTTACGAATATAATAAATGAGCTATAGGCAAAGATCCATACCAAGATATTCAACACCAAGTCTTTCACAAGACTCCAAGCAGGCTTTCTTTGTGTTTTCATAGCCATAATCACTATGCCACAGTTTGGTAGTTATCCAGAGGTCCTCTCACTTCACACCACTCTCTTTGATGGCTTTTTGGAGAAGAGATTCACAGCCGTATCTTTTTGCGGTGTCAATATGACGAATGCCACACTTTTGTAGTGCATAGACCACAGCGTCATGAGAATAACCACCTTGATGCGAAGTGCCTAAACAAACAAAATCAGCAGTGAATTGTCAGCAGTGACTTATGATTGACATTTGTAATGATTTTTTTCCCAATTTTTGTTTTCCTTTTTTTGTATATTGTCACAGAATCTTCTTCTTCAATTTTCATTTCCTAACAGTAAAGAAAATAGAACCGACAGATCTATAGGCTGCAGAAATACTCAAAGTGCTAGAATGTTGACCTTGATCAGAAATAACTCCACGGAAATTAAATACCAACAGCATAATTGTACAAAAGTGATCTCAGATGTTAGACTGAAGACCATAACAGAGAAAACGCATACTTCATGCAAAATTAATATATCACACTTGATTTTCATATAGGAGCATGACATTTACAGATGAAATTAACAAGAAGAAATAAAATATAACTTGAAAAGCATTTTACTTCACAGAAAGCATATCCTGAAACCTTTACTCTGTTGAACTCCTGGTAGCTTCAAGTTATTACTGCATTGCACAACCCCAGACCATGCTCTACTGCAGGTGCAGTTCACATAATGTCAAGCTCAGCAGTAGCTGAAACAATGGAATCCTACACAAGAGTGGGCATACAGGCAGTATCAGTAACTAAATACTGTAGCTCTCATTGTGTAGGTATTCACTGGATGTGTATTTTGCATGTCAAGGGGGCGGAAGGAGGAGGAGACTCCACAGGAAAAGCAACCAGCAGGAGGACCGTCAGATAAAGAACCAGTTGAGAGCAAAGAGGATGATATTTCTACTTACCCTTTCCTGTTAGTTGTTTTTCCTGCCATAAGCCCCTCACCCATCCCCATCACTCACATACTTCCCCCAAACAGTATTTGCTACAGTTTGTTGGAGGAAATGCTCAGTCAGTTCCAGTCAGCTACGAAAGCCACCTCTGAAGATGATAATTCGTCCTTAAAGGCCTTAGTGCTATAAACAATAATCAGCATGCAAATGGATACGTCACTAATTGTAGAGGGGTCCTGGGCAGTCCTGACAGGCGACAGCAGTGGGGTCTTCAGCTGCTGCTGAATCTAAATAAAGAAGGGGCTCCAGGCCAAAGAAGAATAAAATAAAGTGAACTTTGTATCTACTGTTAGCTTTCTCCCTCTCTCCAATGATAATACTTATGTCTACATCAAACACTATCAGCATGTTACGAAATTAACAGGTGTAGAGGGCCACCCAGGCTGCCAGAAAAAGGAAACAAGTGAAAACACATACAGTTGCCTTAGACTCATCCTTAGAACCTCCCACACCTGAACTGGAGAGAGAACGCCCGCGGGAGTCTGCATGACTTTCTCACGCCCTTCCTAACAATGCACACAGAAACAAGGAGAAGACAGGTTTTCCTAAATGCTTATCACTTTTGTTCATTCCTAAACTTAGAAGGAAGCCAACGATACCTCTGTAATCTTGCTCAACACTTCAAATCATTTAAAACAAGACAGCATGTGGTGTGATATCATGCACAAACACCTGAGGACCATGACATCCTGCTGATCACACTGGGACAAAATTATAATGCTATATACTAAAATTTTGACATGCATATTTTAAGTATTTTACCTTCCAAATGTAAAAAAAGCTCACATTGTTTTAAAACACATAAGTTTAAAACTTTTTTCACCATGGCCACTAATGATGATTAAAAACTGACTTAATTTACGAGTATTCAAAAATAGATGTTCCTAGAACTTACATTTCCAAAATAGCTATTTTGAAATCTTCATGCATGTTGAAGAATTTCAGGTGAATGCAATGCCACTACATTGCAACTATAGCAAAGAATACATATGAAATTATTACATTATTGATCCTAGAGGAATTTTATTAAAAATTTATATAACTAGCATACAAAAACTACTACACTTTTTCATAACAATCCCTCACTTTTAATAACCTGGTATTGGTGCCAAATAAATGAGGTTGTAACTATTGTGTCTGTTTCTGGCTGAATGGACATTTCTAAGCACAGAATGAATGGAGTTCATTTAGAGGTCTTGCAAATGGACTCAGACTCTTTTCATGCATAATGGATTTCAGTAGGAACACTTAGGACAAACAACTTTTTTTTTTTTTTTTTAATTTAACCCTTTTAAGTTAGAGGGAGAGTAAGAAAGAAGGAAAATTCAGAACAATTTTGTTATTGCTTCCCATTCAGTGATGGCACACACACTTGTTCAACAGAAAATAAAGAGATCAAGATCAGTCTGGAGGTAATTATCTCAATTTCTGTGCCTAAAAATGAACTACAACGGTCCTGATGCACTGCATAATAATTAAAAAGAAAGCTTAGCAATTACCTAATATTACCACTTTGCAAGCCAACTTAATAAGGAACCACAGGTTTCTAAGTTAATTATGTTACTAACATAACAGGTTCTAGACTTTGGAAATTACAGTTTTCTTGGATTTACTCGTGTGATTAAGTATGTCATGACTCAGCCACAGAAGGGGCAAAAGAAGCTGGGATTTTTACATTTTAAATCCAGATATAACATCATTTGAACACATTAATATTCTTACATATTTGGGATTGCTCTTTCATCGCAGAAATGTAGTTTGCACTATTCATGTGTATTTCTTTAGAAAAATCCAATCTTGCATTTAAAACTACTATGAACTAGCACCCATTCCTCCCCTTACTGTTTCTAAAATATTTAATTAATATATTTTTATTCTAAAATCCTCTGATAAAAAATAGGAATTCCACATAACAGATGAAGAAAAATACAAAGTCTGGGAAAGCTCCTTATTTTAACTGATATTTTAACTTGGTTTTCTATGGGGAAAGCACTGACTGAACTATTGCAAATTTGACAGGTCTGAAGATGTCTGAGATAATTACATTCCTATAGATTTTGTGAAAACTGGTGGTTGGGAGGCACAAGGATACTGCAGTGGAAACATAGATAGGTCAAAGGATAAAAAAACCCCAAACATTTAAAACTAGGCTTAATTAGTTGTGTTGTTCTTTTTTTCATGATTACTCATCACTTTCTTGATATCCTGAAGAGCGCTGCTATCAAAACTGGGATGAGAAACATGCTCTGGCAATCCCTAACAAGTTCCAAAGATCATTAGGAAGGCAGAATCATGTTCACAAAGCATTTGCTACAGGGGAAAACGAAAGAAACCACATCACAAAACAATGAGTACCCTTCCCCCAGCCCCGTAAAAGACAAAATCAACAACATCCTCCCTCCCAGAACACCAAAATGTAAAACAACTAAGAAACTGAAGTGCTGTCCTCCCTTCTCCCAACTTTATGCACCATCTCAGCTGACTCTCAGCCTCATTAAACTTTCTGTTCTCCTTTGCAGAAGCTGTAGAACTACAGACAGAGATCCAAAGCACCAACAGCTTTTCAAAAGAGAATCAGGACCTACTTTCTCTTCCCGCTTTCTCTGGCCCTTTGTGGAGGAGCGTGCCTTCAAGTTATTTGTGAAATATGAAATTATTTATCTGAATATATAAAAATCTTCTGCAATATGTACAACTTTGGATACTTGAAATCAATGGAATCACTTACATTGTTAGAGTCCCTGTTAGTGAAACGGCAGCCAGGATACTTAGAGATCACATCACAGACTAATTATCTTCTGACATCAGTACTCCGTACCAAATTAAAACAGTTGAGAAACAAAGCACCTACAAAAATACCCATTCCTTTGTGGATTTTTTCATCTCCGAATAATTACTTGAGAAAAGAACACCCAAAAGCAGAATCTCAAACACTCTTATTAAAGTTTACAAACTCATGTACATATGGTACTGTACACCACAGTAGGCTTGAAAGACCTTGTTCTATTAGTTTTATTTCTATTATTTCAACATTATGGCCACATAATGCATCACAAAAGACACATTAAAGGTTCTGGTGTCAATACAGTTTGATTTCACTAATTACCTCATGAGGAAATTTGATCATAAAATATAAAATATATCCAGTAAATAAACATATAATACATTTCAAGGTTTACTGTTAATCTGTTCACAAAACCACATGCTTCTTCTATGGAATGGTTCAAGGATAGGCAATCTTTATTCACTGTCCTGGATTACCATCTCTCCTCCTCCACCACCAGCCATACGAGCCTCTAACAAGCTGATTCAAAGTGTTAAATGGGGAAAAAAAAAAAAAAAGTGTATAGTTTTAGAAATATTCATGAGTTTTGATAACTTCACAGAGGGGAAAAAAATCACTAAATTCAAAGCAAGGAATGAGGCAAGAAAAGTTCCCCTTCTGGCAGCAACAGTTGAATAATTTGATATATTCAGTGATTTTATTAAAAATAAAATAAAGCTTAAAAATCACAGCTGTGTTCAAGCCAGGCACCAAAATATCAGAAGATCTTCTCCATGAACTTGTTTCCTGGAGCCTTTCTTTTCATTATGTCGCCCAACACCATCCCTGGAGCTGCTCTCAGACTGCCAGATAACGTCACACTAACTTTCTATAACCACGGCTTCAGAACACAAGTGTTTTTTATTGTGTATTTTGGCACCATTTTCACTTAGCAGGGTCAGTTACTCTGAAAAACCTATTTAGTATCACATGATAAAGTATCTGTAACATCCTCTTTTCTTTTGTATAGTGGAGGGCTTTCCTCTGCAGCAGGTGAAATCAAAGTCAAGTTTCTTATGAAGCTATTGTAGGCTACAATTTCATAAGGTGAGTACGTGGTATTTTCAGTTACAGGATCTAAATTCAGTCACAATCACTTTTACAAAATAACTTGCACATTTTACTTGGAGTCTAAGAGTGGCATCTAGCATATTTACAATGGAGCAGCTGCCCTTGCAGGAATGGAACCTATAAAGATTTTAGGCTTCTAGAAGAACTGGCAGGACAATGTCAACACTAACTGAAAGGCACTGAGCAGACTTGTATTCTATAAGCAATGCTTTGGTCGGAACAAAAGCAGCAGCCAGGTTTATCTAAAACTCAGTCACCTATGGCCACCAAATCTGATTTAAAGTTGCAGGAACAATTGCATTTTGTGAAGCTACATCACAAAATTGCCAGTGCAGTGCTGCAGCTCCAAAGAACAGATGCCCATAGAGGTTGTTGTGTTCAAACATGGTGTGACATGAGCTACAGTAGTTGAAGTGTGGGCATTAATTTACTTCTGCAAACCTCAAAGGACAGTGAGGGTGATCCTGCCAATGCTGCAGTAAAGCAGGTACTTCCATACAGTAACAACATACCAGTGGCAGAAGATTCATCAGAGCATTCCTAATAGAGATCTTTGTTGCATTTACATGCATTTCATGGCATTACAGTTGTATTGTATGGATGTGGAATTTTAATGTTGATAATAACACTACTATTCTAATCAAATATTGTTAACAAAACTAGCGTAGCTAAGGTCTAAAGATTATATCATTAAGTTCCTCCCGCCCCTGTAAATTTTATTTTTTATATTACCCTTTTTGTATAGATTAGTTTTATTTTGGTGACGCTTCTCTCTTTCTTTTTGCTAAATATGATCAATTGCTTAGTGCAAAGGGGTCACTCTGGGACCGTTTTTCTCCTGTGCGACTGTTAGAATAAGGTCATAGAATCAATAACACAAGGTAAAAAGTAGGCAAGCATAATTTTAAACTCTGCAACTCTACTGGAACACTTCTACACAGGCACCAAGGAGCAGAATGGAGGAATATAACCTTGGAGAGCCATTACATGTTTATTATGTATCCAGGGAAAGGGAAGTGAAATGCCAGTTTTGGTGTTCCAGAAAGGAAGGAAGAAATGTTAACGAGCCATTGCTGACAGAAGCACTCTGTTCCCTCCATCCCAAAAAGGGTCTGCATGTAAAAGATATTCAGATAAACTACTGTGAAATGATGGTACATCTCTGATCACCAACCTATCATTTAAAGTCAGAACTTTAGAAAAGTAGGTATAAAAGCAACTTCTCGGAATGTGTCCCACAACAAGCTCAGAAAGCCTGCAAGGAGCATCTATCACTGGGATGCTACAGCTCTGATATGGCACCAACTCACTAATGTATTTCTGGCAGCAAAAATACACTATCACCCAAAAAATGCAAATATTTTTTCTGTGGGAGTAAAGAGCCTTCCACTGGAAAGTGCCAGCTAGTTAAATTATTCAGCTGTTGTATACAAATCTTTTAATCATGAAGTACTTCTTAATTAAATTTACAGGGAAGGACAATTCTGGAAGACGACCTATACATTTGAAAGGCAATTATGAAAGTGTAATGCACGTAGAAATTTCATAAACAGAGCAGCAGCAGCACACATTTATTTAAATGCCTTTACAGACAGACTGCCAAATCTTGAAGCCTTTTCTTTCACTCTACACTTTCCCACCGCCGTGAGAACTTTTTCTCATTAACAACCAAATTGGTTTCAGATGCTCTGCTATAATATGTAACCTTAGAAACCATTTGTAAAAGGCTGTGGCTTCCTTCCATAGAAATCTCAAGCAGTGAAAAGGCAGATTTTCTGGCATAAATCAAATCCAATTTCTAGGGTTCACTAAACCTTTTCTCCTCTGAATAATGTTTTGTGACTAGATCTTAGCAGTTAATAGTGCACGAAGAATTGCTGGTGTGAACCAGTTTTAAATGATTTTCACTCTATTCCTTTTGTTAACTCAATTGAAATTACTTCCAGTATTATCATTCCTTAACAGAATTTTTAACTTCATAACATATAAGGATATGTACTATGTACAGCAAATAAAGAGAATGAATTAAAAGATTAATGTTATTTTCTTGCCCTTGAATACATCTCCTTTACCTACAGTACCTGATAAATATTAGATTAATTGATTAACAACATTAAACATTTGGAAATACTTCACAATAAAAGAGACAGACCTGTGATAATTTTTCCTCTCCTAGCAACTTCACAAAAAAAAAAGAACCATCAAAAGGGAAAAAAAAATATTAAACGCATGCTCTATACTTAAGAAGGACATTACCATAATCATTCCTACTATGAAAGTTTGACTTAGAAGTTATGTAAATAACTTACAATTAAGCAGAGTCAGCATACAGATTAAGTAGAGGGATGGCAACTTTAAAAAGTGGAGTCACTCATGAGACCAATAATTCAAACCCACTTAGAGTACTGTAAAGACAATAGTACAGAAAAAAATATAAAGAGAACTGCAATTTATAGTGACTTGTAGCTTAAAAGATGACACTGTATGTACAATAACTCATCACTGTAAGACCCTAATTCAAGATGATGTTCAAGCTGATGACTAATTTTTGACCTCATAACGGTGCCCTTTACTCCCACCAGACTACTTGCAGAACAAGTGCAATTGTGAATCATGACAAGATCCTACTCCTGCAATACCACGTGACGCTGTGAGGTCTGAGACTCACAGCGTCCATCTGCTAACAAATTCCATCTGAGTTCAAGGGACTGCAGCAACCCAGCCATTCAGAGTGCAAACTAAAAGTGAACAATAAAGATTTTTTCTGATCAAATGTTTGGTTTGGGGTTTTTTCCCCACATAATCTGAGAATTTTATAAGTATTTTCTCAAGGTTTCCATGATAAAGAGCATTTCTTGTAGCCCCTCCTCTCACATTACACATTCAACCTTAAAAGAATGTGCATTAAAATGCAAAGCACTTCCATTCAGGCATTAAGCCTGGGGAACAGAGCTTACAGTTACGAAACAGATGCAAAGCCACAAGGATGGCTTTCCCCTTTTTCTCCCCTCCCACCCCAGAAGGAGGATTTTGTTCCACACTCTGTGCTGGAGGTCCTTGGCATAAACGTTAGAAGAAGTGAAGAAAGTTTAGGAATTGGTACCTCCCTCTTCCTCATTTGGAGGCATGAGGCAGTACTGCAATGTGGGTTACAGCAGCATGTGACATCACCATTCAGTGCTGCCAAAAGTATGCTAGGAGCTCTAGGAACGAAAAAAGGTATGATGACTAAAATCTGCTGTGTGAAGACTGAAAGATAAAGGCAGCTTTCTTTTTTTACTCCCACACACCCCCCCCCCCCCAAAGTTTGGTATCATTTTTCAGTATTACAGAAACACTGTGAAAGTCAAACTTTAAATACAGTGGGGTTACTTCTCTCTTGATTTCAAACTGGTTGCTTATAATTTTGTATAATTATCTTATAATGTTTAGAACTATTAATGGCAACAGCACATTTAAAAGCGTACACATGGTATGTCTGTTTATACTGTTAAAGGCTTTAAATATCAACAGTGATAGAAACCTGAATTTGTTTTTTATTATTTGGACTTTTGATGGACATTTACAATTCATCCATATCACATCCACAATAGTGATTACCAAAGAGTCCAGCACAAGAAAGGAAGTGATCTTTCTACTGTTTGATCACAGTTCATAAGTCAAAATATTAATAAGGTAAAATCCCCAGCAAATATATAAAAAGCTGACTTCATAGATTTGTAGATGTACAGAGAGCAGAAACAAAGCAGCCATTTCCCCCAGAAAAAGAAATTATTTCTAACTGGGTATACCCTGATGTAAGGCAAAAACTGGCCCAGCATTTTGCCCCAAATGCATTTACCAGTACCCTTTAAATCAAAACTTGTACAGCATTTGGTCTTTTTTAAAGAATAAAACACCAGCAGACTGGAAGTTAGAAGAAAGGAAGGAAGGTAGGAGCTTCAGTGGGTTGTCAGGTGAAGAGAGGATGCTGCTTCGTTCCACTGCCTATAAATACCCAGCTGCCTGGTATACAGACACACTTTGTACATAAGAGAAGTTAAATATCTGGAGGCCCTCAAAGCTCAAGTACAACTTCTCCAGGTCAGATCTACTGAAACAGTGGGTGAATTGAGACAGAAAGATTTATAGAGGTGGCATTTTGTTCATCACAAGAGGCTATTAAGGAAACTTAGTTACTATGGCTGAGAAGCAAAGTCCGATCAGAGTAAAAAAAAAAAATGCTTGAGCCATAAAACAAAGGGAAGAAATAAACAGCCAATTCTTATTACAGGATAAGATTAATAGCAGGGAGTGCCATAGGTCTTGGTATCAGGACCGCTGTTCCATAAATTTTCTTAAGAACTGAAGCCATGAAGAAACAAAAGCCATGAATTTAAAAAAGGCAGCAGCAGTGGAGAATGGCAAATAGGGAAGGCTTGATTCTACTGCCATTGAATGGAAAAGCAAAATCTTGTTTGATTCCAACCCCAACAGGATTGGGTCTTTTTTTACGACAACTAAGTTTAAAAATGAATGTGAGCAACTCTACGATTAATTATTAAGAAGCAGGTAACTGCATTAGTAATGCATAATGAAATGAAATGTTAAAATACTTCTACCCAGCACTAAGCTTCAAGTTATATGTAGCATTTTGACCAAAAAAAAAAACAAAAACCCAGAAGCTGAAGCAATGAAAGGGGAGTAAATTGATCATATGACTTTCTCCAGAAAAATCCCACTTGTGAAAAGAGCTGGGAACAATAGAAGTCTTGCATGGTTGCAATGCAAATGATGCAATGTCTTAACGCAATCAGCAAAGTCAGTAAAAACTTAATTTTATGATTTATTTACTTAGATAGAGCTACAGCTGAATATCAGGAATCTTATCCACAGAACACCCCTGAAACAAGGACAGGAGAGATTTTAATGGTTTCCCTTGAATACAGAGGGATTCTATGTTTGTGTCTGTGTGTATCTTTTTTTTCACGTTAGTAGTCGAACATACTGACAAATGTAGTAAAAATGCAATTTAGCAAGTTAGTAGTGTTGCAAGTTAACCAACACCACATTATTCATTAGGACTGAGTTTTATTCCTCCCAGGCTAGAAGCTGCTCAGTGCAGTACCTGTCTGCTTTCCCAGTTATAGTGCCCAGCATAACGGCATTGTCCATTCCTGAATGGTCTTCATGAAGAACATCATAACTATAACAAAAATACTCACTGTGTGTAACATGGATAAGGCACAAAGAATATAATGAGTTGATTACTTGTTTTTGTAATTGCCTGTCCTGAAGCCCCTTCCCAAACAAGTGTGCAATTAATTTCATACCTTAATAGGAAGGGCTCATTAGAGAATTTTTATCTTATCAAGTTGTTATTAATTCTAGCTACATTAAGGATTACTTAGAAAGAAATTGTATAAGAAATTTTTGGTATCACATCTTGTAGCACATTTTGTCAGGAAATCACAGGCTATTTGACCAACCTCCTGAATTCCATTATAACTGTCCCTAGAAAAATAAATGAAAACACAAACATACCCCCCAGCCTAATGGGACTATAACTATCATAACAAAGGGATGAAAATAGTCTTACTACAGAAAGACAGAAAAAGCCCTAAGACATGTCTATAACTGTTGGGTTTGGGATCTTTTGTAATAAGGCAATATTATTTGTAATAAAGCGTTCAGAGAAGCATATTGGTAAAATCCATGAACAAGTCAAATACTTTTTACCACTGAAAGACATCATCTAAACTTATCCTTATAACACAAAGCCTTCCAACAAAGAGCGATGGCATGTTGAATTAAACCATTCAGTACATGACCATGAGAAAGCTTCCTAATATTTCATTTAAAGGAAGAAAAGCCCTTGCACTACCAAATTATAACCAAATGTTCTCAGAGGTAGCATTGCCATCCCTCAGACTAAAGGAAAAAAAAGTGGTGACAGCTTTCTAAGTGGGGGCTTCATACTTAACAGGAGTAAGCATGAGCAACTGTATTTATCCTCCAGAGCCTGAAGAGGAGGATAATATTGTATGTACCACTTTCACAAGTGATCTGCTTTTGAGGATGTTGCTTTAGATGAGTACCAAGTATCCTGTATTTAAAACTACATAGTCTAAGAATATGTAGTTCTCTACTACAGTACAAAGATTCACAATACATGTAATTCTTGGATATATGTAGCTCCTACGAAAAGCATAACTATGCCAACCTCAAAACAGTGTCATTTTATATCAGACTTTTGCCTAGTATTTCTAAAACACTTGCAAATATGGGAAGAAATTATAGCTATCTTACTAGCAAGATAGTGGATGTATCCACTTCCTAAAGCAATCTAAAGCTGTTGTGAGGTAAAGTACTCTTGGAGGCATAGCTTTACACTTGTATCAAGTATTAGGGCCAAAATGCCAACTCATTTCAGACTTAAGCCTACTCTACTTGAAAGCATTTACCATAAACATGCCTGACCCTCTTCATACAAGCAATATTGGCTAACAAAATTGTTAAGAAATATAAAGTTATCAACATACATTCTCACAGCATTCTGCTTCTCACAGCATTCTGCTACGGAAACTGTCAGCCTCTGGCCTGGACAGACACACACTCTCCTGGGTAGAAAACTGGCTGGATGGTCAGGCCCAGAGAGTGGTGGTAAATGGTGTTAAGTCCAGCTAGAGGCCAGTGACAAGTGGTGTTCCCCAGGGCTCAATGCTAGGTCCAGTCCTGTTCAATGTCTTCATCAATGACCTGGATGAGGGCATTGAGGGTACCCTTAGCAAGTTTGCAGATGACACAAAGCTGTGTGCAAGTGTCAATCTGCTGGAGGGTAGGGAGGCTTTGCAGGGGGACTTGGACAGGCTGGACCGCTGGGCAGTGTCCAACGGCATGAGGTTTAACACGGCCAAATGCCGGGTCCTGCACTTGGGGCACAACAACCCTATGCAGAACTACAGACTGGGAGAAGCCTGGCTGGAAAACTGCCAGGAGGAGAGGGACCTGGGGGTGTTGGTCGACAGCTGACTGAACATGAGCCAGCAGTGTGCCCAGGTGGCCAAGAAGGCCAATGACATCCTGGCTTAGATCAGAAATGGTGTGACCAGCAGGTCCAGGGAGGTGATTCTCCCTCTGTATTCAGCACTGGTGAGGCCGCTCCTTGAATACTGTGTCCAGTTCTGGGCCCCTCAGCACAAGAAGGATGTTGAGGCTCTGGAGCAAGTCCAGAGAAGAGCAACGAGGCTGGTGAAGGGGCTGGAGAACAGACCCTATGAGGAGCGGCTGAGAGAGCTGGGGTTGTTTAGCCTGGAGAAGAGGAGGCTGAGAGGAGACCTCATTACTCTCTACAAGTACCTGAAAGGAGGTTGTAGAGAGGAGGGAGCTGGCCTCTTCTCCCAAGTGACAGGGGACAGGATGAGAGGGAATGGCCTCAAGCTCCGCCAGGGTAGATTTAGCCTGGAGATTAGGAGGAGGTTTTTCACACAGAGGGTCATTGGGCATTGGAACAGTCTGCCCAGGGAGGTGGTTGATTCACCTTCCCTGGAGGTGTTTAAGGCACGGGTGGATGAGGTATTGAGGGACTTGGTTTAGTGTTAGATAGGAATGGTTGGACTAGAAGATCCGATGGGTCCCTTCCAACCTGGTTGTTCTGTGATTCTGTGATACAGTAAACAAGATGTATATAATTTTTGTTTGGTAATTAAATCTTTAGCTATACAGAATATTTGTAACACAAAGGTGAGCTGCCTTATAGCAATTGGTAGATGTCTCAGGAAAGTCAGCTTGTTTTACCATTGCTGGTAGACTTGATTTTACACAGGACAAGATAGACACAGTACAGTATGAATATGCATGTAAATAAATACAGGATTTTGGACATACAGAATCTGCATGTTATTCTAAGTAAACTTTCAGACTGATCATAAATTTTGCATACTATGTAGCCTTCCATACCTCTTGCACTCTCCCAGTAACATGTTGTGGCTGAGAAACATGTTACATGACTCCTACTCCACCTCTCAGCTGCTACAACAGGGGTTTCGTCACTTGAAAATAATTTGCATATCTATCTGAGATGCCTTCCAGTTGACATGACTGGATAGTTGCAACCACCTTAACACAGCATGTTTATCTCTCTCTGAAGCTTTTAGAAAGATTATCTAGCAACAAAGGGAACATGCATATCTGTCCTCTCCAAGACAACTTTTCACAGATAACAACTGTGTCTGCATGTTTAGAAGGATAACAAGGAAGAAATAACGAAGTTTTAATTCCAGCAGAAAATGGCTTTGCAGAAAACACCTCCTCATTGAAGAAAATTCTCCTTGACCCTATAGCCGAGTGTATTTTTTGCACTGCCTGCAAACATGAGTTAATGCAGTAAGGCTGTAACAAAAGAAGTCATTAATTTATAAAAAAGTAATTAAGTGGGAGCACCCACCATAAGCAAAGATCCCATTGTGTTATGCTGCATATCATGGTATTTACAGCTTGACCACAAATTCAAGTGTGGTAAGCCTTGCGCTTCTCCCTGCCCTTCTTGTCTTAAATCCACAATGTTTTGCAGCATATATCAAGGATCTCTTAAAATTACTTGACTAATTCCTGTCTACTACAAGACCCTCTAAAAGCTGCAGAACATATAACAATATGCAAGACAAGAACAGCTAAGTGAATTCAAAGAATCAAATCTTGCTGTTGATGACACCGCTCTAAGACAAGCGAGGCTCCTTGAAAGCCATAGGTGACAGAAGGCATTGGATCAGAAAGTTTCAAACTTAATTCCCTTGATCTTCTATGTTGCTATTCATTTACCACGGTTTGAGTTCAGGCTTGGCAATCAACTACTCAGCACTTACTGATGTAACGAAAGGACAGCAGGCAGCATGCAATTTGGTAGAGAGTACAAAAGGGGTTTTCTGCTTGTTTACTTCCTAGTCAGCTTATTCTTTCAATCACCTAATAAATGCATTGCTATCTCAAATAAAAATAATACAGATGGTTCTGTAGACAGCCTGAAATACAATTCAGCACATACTGAAACAACAGACCTAAGACAACTGAGTCCATACTCTAAAAAAAAAAAAAAAAGGCTATTTACTGTTTTATTATTATTTTTGTAAAAAATCTCTAAGCCAACAAAATTTGCAATAAGTGTTACAGGATAAAACAATACCTCACTCTCAAAAAATAGCAAAAGGAAAAAAAATAGTAACTTTGAACTACATATGCCCCTTTGCTTATTATATAAGCATTGTGTAAGGGACAGCCACATCAAGTATTCTTAACAGATACTAAAATAACAAATTCATACATTGGTCATACACATACCACAGTTTTATGAACATGTGCACGCATATAAATACACAGTAAAAGCAGTCATCAACATTTTGTAGACTTCTAGATTCTTCTTTTGAACTATTTTGGCTGATTATGCTGAGTTGCTAAGACTTTTTAACTAATATGGGCAACTGAAATGACTGTGGGTGCTCCAAAACAAGCGTTACAAGCTATTTGCTAGTGTTTCTGTACAAAAAAACAGCCCTATATAAAATCAAAGGCCAGCTCCCACTGACTTAAGTGGCTTAACACACTCCACAGCTTCAATTTTGCCCTCCTTCACACTAATGAATACCCTAAATAATTGCTCTGAAGTCAGTACACACTCATAGGATAAAGATGCAAAGAGCATGAGGGTTATTTTGTTTTATAACTTTGCTTGATACTTTTGTGACTGATTTTTATCACAGGCAAAGACCACAAGTGCCTTTGATTTGTATGTTTATGTAAATAATGGAAAATCTGGGATCTCAAAATTGACTCATGATAAAATTGCATCATGAAAGACAGATTGGGAAGGGTATTCGTGATTTTAGAACATGCTGTGAATGAAAGAGGCTTCTGGAAAGGCTCTTAAGAAGAAACAGGAGGAGATTCTCAAGCACTGTACCAAAAGAATCTGAGGCTTCAATCATAAGGCAAATTAGTTCTTTACAAGGAATAAAAACTAATTGATATTAACTATATGCAAAGACAACTATTAAAAACCAAAACAAAACAAAAAAGTCTGGTCGAGTATGCAGTGGTCATGGCAATGCATTTGGTGCATTTGCCTCTCCATGGCACATATTCCAGGCAGGATTTGCTCTATCTCCTGTTTTGGGAAAGTTAATGGTCTCTATCCATTAGGCGTACAGCATGGAGAGTATGCTGACACCACAGAATTACTGGTACTGACTTTCCTTTGCTCACAGGAAGCTGACTTGGAAGTATAGGATTTACTGATTTAATAGCTTGGCTTTTTTAAATTGTTAGCAAATCCAGCAATTAGGTGGATTAGGAATTCAGAATACTATAAACCTAGTGGTCCTATGTACCACTAAAATGAGTATTCTGCTTCAAGGCAAGCTTGGATTCATACCATCTGCAGTTCAGTAAAAAAATGAAAAATCTTTTCCCCTTTTCTCAGACAGCTGAAGGAAAATAAGTTATCCCACTAGCCCAGGCTGCTCAAGGCCCAGTTCTACCTGGCCTGGAACACCTTCAGGTATGGGACAGCCAAAAATTCCCTGAGCAACCTGTGCCAGTGCCTCACCACCCTCATGGTGAAGAAATGCCTCATTATCTCTAGTCCCTAAATCTGTCTGTTTATACCCATTCCCCACAGACCTATCCCTACAGGCCTATAAACAGTCCCTCCCCAACGTTCTTGTAGCCCCTTTCAGGTACTACAAAGCTGCTATAATATGGTCTTCTCAGAGCCTTCGCTTCTCCAGGCTGAACAAGCCCAACTCTCTCAGCCTGTCCTTGTATGGAATGTGCTCCAGGCCTCAGATCATATTTGTGGCCCTTCTCTGGACCCATTCCAACAGCTCCATATCCTTCCTATGCTGAGGATTCCAGAACTGGAAACAGTACTCCAGATGAGGTCGCACAAGACAGGAATAGAGGGGAAGAATTCCCTCCCTTGCCCTGCCGGTCATGCTTCTTCTGATACAACTCAGGATATAGTTGGCCTTCTGGGCTGTGAGCGTATATTGCTGGCTCATATTGAGCTTCTCGTTGACCAGGACCCCCAGGTCCTTCTCCACAGGGCTCCTCTCAATCACATCATCCCCAATCGTGTATTGAAATTGGGGATTGCCCCAACCCAGGTGTAAGACCTTGTACTCAGCCTTGTTGAACCTGACGAGGCTTTGCTAGGACCAAATGCAATTCCTTTCCTGAACTATTAAAAGTATTAACTTAAACAAACAACATGGTCTTATAAGGACTTGTAACTTTTTCCCTTGCTCTCATTGTAGAAAACAAACTCTTTAAGAGTTTAACCAAACTTATCATAGAATCATAGAACCAGGTTGGAAGAGACCCACCAGATCATCGAGTCCAACCATTCCTATCAAACACTAAACCATGCCCCTCAGGACCTCATCTACCCGTGCCTTAAACACCTCCAGGGAAGGTGAATCAACCACCTCCCTGGGCAGCCTATTCCAATGGCCAATGACCCTCAAGCTCCGCCAGGGGAGATTTAGGCTAGAGATTAGGAGGAAGTTTTTCACAGAAAGGGTCATTGGGCATTGGAATAGGCTGCCCAGGGAGGTGGTTGAGTCACCTTCCTTGGAGATGTTTAAGGCACGGGTGGATGGGGTCTTGAGGGACTTGGTTTAGTGTTAGATAGGAATGGTTGGACTAGAAGATCCGATGGGTCCCTTCCAGCCTGGTTGTTCTATGATTCTATTATTCTAATCTCTAGCCTAAATCTCCCCTGGCGGAGCTTGAGGCCATTTCCTCTTGTCCTGTCCCCTGTCACTTGGGAGAAGAGGCCAGCTCCCTCCTCTCTACAACCTCCTTTCAGGTACTTGTAGAGAGTAATGAGGTCTCCTCTCAGCCTCCTCTTCTCTAGGCTAAACAACCCCTTTGGAACTTCTTTGCTTTGGAACTTCTCGCTGAATGCAACTAAGAAATGCAACTAAGTGCAAATTATAAAAAAAAGATCGCTTCCCTTTGCATTTTCATATTCTTAAGTGGATTTTCTTTTCTTGAAGCCGTATGTTAAACCTCACACGCATTTGTACGAGCAACAGCCAAAGTAGCGCGTTTGTTGACCTCGGTGTAAGGTCACCACACCTTGGCTTGCAGAGACAACATAAACCCCCGCAGCCCTGTGCCCCATGCCCCGACGGGTTCGCCTGCGCTGGGGCTCCCGCACGGGCCACAAGCATTATTAAAACCTCATTAAAAAACAAACTCAAAGCAGAGGCCGAGCTGCCGTTCTGCACGGGGACCCCGGCAGGTCCTGTTCCAGGGGGATCGCCGCTACCGAGCCAGCCTGCGGGGGAGAGGGGGGCGGCTTCTCCCGGCGGTGAGCCGTCCCAGAGGCACTTACCGAGCCCCAGCACCGGGATGCTGCGGCCGCTGGCGAGCGGCACCGAGAGGCACTCGCCCACCCCGGCCCCCTCTGGAGTGGCCATGCCTGCGGGCTCCCCGCGCGGGGACTACAACTCCCGGCAGCCCTTGCGGCCGCCGCGCGCCGGCGGGGGGTGGGGCTGCTGGCGGTGGCGTGGGCCGCGGGGCGCAGGTTGGACGCTGGCCTGGGCATGGGGCGGTGGGAAGACGGAGAGGGGAGAGGGCATGGGGGCCGGCAGAAAAGAGAGAGAGAGAGGGAGGAGTGAGGGAGATATGAGGGCGTAGAGGGAGGTGTGATGGGGGAGAATGCATGGGGGAAGCCGTGAGGAGAGAGAGGAAGGAGGAAGAGGGGGGCAGAGAAGGGCGTGGGAGAGAGGAGAGGGCATGGAGGGAGGGAGGAGGGCGTGAGGGGTGAGAAGGCATGGAGGAGAAGGAAAAGTGAGGGTGAGAGGGAATGGGAGGGTGTGAGGAGAGAGAGGAGGGTGTGAGAAGGGAGATGGCATGGGGAGAGGCTCTGTGAAGAGAGGGAGGTGTGAGGGGAGGCTGAGAGGTATGGGGGAGGGCATGATGAGGGGGAGAGGGAGGTGTTGGGATGGGATGCTGGGAGGGAAGAGCGATGAGGGGAGAGATGGCATGAGGAGGGAGGCTGTGCGAGGAAGAAAGGGAGACACGGGGAGACAGAGGACTGGGGGGCTGTGTGGAGGAAGGGGGCTGTTTGGGGGCTTGAGGAGAGGTGCTGGATGAGAAGGGAGAGGAGACTGAGAGGAGAGAGGGAAGTGTGAGGGAGAAGAAAGGAAGATGTGAGGGGAGAGAGGAGGCATGAGAAGGGGAGGCTGTGTGAGGAGAGGGAGCTGTGAGGGGAGAGGGAGGACTGGGGGGGGCCTATGTGAGGAGAGGGGATGGTGGAGGGAGGGGGCTATCTTGGAGGTGAGAAAGGAGCGAGTGTGGGAGGGGACTGGGTGTATGTGTGAGGTGTGGAGGGCTGTGTGAGGAGAGAGGTTGTATGTTGGGTTTTATGTGAGGGAGAGGTTTGGGGAGGGGGGTGGTGAAGAAATGGGTGATGGGAGTGGGGAGATGCAGGGTGAGGGCTGTATGGCTATCCAACTGATCCCTGTTTGCCTCCCGTAACAGGTGGCAGCAGCAGTGAACCTAGTGGCTGTGGTGGCCTCCCCAAGCATGCTGTACCTGGTCGGGCTGGGCTTGGGGGATGCCAAGGACATCACAGTGAAGGGGCTGGAGGTGGTGAGGCAGTGCCACAGGGTGTACCTAGAGGCCTACACATCCATCCTCACAGTGGGCAAGGAAGCACTGGTAGGTCTGGCTGCTGCATTGACACAGAACCCTTATACCTGGCACCAGAAGGAGGAGGGCTGGTGGGCCAGTAATGACAGCAGGAAAAACTGGTGGTGTTCCCCAAAAAAGTACTTACCTGACCTTCACGTATAAATATTAAGTTCTAACAACATGACAATCCTGAAATGTTGGAGAAATTGGTCAGAAAAATGTCTGATTTGATTTTAAAAAAAAAGAAAATAAAAGACATGCAAGAATAATACGTGTTTTGGAGAATTAAACCTCTGTAGCAGCCTGAAGTGTTGTGATGCCTTCTTAGAGTAATAATTTGAATGTTTCAGGTTTCCATGTTTCCTTGTGGACCAGGCTATTTCATCGTTTTGGGACTTGCAAAACATAGCATTTCAGTCAGAGATGGGCTGTTGAACAACAGGGAGATAAGCTTTTTGTTAGTAAATACACTTTATAGAGGAAGTAGTAAAAATATACAAGATATAACTGATGGGTTCACCTATCATGGAGAAAGTTTAATCTTCAAAAAACACCAAAAAAGGGCTTGTATACCCCAGGAACAGGGTTCTCGCCTGTAAATAAGCTGTGTAGTACTATACAGAGATGCTCTCCAGGTCTTGGATGGTGTATAGCCGCAATGTATGCATATCTGTTTGTACATACAGCACCTGAGATGTTTAGCTTGTAGTCAGCGTTTTGTGGTTTCCAGGTACAAGGTAGACTGGAATCACTGGACATCACTGGTATGTCTGTATTTTGAATGAAGATATACTCCATATTTATCAATTTTTTTCAATACACTATAGCAATCTGAATTGAAATTGATTCATTCAAAACCAAAATGTTATTTCTTTGTTGTTGTTGTTGTACAGTTGGAAAATTGCAAAATAGTGATGATTACTTGGATATTTTTACTTTGCAAAATCTGCATTTGCTATTAATAAATTATGGATCCCTAGGTAACCAAAAATAAAACATTTACTAATAGAAAAATGCTGAATATTTTTGGTGTGGTTATTTTTGAGGGGGAGAGTGGTTTGTTTAAAATTTTTTTAAGTCTTTTGGAAACCTTGAAGTCTGAGAAATGAGGTAGTTGGGAAAAGTGATCAATAAACACAAAGTAAAGGATGCTATATTACCTGAAACTTCCTAGGAAGCAATATGGGAGTCCATCACCAAGTGTTGATCATACACCTGGTTTATATGCCAAATGGTTTACTTAGTAATCTGGAGGTCACGCTTTCCTAAGCAGCATGAAAAGTTATGGGAAAGCTTTCAGGAGAGAAAAATCAGGTTCTTTCCTGCAGGCCTTTTCTAGACATCCTCCTGTGCTGATGCTTTTAACATCAGATCTCTAAATTCAAATGTTGTGACTTGCTTTGTTTATCTCGTTGACCTGAAATGTATATTAAAAGCTCTTGAATGTTGACCATATAAACTGGCCCTCAGTTTGGTGAAAAAAGTTGTTTGGACCAACTGACATCCCAATGAGTCACATTTCAGTTTTTGTAAGGAGAGTGTTTGTTATATGTTCTCTGGTTAATGTCCTTTATTTACATTGTGGAGCAACCTCTAAGTATGCAAACAGATTCCATTAGACAAAAACAAATGAAAAGTGTGCTTTTGTGAGTGTACCTGATATGCTGTGTTGTGTGCATTCACTCAGAGTACTGGACTAAAGTTAGTCTGGTCCGTTGGTAAACACAGCAAAACATATGTGGCATTGCTGTTGAGTTCTCAGCACCGAGTGCTTTGCTTTGTAGATCAGCTCCTGTTGTGCTGTACGACTTGCCAATGTGTCTGGTATAAGATACCAAATAAAAACAATTGGGGTGAGAAAATTTGTTGTTGTTTTTTTTAGTATAGACCTCAACAGTACTCCATGGTGGCCATCAACCATTCTGAATCAACATATTTACTTATACATTCATTTGGTCCTCTTTCTATCAAATCTGTACAGGTTGCAGTATGTTTGATAAGGAAAATAACATCCTCCTTTTACAGAGGTAGAGAAACTTATAAAAAAGTGGTGAAGAAGTCATCTTTGTCAAAGGGAACTGAACCCAGTGACTGTTCTCTGATCTAGTACTCCAGCTATTAGATAGATTTTTTTTTTTATGCAAGCACTACTCTGCTCTGTACAAATCTGATGATTTTCTTGCCAATTCACTGCTATTTGTGGGCAAAGATGAAGCTGTCACTGAAGTCACAGGAGAATTCAGAGGAGTATCTTTCTGGACCACAACTGACTTAATAGTTTTATCAATTTGTTAATATTGGTAATACCGCACAAATTTGCTGAATACCCCTTAAAGCAAACCCACATTTTTTGGTCTGTGCCCTTAAAAAAACTCCTTTACGTAGTCATGTAAAAAGCATGTAAAATGCGTGGTGAAACATGACTTAGAGAGATGTATGTGTTTAGGACAGCCAGACAACATGTTTCTACAACTAACCGAAGTTTTATTACATACGTGGAGTTGATTCTGTAAATAAAAACATTTAAAACATACAAAGAGACACAATGATTACTGAACCACAGCAGAAAAGGAAAGGACATGATCAAATGTTTGTCTCAATACAGAGAACTGAAGATGAAGCATTAATATGAAATCATTCATTAGTTGTTGTTAGTTACAATGTATTACACTAAGGAAGAATCTAAAATAACTAGGTTGTGGTATAGCTGGTGTCATTTGTGTCTGATTTGATGTCATTATAACTAACTAAGAACTTAGGCTCATACTTGTGAAAGGGGATCCCTTACAGTAGGATGACCAGTTAAATTATTTATACCTAGAGTACAGTTAATTTAACTGACTACTGTACTTAATACTGTACTTCAATATGGAGGTGTGATGGAGTTTCTTTTGTAGCAGCTCCTTAGCTGACAAGAGAAGGCATAAAAAACCAAGTCAGTATCAGAATAATGTGCTTGACTGATTTTTGTCAACTCAGGAGCTGCTTTATGGGAAGCTCAGGTGTTCTCACAAGAAGGGGAGGCAGGGTCTTCTGAGACCTGGGTCAGTCTCCTGGGGAGAATAATCAAGTTGGTCTTCCCAGTGTCCATTGTCAGTCTTCCCGAGTGAGCAACCTGAGAGGTACAAAACCACTCCCAAGTGTCTCATTTCGGTGTTTCTTATTGATTTCAATTTCTAGGAAGAGTTTTATGGGAAAGAATTGATTTTGGCTGATCGAGAAACAGTGGAACAAGAAGCAGATAGCATTTTAAAAGAAGCTGATATTTGTGATGTCGCATTTCTTGTAGTTGGCGATCCTTTCGGGTAAGACCAAGAAACATTTTAATTATTGGTGTAGCTTGATATCTATTTTTTCAGTAAGAAGGAGGCATGCTCAGTAACTGTAATTCTTTATGAAGCTGATTTTAAGACCAGAGGCACTTTTTATGTCTGTGGTTTTTTTTTATTGCATTAAAAAATATACAAGCAATTGTCTACATTTTGTCTTGTTTTGGAGTTTCGTTGCTTAGATATCCCGTATGGGTAGGAATGTGCACTCTCCAAGATGTATAAATCTTTCCTTCAGTGTTCACTTATCATTTCATTCTCTGTGTTAGCTTTTATAAAGAATATTTTGTTGCAAGTTTTGTCTGCTAACTGAAAACTCTAGGTTATCACACAATTAAGAAATGGACTATGTTTTGATAGGGTATTCTTTTAGATGCCTTTTGGACATGTGCAGCTTTTATGCTCAGTTGTTTTAGAATGAATACTCATTGTTGGCTGTACAGTGCTTCTGCTTTGATATGTGCTAGTTTTTAAAATCAATTAGGTCATTATAAATGTCTTCTCTTTTTGATTTATTAAACCTTTTGTTTCCACTTTTTATTCCTGCTGAAAAGTATAGACTTTTTCTATCACCAGAAGGATCTCCTTCTGTCTTTTCAGTCAGGCATCATCAATCTGTAATGTCAAACCATACAGAAGAGCTTTTAGTCTCCAGCTGGTGATTCAAGATTTATACCTCAGTGTTAAGGGGCACAAGGAAAATCAAATCACTGATCACCCTATTTGTGAGTGGAAAAATAGGGAGAGTTTATGAAAAAGAGGAGCAATGCGCACATATGTCAAAACCGAATAATTTATGTAAATACAGATTGAAGGGAATTGGCAAGAGAATATTGTATTAAACTAGTACCTATGGGCAGATGATGCTGTATTTCGGAAATATTTACTATTTCAGTGCATGTTAACATGAAAATTAGGGTTCTTGTAGAGCCGCATTACCTGTACCCTTGTGTTCTGATCCAGTGACTGATAAAAGTACACAAGATAAAAAAAAAAACTACTTACATGTATCAAAATGACCTTGCTACTTTAAGTAGTATCTTGGTCTGCCTCAGTTATCATTAATTTCAGGGTCAAAATACTTCAATTCTGATTTACACCCTAAATCATTGTCGAAAACTACCCTTTTTCGAATGAGTTGCTCTAAATGTTCATTTTCTTAGTTCTTAATATTGCAGCTAGAACTGCTCCTATGCCCACATAGGGCACTAAGAATCAAGGGATTCATGAGGTTACTAGGAAAAAGTACTAAATATTTCTGTCCTAAGAGAAGCCATATGGGAGAATAAAAGCCATGTGACTTCAGCTCATTGTAGTTTCAAGTATATTTGCAGGTAAGAAGAGTACTTCGCAGCCTTAGGAGATCTCAAGTGTTGGTGCTTGATGGTTAAAGGGATAAAACAAGCAGTGCCTGTCTCGTTCTCACTGTTGTTCACTGCAAGTTTTTGGCTGCATATATGGTAACAGCCATGCATGTACTGGCAGGAACTTGACAATGTTAGTAGCGCACTGGAAAAGCCAACTTCGCCTGGCATGGTGCTACCATTCCTATTACAACTACCCATAAAACTTAAAGTCTGTGTCTCTAACAGAAAATACTAGCGTTGCACTGGGTGTGAGGGCTGACTCCGTGAAACCTTTGCTGAGCTGAGTGTGCTCATGAGGACATTTGTGCTTTTAGCTGCACTCATTGTGGACAGATCTGTTGGGAAAAAATACTGACTGGAGCAAATTTCAGTGAACAAGGCCAGCTGACCCCTTGGTCAGTATTAGCATAACCACAGAATCCTCTAGTGCTCCATGTCCTGTCTATATGAAGAGAGTAGTACTAGGCATTAAACTAATGCGCTCTTCTTTTACATCAGGCATTTTAAAGTCACCTCTGCTTGTGGAAGTCAGGAGCATAGTTTGTTTAGTGACCAAAGTGTCATTTTAGATCACTTCACTGCGTTCTTCTAGGTCTTTGAGCCTGTTTATATCCAGGTGCTTGATTTCCCAAATTCACCCCTATTTTTTCCCTCCAGTGGAACTGATCTCTTTCAAACGATTGTTTGGAAAGCTGGCCTGTTATGGCCTTGCCAGCTGCTGCCACATTTGTGTTCCAGTGTGAAGCACTCGATCTGCTGGTTGGTGCAAGTCAGACATGCAGTGTCAAAATTATCAGATTAAAAATCTGGGAAGTTCTGTTAGGGTGACTGAAACAGGGCAGGGGAAATGCAGTCTTCCTATTTAATTATTCCAATTGGCACGTGCTGTTTCTTTCTCTGCTTCCTTCTTTGGAATGGCCACACAGAAATGTGTGAGGCCACTCCTTGAATACTGTGTCCAGTTCTGGGCCCCTCACCACAAGAAGGATGTTGAGGCTCTGGAGCGAGTCCAGAGTAGAGCAACAAAGCTGGTGAAGGGGCTGGAGAACAGGCCCTATGAGGAGCATCTGAGAGAGCTGGAGTTGTTTAGCCTAGAGAAGAGGAGGCTGAGAGGAGACCTCATTACTCTCTACAAGTACCTGAAAGGAGGTTGTAGAGAGGAGGGAGCTGGCCTCTTCTCCCAAGTGACAGGGGACAGGACAAGAGGGAATGGTCTCAAGCTCTGCCAGGGGAGATTTAGGCTAGAGATTAGGAGGAGGTTTTTCACGGAAAGGGTCATTGGGCATTGGAATAGGCTGCCCAGGGAGGTGGTTGAGTCACCTTCCCTGGAGGTGTTTAAGGCATGGGTGGATGAGGTCCTGAGGGACATGGTTTAGTGTTTGATAGGAATGGTTGGACTCGATGATCCCATGGGTCTCTTCCAACCTGGTTGTTCTATGATTCTATGATTCTATGACTAAAATCCCAATTGCATTAACCACAAGTCTAGTAGTTCTTGCCCCAGTCACAGCAAGCTGTTTATTGAGCATTAGACCTGGAGCCAAATTCAGCTCAGTTCAAAGCTTAACTAAAATTTTCTTAATTATTCCAGAATAAACTTGGTCACTCAAATTTAGGCACTGTTAATTTGGCTTAGGTATTATAAAAGTTGATTTAGTTAAGGGTGTTTTTTTAAGTACTGCATGCAGTTTACCTCAATCTGTTCAAGTTCTTGTTTGAGTGGGTTGCTTTCCTAGCATGCAGTGATGCAGGCAGAAGGGCTGGCAGTGCAAAAAGTAAGGAAACACTGGAGTTTTGTTGAAGTCTACGGCAAATGGAGTTGACCTTTACAGTTCAAGAGTTGTCCAACAGGCACGTGCAGAAGATGAAACTTTCCTAGTAGCTGCCAAAGCTACTTTTAAAAGTAACAATTGTGTTGGTCAGTGTTAATGATATCAGAAAGCTGCAATAGGAAGGATACTTGTATTTTCAGCTAGGAAGATGACTTGTGGAAGCCTTATTGGGGTTTTTACTTTCCCATAATTATTAATGTATTGCTCTTTTGGCACCTCTTTATTGCCCTAGTTGTAAAGAGTTTAATTTTGCTGTCAAAACAAACTGTAATGCTAGTAACACTTGCTCACTTTATTTTTCTACCTTTAATTCCTTTCTCTTCTTAATACAGAGCCACGACGCACAGTGATTTAGTACTACGTGCAGTTAAATTGGGGATTCCATACAAGGTCATTCATAATGCTTCAATAATGAATGCAGTGGGCTGCTGTGGTTTACAGGTAATGTATTTTTCTACCCATGCTACTGCACAACTGCTGAAATTAGATCTGGGGAGCTCTTCTACTACTCTAGCAGTGCATGTTGCAATCTGAAGTTTGAAGATCTGTAGCAACTGTAACAGTACTGTTGTCAGAATTTGTTAACACTTGCTTTTCAGCACTTCATATCAGTAAAAGTCCCTCTGGAAGAGCACATGTGTGAAAGAACAGTAACACTCTGGTTTTTCTCTGCTCTCTGACTTCCCCCTGCCCCAGGAGACGTTGATATTTAAGTTATTTTACAGATGAAGCTTTACTCCTGTTACTGGTGGTCACCTGATAGATTTATTTTTAAATTAGATTGTTATCCTCTTTCTCAATATCCTGTTCTTGTCATAAAAACAATACATGCACAAGCCTGTCTATACGCCCACCTCGGATCATAACAGATTCCATTCCATAACAGATGTGTGATGCATTCTTTCTCTTTGAGGTTCACCTGTCTTCCCTTTCTGCCCATCTACTGAGAGAAGAGGGATTTGCCTGGCCAAGTGCTGAAAGAACAAATGCTTTTTGTATAGCTGAAGTAGAAAAGGTCTAGTGTTCCCCAAGAAAAAAAATACTTCACTACTTCCTTTTACACATATGTAGGTCCATTTTTTACTGCATATGTCAGTATATGTATCATAACTAATCACATATAAGTTAGTTGAAGCTTCCCTCTTTTGTTCTCATTCAGAAACCTGCCCTCTCAAGGTTCAGAATGGTTCCTTGTGTATGGAAACTCCTAAACCAAGCTCCCACTTTAGCAAAACTGAAAGCAAGTGTAGGCATGCAGGTGTACTGTGGACAGAAATGGCAAGTTTGAACAATAAGTTATCATCACTAAAGGAAGAAGCATTCCTTCCTAGTTTAATAAAACAGAACACCATTTTTAAAATATCAACAAGCAACTGACACCTTCAAATTTAATGGAATCATAGAAACATTAAGATTGAAAAAGACATCTAAGATCATCAAGTCCAACCATCAGTTCAACCACCATGCCTACTAAACCACATCCTGAAGTGCCACATCTACACATTTTTTGAACACCTCAAGGGTGACTACCACTTCCCTGGGTATCCTGTTCTGGTGCTTCACCACTCTTTCAGTAAAGAAATATTTCCTAATATCCAATCTAAACCTCCCCTAACGCAGCTTGAGGCCATTGTTTCTCCTCCTCTATCACTTGTTACTTGGGAGAAGAGACCAACCTGCCTGACTACAACCTCCCTTAAGGTAGTTTTAGAGAGCAAAAAGATCTCCCCTCAGACTCTTTTCTCCAGACTAAACAGCCCCAGTTCACTCAACTGTTCCACATAAGACTGTGCTCTAGACCCTTCACCAGCTTTGTTGCCCTTCTCTGGACACACTCTAGCCCCTCACTGTCCTTCTTGTAGCAAGTGGCCCAAAACTGCGTACAGGATTCAAGGTGCAGTGTCACCAGCACTGAATACAGGGGCACGATCCTGGTCCTGATGTCCACAGCATTTCTGATACAAGCCAGGATGCTCTTGGCCTTCATGGCCACCTGAGCAGATTGCTGGCTCATGTTCAGCAACCATCAGCTAGCACCTCCAGATCCTTTTCTGCCAGGCAGCTTTCCAGCCACGCTTACCCAAGCCTGTAGCATTGCATGAGGTTATTGTGTCCTAGGTGCAGGACCCAGCACTTGGCCTTGTTGTATCTATCTCATACAATTGGCCTCAGCCCATCAGTCCAGCCTGCCCAGGTTCCTCTGCAGAGCCTTCCTGGAAGAGCAGGTTGACACTCCCACTTAATTTGGTGTCATCTGCAAATTTACTGAGGGAGCACTCAATCCCCTCACTGAGATCATTGGTGAAGATATTAAACAAGACTGGGCCCAACACTGAGCTGTGGGAACATCCCTTGTGACCGGCTGCCATCTGGATTTAACTCCACTCACCACAACTCTCTGGGCTCAGCCATCCAGCCAGTTTTTTTACCCAGTGAAGAGTACACTCATCCAAGCCAATAGCCACCAGGAGAATGCTGTGGGAGATGGTGTCAACTGCTTTACTGAAGTCCAGGTAGATAACATCCACTAGGTGGGTCACCTGCTCAGAGTTGGGGATCAGGTTGGTCAAGCAGGATCTGCCTTTCGTGAACCCATGCTAGCTGGGCCTGATCCTCTGGTTGTCCTGCACATGCCTGGTGAGCAGACTTAAGATGAACCACTTCATAATCTTTCCCAGTACCAAGGTCAGGCTGACAGGCCTGTAGTTCCCTGGATCTTCCTTCCATCTCCTCTTTTAGATGGGCATCACATTGGCAAGCCTTCAGTCACCTGTGACCTCCCCTATTAACCAGGACTGCTGATGGCTGATGGAGAGTGCCTTGGCAAGATCCTTCACTAGCTTACTCAATACTTGGGTGGATCCCATCCAGCCCCATAGACATGCGAGTGTCCAGGTGGTGTAGCAGGTAGTTAACTGCTTCCTCCTGGATTATTGGGGGGGGGGGGGTAATCCTGCTCTCTGTGGGTATAGAGAACAGAATTGTATTTACACTGACAAACTCCAATTGCCCTATTTCAGTGCTGCCCAGCCGCAGAAAATCTGTTGCAGTGAATTGGGTGTTACCTCTGGCTTTGATCACATCTTGATGGTTTAGAAATGTGAGATCCCTGTCTGATCTGACAGCTCAGCAACACTGACACATGTTCTGAAGTGTGAATGCTAATGCTAAAGGGAATGTAGCATGGTACTCACCTTCTTAATAATTCTATCTGTGAAGTATCACTTTCATAGTGATACCTGCCTATTGCTTTAAGACTTGGGCAAAATTATCTTTTAGGAAGGAAATAGGCTCCTTGGTGTCTAAAATCTACATGTACAGCAGACGGATGGCAGCTGTTGCATGACTGCGCTTACTGGGGCGGGTAACTTGAGAGTTGAGGCTGGGGCTCACCCTTTTCCTTTGGCTTTTTGATGATGCAAAAGTTTGCTTCTGCTACCAGGCTGTTGACAAGTAGTTCATACTACCCACTATCTTTTTATTGTTCTTTTGCATTCACATGGCTTATATTCCCAAAAGAAAAGGTGACAAAGTTTTCTGAAAGTTTGCCTCCCACACAACTCCAGATGGGTGTAGGAAGGAGGAATACAGCTCTTAGGTTAATTAAAAAAAAAAAAAAAGCAAAAAAGTAACTAGGAATATATTGCAGATAGCCCATAAGGTTTTTAGTATGGGCAGAGTTTTGGAGATTAGTTTACTCTTTCCTTGCCCGATACTGATAGGAACAACCCATGAAGGAAATGTGATGTTATTCACTCTGGCCTTAGTCCCCTTTTCAATTCTGTCCTGGGAGGGGCTGCCTTGTCATAAGTCAACATTCCTCCTGTTGTATAAAGCATTTTAGGAAATAGTGATTGTATTGTGTTACCAGACAGACTATAACCAGTTTAACTCTTTCTTGCTCCTTACAGGCATAAACATCAAGTGAGGGATATCCCACAGCGAGGCAGCCTGTGATTTAATTAGAGTTGTCGTGGAAGTTTATAATTTCTTTCAACAGCCTTCACATTCATGGCTGTCTCCTGCTATCAGTCTAGCTTTTCAAATGGCAAAGTTGCTGTCAAGTATAGCAGGGATTCCTCTTTTGCTTCACTACAGAAAAGGCTTGGCTCTTTTTTTTTTTTCTTTTTAATCTGATTGTGATACAAAACCCCTTTCTTTCTTACTAGAGAAAAACAGGAAACACCTTTATATGCTGTTCTGAAAGCCATGTGCGTAGTGAGCTGTAACTGCTGATTAGGCCCTCAATGACGTGCAGCTACAGCCCAGTCTGTTCACAAACGAACATGTCTCTTGTCATCAGAGTAACATTTCTGCACAGCCAACATCACTCTGGTAGTTGTGCATTTTTCCTGTGCAGTAATGAATTACTGAAGCCAGTAGAGCATTGGTAATGGCTTGTCACCTTCGATTCATAGAGATTTCCTGTCAAATTGTAGAGAAGGATGAATATATATTTTCTATTTTATCTATTTACTGGCTTGTGCATTTATCAGAATCAGTGTAGCTGTTTAGAAGGCTGCACAGGGAAAGGTTGTATTTGTGGAAAGAACAGTGTTTTTTTAGTTTTGAAGATCACACTTTTTGAACTTCTAGGAAGCTCTCACAAATTAATACAATCTGCTATAGTTGTCAAAGGCAGGGGATAGTGTAACTTAGCAAAGTATAAATTGACTGGATATACTGCTCTATGGCTTGCTGTGGATCCTCTTACGCTGTTCTTGCTGTGCTTCACTGTGCCAGACCTTTTTTTAACAAAGGCTGAAGAGCATCTTTTCCCTCAAAACCAAATGACTACGGCTTGTGGGGAGAGCTGAGGAAAAATACTTGTGTGACTGCCTCTTGGCATATTCCATGCAAGTTCATCTCTCTTGTCTGGAATCTGATGTCTAAGTACATTGATCTCCAACTCCTCTTGTAGTGTGGAGAACTACCACCCAGTGAGAAAAGACATGCAGCTTGGTATCCATGCACACTGCTGGGGGAGTCGGGGAGGGGACACCCAAGTCCCCAGCGAAAGGCCAAAATTCTCAGTACTTTTATAGGTAGTAACTAGTGAGGCAGTTCAGCTTTCCTGACAAACAGCTGCACCGTAGTTCCATAGCTTAGTATTTTTAGGTAACAGACTTACCACTGTTCTACCACTGCTCAGCTACCCCATGAGCAAGACATTGCATTGTCTCCACCGAGTCGAATTCAGCATTGCAAGCTGAGAGCAAAGGGAGAGCCTCGCCTGACTTCCAGGGCTTTATCTGTACTTGCACTCAGGTTTTTTTCAGAACAGGTCTGATTGCTAAGGCTTTTAGCCCTAGAATGAAGAGGCAGAAAACTCAGGATCTTTAACTTAGACCTTCTTCCTTCCTTCTTAATTTGCATGACATCAGCGTAAGTTTGGGAAGGTTACTGGCCACAGTGGTACTCTCAGGACAGAATTCTGTCCAACCAGATTCTGATAATGTATCTTTGAATCATCAATAGGGATAGTCAGACACATGAGGAAGACTCTACACCATGCTGACCTATGTGTGTGACGGAATGGTGCAACTTGAAATGGCCTGAGATAATGGCATTACTGAAAAATATCAAGATTGAGAACTGAAATGCAAGGCTAAATGCAAACCATTGCATGAGACAGAAGACTAAAACCAGACACTCATTTCTGGGAGAGTGGTTTTGCTAGATTTGAAAGCATTTATATTTTGGTAGATTAGCTTGGAAAAAAACATGTCAAGTCGAAGACCTGCCTTTCTTTTGAGACATACCCACTTTCCACCTGAATAACTTCAGAACAAACATCTGCATGTCCCCTTCTTTGTTTCAGTGACTCATATCAGGTTTTTTTCTTGCAGTGCAGTTAATTCTTGAAAATAATAAAATAGTTTTGTCTTTTCACTACTAGCTGATCACTTAAATGCTGAAGAAGTGCTTACTGTTTTAGTTTTGAGTCTTTACTGGACAGGTGCATACATTTTCAGTGTCAAGTAGAAAAGTATTACCCGTAGAAAAGAAAGCTGAAGGATGCTATCATTACTTGCTGTACTCAAAGTCAAATAGAAAACTGCGGGAGTGTAACCTCTCAGTTCCACCCTCTCTCTGTGCTTCAGTCTTCAAAAATACTCTTTGCTCTAATAGGAGGGGCTCTGTGCAAGATATTTTTTATTCACTGACAGTTAAACTGTTTCCATCACTAGTTGGTTTTCTCACTTACTACCAGCTTCTGATTCTTTCAGAAGTTGGCATTTGTTCCTCAAACCAATTAAGGGTTAAAACAGTGGTAGTCACACTACCTTATTACTCCCCATTGCTGCTCAGCTCATTGCTTTTTTGTCACTATCAAACATGACTAAGAAACATCCATTTAAACCAAACAGATTTTTTAGATATTTTTGATTCAGATTAGAAACCCAAGTGACATGGGTAGGAAGGAATCATTGTTTGATATTGCTGAGAAGAGTCCTAGGAGGTTATTAAAGGCAAGCTGATATTATCTTGGAGGGAAATATCTTGTCCTGTTCAAGTTTGTTTGGAATTTCTGAGTCTTTTGATATCTGAATTTTATTCTGCTTGCGGAGTGGCTATTTCCTAAGTGCTGATACAGGAAGCAGCCAGAAGAAAAATGTGTTCTTCCTTTCAGCTGCTTTTATATGATTTGTCTCAACTGCTTCCTGAAGACTGCAGTCATGTGGAGTGGGCTTCCCTCTGCCAAGCATCCTTTTCTTCACTGTTCCTTTCTCTCTGGCATGTACTAAGGGCACTGGAGGTTTTGGGGACAGCTTGGCCAATTTATTGCCTGGTGGTACAAAAATGAGTCAAAGACCCATGTGTGAATGGTAGAAACTTTCAATTTCATGTGAAGGTCCTCATGAGAGGCATTCGGGCTTGCTAAAGGTCTGTAGTACTAAATATGATAGTGCAAAGGGCTAGAGCTAGGCTTGCGGTTATTTCATATGATCAATTACAAGCAAAAATGGAGCTTGACTGATTCTTGTTATGTCTTTGTAGGTAGTTGTCCAACGTCCTGTCCTCTGGTAACAATATATAATATAAAGAACAGCAAGAGCCCTTTAATCTGATGTATATGGTCTGGAGGGTTGCAAACTGCTTATGGAGGATAAGGGGGAAAAGCTGACATATTAGGTTTGTGCATTTGAAGATGAACGTTGCATAGCATCATGTCAAAACTCTTAATGGCATGGACAAGTGAAACATATCTTAGCTTTTCCATGTATGATGTTCATTGGGATTTATCAAGAAGCAATCTTGAACAATGCATGGTGTTCTACAGTTTCCAAATCCTGTTGAGAATCAGCTTTAGGAGAAAAAGCCTCCTGGTGTCCACCAATGAGATTTGATCAGGCTGTGCAGTATCCTCACATGCAGAACACACCTGTTCTGTGAGAACTATCTGCAGCGTCACTTGTGACAATCGCAACACAAAACATAATTGAGTAATGTTTCAGTCCTACAGGGTTTAAAGGCATTTATGTATGTGAACAGGTGCAGGTCTGAAAAATGTAATAACAAGATTCCTTTTTACCTTCTTCCTCTGACATGTATCCAGTTCCAAACATCTCTTGCATTTTGGAAGAGGAGGTGGACTCATAAGTGAAGAATTGCTTTGTCACCATTGCAGCTGATAAAGCAATAATTCTGGGAAAGATGTGTAAAAATAAATGTCTGCATTTTGAAATGTTTACTTCTTGGTTTCTCTGCAGCTGTTGCCCTACTGACCTTTAATAACCATCTTGCATCTTCTCTCCCGCTTGCTTTAGTACTTTTTAGAGGGGAGGGGGATCTTCCTTTTTTTAATTTCCCTATTTAATCTCAACTTGTTCCTTCTTTTTGTGTGCTGTATTTTTGTGGTGATGAGCCACACCAATATTTTAAGTGAGGACTGTTGATCTGGACAGCTTCAGGTGTGTGATGTTTTTCACACTGGCCACTAACAAGTTTGTTCAGTAGTTTCATTGAAATTTCACTTGCGTGCAGGCTTTGCAAGCTGAGATCAGAATACAGGACTTTTTCTCTTACAGTTTATTCTGGCCTCAATCAATTCTGCTTATATAAACAACAAGTAAAATAAGAAAAATCATTAATAGAAGAATTAAAAACCCTAACTGAAAACAGGCATCTCGGTACCAAAAGTTGTCATTCTTTCATATTGCTTGTGTAAATAAAGTAGGAAGTTATAGCTTGTTCTGAGGTGATGAATGTGTGAATTGAAGAATGGCTTTGTGCAGTAGTTTGTGTGAGGCAGAAAACTATAGCAGGCAGAGCATTGCCCCGGAGTAGAGAGTTCTGGCTTCCTTTCCTGACTTCAGCCACTGCATTGCAAAATGTAAGCGCACAAAGCTTTGCTTAAGCCAGTTTCTACTTGGGTGGAGGGGAGGGGTGTTTCCAAAGACAGAGGTCTTTCAAAATGACCTTTTGAAACTTTTCTCTGAAGTTTTTGAGCATTAGGGAGAAGGTAAGAAGGTTGATTTCCAAGCTGAGAGTCTGAACTGCCTGTCCAACCGTTTCATTGAGCCTCTTTGAAATTCTGGCACTTTTGTGCCTGAGCAGAATGCAGGCACTCAAACAAATCTGATGATTAGTGCAAGTGTGATGTGAGATATTTTAGCCTGTAAGGAACAGATCTTGCCTGCACCCAAACCACAACTGTTTTAATGTAAAGTGCAGCACACAGAAGACCACTGTGAAATCTCATTTGCTGTTGCTTCTCTTTAAAGCTGTGCCAGCAACTACGCAGCATGAGCATTTCACTGACAATATACAGAGGTCTTCATTGTCTTATTAAACAACTTCTGAGCAATCTCAACACATGTCATTGATCCTTAGCTGTGTTGTCATACACCTTGCTTATCAAATACGTTACAGTTTTATTCCAACAACAAGCATGATTTCTGGAATTTTGGAGCCCTTTTCATTCTTTTATGATTGATAGGAAGGATCTTTTTCTAATGCCAGTGGGCTCTGGCTGTAGTAGATCTGCTGTCCTCTATAACTGCTGTGTCCTTAGGACAGTAGTGGAATATTTGATATTTCCTGCTGTTTCTGCAGCATAGCTTTTCTTGAAAGTTGTACTTCATGCTGGATTTCAAGAGGTAGAAATGAGAACACAGCACAGGAAACTGTATTCAAAACAAATTGAATCTGCATTAGGTACAGGGAGAGAGTAAAAAATGTACTCATGTAATTCTGATCCCATTATGTGTTGCTCTTTAATGCAGGCTTGGTATCATGGAAGGACTGTGCCTGTGTTTGCATAAATGTCACATGCTGCAAAGATCAGACACTGGATGAGAAAGAAATGTTTTGTTTGTGTCTGTAGAAGTGCTTGCAAGGTAATTGGTTACAAGTAGTCAAAGACAATAGGGATATCCACTTATTGCTTCAGTTTCACAGCATTCATAGATTGTTGGTGCACTAGTAGGTTTCCAAAGTATTGTTTTCCCCTCTTAATTAAAAATATGTATACATTAATGCTAGGAAATCTCTTCTTTAGAAGTTCAGTTAGTAGTGGGGTATAAGTTGCAAAGGTATTTCTGAGAGATTAATAAAATATGCCCCCACCGCATCTTGTTGGTGCAGAAGCCACTCCTGTGCTTCCAGGTGCTGTGGAAAGAAGTGTGGTTTTTGGAGACTATAAATACAGTTTTCTATGATAGCAATATATTGTGAACATATTATGGAGTTATTTCTAGGCCATTTCTGACAAAAATGTTTTATTCTTTTTTGATATTCAGACTTCAGTTTCAATGCAGAACCTGGTAAACAAAGGATAGATTCAGTGAATCGGACTGGCAGTGCCTGCACAAGCAGGATAACTTGCTTAGCTTCTTGTTGGCAAAGATGATGGAGAATCTTTGTAATGATCAATGGAAAAGAGAAAAACAACAAAGCAGAACAAGTGCTGTAGGGTATAAAGTTGAATGCCCAACTTGTTTTGAATATTTGGCAGTGTGGTTTAAAAGACCTGATTGCCAACATAATACCTATCAGACAGTAACATTTTGCCTATTTCTGCACATCCTTTTCTTTGCCAAAATGCAGAGGTGGAAGTTTCTTTCCCTCGGGTTATCCAAATGCCAGAGGGATAGGATCTGAGGTTAATAGAGGCCTCTTTCTGTAGTGACATAGTGACGGGGGCTGCTGCTCTTTGGGAAGTGACTGCAGTGGCTTTCAGGTGACAGCCGCTAAGCTGGTTAGATATTGGACATTTCAGCAGCTGTCAATGGCTGCAGGAATACTACCGAATTTATTACAGGTTAACTTGCACTCAGGTGCTCTAACAGTGAGGAGGAGAGAGAGAATTTCCTTGTTCCAATGGCTTTTCTTCAGATTTGGTACAAAATGGAGAGAATTCTAGCTAGCCACATGAAAAACAGGCAAAATTTAACTTTTTTTTTTCTTTTTTCTAGAACACAGCCTTGAAATAGTTAACAGGTTACATCAGGAGCAATTAATTTGGTTCAACCTGTATTTAGTTTACTGGAAGAACCTTTCAGTTGTGAAATGTTCTCTGTGTGTTCTTGTGCTTGTGCTAGAACGAAATATTTAAAAGAGGAAATATTTTCAGTAATATTCCAGGAATCTTTGAATAAACACTGTTCCTATCAGCAAGAATGGTTAAAATTTGAGCTTTTTGGTCCCTGGAAACAAACATGTTTCTGCTTTGATTCAATTCTGCTATCAGGGGGAGGTAAAACCACAACCTCATGCCACAATAGAATAAGTCCGTGTAGGGGAATCCCCAGGTGGCAAAGAGCTGCCATAGCTGCTTCTGCACAGATTCCTCTTTTCAGCTAACAGCACACACAGTGCCTCCTGTAGTGGGCTTGGACAAGCAGGTTCACAGAGAAAGTGGCGAGGTTTGTCCATAGAGCCATTGTTTCTCTGGCGCCCTTGAGCAGACAGAATATTGGCAAGCTGTAAAATCCATCTGGAGTGGCCTCATTCCAGAGCTGAACTGACCAAAATTGCTGCATGTTTTTTCTCTCTTTTTCAAGTTGATTACTAAAACTTCCAAGCCAAACGTTGCCTTATATTTCACAGAACCTTTGCTTTTACATCTTTGGAAATGATTGGCAAAACGATTGCTTCACATGTCTTCACCGAGAGTAGGAACTTAGAGTAAAAAATAGTGTTAAAACTGAGAATAAAACCAATGAGCATGTTTGGCATAGAATCTGCTAGCAATATTCCTCTTATCATATGTGCATTAAAAAAATGTTGAACCTCTCTGCTTGCACTTTCTGTCCCTGTCTTCAGATCTTCTTGTCCACTGTCTCTGTAGACTAACTGCTTTTGCGTGACACTGCTTTCGTCCGCAGGAAAGTGCTGTTTTAATACAAGTACTACTGTATCAGTAGAGTCAAAACATTGTGAGTACTATGGCATTATTATAAGTTGCCTAGCCTTAAGCAAAATAATAATAATAATCTATAATTTTAGTGCTAACCTTATAATGGTTTTGCCTTTAAAAGGACTTCAGGATTAAGTAACAAATTGCAGAAAGTAGATTGGAAATTAGTTAATATACGCTGGAAATGTGAATGCAGAGATGGTTAAAACCTTACAGGTAGTTCATTAGTTGTTCTGTAACATGCTTTACTGTTTGGAGAGTAAAAGAACAGCAGCACATCTCTATTATGTAGAAGAAAAAACAGTTCACTAATTACAGATTTTGTTTAAAGGCAAGGAGGGAATGAAAAGGAAAGCACTGAAACCGGTCAAGAGAGAAGCACAGGGCAGCTTTTTTAAAAGCAGGCATTATTTTTAGTGCAATGTTTTGTTATGTATATGTGAAAGAGCAAACCTCCGCATCTTACAGGCAAATACTCTCCCTGTGGGATGGAACTTTTAAACTAGGCTCAGTGGTACCAATTATTCACCGTTTTCACAGTATTTTATTGCATACTCTTTTTTTTTTTTTTCTTATTGTGTCTCTGTGTTACTGCATTTGCTTTGTTTTACAGTTGTACAATTTTGGAGAGACAGTTTCTATAGTTTTCTGGACAGATACATGGAAGCCAGAAAGCTTTTTTGACAAGATCAAGAAGAACAGGCAGAATGGAATGCACACTCTGTGCTTACTTGGTAAGCAGCACCTATCCCAGTTCCTTAGCTACCATCTTCCACAGCATCCAGAGACAAGAGTAATAGGCATGGGGTGAAGTCTATGATTAAACATGTGTACTTAGCTAGCACATATCTTTGAAAATATACCAAAAATTGGAACGTTAGTGTATGTGTACTTCAGAGTCAGTTCAGCCACTGTTCTTGCTGCAGCAGCCTGGAATTTCTTGATTCCTTTTCAGAAAAAACCACAAGACGTGCCTTTGTAGGAGTCAAATAAGGAGCAGAGGCCCATATTTGCTCTGAAGCTAACTGAGACTTCAAGCTAGATCTAGCTCAGGATCCCAATCAGACTACAGTGAATAGTAGCAATCTTTTATTGACTTGGAGCCCAACACGTTTGACTTTCAGGGGAGCTAAATCATACATTTAATCACACTAATGTTTTGTGAGGTGATAGTCTTTTTCCTAAATTATCCTCTCTGAGGAGGTTTTGGCAAAAGGTGATTGTCCTGTGAGAAGCTTCAGTGCTGCAATAAATCCCGACCATGGAGCTGAAAGAGAATGCTGTTCCTGCTGTCCCCAGGCCCTCACACAGTGCTGTCTGATCTTTATCCTACCTAACAACCCTCGATGGAAAGCCACTCTCCAAGTAACTCTATTAGTCTGAGTAACTGGAAGAATCCTGAGCATCAAGCAATTTAAATGTATAAGCATCTCTGTCCAGCAGACTTTGCAATGCCTTGCAAGTTGTTTGTTTTCAAAATTGGGTGAAACGTCAGAATTCTCGTAATTTGTTTTACAGGAAAGTTGACTTCACAAATGCTTTAAACAAGGATTATTACAAATATAATATGTTAAAGTATTCTTCAGATATGTAGTATAATCACTTCTGTAATCTCCCTGGTAATTTTTTTTTATATTCAGTATTAAGACAGTAGAAGTTTGAAAAATTTTGAAAAAGTTGTATTATAAATCTCATGCTTCAGTGACAGTTATGGTTCCTGCACCAAGTTGTAGCTGAAAACTACCCAGTTCCAAATGAATTGGTCCCTTAATACCGCTTGGTCACTCTGGTCTATGTAATGATTGTTTATCCAGCCAGACCAGATTATCAGGTAAGCAAATGTGACATGAAGACATTAGTGCTGCTCAGCTTCTGAATTCAAAGTGACTTCATGGACATGCGAGCAATCTGATCAAACTATGCTCTAATCATCATGCAGCTTTGCACTTAAAACCCCTTTCATCAGAGTCACTGTGGCCTAGGAGTTGATCGTGGAACTGAAGCAATAAGTTTTTAAAAACTCAAGATTAGAAATGTATCCAGCTTTCACTAGGATAATATTTGAATACAGACAACGTTCAATTGCCTTTTGGAGAGGCTGTGATCAGTGAGTTTTGTAAAACTGCACATGTGCAGAATCTCACCTGTACTCTTCTCTGTTTTATTTTTGCCCAAATCTTTTTTCTTTTCCCCATAACAGAAGGTTGTTCTAAATCTTGATTGGAACAGGAAGGAAGTGCTAACGAAAGTCAGGTTCCTGCATTGCAGTGATGCAATCATTGTCGGTCAGCCATACCGTGTTACCTTTTGTGACCACAATGTACTTATCTGCAAGAGTAGCCCCAGTACCCTGGTGTGCTGAAACATGCTGGCGTTCAGCTATCCTATAGCAAATATGCCTGCTGTTTGTACATTTAGCAGGTTTTTTGCTCCTCTGTGTTGCTCTGAAAGCTGTGAAACTTGCCTTAGCTTTGGGTGAAATCACATGTATAGAATCACAATACTTAATGATTAACATATGATTTAGTAGAATGTAATCCATATTCCTTTTTTCTCTACTACCTACAGAATCTGCTAATTAAATTTAGCTTTACCTACAGAAAAAACTAAGTGAGAAGCTTATAGGAAACCTTTGTTCTAATACCTGTTTTGTTCCACAGATATTAAAGTGAAGGAGCAGTCTCTGGAGAACCTGATGAAGTGAGTCACTGTTTTGAAAATAGATAGAAGCAGAGTGTATTTACAAAGGGGTTTTTGTACAAGAAACAAAGCTGCTTTGCCCATAGCCCAGTACTGAACTTACCTGCCTCCTTCCTTGGTGCTCCTCAGTGGCCGCAGTCTTTTGTTTCTTACGAGGAATGGAACTTTTTTATTCGTTGCAATAGGACCAGGCTTATTTACTGTAACCAGGTGAAGTTGCAACAGAGAATAATCTTTTAACTGTTTCTGTGAGAAGCCTTGTCAGGATGAGATAAGTTTTCTACCTGTTAAATGAAGCATTACTTTACTACTATTCTGTCCCATCCAGATGCAGATTAATAGCTGAAATGGTGTTCTGAATTCATTCTTCCTTAGACCAGCTATAAACAGTGTGAAGTACCAAACACACACCACCCTTTCTAAACAGCTAAGAAAGCGATTTGTAGAAAATGCTTCTGAGTTCATTTAACTCTGTTGAAAAAAGCTCTTGCGACATCTTAATCATCTCTGCTATTTGCATGCTTTGATAGTGGTGAATATAAATGGTTACTTTCTCCACACACTGTAACTCTGGTCTAAATTAACATGGTGAAGTCTTACAGTATCATTGAGGTTTGTTTATTCTGGAGTTTCAAAATAAAATTTGTTTGACCGAATCCACAGTTGGCAAAGAAAGCATTTCATTTAAGAATATTTTTCCAGTCTGTAATCATCTGTCTACAGAGCACTTGACAGAAAAACAGTAGTTTGCCCTGCAATTTAAGTCTAATGCATCTTTCAGGAGTAGCTGCAAACCCTACATATTGCTTCCAGCAGCTGAATTTGCTTTTAGGACTAAAACGATCTGCCAGCTGGATGCCCTGCTGCTTCACAGGTGTGGGGAGAGCACAAGAGACTGCTGTCCTCCTTTAAAATTCCTCTCTTGTCTAAAAGGCGCGGCCAGAGAGCCGGGGCCTGTTTAGGTTCAATTTGCTGGTCTAGAGGTTTTTTGAAATAAACTGCAAGAACACTAGGGATAATGAAACAGGCTTATGTTCAATTTGTCTCCTATTCTTTCCCTGCAGAGGAAGAAAGATTTATGAGCCACCACGTTACATGAGCGTGAATCAAGCTGCAGAACAACTTCTTGCCATTATTCAAAACAGGAGGCTTCAAGGAGAAGAACCAGGTACTACGGTGTTTCTATCAGTTGCTACTCTTCTCAAATCTATTCCCTTCATCCTAATTTTAGCTTTCTCTTGCTCTGTAGTGAAATTGGGCTGCCTTGAGTCCTGATCATGAGATGGATTTGGGGAGCTTGTACACAGAGTAATTCAGTGAACACAGATGAATGAGCGCTAGTGGCTCCTGGAGGCCAAGTCAAAGCCTCCCTTTGGTAACCCTGTACTGTTTCCATCCCTCTTTAACTGTGAGCTCTTTGATCTGTTAGAGGTGCAGGAGGCAGAAGGATTCTGAGCATTTTAAATCAGTGGAGCTCCACAAATCTCTGCTACATTTTATTCAGACTGGTCACACTCTGCTCATAGTGAATACACCATGAATTGAGGTTAACTCAACAATGCAGAACTGTGATTTTGAACTTGAATTGTTAACACCAGTCAACAGCAAACTGTGAAAGGCATTTAGTGAGACCAAGACTGAAGTCACAGCAACTCAAAAGATGATTCAATTGTGTCACAGAAAAAAAATCTTTTTAATAGAAATCCACCCAGCTGTATTATTCCTTTTAAACATCTATCCCCTGAATAGTTAAAATTGAAATCCTTTAATTTAATCCTTTAAGTAGAATGAATCAGAAGCAGCAGTTTCCTCAAAGAGAACACAATTCCTGAATGAATTTCATGTTCTACTTCTGCCGCCTTCCCATTCTTGCATATGAACATCCCCAAGATACAGCTTGATTTGCTTTAAAGAACAAGCTTCTTTCTAGGCCACTCCAATGATTTATTAATTTGAGACTTAAAACATTGTTAAGGTTTGAGCATTTTGACTGCTTTTTCATTTATGCTAGCGCTATTGGTCAATGAATTAAACATTTAATCTTCTTTCTTACAGAAATCACTGAAAACACAGTTTGTGTTGGCCTTGCACGCGTGGGCACTCCAGATCAGAAGATTGCTGCAGGCACACTCTGTCAGATGTCCACAGTGGAATTAGGTGGCCCGCTCCATTCCTTGATTGTTACAGGCACAATGCATCCTCTAGAATTAGAAATGCTTAAGCTTTTTTCTGTAGATAGTTCCAGTTTTGAAAATAATGCATCTCAAAGGACCACTTGAATAAAAAGAAGGCATTTAAATTTTTATTGCATCTTTAATTTCATGAGAGCATAAAGTTATTCCTATGAATATTTAGGACTTGCCTAAAGTCCTAAATATTATAGTTAAATTGTATGTTGCTTGAAAAGGCATCAGTGTAGGAATGTGGACCTACAAGCTGCACCCACTGGTATCGGCTTCTAACACCCAGGCGCCTCCAGAAACCTTCACAACTCAAAACCTCTTTGTCTGATTCAGTTCGTTGACATCTACATCAGTCTCAGGTTGATGTCTCAGATGAGAAGTGGAAGCAGAGAACTGAGGTGTGCCAGCCACCTGCCCAGCATCGCTTTTGCTGTAGAACATCAACAAGCCTACTGCCCACACGGCTAGAGACATAGTCTGGATGTTCAGTTTTGCTTTGCAGCTTTCCAGAAACAGTCATTCTCTCACCAACAGAAACCATCAGTGTGCAAAAGCTGCTAGGTCTGTGTCTATCTTCACATGTGGGAGAGCGAACACAGACAGGGAAGAGTGCTCCTTCCGTCTAAAACAGGGACAGAACTGAGAGTTTGGACAGCTGGAGAAACAGAGGGAGAAGCTGTGCAGAATTTCTGATTTCAGAAGGCTGCAACTTAAAATAGGACTGGATTTCTTTATATCTAAATGCTAGCATTTATGAAGTGCTGGACTCAAACTGCAGCCACAATTAACCTTACATCAGTTCTCAGAAAACAGACTGCGGGAATTGTCTTTAAAAATCAATGGTTGCTGTTTCAGCCACTCTCCAAAGAATGTGTGACAACAAAGCAGGCAGCTAAGCTTTTTGGTTTTTAAACTGAAGATTTATTGGAAACAAATTTGATCCCATATCTTTTCAGCAATATAGGACATTTAACATTTTGTATAGACTGTATTCAAGTAGAAAAGATTACCTTAAAAATTTCTAATATTGCACTTGGGACAAGTCATGGCAAAGCTACTGCCATCAGCATCCAGGACAAAATCATACACAGTCCGCAGGATTGTAGTGAGCTGCCTTGTGCTACCATTAAGATTGCGTTACAGGTATTTGGATGTACCGTGCTGTTCAACGTGAGCTCACTGCTAGGAGTAATTCCTGTCATTTAAAAGGTAAAGGCAAGCCGTATGCTGAATGCAAGCAATGTGCTGTACGCTACCAGGAATGATTTTGGCAATTTCTTCATTCACAATATTTCACACTTGAGCCAAAGCGCTGTAGCAATTCATTTAACTCTTGTACAAGATCCCAGCATACACATGAAAATCTTCAATGCACGTGGCAAGTGAAATACACAACTTGTTTTACACATTGTTTCCGCCAAATTACCACACAGGCAGGAACCTTTTGTCGCTCGCTGGAACAGACGAGCAGATTAACCAGTCTGTGCACACAGCGAGACACGGAGCCTTCACAGCCAGGCAGAGCAAAGCCTCACTGGCATCTTTTCACATTAGAGCAGCCTCTGGCCAGTGAAGTCCCACAGGGATGGTCACTGCAACAAAGCCTGAATGGGGGAGAAATCCAAAAAGGAATCCCGGCAGGTTGCAGATAAGGATTTTCATATAAGTGTAAAGGAGGAATTAACCAGAGGCAGCATCAAGGATCAGAGAAACGGATTATTAACAAATAAAGAACAAGAACAAAGCCAATCCCTCTATGTTCATTCCCAAACACGCTTAAAAAGGGTGGGATGATAAAGAATCACAACCAGTGGCAGTCTGACGGCTGCTGGGGAAACAGGACTTAATTAGGAACTAAAGCTGTTGCTCTGAACTGGAATTTAAAGATCCTGTTACATGAGTATCGATTAGGATTTTCATTTTCTAGAAGCATGACGGTTTCTGCCACTGAAATCTGCACTGAGGGAGAAAGCCACGAACTTCACAATTTGATTGCACAGTAGGGGCAAAGGGCAGAAAACTGCAGTTCAGCAGCAGCTTCTCTCCCCCCTTGTATCTTGTTTACATTCCCAAAATTTACAAACCCAAAAAGGTTCTCTTACAACAGTCAATGAGAGACATGCTTGCCTTCTCTCGCCATCAAACCCAGCTGGACTCCTTCAGAAAAGAAATTAAGGATGTTAGGAGTCACTATACTCCATTTTATTGTAGCAGCAGTTTCCATTTTTATGAAAAGATAGTGTCAGCAGCTCTTACTAATGATGCAACTGAACTTTCGTTTCAGTAAGCAGTATTACATAAAAAGCCAAGTCATTTATTTGGACCAGACTTTTCGCCTTAGTTTAGCAAATCACACAAGTAACCACTCTCGCAGGAGCCACACGGATACAAGGAACAAGTCTGTCTACATATAAACTGGCCTACAGAGGGACCAGTCCTCTGTGCATTCTCTTCAGAAGAACCTTCTTCCCGTTCTTTGCTATGATGAACATGGGTTAATACAGACCCCCTGTAGCCATCGTGTTGTGCCCTAGGTGCTGTAAGAACCATGCAGTTCACAGGCCTGGTCCTTGGGCCAATAGAGTTGTGAGTTACCCTTTTCAGTCATGGAAAAATATCCCCCAGGCAGAGCAGCAACACCACGGGAAGCTTCAGCAACACAAAAAACAAGAGAAAAATCTTACTTTGAAACTTGATTCAAAATTCAGTACCAGGCATCAGGAAGCTGAGTGTTACCGGGTGATCAGCAGACATTCATCCATCTGTGGATGTCAGTCACTCCAGCAAATCTGTGTTTAGATGATGTGATGCATCTCCAATAAAGTGTTGGAAGCAAAGTGTAGTAAATCGGCTCAGTGTAAGGTAATTAGTAACATGCAAAGTAACAGAGCTTTAACTCTCAGGACAGGAAAAGCTGCACTTCCAAGTGCACGATTTGTACTTTCCTGAGCAGGTTGTCCCCTTACTAGGTTAAAAAAAGGCTGTTTACTGACACACAAGGTGAAACTGCGGTTGCCAACTGGATATGGCATTTGCTGTCATTTATAGAATATTGTGATGCTTATCCTTTTCCAGGAAGCCTAAGAAAGCTTAAAGTCTACTTGAATTTGACTTCCCTACACTATCCCCAATTACATCAAACAAGCAAATGATGTATTTCTTAGCATAAAAACATCAAATTGTTCTTAAAACAATGAAGAAAGTGCCAGCTTGGTTAGAAAACTCAGCTTTGTATATATGTTTCAACAGTCAGTTAAGTCCTCAGAAGCAACAAAAATACGTCAAAAACGAATTAAAATCTGTGTAATCATCTGCTGACAGACTTTTTCACTCCATTCTCCATTTTGAAAAAGTTTGTAGCTGTACATCTTAAAAAAAAAAACCCCAACAATCACCACCACCAAACCCAACTGCTGCTCAGGCAGAGTCTCACTTGGAAGTGAGTTGCAGCAGTTTTCTTTTCACTAAAACCAACTCAAACAGTGGCCAAGCCCAGCATCCCAGGCAGCTCCACAGCATTTTAGTGAGTCTGGGAACACTCAGTCCCAAAACGCGCAGGTATAAAAATGACACAACCCAAAGCCTGCTCTTGGATCAGGACACGATTGCAATGAAGTTGGCTGGTACCTGCCTTTAAAGCCACACCAGCTGATCTCTGGCCTTAAACAGCAGCAAGCTTGACCATTTAATAATAAAATCATGAAATCACGCTGTCAATGGACAAGCAGCAGCCTGTATGTAACTGAACAGTATGAGGGACCTCTGCTCTATAGTCCCAACTCTACTTTAATTACCTCTCCCATGATCATTCGTGCAGACGGCATATTAAACTGCAATGTTCGAATCTGCTCAATAGATTCTTGCACCCCCTGCGCAGCTCTCTGATCCCATTCTCCTGTGAGGAACTCCAGGCCTGGCAGGGCACCTGCAGGGTAAGAGAGGGAGGGAGCCTGACAGAGGCAGGAGGCCAGGAGAGAGATCAGTGCAGCCAGGTGGAAGGGCGCCACAGCCCTGGAAGAAGTGAACAGGGCTGGAAACCAGCAACAGAAGGATCTGAAGACTGGAAGAGACTAAAGCTTAAATGCACTATGTATTTGGCTTTTTACTTCTATTTTTCTTTACACCTTGCTTTCAGTTCCAAGCACAAGAGTGCAGCCCCAAGCCTTGTACAAATCCAACATTCCTGTTTCAGCATCTCATCTAGAGAACTCAGGAACCACCTATCAGTGTGGCAACTGTCGTGTGTTCACATAAAGAGAGATGAAAATTCAGGTGCTGCAGAGGAATGACAGAATGAACACAAAGAACTTCATCTCTGCAACATCGGTGGCAAGTAAACCCTTTCTGCAAAGGAATCTTTGGTGCTTCCCCAGTGCTCAGCACCTACTGCACAGACACCGTCAGCTTCAGAGGGCCTTAAGGATACGTAAAATCCCCACCAGTGAGGAGCTGCTACAATTTATCAGCAAAATGCCTAGTTTGGTTTTTTTTAATCCACAATGTTCTGTTTGCAACATGTCCTCTTATAAAATTTTCCCTAGGTTAACCACTACAGCACAGTTGAGTCAGTAGCCAAATTACCAAACAGAGCAGATTGTCTTTGAACACAACACTGGGACCTGACAGCGTAAAATGATTATAAACACTAGGAAAACATGACAGACTAATGTTTCTGAAGAAAACACAACTGATCACATAGAATTTTTTTTTTCCGCATGAAAACACACAAGGCTACAGTAAGATAATAAAAAATACCAGATTTGTCAACCTGGAAGAAGCAAAATCAAACAGCAGGAACCATGGTCCTCATTTCCATTTCAGGTACAACCACCAGGTACAACTATTTTCAGTATCCGGAAAGGCAAAAGTTGTCTCACTAATCACTTATTACAACCTATTTAAACAAAGGAGATTTAAGCTTTCACAAACAATTTAATTTTTCCCACCATATCATTTGGAAGATAAAAGCTTCAAGCACTGCCCCCTCACCAGCACCTTCCCTCAGCTGCCTGTTCTCTCAGTGACAATGAACGTGGGAACCATCATGAATTGTCTCGTCACTCTCAACAGAACGAAGAGACTAACAATTGGAGTTAAACCGAATACTTTGACTTGAATAATTTCCATAAAGTGTGTGCAGCCAAATATCCATCTTGTTTTGGAAGCAAACCTCTTCACAATAGCTTTGCCTTTTACATTTGGAATTTTCCTGTCTTTCTGGGAGGATGCGGGTGTAAGGGAAGTCTAACATCTACAGCAACGCAAGTACACAAACCCCCATATATCACTAGTAAATAACCACACTGCATACAAGATATTCGTAAAAGTATTAAAACCCTTTGATGCTCCAGATTTATGCTGGCAAATACCTCTCCTGATATAAAAGGCACTTGGAAAACCCAATATGGTTTGGTTCATTAAGTTTGCAAAGTACAAACAATTGTACAAACATAGAATTATACCGAAGCATGTCAGCCATTGTGACATCAGCTACAAAACGAGTTTCCAATTGTTGATAACACTGGTTTTATGGGAATGAGCAGTGGTTTCAGCAGCTTTACTGAAGGTGTGACAGGGTTTCCAGTACTACAATCTCAGTAAGTAAAAAACCCTCAAAAACTTACAAGTTTAGAGGCCACAAAAAGACAAGACTCGAAGTTCAGAACATTCATTCAATATTTATGCCTTCGAAGTGAACTCCATCCATGGCCCACGAGCAGAAATGTTTTCAGTCAACTCCAGAGCAGCGGTGGAGGCAGGCTCTGTCTCGAGAAGCACGTTGTTATACCGTTACAGTACAGAAAACTTTGGTCCAACAGCACAGTTTCAGCAATACACTACATGGCTGCGACATCAATCTGTATGTAAAGCTGTCTCACTCCTGCCTACAGAAGAGAGAAAGAGAGTTAAAAAATACTGTAAAGCTAAAGCAATTTAGCCATCCTGAATGCCAGTCAACAGCAGTAACTTCCCTAGCAACAAATCGCCAATTCCTATTTTTCTGTAATCCATTGCCCACATCAGCAATTTGGAAATGTACAAACTTGGAGTGCGCTGCACAAATACCCCATTCTCCACATCATCAAATGCACATATGTGATTACATATTAACAGCAGCTTTGCTGCATCACCTTTTCCGATTCTAAATAATCCTTGATAACTATCACGTGAAGCTGCACAGCAGCAATTCTTACTTTCTTTTGGACAAATTTAAGTTCCTGAAAAGCAAGCTGCTTCAAGAGCCACCAGTTTAAGATAGAGCTAAGCACAACAGCGGAACAAGGGATTTGTTATTTGAACCAATTCTACACTAAGATCTTAGCAAGAAACGGCTACAGTGAATTTACATGGCATCACAACACACTAAAGTAACTTCTAGTAAAGGCAAGTAAATTGTATAACAGCATTTCTCTCCTCAGAATTCCTATTCCTACATTTTAAGCTCAGTGGCAGGCCAGCCACCACTGCAATGGTCGCTGCTTAAGCAACGCGATAATCTCAAGCATTAGAATCATAGAATCACCAGGTTGGAAGAGACCCACCAGATCATCGAGTCCAACCATTCCTATCAAACACTAAACCATGCCCCTCAGGACCTCATCTACATGTGCCTTAAACACCTCCAGGGAAGGTGAATCAACCACCTCCCTGGGCAGCCTATTCCAATGCCCAATGACCTTTTCCATGAAAAACTTCCTCCTAATCTCTAGCCTAAATCTCCCCTGGCGGAGCTTGAGGCCATTCCTTCTTGTCCTGTCCCCTGTCACTTGGGAGAAGAGGCCAGCTCCCACCTCTCCACAACCTCCTTTCAGATAGTTGTAGAGAGCAATGAGGTCTCCTCTCAACCTCCTCTTCTCCAGGCTAAACAACCCCAGCTCTCTCAGCCGTTCCTCACAGGGCCTGTTCTCCAGATCCTGCACCAGCTTTGTTGCTCTTCTCTGGACTCGCTCCAGGGCCTAAACACCCTTCTTGTGGTGAGGGGCCCAGAACTGAACACAGGATTCAAGCAGCGGTCTCACCAGTGCTGAGTACAGGTCCAGGGAGGACCTGCTGGTCACATGGTTTCTGATACAAGCCAAGATGCCACTGGCTTTCTTGGCCACCTGGGCACACTGCTGGCTCACGTTCAGTCGGCTGTCAACCAACACCCCCAGGTCCCTCTCCTCCAGGCAGCTTTCTAGACAGACTTCTCTCAGTCTGTAGCTCTGCTTAGGGTTGTTGTGCCTCAAGTGCAGGACCCGGCATTTGGCCATGTTAAACCTCATGTCACTGGTCTCAGCCCAGTGGTCCAGCCTGTTCAGATCTCTTTGCAGAGCCTCCCTACCCTCCAGCAGATCCACACTTGCACACAGCTTAGTGTCATCTGCAGACTCGCTAAGGGTGCACTCAATGCCCTCATCCAGGTCATTGATGAAGACATTGAACAGGACTGGACCCAGCACTGAGCCCTGGGGAACACCACTTGTCACTGGCCTCCAGCTGGACTTAACACCATTGACTACCACTCTCTGGGCCCAGCCAGCCAACCAGTTTTCCACCCAGGAGAGTGTGCGCCCGTCCAGGCCAGAGGCTGACAATTTCCGCAGCAGAATGCTGTGAGAAACTGTGTCAAAGGCTTTACTGAGGTCCAGGAAGACCACATCCACAGCCTTAGGCTGAACACTGCCAAAAATTAAGGCGCTCAACTATCATCAACGTGCTTTAAACTGAGTGGAGTGACAAAACCAACTACTGATTCTAGTAAGAAGATGAGGGTAAATATTACTGAAGAGAATAATCTCTACTTGCTCCAATTGCTCCTCCACTTATTACAACAAGTCAGAGAAATGACAGACTTTGTTCCTTCAACTCCCCTCCTAGGCCTGTGGCCCCTAATACCTGCACAGCTAACAGCTGAAGAGCTAACGACTCACTCGGTACTTAGAATTTGAGATGTAAAACTCGTTCTAATATACTAGAATGTTCTGCAAAGTCCTTCCCAAAAATACACCTCAGTTTCAAACTACACAGTGTGAGGAATAAGCTATGCAGATTGATTTCTGTCTGTTCAATGATCTGAGAGCTGTGAGTGATGGAACATCTCAAAACAGACTAAACTTAATTGATAAAGTTTCTTTTAGAACATTGTAATAACAAATTCTCCTTCCCCGAGCCTCTCATATAAAAGCAAGTACGTGTGTTTATTTTCACTGGGTTCCCCATGACTACTTCAAAAATCCTTAACCTTCCAGGAGCTGAAAAGAATTCACGCACTCAAGCAGCACTGTGTAGGGTCAGCTTCAGCACTGCTTCTCCTGAGAGTCCAGAAACTGAGCATGCTAGATGCATTAAAAAAAAAATAATCCAGTCTGGAATTTTTAATGTTATCAAAGTTAATAAAAGGGGTGCTTATGAGATGCACAAACAATTCACTGAGCCACCACAGACACAGGCTGCCAGTAGCAGACCAGGAGAACCTTGAGAATAAGGGAAAGAACACGCATGTGAGCACAAAAGGACTTTCCCCACTGCAGAAAGCTTCAAAAAGAAAATCTATGCAAGCACTAATTAAACTGCTGACAGGAGCAAGTTTTACTTACAGTATCAAATACACCTGATCACAAGACCCTTTCTTCACTGTCCAGCTGCCTTGGAAAATTCAGTAGCTTACATATCTCCAAACAGTACCCTTAGACTGACAAGATTTTGTTACCTAAAACACTGGTTAAACAGGAACTTTTGTCTCCTTGAGCTAGAGAACTCTCTGTCACTCAAAAGCAAAAAAAGGACACTGACAAATTTAACAGTTCTTTTCAAATACAGTCCTCTAACATAAGGAATAAAACCAGGATGTTTGGCTCTGGATGATACAAAAGAGGAAGATTCCAGCTTTATTCTTCACATAGTTCTCTTGCAGAAGAATAATTTTCTATTTCATTTTAATAATCAAATAGTTTGGGTCAGAAAGGACCTTAAAGTTTCTAAACCCTGCTGTGGGCAGGGACACCTCCCACTGGTTGCTCAAAGCCTCATCCAGCCTGGCCTTGAACATCTCCAGGGATGGGGCAGCCATGACTTCTCTGGCCAACCTGGGCCAGCACCTCATCACACTCACAGTAAAAAATTCATTCCCAAAATCTAATCTAAATCTCCCCTCTTTCACTTTAACACTGTTCCCCCTCATCCTGTTCCTACACTCTCTGATCAGGAGCCCCTCCCCAGCTTTCCTGTAGCACCCTTTAAGTATGGAAGCTGTTCTAAGGTCTCCCTGGAGCATTCTCCTCGCCAGGCTGAACAAGCTGAACTCTCTCAGCCTTTCCTCATATGGGAGGTGCTCCAGCCCTCTGATCATCTTTGTGGCCTCCTCTAGATTCCTTCTAACAGATCCATGTCTGTCTTGTGCTGACGACTCTGGCACTGAATGCAGTGCTCCAGCTGAGGTCAGCCTAATGCTTCTCCAGGTCAGAGCAGAATGAAGGGAGAGAATCACCTCCCTTGACCTCTTGGTCACAGTCCTTCTGATGCAGGCTCTAGGTTCTACCTGGACACCACTCATAACCAGTAGCTACACTGGGATAGGCAGCCAAACTGAATTTCACGTTTAATGGCTGAAACTATAAGGAAGTATATGAAAAAATTTCCTGAATAGTTCTAAGATTTTAATTTTGAGGTAAGAATTATCAACTTCTAATATCATTTCTGTTGTTCACTACAGATCCAGCACATCATATCAGCTACAGGAGCTACCAAATAGATCAGTACCTACACACAGAAGAATATAACTTGTAGGAACATAAGCGGGAAGAACTGGTCATACACAACATGACAACCTAGGGTTTTGTTTTAACTAGTGATCATCACAGCATGGGTGTTACTCAAAGACAACAAAATAAGTAAAGACCACAGATTCCTAGAGGTACAGAAATGAATGACAAATACAGCATCAGCACAATGAAAAACTTAAGCAGGTCCAGTCTGTGGTCACAAGCTCTGTCTTGAGGGAAGCCCCATGCATTTTCTCAGTTCCTCATAGGTCACAGTGCGGTTTCAGCTAAACCTGGTACACCTCAGACAACTACAGCTGTCATTTTCATTATGTGACATCAAAAACCTAAAGCAGAGAAGTACAGCAATTCTATCTACACTGCTGAAGATTCTGAAACTGTTCTACACAGGTGAGGAAGAGCAGCTTTTCAAAACACTGACACCAAATGCAGAAAAAAAATTGGTTTTTGTTTTTTCTTTCTTGTTAAGAATTACAATGTCATATGATGTGATAGGCAGTTTCCACTTTAAGATGTGATTCCCACTGGTGAGACTTACCTGAGTAAAAATATTGTGCGTCTGGCTTAGAATCCACCTTCCATCAGCATCAGGAGCTACGAGCAATTTCAAAGTCCCTATGTAAACATCAGTACAGAGGGTCCAAAAGTGTGGATCATGTAAACTGTAAACTCCTTGCAGCTGCTGCACCTAAAATAAAGCAAATTAAAAAAACCCACATATTTCAGAAAATGTTTATCAGTACTATGTTTTTTCATAGAAAAGTTTAGAAAAAGAGTCGCATTTTTTACTTCTACTTCACTTTGAAACTTGTGAAATTTCACTTAAACACTTCATTACCATCTCAGTAGTTGTAAGGAAGGTGATAGCGTAGGGGCTGTATGTAGCTATCATCATTTTGTATCTTGCTCCATTTACATTCTACATGTATTTCTGAAATAATTTCTGGTAAAAGCGTCCAAGAGCAAAGTCACAGTTATTAAATTTTAGAGGGCATTCAGTTAGAACCACAATTTTTGCAAATGCATGAATTTGCCCATAAAAAAATTGTGAGAGAATCTATTAACTGAAATATATTTCTGTAAATATTTTTATGAGGCCTTAGGTCTCTCCGGTCAAACCCCTTCTTTTTCCTCTGTCCAATTTTAGCAAAACCTCCATGTGACAATCCTGTAACTTCCTGAGAAAAGGTGGCGTTTCTCCAAGTGCTTTGTATTAGCCTTAAAAAGAACCTTCAAATGTACAAGTCATGGCATGGTAACAGAGAAGTTAAACAGGAGTACCAGGAGAGATCAAATCCAGAGTAATCTACGTACTCGTATAAGCACACTTCCAATATTTTTCCTTCTCACTTGACAAAAGACGGAACTAGGTTTTGAGAGAGACAACAACTGAAAACAGAAAACCGTCAGGCATTTCGTAACAGCACAAAGTACTCTGAGAGGAAAAGCTTCAGGATCTGCTTTTCTAAACAAACACAAGACATTTTAAAACACAAACTGAGCTGAAGCTATGTACAATTTAGGACTTCAGAAAAATAAGAAACAAACTGGTACCCTCCATTTGTACAATCCAAGGAACCTTTCAAAGGCGTTGGTGGAAAAACACCACAAGATATACACATAGCAGAGGCTCATTCAGTCAGCAGCTTAATCGGAAACAAAAACTGCCTAAGAGCTCACCCTCTGATAGCACTGAGGCAGGGCATTTTCCAGGGAAGGAGGAGTTCGCTGCATCAAAATTCCAATGGATTCTTTTAAAAGTGGAACAATACTGGAAAAAAGAAGAAAAAATGTTAGCTACTATCACATTTTTGAAAGATGCAGAACAAGAGCAACTTAACATTCCTTAATGCTCTTTGAGAACTGTTCTTGTTTCACCAGAAGCTGAGAAATTTGCCATGAAAACCTGGTACAGAAAATAAGAAGATTGTCAACATCACTATGGTGCCTCACTAAAGGCAAGGTTACTTCTCCCCCTGATTTTCCACAGACACAACTGGTGGACAATCACAAAAGATCAACAGATTAATTGTGAGATTTGAGATGAAACCTCTGGGTATCTTAGAAGTTATAAGTACTGATAAGTGCAGCTCAAACCTAAAACTTTCAATGGCAATAACTCGCATCCAACCATAAAAATATGCATTTTTTAATGGTTTTTGCTTTTGTGTTTCACTTAAGGCATATTTTTCTTATGAATTCAGATAATCATGGGGAGATCATAAAACAAAATTAGTATGGACTAGTCCAGATAAAACAGAGATATTTTGCCAGAAACAGACAGCTTAGCATATTCTTGAAGTGAACTAAACGTAGGGTCTCATCCAAGGCCAAGGATTAAACATTTGGAAGCAACTGGAGGTCCCCTCCCGGCCCTTTATCATTATTATTACATTCCTCTTTTTCTTCTAATAACTCCAGCAGGCTGGTAAGCCCATGCCCTGAAGCAACAACTAAGAACTTATACTCTTACAAAGTATTCAGTATGGTGAGTTTTTGTTTAAGAGTAATTGCATCATGTCTGGCTTAGCAGAGTATCTTATAGCCCAATACTGAAACTTAAATAGCAATCTAATTTCCAGAGCACGCAAGTCACCTGACACTGCAGAGCAAAAGTAATGATATATTTCAGAAACCTCAACACTGGCATCACAGCTGAAGTATACAGAGTGATGGGATAAAAAGCAACCAAAATACATTTCAAGAGATTAATTGGGCTGTCTGTTAAATGACACCACAGAATCTTTTAGATATCATGAAGCAATGTAGAACACACTGCCTAAACCAGCTGTATATGTTTGCAGATGGTGAACAGCATAGAGTTAACCATTCCTGTCCATTTCTGAAGACATGGTTGCATTTGTACATGGAAGCAGGGCTGGCTGATCGATTGCTCAGCTCACTCCTTGGCTAATCCTTAGCTTGGGGTGAGAGGGAATTAGAGAGTGCATGACTCTTGTCTAATGAACCTCTGGGAAAAAAAAAACCACCCTAAAATTAAGTCTCCTTGCTGACACAGTTGTTATTCCAAGCAAATCCACTGCCTGATGCTCTCCATCACACGGCCTCACTGAGTTGCACTGCTACAGAGAATCAGTTCAAATATAGAAGCAGTTCAAATATAGAAGCAGGGGCCGGTATGAGTTGCCTAAACGGGACCTGTCACCAAGACAATTAAACATTTAGCAGTGGAATAACTGTCAATCTGTCTAAAGGAAGCTTAATGGGAGTGGATTACAGAAGTTTAGGGAAAAAGATTCTCTTATCAATGGGACCATCGCACTAAATAATGTCCATGTCACATCACAGGGAGCTAGAGCTGCCAAAATACTCCATCTCTGAATTAATTTCAGTTTAACTCACTATTTAAAATGCATGTTTGCTTCTTAATAGAAACATTGAAAGACGAATACACAAGTTCAGGACACAAACTGAATACAAGGCTTTTGAACGCTGACTCCATCCCCACAAATTTAACAAGGCTCCTGTAACAAATGCATCCAAACGCTTCAAAAAATCCCCACTCATACACAACTACATATTTTTTCCCAGAGAAAGGACTAAAGGAATGGAGAATGCAGAAGCCTGCCTTTTTATTGGAACATGCCACTAAGAGTGAAAAAAAAATCCACAAGAGTAATCTAATAAAAAGATGGATTATCTGATGGAATGGAAATTAATTAGCAAGTAGAAGATGTGGAGTGAGACTACAGAAATCTAAGACTAGCAGGTTGGGCATATTAACCCATTCCAAAAAGGAAAGTGATCAGTGAAACTGGTTGATTCATTTTGGAAGAGGATGCACATTGAAAAGAAGAAGTGAAAACCCTGTTAGAGAGCTCTTCAACTGAAGATGCACTTAAAATTAAGACTGTCCGCAGTCTGAAAACCTTCAAGGTGAGGTCTACGCAATCAGCAGGGTGTGTACAAGCACCAAAGACTGGCTCTCCTTGCCAGGCCATGGGGTGCAGTTTTAAAAAGGCAAGTATTGGAACTATTTACTTAAAATCAATGAATATAACAGGAGGTGAATGGGGGAAGCCACTCCACTCTTAGCATAGGTGGTACAACTTAAAAGATGGTCTCCCTGCTGGCAAGACTTCACCTATTTGTAATGTCTCCACAGTCAAGCTTAAAGAGAGAAACCTCCTGCACGAGGTTGTAGCTTGTTCAGCTACGAATTTACCTTCTGCAAAGCCGAAAACGCAAAAAAACCAGCTGCAGTGATGTGACATGCCCTCAAATGTTGTTAGAGAACAGCAGCCCATGCACATATCTCTGCCTTCAAAACTATGCAGAATTAAGTCCTTTCTCTAAGCTAAACTGGCATTTCAAACTATAGAATTTAGTCTTCTGATGTCTCAGGCTTTCCATTGTTTCATGCATACTACTGATGTACAAAACCTTTAATTAAAAAACAAAATTCCAGACAACATGCTCTTTTCTTAAACGCTAACTAAGAAACAGTATTACCTAATCACCAGGAGGCACTAGAAATGTTAGCTGCACCTCACGTGACTGAAGAAAACACCAGGAAAGATGATGATAGCAAACCGGTTGAAAATGTGGTCAGAGAATTTGACCAAGCTTTCCTTTTTTTTGATTAGTCATTAGTGCAGAATAGACATGGTTTTGTCTGCAGTAACCATTGCAGTGGTACTTCCTCGTTTTCTTTATTTTCAAAAGTACTACTGACAAAAATAAATAATGCTGAATTCTCACCAAGCAGAAAGTTTTTTCATGCATAAGCAGTCTGTAAGCTTTGCTGTAAAGTAGAAAGAATTTTCCAGTCGTCTCTGATTATCAAGCCTCAAATTTAAAATATCACACTCTCACAAGACAGCAGAATTTGAAAGGGGCACTAACCCACAGCAAGAATTGGGAGGTAAACACATCCTCTACAGAGGCCCTAATAGCAAAAACAGCTACTGTGTGCAAAATGAGTTACAGCACATCACACCATCACACTTTCACACACACTTACAGAGGAAACAAAAGGTGTTCATGCAGATAAAAGACGCTGACATGAACCTGATAAATCCAGCATGCCACTACTACACATGGTTTGGTTAACAATGAAGAGTGAAAGCATCAGATGCTTTATCAACTCACACCACATTCAGATAATACAATACTCCTACCCATTTCACTGTTACTACAGGCACAGGTAGCCAGATTCTGGCATCGTCACAATCTTGGACAGAAAGGCTGAAAGCAACCCCAGGGTAAAGATCCCTATACACATTCACTGTAGGCAAAGCACAGCAGGAAATTCATTCAGCACTACAGAAAATAGAGGATACTTACCATAGATTTTGTGAAAAGTAAACAAACACTGCTAAGACTTAAGACCAGCTACAATTCTTCAAATATGATAGCTGAAAATCTACAGTCATGTAAATATCTTTGTCCCAGACACCATCCACACTTGCTGTGTCAGGAGTGCCTGCCTGTTCCAGAATGTCAATAAAATTTTGGCCATTTTAGTCAGCCTTAGGCTTTGCTCTAGACAAGGATCAGAGGTTTAACATTTACTTTTATAACACTGAATTTTCTGTTCTCATAATAATGTAGTAGTTTGATTCTCAAGCAAGGCTAGCAGGTGCTGTTAACCTTCAAATAAATGTAGTGCAGGCCACTTAGGAACAACGGCTCAAAACAACACTAACAAGAACCTGGGGGACTTGTGCTACTCAACACTCCTCCTGAATCTTCCTGAATGAAAGCCTAATTTTTTGATACTGTTACATCCTAAATGTTACAAGCACATCCTCCCGCAAAGCTCTTTCATATCAGACCATGTTCAAGCAGCTCCAGACTTCATATAAGAATGATGTAACCCATGGAAACAACTTCACTAAATGACATAAGTAAATTGCTTCAGTTCTTTGACCACTTAATATGTAGTCTGCGTGCCCTATCCAGTCTGGCACTGTATTTAGTCTGCAGTGCCTTTCTAGAAACATGTGGCTCTAATAGTGGTTTCAGACAAATTTCTTGCTTTATACCAAAGCTGTGGCTTTTGCTGGGGGCCTAATTTCACATAGTTGATCAAAATACTAAAATTGCTTCAACATTTCAAAATAAGGGCTTAGAATCCTAAGGTTGAAAAATAAATGAATGCTTAGTTTTAAATATTAAAAGCAGTTTAGAGACTTGAGAAATTGTTTACTGGTTCAGGCACATTAAAGGATGAGAAAAACATCTTGGAAAAAAACTTGAATATTGCCAACCTGAAAACACAACTTTCAACAGCAAGTAAAAGCATAGTGAAATTTGCAAAGTAGAAAGTACCCAACTTAATGCCTTTGCTACTCTAGATCAGTATAGGAATATGTGGGCATTTTCTTCCTCCAAAAAAAAATGTAAGTTTTAAAGCACGAGATGCAAAAGGTATCAACCATTTCTATATAATGCTACTGAAGACCAGCTTTTACTGGGATGTAGACAGCCATAGTCTACCAAAGGGAAGTGACTGATCCTACTCCTCACCACTCAAGTAAGAGCTACCCAATCTCCGCTTCCACTAAGCTTAGAAGCGTATTTGCCAGTGAAAACAACCTGAGAAGAATCCCACGCCAGATTTTCACTGTGCAGCCAGAATGTCCAGCACTAACTCAAGAGGGATTAGGCAGAGAACATGCCACCTTAGAGCAGCTTTAGCTGGAGCAACATCACCACTCTGCACTCGCATGCAACAGCTTTGACATTCTACTGACACAGTTCCACAGAATGGAGTAAGGACTTGTGTTTTCTGCCTTTATTCCCACTTTGGATACATGAGTATCCCAGGAAGAACATAGATTAAGAAACAAAATAAAACAAAGAGGGAGTTCTCAGTCAAACCTAACCCCTACATACAAACTGCACATTCTTTGAAAGTCAAACTCAGACCATTAAGCAAAAACTTGGAGGACACACGATGTAAGTCAAATCACTACCAGGTTAAGCGGTATAGGCACATTTTATTCAGAAAAAAAGGCAAAAAACCCCACTTCATTAAATCCTCAAACAACTGAAAATGTACCAAATACTAAAAACTAAATTTCCTTTTTACAGACAGATTTGTCAATTTTGGTTTGGTTTTCACTTTTCAAGTGACATTTTGTTGAAGATTTGCTTGCTAAAAAGCAAGCTATTAAAATGCTCCTCAAAAGAGTCTCATGAACCTCTAACAGCATCTTAACACTCTCATTCAGCTTTTGATCTGAAACAAACTGTATGCGAAGAATCAAAACTACCACTTTACTCTCAAATTTACGCCTTTGCACAACACCTGGACTACACAAGATGTTCTATACACATTCCTAAAACATACCCATCTTGTATTTAAAACCTAATGATCTGTGTCATCAGACAGGTTGGACTCGATGATCCCGTGGGTCTCTTCCAACCTGGTTGTTCTATGATTCTATGACTTTCAACAAAACCACAACTTTCTGCAATGGCATAAATAAATAGCAACAGCTACATAATGACCTTAAAGTATACTAAAAAGTTAAATGCACGATGATATCCACATTTTGATTGAATATTTGCTTGGACATGCAAAGTGTAACATTCTAATGCAGATTTACTGAAATATATTTTTTAATTTAACCATATTTAATTATCAGCTGCAGAAAAATGGTAAAATTTAATTGCAAAGTATCTGTTTCTGTAAAATTTCAGACAAAATTCAGTGAGATAATTATTCTCCATTTCAAGAAAATTTCTATACATACTCCCATAATGAGGCATTATTATAATGCAGCTCTATGCAAGCTCATTACAGCCGAAACCCCTACTAAGACTAAAACCACATCCAAAGCGATACTGTAATCTAGACTAGTCTGGATCCTTCCTTTAGAGGAGAAAGAGACCAACCAACATAAAATCTCATTTATTCATTTGTATTTTATTGGGAATTTCCAACTTACTGAAAATAATTTGTTAAATGTATAATTTATTTTTGTATGCAACCAGCAGGGTTTCTAGACTGAAACACTGAGAGTAGTGTGATCTTGTTATCTAAAAATTAGCAGAAAAGATTCAAGTTTGGGCCATTCTCGCACCAAGACTTTAGATTTATACTCATGTAGCCATCTGTAATATTCACAAATCCTTCCTAAGACACGTTCCTGATGTTTTCTAAGAAAATCTCCAAACTACAAGCAAGTCTTAATCCAACCAGTAATTTGGCATTTGAGAACAAGTGACAGAAGGTCAGCACAACCAGAGCTCAAAGAAACAGATACATAAAAAGACATTCTCCTAGGAAAGAAATCTCCCTCCCAGATAACGAGTTGACAGCTAAGAGCAAAAGCACTTCCACAGAGATCTTGACATTTCCACTGCTTTATTTTAAAGCTTCAGAGCACTCAAAGACATAGAAGGAGATCCATACTCAGGATTTATCTTCGTGAAGAGCTGTTGGCTAACATTAACAGCAGTAAGGAGAGTAACGCCTGCTGCAGTTCATCGGTTAATAATAATGTGGAACCAGATGTCTAAGCAGCTAATTAAAATGGAAATAGACAATTTCATATACTTAAAATGTGGAGTCATGCAGAAGAGCTTTGGAAGATCAGCAATAAAACACATCATTATTCAGCTCTAAACCAATCAGCTGAAGTACTCTTGTAAGAAGAGACAGCATCTTGGGACTTTGGCACAACCCTATTGGAAAGCAGTAAAGCTTACAGTCCCAGCCAGTGGAAAGTCCTCAAGGAGCATTAAAACTTTTGGACAACTTTAGTGGACTGGATTTTGCACCTCTGGTTCAAAACTATGCTTACTTTATTACAGTCACAAAGAACAGATCTTGATTTTCAAACACACATGCACAGGTCCCCTTGTTGGGACAAACATGTGCTCTTAACCAACTCCACCTTATCAGCTGATTTAACTGGTAAAAGGGACACATGTGGCCTACTCTGCACAAGTTAGATTGACAAAAGTTCTCCTGAAAGAGCAGACAATTACTTAATCTAAAGATAAATCCTCTCAAAAAATTATTTATCGAGGTTGCAAACAGGCCCATAGAGGTGGCCAGGAATCAATGACTGAAGTGGTCAGGAATCCCTTCACTAGGTATTTATTGCACATCCCCCTCTTCCCCATCTCAAAACCACAAGTACCTCAATTAGCAAACAGTTAAAAAAACTAGACGCAACTCTTGTCATTGTCACTTTAAATTCTTTTTGCCAATAATGTTTTTCCCTCTCAGATTTTAGATTGCATAAAATTTCAGTATAATCTTTTGCCTAAGTTAGATTTAGGTGACATGAAAAGATTAAGAGCAAAACTATTAAATATCCCAGCAGTCATCACTTGGGCCCCTGCATTACTGTTACAAGCAATCACCTTGTGGGAAAAAACCCAAACCTTTTGCTTTAATTCCAGAAGAGCGCTTCAAACACAGAGCAAAGTGAAGAATAAGGCAGAATAAACAATGAGTCTATGTTCAGAAGCATAGATGAAGATTACTAAACTGAAAAAAACCCATAAAAGGGGTCTCAAGCTCTCAAAGAATACCCTTCTGAAACTGCTCAAAATCTTGTTTACGATCTTGTTCAAGTGCATCTCAAGCAACACCATCAGTAGATAAGCTCGTAGGACTGCTTAAAATAAGACCCAACACCTACCCACACACAATCAGTGTTTGCTCCACTGCTGTGCCAGGATGTGTCAGCCTGCAAGAAAGGCAAACTTGCTTCTACTGACTATCAGGCAGCTGACTGCACTCAATCAGCATAACATCCCTCCAGACCATTTATCACAACATGAAGTAACAGGCAGAGGTATGCTATCAACTCAAAGACATCAAACTGAACTTCTCCAGCATCTTCAGTACAAAATGTTGACCTCGAAAGTTCCTCCTAACTATGCTAGAAGACCTACAAACAGCTCTACTACAAAACCTCTAATGCGCTACATTAGGTGGTCTTACAACCTCTGTATGAATGGAAGAAAAAAAATTTTCATTCATATGGTGTTTTCTGATCAGCGCTCCACATGTGCTTTGCTGTACATAAAGCCAGGCCCTTAAAATACCAAGTGTATGGAAAATTGTGTTTTATTCAGCTATTACCTCAGCAATAATTTCTTTCCCTTGATAACCAGTACATTTTCTTTCCTATTTTTTGAGATTTCAGTAACAGAATTAGTTTGTTAATAATTTGTCCTTTATGAAATTACAGTAGATTTAAGTAAAAATATTATGCTTATATTAAAAGGTTATTTCACAACGATCTGTAGCACACAGATTAGCGTGGGCATTTATGCCTGAAGCACGCTGCCCCATTCTGATACCTAAGGAGATTCACATCAATAACTCTGTCAAGGCCCATGCCAATAATTCTGTATAACCATGCCATGTACCATACAAGCATAAGTAGCTGCAGTTGTCTCTCACCACTGCTGAAGAGACAAGAGTGTTCAGTTACTGGGTTGTAACTGGAGTTGTGCCATTCTGCCCTGTGACACCATTGAAAGCGCAGCCAGAAAAGCCTCAGTAACAGCATCACTGGATGAAACGCTTATTTGTCCTGTCTAATGCAAACAGCTTCACATTTACAGTGATGCTGGTAAGCAATAACCAGGAAAACCTAGAACCACTTGAAGCATTTCCATCAGATATTAAAAGGAATAAGAATGTCTCAGAACACAAATACGAAGCAAGAGCCTTCATTTGTCAAGGACAAGGGCACATCCTGTGCCAGCAGGTTCAACTCTGCTGCCCTGAAGCCATTCTGCTCCATTTACTGGATACACTGGTTTACATAAGCATGTACTAAATACAGAGAGGAAGCTCTCTACAGTTTGAACACGAGAGACATTTTTATAGTATTATGCAAACAGGGGTAAAACATGCAGATTTAAAAGTAAAAGTTGTAGCTGTAGAAAAGGAAAAGAAAAATAACTCTTGTAAGAGCACATCAGAACAGCTGTACAGAAGAGAAGTAACAAATCATTCAGATGAAAAGCAAACATTGTAAAATATTAGCATAACAGACAAATCTTTTATTCTGAGCCGTAATTTGTGCTGTAACTAGCATCAAAAATACTATCAAGTATCAGTGATAGCAGCACTTACCTGACACCTATAAGTATTGCTATCAACATTGAACAAATAGGATCAGCTATCATTAGACCGTAGTTCTGCATCAATAAAGCAGATACAATTACACCAACACTTCCAAGCGTGTCTGCAACAATGTGTAGAAATACACCTGTAAGAGATTAATTGATATCATTACAACTCGTCATTTGTAAAACTAATGGAATATTTTAAAGACTGTTTAAGGAAAAGATTGCAAAACTAGATAATACAATTTACGCTTGTTAAATTCATGGTCAATTTTTGGTCAAACAGAGAGCAATTGTAGGATTTCAATATATTTTTAGAACACAGAGTACTGGAAAGATTTACATTATTTTCTGCAGTTAGCAGTAAGGGGTATTTCATGGCATGGTTATCAACCTAAGCAGCGATTAAAAGATGTAAACTACATTTTTTCACTCAATACCCTCCCCATATTATAGCAAAGAAACTCATATTCCCTGATGACTATGGAAAATGATGAGTACTATATAAGATGAAAAGACTGCTAACAGAAACAGTTCTGTAAAGCTTCAAAAGATGCTGATGTTTCATTGGCAAAAATCTTATAGAAACTACTTGGCAAAGAAATCCAAGAAAAATGGTTTTGAGAACTAAACAAGACTGTTAAGACAACTACACTCATTTTGAAGAATAACACACTACCTTAAAAGACAAGGGAAGAAGCACTTTGCAGCAAGCTAAATTTTAGCTTTTGGAGCTCTCTGCTGGCAATGATAAGAACAGTCATTTAGAAATATTTTTTGAACACAATTCTCCAGACTCAGATAACTCCCCTGCCCCATCTCCAACAAAAAGTAATCCACAGCTCTAAATCAGCACTTTCGTTATCTTTCCAACTACTGGGTCTGGCTGGGATGGAGTTAACTTCCTCCATAGCAGCCTGGATGGTGTTGTGTTTTAGGTTTGTGACTGAAACTGCTGATAACATAACATTTTAGCTACTGCCATCAGTGCTTGTACAGCAGCAAGACTGCCCATTTCTTGCTCTGCCCCCATGGCAAGTTGGCTGGGGTGGACACCATACCAGGAGGGTACATGGCCACAAGAGCAAACCCAAACTGACCAGAGGGGACATCCCATACCATGTAACTTCATGCTCAGTCACAAAACTGAGGAGCAGTCTTTCCAAAATAGCTGTTGCTCAGAGACATCAATCTGCTTGTGGAATTTGGTAAACTAGTGCATCACTTTGAGTTTAGTCTTATTTTTTTTCCTTTTGACTTATTAAGCTGTCTTTATCTCAATCCAAGAGTAGTTCTTGCTTTTACTCTTCTATTCTCTCCCCTGTCCACCTGCAGGAGTGAGCAATTTGGGTGCTCAGTTGCTGGCCAGGGCCAACCCACGACAGTATTGAAAAGTTTAAAAAAAGTTACATAAAATTGAGTCTTTTTAATATGCTTCAATTGAAAAGTGCCTTTCATTTTAAAGTCTTTTTTTTATACCTCCTATTGAAGTAATGAGTATACTATATATATACACACACACAAAATACGGTATACTATAAATACTAGAAGAAGCTGAAAATATTCCTTTCCAAGGACTACAAACAAGACAAAAAGTCATCCAGTAACAGAAAACAGCATGTACAGTTGTGTAGGTCAAATAATTCTCTCCCTCTAATGTCTGAATATTTTTAAAAAAATAATCAAAGTTCAAAATTGACATCTAAATTATCAGTAATTTATTGACATTAATACTCAGGAGATGACAGAATCCAATGGTCTTTTAATAAATTTAGAGCGAATTACTATCTTGTCTAACCCAACTGTAATAGCTTGAGGAAATGCAAATTTTAAGCTCAGGTTAATTATTGTATTGTATACAATATTGTATTATTATTGTAATAATTATTTACATCAATCTGCATTTCTCAAATACATTCTATCTTAACAATACTGTTTTTCTCTTCCCAGAGCACCCATTGCAAATCAGGCTCCTTAGGTTTCTTCTTTTAATCACTTTCCTAGATTTTTATTACTTCATTTTTCCTCACCAGTAGCAGAAACTGAATCCCAGCTTTCGGAATCTCCCTTTTAAACTGTGGGCACCACACTGTATTTAGACTTCAGTGAACATCTCAAAACCTAGCAGTACCAGGGCATGGCACTGCTGTGCTTACAGTGAAGGGGGACTTCACAAAATAGCTCTTCTAAGGAAAATGCAGCATTTATCCAGGGCATCCTCTAAAACAGATAGGCAACCAGTCACAGGCAGGCAGACAGCCATGATAAAAGTAATAAACCACTACCCTTATTATTACTGTACCTTGTAAAATCTGTTTGCTGGATCCACCCATCCCTTCAAGAGAATGGTCATCTGTGAAGACAATTATGGCACATTAATCCACACAAAGGCGCTCTCTAGTGGTACATGGTGTTATGGTCTTCCTTTCTGAAATTTCTTGAACACACAAGCTGCACACATGGACTACCTTTTACCGTAGCTATTGTTTTTTAATGCAGTAATTAAGTTACAAGTTTTATAATGCAGTCTTTTTAAAAAATAAATACCACTTTAGACAACAGTTTATATATCTAACTAAAGCAAAAATATCAACACTTGTTCTGTTTATAAAACTAATTGAGAAATGTAGAATATAGAGGAATAGAGGAATAATAGAAATACAGAATCATAGAATCACCGGGTTGGAAGAGACCCACCAGATCATCGAGTCCAACCATTCCCAACAATCTATAAACCATGCCCCCCAGTACCTCATCCATCTGCACCTTAAACACCTCCAGGGAAGGCGAGTCAATCACCTCCCTGGGCAGACTGTTCCAGTGCCTAACGACCCTTTCTGTGAAAAACTTTTTCCTAATGTCTAGCCTAGAGCTTGAGGCCATTCCCTCTTGTCTCGTCCCCTGGCACTTGGGAAAAGAGGCCATCACCCTCCTCTGCACAACTTCCTTTCAGGTAGTTGTAGAGAGCAATAAGGTCTCCTCTCAACCTCCTCTTCTCCAGCCTAAACACCTCCAGCTCTCTCAGTCACTCCTTGTAAGACTTCTTCTCCAGCCCCTTCACCAGCTTTGTCACTCCTAAAATAAACCCTTTCTGGTATTTATCAGCAGGTGTTTACACCCAATGTAAAAAAAAAACCCAAAACTAAAAACTTGGAGAAGGCAGAACAAAGTAAAAAAATCCTCTCATCCAAGATTAATGCCTGTGGAACTCACCAGAAAAATATTTTAAGAAACATTTGCTAAAGGATAGAAAACAACTTCTTGTGAGGACATAATAATAATTTATGTAGAGTCTGAATTCCAAGATCAACATAGATATATCTGCTGTTCCATTGGAGTGAGGGGCATGGGGAGAAGAAGGTAGAAGTGAGAAGCTCCTGGTTCCCAACCAAGCCTCAAGAGAACGCTTGGCACATAAGCACTAATTTTCTACTAAAAGTAGTAAGAGAGTAAATGTTTTTTTATACTTGTCGTCACCTCCTCTCTGGAAGCTACCACACTAATTTGGTTTATCTTTTGCCAACAGATAACATTACATTCAAACAATATAGGCAGGGCAAAACCTTTAAAAACTAACACTGAACTTACTGCAAATGAAACAGCATTGACCAAAATGTGCCACGAAGCTTGGCACTGGCACTGCACACCACATGTTTAGCAGAACTACTTTACAAGAAGCTGCCAGCAGCCTCTTTTTTTTCCCCCAGTATATTATTAATAGCAAATTTAAATTCAGTCAAGACGGTCTATGACATTAAGTACTCACCATGACAATAACTTTGACCATGAGAGTGGCCATGGCCATGATCGTGAGTGTGGCTGTGACCATGTTTATGTTCATGGCTGTGACCGTGACCTCCATGACTGTGCCCATGGCTGAGTCCACCATTAAATAGAGAATGGCTGTGTTCATGCCCTGTAAACAAATATCACTGTCACAGTATAATTTTAAAATGTTGAATAACAGTACGCTTACATTTGATTCTAAGCTACTCAAAATCTATTCATCTTTTAGGTTACTTAAGGTACAGCTTTAAATAAGTTACAAAGAAAATTAACACAAGCTGTTTATCACCTAAATCCATGCTGTGCAGCCATATAAAATATATACCACATTTAAGAAGCCAAGCGCTTTTATACGTTCCCACTTCTGAGACAAGTTGTGTTACACTTTCAGTACAATTCAAAAACTGTACATATCATTAGACACAAGCACATTAAAAAGAGCTGCTTTAAGAAACCAGAAATTGGCTATCATTTGCACATTAAAAAGTCAAGTTTAAATTGCTGCTTAAAGACCAAAGGCTATTTTCTTCCACCAGCCTTCCACCAGTTTACATGTTAAGCTGAAAGAGATACTAATTAGCTTTGCAGAAAAAGAATGCGCAAAAACATTTACCATCTGTATTTAGGCAAATAAATTAATTCCAATTCAAAAGAAACAAAGCTAAGAAGCACCTGATGCTGAATCATTCTATACTTAAAATTTAGTTTAGACACTGTTTTGTAAATTTTCCAGACAAGACCTTGTTTAACTCTAGCTTAACGTTGTCAAAAGACACTCTGCAAATCTTTTCCAATAAGGTGCAGAAGACTGCATGTTCCAGAAAGCAGATTCAGGAGCTCTAGCTCTTCTAGTTAATAGATGTTAACATGAGAAGTACAGCAGTCACACACAAGAGGACTAGTGACAAAACACAAAATTCAATTTTGCAGTAAGTCATACATATATTTGGCTGGGACTGTCACTAGAAAGAAATTAAAATTTAATACTGGGGTTGTCACTGGAGAATTATACAGTCCTGAAACACAAGGTGTCAAGAAAGGAAACACTACTGAAAATTACAGACACCCTACCAGAGCCATGTGAATGCCCATGACCTCCATGTTGAAAAACAAATATTCCTATAAGATTTACAATGAATCCTAGTATAGAAACAGGAAGAAGTCTCTCGTGATGCACGTCAGGAGGTTCAAGCGCTCTCTAGGGAAAAAAAAAAAAAAAGAAAGAAAAAAAACTAAGAAAAAAATGTAGAGTTTTACAATTTCTTCACATTAGTAAAAGGTACTGAAAAATCTGTTTAGATACAGGATCACCTTCTCTGAATGCCTAGTTTTGGCCTTTATTTCTTGACCTCATCTGTCATCTAACAGTGAGAAGTAAGAATCTTCCTTAATACTTAACTGGCAGAAAAAAGCACAGGTTATTTCTTACACAATCTTTACACACAATCAAAGCACACCCTTTAAGAAGCTGACACAGATACTTTGAAAAAGCTGGGTTTCTTTGTCACAAAACAATAATTTGAGAGGCCCCATCACATAATTTCAAACAATTATGAACATAAATAATCAATTTCAGTAATTTTATCCCCACTAAATATGCTCTACAAATAGAAATGTGACAATTGTACAATTGACTTCATAACATACCTCAACACCTTCAGAAAAAATAAAAAATGCCGTGAAGATGAGGAATAAACCGTTTACAAAGCCAGCAAGTACTTCTGCTCGAACATACCTGCAATAAAAAAAAAAAAAAGCAATAGCAAATATTACCACCTCCACTTCAATGCTAAATATAAAAAGTGGAACTTAGAGGCTGGAGTACAATTTACTTGTTCTCAGACAGTTGTACTACACAGGGAACTGCTAAATGGCGGACACAGTATATGAACCATCACAAGCAGACGAAATTCATTATGCTGTATTTTGACATACATGACCTAGATAAAAGAAAAATTTCAATTCATCAAAATCTTCTCATTTAAGATCATCTCTACTGGAAGTTATGGTATAAATGTATATTTGGAAGCCACACAGTACAACAAGCACGTAAGATGTAATTGAAGTCTACTGATGTAAAGTTCTGTTAAATATCAAATAGTCACACATTAATTTCTTTCCCCTCTGGTTGGGGGATTTCTAATAAAAAGTTTAAGTAGAAATTAATTATATCAGTTACTAAATTTTTCCAATTAGAACCAGCCAGGTTAGAATAACATGTAATTCCAATGTAGCAAACAGACTTAATCAATTGTGGCAGTTCTCTAATAAATGGAACATCAGCTCTCTAAATGCACAGCAGTAATTAATACAGAACCTGCTTTCATTGCAATTAGCTCATGGTACAATCAATTCTGCCTAAATTGACTTCTAGGCATACTGTAGTTTCCACATTAATTGAATAGTGCTTTAAGTCTCAAACTCCAGGATGCATGCTTAGGCAAGACAGCTAGAGCTAACACTCACATCAGTAACTCTGTGGGGAACACAGTAACCCATGTTACACCTCATTTGCTGTTAGTTATTCAGTATTGCCTATTACTCAGGTTGTATCACTGCTATTGTTTTATAGGGCACAGCTGCAACATGCAGTGGACCCAAGTGACCTGTAAACAGAACCAGCTGCAGCAGCCGTATCCACAAAGGCAGTAGGGAATGCTGTGGCTCTGCCATAAGGATCTGTATTAGTGGTAGCCACCAGTGTTGAATCCTGCTGGTTCTGAGAAGTGTGGCTTATGTCAGGAGCAGCATCACTGAGACTCAGCTCCTTTCAGTTGTAATTTTCTGTTCCAAAGGAGGTCTGGGCACCAGCTGCCCAAGACTCACCATAAGGCCTGGGGAGGACAAACCCATGATGAGGTTGCTTTTACTTCAATGGAACTAGACACAGCAACACAGAGCAACTTCCCGCTGAGTGAACTTGTTTCCACTCACATGATCTTAGAAGTGATCAGTCTGCTCCCCAGAAGTAATGTCTTTATTTATTCACTATTTCAAAGGGAATATTAACTTAAAAGTTCAAAGAACTCACCTTATAAAAACAAAAAACAACCCACAACAAACACACGGCACACTTTCAATATAGTTTTTCCATGTTCTGCAAAAACGTTTTATTCATGCAGTGGAAAACTACCACCTAGATATTTACTATAACACATTAAGGTAACAGCCTGAAGTGTCTTACCCATATGAGAAAGCATCATTTGACCTCCATTTTGAAATAACTGAAGCTGCCAATCCAGCCAATAGAGCAGTACAGTCAAAAAACATATGAAATGAATCTGATATTAGACCTAAACTGGAAAAGAACAGAAATAAAAAAAGTTATGTTCCATATACTACATTAGGCATGGAAAAAAAGGGCATTTAATTTACACACTAGCAAAATACACTGTGTGTTTAAGCTCCAGGTATGGTTTTCCTAGAGCAGGAGAAACTTGCACTAGATCATCAACACAAATATGATGACAAAACTGCAGCATAGGTGAGGCACTTTGGAAAAGTGCTTGGCAAAAAGTCCTCCTAGCATATGATTTCAGCAGTAGTGGGGGGTGGTTTCCACTGACACAAACCAAAGGGTCTGGAGTAGATACACCCACAGCCACATCTCCCACCAACATAACCCAAGCGGCAGGCATTTGTTCTTATATTTTGGTTTACAGATTGACTATATGAACAAGTTCAGCTAAAAAAGCGTATATACAGAAGCAGCATTTAAAGATGGACCCACATAAGTTTGTAAAAGTAGTATTTCATATCTAGTTAAAAGAGAAAATTGGTTTTAAAGACACTGATTTGAAAATCTATTATATGTGGCGTATACTGAGGTTAACTGGTGCAAGAAAACTAAACCTGTTTTGCTAAAAACTACCAATACCACCATAGGGATGGCACTAAGCATTTACAAATACAATATTCTCTAATCCATTTTCATATTTTCAAAGAGTTTGCACACACAGGGAAAACTGGTCAAAAATTCTTTAATGTCATGCTGTAAAAAAAGATAATAAAACGCACAATGAATCAATCAAAATAAAGTTTTGTAAAATGTTGACAAACATCCTTCTCTCTAAATTGAAGAGATACGGATTTGATAAGTGGACTATTTGGTGGATAAGGCATTGGTTGGATGGTCGCATCCAGAGAGTAGTGGTCAACAGCTCAATGTCCAGATGGAGATCTGTGATAAGTGGTGACCTTCAGGGGTCTGTACTGGCACCAAGGTTGTTAAATATTCTCATCAATGACAGACAGTGAGAAGGATTGTTTGCAAGACAACACCGAGCTGAGTGGTGCAGCTGTCACACCAGAAGGACAGGATGTCATCCAGAGGGACCTGGACAAGCTGGCTCGTGAGGTTCAACAAGGCCAAATGCAAGGTCCTATAACTGGGTCAGAGCAATCTGTGGTTTCAATACAGGATGGGGAATCACTTGATGGAGAGCAGCCCTGCAGAGAAGGACTTGGGGGTGCTGATTGATGAGAAGCCTGACATGTACCAGCTTGCATCCCAGAAGACCAACCGTATCCTGGGCTGCATGAAAAGAAACATAGCCAGCATTCAAGGAAGGCCATTCTCCCCCTCTACTCTGCTTTAGTGAGACCCCACCTAGAGCACTGCATCCAGATCCAGAATCCCAAACCTAAGAAGGATATGGAACTGTTGGAACAGGTCAAGAGGAGGGTCAAAAAGATAACCTGAGAGCTGGAGTGCCTCTGCTATGAGGACAAGCTGAAAGACCTGGAGTTGTTCAGCCTGGAGAAGAAAATGTTCCAGGGAGACACTATAGTGCCTTTACAGTACCCAAAGGGGGAGCCTACAAGAAAGCTGGTCAGGGACTTTTACAAAGATATGAAGTGATAGGATGAGGAGGAATGGCTTTAAATAGGAAGAAGGAAGATTTAAATTAGGCATTATGAAGAAATTCTTCTTTGATGAAGGTGAAGGCACTGGCACAGGTTGCTCAGGGAAGCTGTGGCTGCTGCATCCCCGGAAGTGTTCAAGATCAGGCTGGATGGGAGGTGTCCCTGCCCAAGGCAGTGAGGTTGGAACTGGATGATCTTTAAGGTCCCTTCCAACTCAAACCATTCTATGATTCCATGATTCACCTGTGACAGAGTGTTTTAGGTCTGTAAAGGCTGAAGTCTTCCACTGGCACAGGAAAAGTTTAGCATGCTGTTTCACCATACAAAGTTCAAAGCCACTCAACTTAGTTCACAAGCTACAGCCTACAAACTCATACAAGTTCTATTGACTGAGTATATAAATTAAACTTAAAACCACAAAGAATAGTCATCAAATTTTACTAAATTACTAATCATAAACAGGTTCTGTGAGTCTGCAAGGAAGTATGTGCATCTAAACACAAAACTTGCTTCATATTTGAAAAAATATTTGATACAGAGGTACTAACTAGCATTCATTATTACAACTGTTCCAAAAGTTCCGTTTTCCCAATCCTTTGGTTGTCTAAGAACACTTACATATATAATGCAGTTCTCGGAAACTGAAGAACAAAAAGCAACTGGTTATAGAGGACAGCCACCTTTTCACAATGAAGTCAAATACAAAGTTTCATTATATAATCATAGAAACATTAAGGTTGGCAAAGACCTCCAAGATAGCCAAGTCCAACTGTAAGCCCAACACGACCATGCCTACTAAACCATGTCCCAAAGTGCCAATCTAAACCTCCCTGCAACTTGAGGCCATTTCCTCTTGACCTCTACCACTTGCTACTCGTGAGAAGAGATCAGTACCCATCTCACTAAAGCCTCCTTTTGCACAGTTGTAGAGAGCAATAAGGACTCCCCTCAGCCTCCTTTTCTCTAGATCCCAGTTCCCTCAGATGCTCCTCATAACCCCTGTGCTCCAGACCCTTCCCTAGCTTTGCTGCCCTTCTCTGGACATGCTCCAGCACCTCAATGCCTTTCGTGCACCGAGGGACTCAAAACTGAAGATACGATTCAAGGTGCAGCCTCACAGGTGGACGATCACTGCCCTGCTGCTGGCCACTCCATTCCTCATTCAAGCAAAGTGTGCTGCTGGCCTTTTTGGCCACCTGGGTACAGTGCTGGTTCATGTTCAGCTGGCTGTCAACCAGCACCTCCAGGTCCTTTTCAACCAAGCAGTTTCCAGCCACTCTTTCTCAAGTCTGTGGCATTAGCCAAAGTTTGAACTACTTCATATTAAGAAACCGAACCATTTCAGCCTGACTGGAATAAATTCCAAGATTAATCTGAAGTGTTTCAGATGAAACACTCAGCTGTAGAAGAAGTGAGTTTGGAGGAGGAGAGAGAACAAGTCTTGTGCTCTCTATATATCTACATATATATTTCATGAACACACACAGAGGTATGTATATAGATATATATATACACAACTATAATACATTTAAGGCAGAGGATGATGTCATGATAAATTATCCTTAGATGCTCTAGGCACCCAAGCAGGAACTAGAAGAAGTCATTCTGAACAAACTTTAGAGGAAGACCAAAGTTTTAGCTGGATGTCTATGAAGCAGCAGAACGGAATTCCCTATCAAATTCTTGAAAGGTGTAAGTGACAACTTCCCCCTCCCCAAAATCAGGTGACATCCCTAGGGAAACATCCCATTTTAAGTTCGGTTCTGAGCAGTAAAGAAGATCCAGTGGGAAAAAAAACAAAAAAACAAAAAACCACACACCCAGCATTCAGGTGGAAGACAATTAGGGTGACAGGAAATGTAACTTCAAGATGATTACAAAATGCAAAGAGTAAGCATAGCTAAACAGAGACAGCTAGTGGTTTCTGAGGGGCTTTTTCCTGGTACAGAGTCTCCTGGGAAAGACACCAGCATATAAGGACTGTTACTGAAACACAATCCCATAGTAGCTCTAGAACCAGACATCATGCAGCAAGCTGTCACAGCACTGTGCATGCACCTGCAGATCTCACAGAGGCAAGACTCGCCACAGCTGAGACACAGCTGTGCTGCTTTCAAGTCCAAAATGCACATCCTTGAGCAGCCAGAGACACGTGGATTTACGAAGCAGTCAGTATAGACTGTGTCTGCAATGCATTGTAATACAAGGCTTAAACATGCTCTGTACTATAGGTACAGCTACAAGTGACTCAGACGCACAAAGGACAGGAAACCTCATAACAAGCCAACTTGACTTCATCTAAGGTTTTTTTAAAAAATTATTTGTAATTTAATTAGACATTAAAAAACTGAGTATAAAGTGATTACTAAAGTAAATACGCAATTTAGTCAACGCCTAGTAACAGTGGGTTGTATGCAAGAACTTCCATTAGAACTGGAACATACCATCCAGAGTAGAATCTAGTAGAAACCCTGTACTCAAACACATTGTGCCTAAATGAGGATGCTTCAACAGTCAATTTAATAACTTTAACACTAAAATACACTAGTATGCACATAATATTATATTTTAAAACAGAAACTGTATGAGATTTCAACTTTAAACAAACTCTCAGGTAGCAAAATACTACATTGAGTTCTGTGCTACAAGAACATCAACACACCAGGGAACTTGTAAGACAACATAACAAAACATCTATGTGAGTTCAAGAAATAAGTTACTGGGCAAACAAGAGGTAAGGAGAATCTAAAAAAAAATAAGAATAAGAAAACAAAGACAATAAAGTCTAATACTTTCAGAACTTGTACACAAAAACTCTGGAGGCTGAAATCATAGATTTAATTTTGAAACAGGACTATCCTGATAAAAGAACAGCAGCAATTTGCTTAGATTTAAATGGACAGAAGTGTAGTTTTCAGAATTACAATTAAAAAGAAATTTCTTGGTCTGTGGAAGCCAAGGGCAGAATCATCTGAATAATCATCACAGCCTGGTAGGTTTGCTATCTTGTACACTTTGCCATCATCAAAGGCACCAGAGAGAACAGATTTCAAAACCCTGTTTCTACTGCTTGCAGCATCAGGCACTGGTCATACCCAAGATGGGCCACAGTGGAATAAAGAATTGCTCCAAGATGATACAGTAAATCCCCTTTACAAACATTCTGTTTCTGCATATCTCACAGAGCAAAGGAGCTGTGTTTTTCAAACTCAGGAAACAATTTTCCCTATAGGGCTCTTTGTTTGCATATGATGTTTATTTTTCCAAGGCATGAATGCCTGCTTTGACTGAAGTCATTCCTCACCATATTCTCTGCTATTCTTCTCTATTTAAGAGCTACTTGATAAAATACTGTTTTGTTCTAGCCCAAAATCTAGATTTAATGTAAGGACACCTGAAATTAGTGACTGGAAACATAAACAAGAGATCCAACTAATGACTATCGAGGAAATTCCACTTCCTGATTTCTAAAATGAACAAAAATAAGTAAGAGTCTTCTCAATTCCAGTGAGATAATTCTTTATTGATAAACATCTGGCAAGTGTCATTTCAGTTTCTCAGTTTAATCACCTCATAAACAGGACTTTCTGATCAGTTTTCACTTCTGGTCACCTACCAAAAACTTATTATGTGTAAAAGAATGACATCAGAACAAACTCACCCAAACATATATATTTCTTCATACCTGAACCACTGAGAAAAATAATTACAGCTTTAGAGCTATTAAGAAAGACATCCACACCTGGCAGACAGACTACACACACAATAATCCTCACACAAAGAGACTCAACATCAAACTTAAAACCCCTGGCACATCCAAGATGCTCAGCACACTGCCAGGATAGCCTGTGCCCAAAACAGCACTGTGCTTTCACTGGCACTACAGAGGCGACAGCTGTCATCAAAGGTTAAAGACTTTATAGTGCACTTTGAGAGATTCTATTTCTAAATACACATTGCTATATTCACTCAAGACTTGTGATTAAGAGTCCTGGTAATCTCTGTCCATGCTAGAGCTTTTGTACTTTAAGTTCCATGTAGAAGAACATCCTTCTCGGCTTAAACAACATTTCCAGCCCTCTCCATTTCATCCTGAAGTACTGACTTAGAGACTGAAACAGATCCACAAGACACCTCTACCGAGGCTGAAGCGCTACGGAGATATCACCAGTGTCTGTTGACAGGAGTGTCGTGAACAGACACCACATACCGGTACAGAAACATTCCACATTTCCGCTTATGTTTTAGCGTAGATTTTCCCGTTTAGCAGTTTAGCCAAGTCCCTCCTGGTTTTCCCACCTGTGTGAATCTGCGTGTTACATGAAGTGCCACGTAGCCACAGCAGGGTGGGTTAATTCCTGTTTCTCCCTCTGAGACAAGGATGTTTGCTGCAGAGCTGGTTTTCACCACCCAACCCTCCACTTCCCCACGAAGCCACGTTCCCAGGCGCAGGATCCCGGCGGCACACGGCGGCCACAGGCCTCCACCTCCTCTTCCTCCTCCCCCGCCCCACGGAGCCGCAGACGTGGCGGCTGCCTGAGCTCCCCGCGCTCCCGCCCGGTACCTGTTACTCCAGATGCCATAGAGCAGCTCCACGAAAGCGAAGGAGAGGTTGAGGCAGAGGAAGAAGAAGAGGTTGCGGGAGGTCTTGTCGGCCAGGATGGACCTGCGCAGGGAGCACACGGCGGTCAGGGTGCCGCGGGCACCGGTCTCCCCAGCCCCGCCCCGTCCGGCCCGCCCCGTCTCGCTCACCTGAACCATCCCGACACCTTCCTGAGCAGGTTGAACTTGGGCGGCTTGTACTCATCGTCCTTGATGGAGAGAGGCAGCATCGCGGCCGGGCGGCGGCAGCGCTCCCCGGGCCGCCCGCCCACGCGCCACTAGCACTTCCGCTGCACGCAGCGCGCCTGCGCGCGCCGGGACGGGGGGCGGGGCCAGAGAGGAGCGCGGAGGGCACAGCGACCGAGAGGGGCGGGGCCTGGGGCGGGGCGGGGCCTGATGGGAGTGGGGTCAGAGACGGGGCGGGGCCTGAAGGGACGACGGGAAGCCGATAGGCTGGGGCGAGGCCTGAGGAGCAGGGGGCGGGGCTCCGACTGGCTGGTGATCGCCAGGCCAAGCGCAGCCGCAGCCGGCTCTCGCGGCGATGCCCGGTGCTTTCGGAGCCGCTGTGGCAGCGCTCGGCGCGGGCTGCCGGGAGGAAGCGGCGGGCGGTGCCGCGGCCGGGCCGGCTCTGAGTCAGCGGCGCCTCCTCGCCCGGCGCCCTCCGCAACGTGAGCGCAGCCGGCGGGCGCGGGGCTCGGCGGGGGGAGGGGGCGTCCCTCGGGCCTCTTTCTTGGAAAGGGGTTAAAATACTGCGTTTAGATTCGTGGAATCACAGAATAGTTTGGGTTGGAAGATCATCGAGTTCCAACCCTGCTGCCATGGGCAGGGATGTCCCACCAGACCAGGCTGCCCGAGGCCCATCCAACGTGGCCTTGAACTGTTTAGAAGGCTGGTTGGCAAAGTCTCCTGGGAGACAGCACTTGAGGGCAAGGGAGCCCATGAGGGCTGGGAGCTCTTCAAAAAGGAGATCCTGGCAGCTCAGGAGAAAGCCATCCCCGTGTTCGGGAAAAAAGGCGGCAGGGGAAAAACCAGCTTGGTTAAGTAGGGAAATCTTGAGTCAAATTAGAAAAAAAAGGAAGATTTATAGGCTCTGGAAGGGGGGACAGGCCTCTTGGAGGGACTACAGGAGAGAAGCGAGGCTATGTAGGGAAAAAATCAGAGGGGCTAAGGCTGAGCTAGAGATCAGATTAGCTGAGTCTTCAAAAGACAATAAAAAATCTTTTTATAAGTATATTAACAGTAAAAGGAGGACAAGGGAGACCATACAGTCCCTTTTGGACTCAGAGGGAACAGCAGTGTCAGGGGACGAAGAGAAGGCTGAGGTACTTAATGCCTTCTTTGCCTCAGTCTTTAATTGTAAAGAAAGCTGTTCCCTCTGTGTAGGTACCCAGGAAACAGAGGAGCAATACGAGGCTCCCATAGTCCAAGAGGAGGTGGTCAGAGCCCTGCTTGGCCAACTGGACACCCACCAAGTCTATGGGGCCAGATGGGATACATCCTAGGGTTTTGAGGGAGCTGGCGGATGTATTGGCCAAACCCCTTTCCATCATCTTCCAGCAGTCCTGGAAGACTGGGGAGGTACCTCTGGACTGGAGACTGGCTGATGTAGTTCCCATTTACAAGAAGGGTAGCAGGGAGGATCAGGGGAACTACAGGCCAGTCAGTCTGACCTCAGTGCCAGGGAAAGTCATGGGACAGGTGATCTTGAGTGCTATCATGAAGCACTTGCAAGAGAACCAGGTGATCAGGCCCAGGCAACATGGGTTTACCAGAGGCAGGTCCTGCCAAACCAACCTGATCGCCTTCTATGACAAAGTCACTCGGCTGCTGGATGAAGGAAAGGCTGTGGATGTGGTCTTTCTGGACTTAAGTAAAGCCTTTGACACAGTTTCTCACAGCATTCTGCTACGGAAACTGTCAGCCTCTGGTCTGGACAGACACACACTCTCCTGGGTAGAAAACTGGCTAGCTGGCCGGGCCCAGAGAGTGGTGGTAAATGGTGTTAAGTCCGGCTGGAGGCCAGTGACAAGTGGTGCTCCCCAGGGCTCAGTGCTAGGTCCAGTCCTGTTCAATGTCTTCATCAATGACCTGGATGAGGGCATTGAGGGTACCCTTAGCAAGTTTGCAGATGACACAAAGCTGTGTGCAAGTGTCAATCTGCTGGAGGGTAGGGAGGCTTTGCAAAGGGACCTGGACAGGCTGGACCGCTGGGCAGTGTCCAACGGCATGAGGTTTAACATGGCCAAATGCCGGGTCGTGCACTTGGGGCACAACAACCCTATGCAGAACTACAGACTGGGAGAAGCCTGGCTGTAAAACTGCCAGGAGGAGAGGGACCTGGGGGTGTTGGTCGACAGCCGACTGACCATGAGCCAGCAGTGTGCCCAGGTGGCCAAGAAGGCCAATGGCGTCCTGGCTTGGATCAGAAATGGTGTGACCAGCAGGTCCAGGGAGGTGATTCTCCCTCTGTACTCAGCACTGGTGAGGCCGCTCCTTGAATATTGTGTCCAGTTGTGGGCCCCTCAGCACAAGAAGGATGTTGAGGCTCTGGAGCAAGTCCAGAGAAGAGCAACGAGGCTGGTGAAGGGGCTGGAGAACAGACCCTATGAGGAGCGGCTGAGAGACCTGGGGTTGTTTAGCCTGGAGAAGAGGAGGCTGAGAGGAGACCTCATTACTCTCTACAAGTACCTGAAAGGAGGTTGTAGAGAGGAGGGTGCTGGCCTCTTCTCCCAAGTGACAGGGGACAGGATGAGAGGGAATGGCCTCAAGCTCCGCCAGGGGAGATTTAGGCTGAAGATTAGGAGGAGGTTTTTCACGCAGAGGGTCATTGGGCATTGGAATAGGCTGCCCAGGGAGGTGGTTGAGTCACCTTCCCTGGAGGTGTTTAAGGCACGGGTGGATGAGGTCTTGAGGGACTTGGTTTAGTGTTAGATAGGAATGGTTGGACTAGAAGATCCGATGGGTCCCTTCCAACCTGGTTGTTCTGTGATTCTGTGAACACCTCCAGGGATGGGGCAGCCACAGCTTCCCTGGGCAACCTGTGCCAGTGCCTCACCGCTCGCATGGTGAAGAAATTCCTCCTTATGTCAAGCCTAAATCTGTCTCTGTCCAGTTTATGCCATTCCCTGTAGACCTAACCCTACAGGCCTTTGTAAACAGTCCCTCGCCAGCTTTCTTATGGCCCCTTTCAGGTACTTGATGGTCGTTGTAAGGTCTCCTTGGAGCCTCTTCTCCAGGCAGGGTTTTATTTTCATCACTTTTGTTTCAAGAGTTATTCTCTGCACATGGTGTGGGGGGCTCAGACTTGTATAGAGAGGTCGGTCTTGTGTGGCGGTTTCATAACTCGATTGGCATAACGGATCAACCCTTTCTTATGGGAACAAGCCATGATGCTAATTCTAAGGGTTGTATACAGACATTTAATTTAATTAGAGAACATAAACATTATCCTTGCTTGTCATTAGAGCCTGTTCTGTCTGTTTGAGTAAATGCAGGAGCGTATCGCAAGCCAGGGAGTGTCATTGCCACAGTAAACAACACCTATACCTTCATCTTAAATATGCTTTTAAATTTTAACTAATTATTGGTGAGTATTGTCATGTTTACATTGCAACTGGGAAGAGAATCTAAGGTTCATCTGTTTAAAGGCACCTGTATCCAAGATACTATGGTCCTAAGGAATGCAGAGCAGCTATTGATACTACTTAGGTTTACAAGTCTGGTGTGATGGTTTACACCTATAAAATTGAGCAACCAACACCAGTAACTTCTGGAAATGGTTTTTCTGACTTCTATAGCCTCGCAAAATAAGTTAGTGGTAAAACTGGATAACAAATTTAGAAAGACTTGTATGTGTGGGCATAGACTGGTATCCACACAGCTTTGCAATTCTCAGCTTCTAAGAAGTAAGTTTCCTTAACTTAAACAAATTTCTCTTTCAAAATTTCACATACGTTCAATTGTTAAATAGGAGTTCTTGCTCTCTAAATTTACATAGTTCCATTCCTAACTTAAAACTAAAATCTCTTTATTCAATCTCCCTTTCTTTGTTCAACTAGTCTTAGAAGAAGAAAAATCCCTCCAACAATCTGGGAGCCTTAACAGACAGGTTTCATAGGTCACAGTCCTGCATCTTGTGCTTTCTTCCTTTTAGTGGTCACATTTGTATTTGCTTTCCCTTCTGCTAAGCTGCCAGACCACATGGGAAGAACAAAATCATGTGTCTTAATCCCCTAAGACAAGTGGCAAGGTTAGTAGAAGGAAAGTGTCAAGGGGATGGGCCAGAAAAGAAAATTTTATTGGGACTACTTGCCCAGCTGTGGCTGCCAAATATGTATTTTAGTTGTGCCCGGTAAGCAAAGCAGCAGATGGGAGGTTCTGAAGACCTACTTGTATCCCTGTAGGACCCTGAGGATAGAACAGACGTTGTGTTGGTACAGAGCATCAATTTGACAAGAAGAGACATGCTTTTCCTGTCTTTCTAACCAACTGATGCAATAACTTATTTCTGAAGTGTTCATGGAAAGGCTGAGGTAATTATTCAGCTGAGCAATAGGAAAAGGGATTAGATAATTGCCAAGAATAATAATCAATAAGCCATTGAGGGGAAATTTATGCATAAGAGAATGTTGGGTATGGTGTGGGATAACAGTTCATCTTCAGTTATAGAGTCTCTGTAATTTCCAGCAGATTAAAAGATCACAAGCAACTGTCCTATAAAAACAAGGAGGGAAAAACAGTCTTACTTGGCAACAATGAGGTAAGTTGAGAGGTTTCTTTAGACTAAAATAGTTTATATTCCTATTTTCGAGCATGGCATATAATCAAAACTTACGTGAAAAACATAGTTGCTCTCTCAAAAATTGTAATTGAAAGGGCTGTCCTCGATCACTTCCTTTGATCAGAAGTCCCTGCTGAAAGCCTAGAAATTAAAAATGGAGTAACATGAGTAATATGTATAGATGAGTAACTGACTAGTTAGCTGAGAATATTCATCTAACATACAGTTCATACTAGTCTTGTGAGTAGAGGAGGAAGAACAGATCTGGATGATAAATTAGAGGTGCAAACTACAGAATGCAGTGGCTGCTGTATCCTGCTGAGATTATAATTTATAAGTACCTGGGGAACTGGGAGTGCTGCCCAAGAGGCATGAATGTCAGGGCTGTCTTTGTAGGAGCCACCTTTTAGTTGCGAAATTGGGAGGATCCAGAAACCCCTGCCTTATACGAAGGCCGCTTCCCCAGTTAGCTGGTCCATAGCACCTAGCATCTGACACGTCCAGTTTCCACCAAGTTCTAGATTTAGCAGACCAGCTGATGTTATTGCATTCCTACATTACTCCATTTGATGTTTCTTTTGCTCCTACTGTGTTAATAGCCTCAAAAGTGTGGTCCGAATCAGATTTTCCACTTTAATAACCATTAATGAGTAGATATACAAACTGTTACAGCATGTCCAGCAGTTCAGTCATTAAGATTGTTCCTTTTATGTATGGTGCCTGAGCAATGGAAAAAGGAAGAGCATTTAACTTCCTCCTTTCTGCTCCTGAGGAGACACCTTCTCTCCCTCTTGTTTCCCAGCTAAGGCAGAGCTCCTGCAATGCTCAAAGTACTGAATCTCTGTACAAATTTCTAATTTCTAATTTCAGATGGATGGGTTTGGCGAGGTATGTAAATGTTCAGTCAAAAATGTAATACTGAGAAAGTAAGAGATGATGAACAATCAAGTTAAAGAATTACTATAGATCCATTTTCACTAAACAATTCAATTTGAAGTTAACAAAAAAAAAGGGGGGAAAGCAAGTAAACATAGAAACTGAGTACCAGCAGTATCTGTCTTGACAGTTGAAAGTAATAACCCCAAGTCCTAAACTCCTCCTTTTTTGTTTATTAAACCAAAAGTCTACTTAATGTTGTGAGAGTTTTGGTCAAGTAAGGGAGATAACTATACATGGGACTAATGACTTTTCTTTTCCTATTACTTGTTTTAAAGGTATTTTCACTTCTGTAAGCTTCCAGGAAGAGTTATGGGAATCCACCTACTACGCTTCACTTCCATGGTGATCATTGTCTTGCTTCTTGTGGCAGGTGCTTTAACAGCTTTGCTTCCCAGTATCAAAGATGAAAAAATGCCCAATTTAAGAAGGGAACCAAAACCCCAGAGTCAACCTGCCTTGGATTCATTCACTCTTATTATGCAGACATATAACAGAACTGACTTACTGCTAAAGCTTTTAAATCATTACCAAGCCATCCCCCACCTACATAAAGTAATTGTTGTTTGGAACAACATTGGTGAGAAGATACCAGAGGAAATGTGGAATTCTTTGGGGCCTCATCCTGTCCCTGTTGTCTTTAAAGTTCAAACTGTAAATCGCATGAGGAACAGACTCCAGAATTTCCCTGAACTGGAAACAAAAGGTAATCAGCAGTTCATATTGCTACTGTTAACGTTATTTTCTCACTTAGTTTGTGAACACTAAAATGGTTTGAGTTATACTATGTAAGAAATCCATGGGTCTGTTGGGCCACTTAATAGAATGTGGGTAATACAGAAGAAACCTTTGTATTGGTCCCAGATGCACGCATCAGGCTGGAGCTGTCAGTGAAGAGCAAGGAACAAAGGAAGGATGTCAAATGCAGTTCATGGGCTTTTACAACTCTGTCTGTTCTCCATTTTCTTTGTTAGGCAAACATAGGTATTTCAGCCTCAGTGTATAATGTAAACTGAAGTTCATATGTTATGCATTTGTTGAGTCCCTGCATTAATTTGGACTTTATTTCATCCATTCATTATAAGACTAAACCCTCAAGCATGTTCTGCTCTTCAGAGTAACTTCCCTGCTTAGCTGTCTGGCTTTCTATCTTGAGATTATGCATCCTTTTTAAGAGTGTTTTCCCCAGTCTTGGCTGTTCATCTAAGTATTCTTCCTAAGCTCTTTCCAGGAGAAGCACAACAATAAGCCCTGTTTGTTTCAAGTGGAACCCCCCACCATGTTGCATTTCAGACCTGACCTTACTTATGATTAGTAAAAGTAATTCTGCTTACTGACCCCTTTGTAACATGCCTTAATACTCGAAATCCATGACTTCTAGGAAGACACTAGAAACTTCAACTTCCCAAATGTTTTATTTACTGTAATTGGATTTATCCTGACTATAAACTTAAAAAGCTTGAATGCATCTGGAGTTCTGATCTAATAATATCTTTCCTTTTCCACTTCCTGATAGTCTTTTCCGTAAGATTTAAGGCAAGGATGCTTCATTCTGTAGGTAATAATATTGAATGTCACTTGTGCAATGTACTAAGCTTCCTTATTTAGAACTTGCAAGTAGTATAGAAACAGATAAAATATTATACTAAGAATTTGATATATATCTCATGCACTAAAGGATGGTATCTCTTTCTTTTAGTTGTACTCCTATACCAGATTAAATTTTAAATTGCTTTGCCAAACACTCCCAAGTTTTCCAAGACATCGATGCCTAGCTGTACTAAAGATGACCAAAGGTGTTTTGAAACAGTGTCGCAAATACAAGTTAGCTTGGCTTCCAGTTACCGTGAAGCTGCAACTTAGCTTTAGCTTTGAAATCTAAATGTGTCTTCTCAATCTACTTTCAAAGCAGTAAAATTCAGTTCTGGAATTTGCCTTAATGATTATAAAATTTCACAGCAACTTGTCTAATACTGTGCTGCAAATTATGTTCATGTATTTAATGTTCTGATAAGTTAAAAGTTTTTTTTTTTTCCTCCCCTCAGCTGTTTTAATGATGGATGATGATACACTAGTCAGTGCTCATGACCTTGCTTTTGCCTTTTCTGTTTGGCAGGTAATGTTTTGCATCTTTGTTGGGCACTATTTGTGAGTTACAATTGGGATTAATGGTTTTAATTATAGTAATACTATATCAAAATGTTTTACTATTGATTTTCTAGCTATAAAGTTAAATTTTAGGATCGAAATGTTGAATAGTAGGAATGGCAAAACAATTCTTCAATTGTACCTAGATCTGTAATGTACTTCATCAAATGTACTTTGATAATTTTTACTCTTCTTGCATATGAACAGTAACAGGTGAGGTTACTGTTACTTAACTTACTGTTACAGTAAAAGTAAGGTTGCTGACTGCTGAATTTCTTAAAATAGATAGGCTGCAAAACAAAAGTGTGGGATTTTTTTTCCTCTCTAAGAGAAATTGTGTGTGAACTTATTTGGAGTGCCAAATATACAGCTGCATGTTGTGGATAGATGTTTCTTGGCACTGCATGATGTGGAATGAGGCATATTGTGTCAGTTTTGCAAAACTCTATTTAATTGTAGCACTTAATGCAGATCAAAGGACCAAATGCCAACAATTTCATTCTTTCCTGGTAATAATCTTGTGTTCCTCTCAGTTTAAAAGAAGCATAAATCTCTCTTGTGAAAATATTTAATACACATTTCACAGTGTGGGCTTTGGTTTTATTTTTTATATTTCTTTTTTCTTTCAGCAATTTCCAGACCATATAGTAGGATTTGTTCCTAGAAAGCACATTTCTACTCCTTCAGGTGTATACAGTTATGGCAGCTTTGAATTGCAGAATCCTGGATTTGGAAATGGAGATCAGTATTCTATGGTTCTTATTGGTGCAGCATTCTTTCATAGTGAATATCTAGAAGACTTTCAACGACAGCCAGAAGCTGTTTACACCTTAATAGATGAAACTCAGAACTGTGATGATATTGCCATGAATTTTGTGGTAGCCAAGCGCACTGGAAAGCCTTCAGGAGTGTTTGTGAAGCCTGTTGATATAAGAAATTTAGAAAAAGACACTAACAGTGGCTATTCTGGAATGTGGCACCGAGCAGAGCATTTGTTACAGAGATCTTACTGTGTAAATAAACTGGTTAATATTTATGATGGCATGCCTTTAAAATACTCCAATATCATGATTTCTCAGTTTGGTTTTCCTAATTATGCCAATCACAAAAATAAAATGTAAGCCAGTGAATTTAAGGGCCTAGATGTTAAACAGTACTCAGTGAATTGTACCGAGTTCAAAGAGAGAAGGTGCAGTTACTGCATCTTGGCCATCCTTCTTCGTAAATTCTTTCTGAATTTATTCCATTTAGCTTTTTATGGTTTGTTTGGTTTTTTCTTACTGATTCTCCAAGGTAAGTTTTGAGAGAACTTAAAGACTGTTTACTAAAGTTCAGCCATCCTAAAATCATCCTCTTTCCTTAAAACCTGAAAAGCTATTACAATTAATTAGGCCAGTTCTTCAGAAACATGCAGATGAAAATGCACTCCTACCCTTCAGTGCTTATGGTTTGATTTTGTTTTTAATATATGTATCTAGTCAAATGAGGTCTAGGCATATTTTTGATAGCTATATGGCGAGATGTTTCCTTGCCTCCCCACTCTTCTCCTCACCTCCCCCTACCCAAGTTCCCAGTAAACCACAGAAGGACTACAGCAAGCTGTTGGCCAGGCATCTAGACTCCTGTACAAAACCCCTCTGAAGTTTGTATATAAACTCTTCAATAACTGAGCTGTTTCTGAAGCTGCTGTGATAGCAAGCCAGAAAGAGTACCTCACCGTAATCTCAGATAGTCACAAAATCATTGCCTACAATATCTATCACTGCTGAGGTAGTGGGAAAATTATCTCTGATGTGGTTTTTTTTTTTTCCTATTACTAATTTGCCTACAGCTGCTGAAACACTGCAAGCAGCTGAAAGGTGAAACCTAGCAATTGGAAATGTAAGAAACATGAATATGTGAAATATGAAACTTAGATAAGCAACCAGAAGAAATGGATGGGATATTACTTATTAGTGCTTTCTTTAGTACTTAATTTTAGTTTGGTATTTTGCATGTATGTTGCTATAAAAACGTGCCCAAGAAAATCCTCACTTTTAAGAAGCATCTTGTTTACAATTCTTATTAGTATCAAGCTGTTCTATAGAGTGTACATTTTGTAATATTACAGGTCTACTATTTTTTAACTACTCTTTCAATTGAGCACGTACTTTACTTTTGGTAAAGCATTATTGAAGTATTTTAAGGTACAGTGATGTTTCACAGGGCTGGACTGTTAGTCTTCAAATTCCCTGACTTCATCAATAGCAAGAAATGGAGCCATTAACAACAGTGGGACCCTCTAGTTGTGGAAATAGGTTAACATAGACAGCACAGACCTTTTTAATTGAAGTTGGAGAACTCTTTTGTGGTATGAAGGAAAGAACAAAAGACAGTGATTTTCCAGGATTATGGAGAGGAATCAAATTTGGTATCTGAAGTAGATTTAGGTTCATTTGCATTAGCTTTTAATTGATTCTTAGTTCAAAGGTATCTATGGGCAATCAATAATAGCTAATACCTAGTACACCAATAGTATTTGCACAAATGGTGTATGATTGTATTATTTTTTGTAATAAGTTAGCTGAATAAAAAGTGGTTGAAAAACATGACAAGTCTTTTACCACGGAGATGGCTCAGGGTGTGAGTCTGGGTTTCTTTGGGGGAATGGAGGATTCTCTTGCCTTGTTCTATCAGTGTTAACAGATTTGCTTTCTGTTCGGTGAAGTCTTCCTAGTACTTTTGTAAGGTTTAAAGGACAAAATCTTAACATGGCAATGTAAAGTCTGCATAATTTTGTTGTAACAGTGAAAAGCAGCTTTTCATTATTGTGCTGTAGTGATAAACAGTATACAAACTGATCTATGATCTCTCCAGAAGTGCAGCTTCTCTAGTGGTAGTTCACTGCATTTCATTTACTTACTGGTCTGTAATTTCCATTCCGTGCAATATCGGCTGGAATTGTGAAGACTCACAGATGTTGTTTACCTTACTTTAAAAATGTGAAGTGAACTGTCAGGTCAGCCAAATCTCAGTACTGGGTTCTTGTTGGGGTGAAGAAGTTGTTTTTTGGTTGGTTGTATTTGTTTTGGGTTTTTTTTCATTCTTATGTACCAGTGAACGAATTGATAGAAGAACCTTTTATTATACTGATAAAGTTAATTTGTACCATTGTCAAATAAAATACATTAAACAGATTTGTCATGTATATATTTTCAGATTATTGAACAAGTTTTTCAGTGTTGGGTGTCTAAAGTACACAGTTTGCATATAGATGAACAGCACTGAGATTTCATATTGTAAAAAACAAATGTACTTACTGGCATATACATTCACTTAATTTAGGTGCAGCCCACTCATAAGGAAAAGAAGCCATCAAAAAATGCAGCCTTAAGCAATTAGGCTTGGATAGCAAAGGAAATTCAAAGGTAAGACCTCAGGTCTAGCCATAATTCTTTCTCCTTAGGAACCAAGGTGGGGGTGGGTGGTGTTGTTTATTTTTAAAGGCTGGTAACGTTTTATCCCTTGATGGTAATGTTAATAAACGTTCCTTAAGATTCTGTAATGAAAGATATTATTGAGAATTTATATTTTTAACAGAATGATATACATGTGATGATTTCTTCTAAGAGATTCTTTAGATGTCATTTAGAAATATTTTGGAGTTTAAGCGTATTCATCACCACCTGAAAATATTATGTAGAAATTACTGTTGAAATTAACATGATTTTTTTGAAATGACAGTAAAAGATATATTTTAAGAATCTTTGTTGAAAAAAATCGGGATATATTCTTAAAATGATGCAACAGGACTTAAAAAAATTTGCTTCCTTGCCTACAGTTTAAAAAATGCCACAAGATTTAATTGTAGCCTTTATATCAAATGTTACAAATAGTCAATGGAATAGATTATAAAAAAATTTTATGAGCTGAAAATATTCCTAAAACTAGTGTTTTACAAGGTGAAATGTATTGAATAGTCTAAAAGTTATGGATACTAAAAGTTATGAGACACAATACTGCAATTGTAAAAACTTAAAGGTTTTGTACATATTTTTACAAGGATGAAGAGAAAGATCATTTGAAGTATTTTCTGTGCTTACCACAAATGAGAACTTGCATGTGACAAAACCCTTATTTGTAGTTTTGCCAAAGATATATAAGCAGTATATGAACAACATTTGGCAATTGGGGCTTCAGTTTCTAGTCACGTTTGCCTCCTAGCTTACCAGCCTGGCTAGGTGGATTTACAAAGACTAGGCTTTAACACGAAGTCTGTATGTAGGGTTTCTAGGTATGGGATATACTGCCCCATCTTTGCTTCTGTTGCCAAAGATACTTTAGGTAAAGTTAATTTGAGTATGCTCATACAAATTCCATAGAAGTATAGTGCAGCACACACTTAGAAATGTAGGTTATGTTGAAATGTAGTGAAAGTTTCAGTAAACAATGGTGCTAAAAAGCTATGGTTCTGAAGAAAATATATTGATATCTCTCTTCATACACAGGATATGTTACCCCTGAGAGAATTGCTTGTCAATTAAAAGATGGAATATTTGATTTGATTAAGGATCATATGCAAATGCAAGTTATATAGAATAAGAATATTTAGTCATACAGATATTACTACATATATAGGAAAAGATAAAGATTGTTTTCCATTATTTTCATGGAAAGTACTCTCCAACAACATTTGTTCAATTTGCTGTTGCAGAAGACTACATTCTCATTCTTGCAAACATCTCTCACGGAACAGTACTTAATACTCAGAATGAGGTTTCTCAGTTAAGTTCACAGGGCCAGGCACAAAGCGAGTCATATTTAGGAATATTCTGGAGCTGTGAAAAAAAAGGGGGAAGTGGAATGTGAGAACACAGGGACAAATTATTAGATCCAATACCAAGAGTAAAAAAAGGCAACTAGAAAACAATTGCATGAGAAGTATTTTCTGTAGTCATTCAGCATATCCGTAAGGCTTTTAAGGTTATCCAGTGTTTCTAGATTAGAAATCGAAGGGTTGAAACTGTTTCCCACTTGTGTTCAGCCTCATTTGTACACATACTAGAATTAATTATTTATGTCTATTTCAATGATCTGGATGATGGGATCCTGCACTTGGGTCACAACAAGCCCCTGCAGCACTACAGGCTAGGGGGAGAATGGCTGAAAGCTGCCTGGCAGAGAAGGACCAGGGGGTGTCTGTTGGCTGAACGTGAGCCAGCAGTGTGTCCAGGTGGCCAAAAAGCCAACAGTATACTGGCTTGGTTCAGAAATGGTGTGGCCAGTAGGAGTGGGGAAGTTCCTCTGCACTTGGTGCTGGCGAGGCTGCACCTTGAATCCTGTGTTCAGTTTTGGGCTCCTCACTAAAAGAAAGACACTGAGGAGAACTTGGGCTGATCAGCATAGAGAAAAAGAGGCCGAGAGGAGACCTCATCGCTCACTACAGCTCCCCAAAAGGAGGTTGTGGTGGGATGGGTGTTGATCTCATCTCCCAAGTGATAGGATATGAGGAAATTGCCTTGAGTTGTACTGGGAGGGGGTAGAGTGGATATTAGGAAATATTTCTTCAGTGGAAGAGTTGTCAAGCTCTGGAACAGGCTGACTGGGGAGGCAAGTGAGTCACAGTCCCTGAAGGTGTTTAGAAGATGTGTAGATGTGGTGCTTAGTGACATGGTTTCATGTTAACCTTGGTAATGTTAGCTTTCCTGTTGGACTCAATGATCTTAAAGGCCTTTTTGAACCTAAAAGATTCTGTAATATTAACTGGTACTTACAGGTTATTTATAGTGTTAGGAGAACATGGTGGTGATTCTGTGGACCTCAGGGCTGCACGTTGCTCTGTATTACAATGTCTTTTTAAGGTGTTTCAAGGGTAGTTTTTTGGGAGGAGGTGGGAGAGGACAGTATCTTTTTTTTTTTTCCCTCATGGTACCTCTCCTTTGCAACCTTTTGCTTGTTTAGTTGTACAAACGAGATGGACAATCTGCTCCACCTGGTGCTCAGTAATTCTTTCTGAAAGGGAGGGAGGTCGAAGAAAGTAATTTTAAACTCTTTTTACTCTTTCTTTGGCTGTAAGTTAATCACAAACTAAAGGCTAATTCATCTTTTGCAAATTAACCACCAAGAAAAACAACTTTTCACTTTTCCGAGAGGTCAAGCAACAGGTCATCCTGTGTGTTTCTGTGGCAGCTTTGGAAGCAGAGGTGACCCAGCATGAGAGAGAGCTTCGCAGTGGAGCAGCACGGAAAAGCAAGGGAGGCAGCAAGAGGCCTCACCACCACGGGGAGGTGACAGGCAGGAGGGACAGAGGTGCCAATGAGAGACATAAAGGTGCCAGGAGGCGACACAGAGGCGCAATTGGGGCACACTGAGGTGCCAGTGGGAGACAGAGATACTGGGGGGGGGGGGGACAACCAAGGTGCCAGGAGGGGATACTGAGGTGCTAGGAGGGCACACCAAGATGCCAGTGGGGGACACAGAGGCACCAGTGGGGGACAGTGAGGTGCCAGGAGAGCACATAGAGGCGCCAGGAGGTGCCACCGAGGTGCCAGCTGAAGACCCCGAGGCGGCAGCTGGGATCCCCCTCGGCCGGAGCACCCCCAGCGCTTCCTGGCCGTGGCGAGGAGCGGCCACTCCCGATTGGCGGCGGGGTTGCCGATCGGATTAAGTGTCGGGGCGGGGCAGCGCCC